>CM076570.1:1444893934-1445493934 GCA_034641835.2 Pinus albicaulis | reverse complement strand
ATTTGTAATTCAATCCCACAGGTAGCCATTATTGATTCACCCTGTCATTTATCAATTTAACTCAACCTGGAACCATAATCATAAGGAAAGACAACATAAACCACACCACCAACAACAACACGGTCCACAATAAAATTTGCTTCAAGCCTGTCCAATTCAACTTGGAAGGAAAACTGCCCTAAGATTGTTGCACCAAACAAGAGTCAAGCACGAACAACTTCTTCCATTGGCTGAACTGTTCATTCTATCATGGATTGGGTCTCCATGCATGAACAGAATTTGAACAGTCTTGCACACTTATTGCATGCCTCCTTGCTTGCCTCAAATGAACTGTTCAAGGCCTCTTTATCTAGCAGTTGTCCCTCATCAATTTTTCCACAAAGTGGCTGACCCACACATCTCCTCAAAACATGACTAACGTGGTTGCCTCTCTGACCACTTGCATGGATCCAACCTGTTTACACGCTACTGCTTCCATCTGGGCTAACCCTTGACTGCTCCATTGCCCGTTTGCTTGAACCATGCCTTTATGGAGTTAGCTTACACTATTAGTCAAGGCATACCCACTTTCGATTCTTCCTTGTTAAACATGTTGGGCATGTGCACCCAAGTTTGTTGCCAAGAGTGCCCGAGGCAAGAGCCAAAGGCAAGATGTCTTGTCCGTCGTCCAATGAAATGCACCAAGCACCACGAAGTTGGTCCATCAGTCCCTAGCCAAAGTCATGTCTAGGCCAAACTGTAGAAATTATACAAACATATGTATATCAATGGATTCAATCTGATCTAACAATGTACTAAAGCTAGATATTGAATCCTTCTACAAATCAATTGGGGAAATTAAACACAATCTCCAATCACATGAAGCAAAGAAAGAATCAAATCAAACCACAAAACAGATAATTTCCCGGGGAAAGCTTGCTGCTCAAAACCCCTCTATCTTCTATTGTTTATTAACCATGGAATCATATAACAATTATAATGCACTCTTCTCACAAGAGTCTCCTGCACTCTCACAACTGTCTCACACTGTCCTGGACAAAACTGGCCAACACTTAGCCAATTCTCAGCCTCTAAACAGCCTGCCTTGCTTGCGCAATTCTTGATGAATACAATCCCTATTCTTTAGGCATTTTGGCCTTCCTAAACTACGCAAGGCTCATGGGCACTCCAATTGATGTCTGGTTGCATGCAGACAACCTACTAATCACACAACTGATAGTTAACATCCCTTTAACCTTTGTCTCAACTTAGTCTCCATTGGAACTGACATGCATGCAACTATTAATAGTAAATCATCAGTTGCATGGTAGATCACTGATTGTGAATTAAATAATATTTAATTCACTTGATCTCTCACTAGTGCAACAAACAGTTACAACTAGTTCAACTGACTCTAACTCACCTAACTGAGTTAACTGATTACACATGCATTAAACTAATGCACCAACTGCAATTCGAACTCCATAACTAATAGAATTACTCTGCATGCCTCACCAACAACCCTCAACTCGAAATACATGAGCTAACTAAGTTTATCACACTCAGTTAACTGTTACAAGTGATCATGAGATAAGATTACATTTTATTGTCCAATTTAATTAAAGGAAAATTAAATTAGACATTGTGCCAAATTAATTAATTAATTTGGCCTTCACACTAATGTATCGCTAGGACCTATTGGTCCCACACTAGTGTGTGTGCTGCAATTTCTTGTTGGACTTCAACACTCCCTCTCAACAAGAAATGGATTATTTGCCACCCCGATCCTATCTCTATGGTATTCGAATTTGCTCCTGGTGAGCGCCTTCATCAAAATACCTGCATTCTGATTTTCCGTGGGAATGTACTGAAGTAGCATAATGTGTCTGTGAACACAATTTCTGAGATGGTGGTACCGGATGTCTATGTGCTTGGACCTATCATGGAATATCGGATTAACCGAGAGTTCAATGCAACTCTGGTTATCACAATGTATCACAGTTGGATCCATCTGAGAACCAAACAAACCAACTAGGATCTTTCTCATCCAAATGGCCTCACATATAGCTTGACTTGCTGCCATGTACTCTGCCTCGGCTGAATTGAGTGCCACAGATCGCTGATTCTTGTTGTACCAAGAAAATGCTGTCGATCCTATGCTGAAGATCCCTCCTGATGTGCTCTTTCTGTCTGATGGATTGCCTGCCTAATCTGCATCCGGGAAGCCTTGAAGCTTCACTCCCTCGGTCCGTTTGTACCATAATCCATACTCTGTAGTGCCCTTGAGATATCTCAAGACATGCTTCCCCGCTTTCCAAAAGAGCTTGGTCGGCGTAGCAATAGCTTGACTCAGCTGGTTAACTGCGTAGCAAATGTTTGGTCTGGTGTTCACTAAGTACATCAGTGAACCCACTAGCTGCCTATAGACAGTAGCGTCCAGTACTTCTCCTGAAGTAGCATCCTCTTTCCTCCAATTTCCTGGAAGAGGAGTGTTCATGGGTTTACAGCTCTCCGTGTGAAACTTACCCAGTATTTCTTTGGCATACTTGCCTTGAGAAACAAAAAGTTCACCATCTCGCTACCATATTTCCAAACCAAGGAAATAGTGAAGGAGTCCCATGTCCTTCATTTCGAACTCCCTTGCAAGATCCTCCTTGCATGAAGTTATCAGCTGCTCATCACTTGTCAAAATTAGATCATCAACATAAAGTACGATAATCAAGAGCTTACCATCAACCACAATCTGGTACAGGTTTGCATCCGCTTCACTTTTGATGAAGCCCAATCTAGTGAAATAGCTGTCAATCTGAGTGTACCAAGCACGAGGTGCTTACTTCAGCCCATACCGTGCTCTCTTGAGTCGACACACATGCGACTCACTGTCAAAGATCTCGAAACCTTCTGGCTTCTCTATGTACACTTCTTCCTTAATAACTCCATTGAGAAACGCAGTTTTCACATCCATCTGATGAATGCGCCACCCCATCTTTGCTGAGAGTGCAAGGATAGATCTAATGAAAGAGTACCTCTCAACTGGTGCGAAAGTCTCTTCATAGTCGATCCCCTCAACTTGTGACAATCCCCGGGCCACAAATTTGGCCTTGTACTTCTCCACACTCCCATTCGCTGCTTGCTTCACCTTATAGATCCATCTAGATCCAACCACTGATTTTCCGACCGGTCTTGGGACAACCTCCCATGCACTGTTCTTGACGATGGAGTCATACTCCTCTACCATAGCATCAACCCTAATTAGTTGTTGCACTGCTTCCTCAAAGGAAGATGGTTCTGTCACAATACACTTGCTCATAAGAGCCATGTATCCAGTAAACTTGTTTGGAGACTATCTCTGTCTGTGCAGTGAAGTAGGGGCTCCTACATTCTCTACTGCATCAAGTCTCAATTCATCAGCTTTCGTGGTGCGCCTTCTACAATTTCTGGAGGATGGCTCTGCATGAGTGTTTTCTGCCACTCCATGATCCTCCGCATGTGGTTGCTTCACATCTTGAGGTTCATTCTTTAGAACCAAGAGTTCCCCTCTGCATGCAAATCTAGCTTCCTCTCAAGGGACAATTGCATGGTTGTCTCCTCATCAAATTTTATATCCCATCGCACAACAGTCATTTTGTTGTTTGGAAAATACACCTGATAGTTGTGGGGAGTTTGAGTGTACCCCACAAATATCTCAATCTCAGCTGTTGGTTCAAGCTTCTTCTTGGTGTCTTTGGTCACATGCACATAAACGGATGAGCCAAAAATCTTAAAATGTGAAACATCAGGTTTCTTACCAGTAAAAGCCTCTTCTAGTGTACTCATGCCAAGTATTCAATGAGGACAACGGTTTTGCACAAATACCACTATGTTGCATGCCTCCGCCCACAGATGCTACGGTAGGCCCTGATCATGCAACATTGCTCGTGCTGCACCCACAATTGTTCTATTATTTCTTTCTGCGACCCCATTCTACTATGGGTTATGAGGCGCAATCAACTCTCTCTGAATTCCTTCTTTGCTGCAGAAGTTTTTGAATTCATTGGAGATGTACTCACCACCATTGTCGCTCCTAAGAGCTTTCACATGCTTCCCCGTGTCTTTCTCCACCAGCACTTTAACTCAAGAAATTTTGAGAACATCTGATCTTTCTTCTGCATGAAGTAGATCCAACACTTTCTAGAAGAGTCATCAACAAATATCACATAGTACTTATGCTTTGCTGTCGAAGCAGTAGAGAATGGTCCACACACGTCTGAGTGAACTCTCTCAAGGATTTCTGAGGCTCGGTTCTCCTTCTCGTGAAAAGTGGCCTTTGCATACTTCCCCATAGTACATCCCTTGCATGTGTCTGAATGCGCAAGAGTACCCTTGGGAAGACCCGTAGAAATCTGTTGCATGACCTTCAAGGCTCTATGGTGTAGATGGCCCAATCCCCTGTGCAAGGTTACTTGGGAGCGGGAGCAGGAGCGCGGAGCGCCATTTTTAAAAGCTTCCGGTCCGAAGCGTTTTCGGGAGTGTTTATATATATATATATATATATATATATTTATATTTATATTTTTTATATTTTGATGCATATATGTCAACAAAAACATGTAGAATGATGAATTAGACATAAAAAACATAAAAACATAGATTGAATCATATAACATCAATCATCTAGAAGTTATAATCTTCATCAACCACGCCCACGAGTTGGAAACATACAACATATTGACTCGCAAATCATCAATTTGAAGGTTTCAAGCTTTCAAAATTCAATATATAACATTTATCATCATTGATTCATTGATTTCAAAATTCAATATACATTTATCATCATTGATTTCAAATTTCAATGTCTAACATTTATCATCATTGATTCATTGATTTCAAAATTCAATATACATTTATCATCATTGATTCATTGATTTCAAAATTCAATATATAACATTTATCATCATTGATATTATATAACATTTATCATCATTGATTCATTGATCACCATATAACTTTCATGAAGCATCATATTCATAATTCATAATGACTTGTAAATAGTAAACTTATAAATGCCAACTTCAAAGTTTCACCTTTCAAATTCAAACTTCAAACTTAAATTGTCATTAAATATATGAAATCAGAAATAGTCAAGTTTCAACTGTTCAATTGTCAACAACAAATAGAAAAGACTAGTAAACGACAAATCTATTTTATCTGGCTGGCCCCTTGCCACACCCACGAGAAATGTCTAATTTTTGTGAGCCACGAGGAAATGTTGGTCTTCTAGTACTCTCAGGAGTACCACGACCACGACTAGAAGGTGGAGGCTGGATCTGCAAAGGAACAACAATGTGATATCGAGGAGTGGCACTGGCACTGGCACTGGCACCCACACTGCTACCAGTAGATGGTGGGACTGGCCCTGTGTGTGGCGGTGCTGCTGATGCTTCATCATCATCCCTATAAAGTTCTGCTTTCAATTCTTCCAAATGTAACATGTCGTCCTCCAAATTATCATCCTCTGGGTTGTTGTCCCAGACTCTGTATGATTGATCCTCATTTGCCCGATCACAGTAATGGCTCAACAACTTCAAGTTATAATGCACATAAACCAAGCTTTCGGCTCGGTTTTCATTCAGCCTGTTTCTTCTCACATTGTGTATAAAGCTATAGGTGCTCCAACACCTCTCTGCAGAAGAAGTGTTCACAACCTGTGAGAGAACTTTTTTAGCCAACTTTGGCAGAAGTCTCATGCCGCCATATGCTTCCCACCATGTGAGAGCATCAAATCTGTCCCTGTCTTCCATTGCATGGAAAGAACCAAAGTTAGCAGTGCAACTGAAGTATTTGCCTAATTCAAGGCGCAATCTAGCACACTCTTCCTTGTCGGGTACCAACTTGTCCAATGCCTTCATGTACCCCTCTTGTACCTCTGGATCTGTGTGAGGTTTCACCCTAACCGCACCTCCAGGTGCAGGTTGGCCCAACCAAGATGGAGAGTAATATTTTGGCGTAAGGATATATGCCAAAGCATGTAGTGGAACATTGAGTTTATTCCACCGTGCACACACACGGTCATGAATCATAGCATACAAGTTGGGATCATTATCCTTAACAATATCTTTTATTTGCCCCAACATGCTATCCATCTGCTCATAAACCTCTCCAATCACTGGTTTATCAGTATCTGCAAACCAAATCATGTTATAAATGGGCTTGGTAAAATTCAAAATTTCCCTCACACGTGCCCAAAACAGAGGGTCAAGGGCGGTCTCCTCCACATGTTCAAAACCTTGCCTGTCAACTATTGTTGCTGCCCTGTCCTTTAATAGCTGCCAGTGTGGGCTTGATACCATTGCAGCCAATGACTCTCTTACCTTCAAAAGGCGCCTGAAGGTGAGGTAATAGCTAGCAAGTCTAGTTTTTGCTATCTTCAACAACTCCAATTTGGAGTGAGTACGGAAAAGCCCATGGGTATTGCTACGATTTGTAATAAATTTTATCATTTTTTTACCTCTCTTGTACAAATCACCAAGCCATTTGAATTGAGGTTGTTTGTTTTTGATGATATCATGCATCAAAAGGTTCATTGTGTGAACCAAACACCTAAACCAAAAAATGTTGGGGTATTTATCCTCAATAATTGTTCCTGCTGCCTTACAGTTAGCAGCATTATCAGTGATGACCTGTATGACATTGTATGGCCCAGTCTTTTCAATTATATCAAGTAATGGTTCTGCAATGTTAATGCCGGTTTTGAATTTGTCTGAATAATCATATGCTGCCAGGAAGATTGCACCACTAACCGACACAGCCAAAACACTTATCAATGGTATTCCTTTTACATTGGTCCATCCATCAGAGACAATGGACAACCCATGCTCATTCCACGAACTTGTCATTCTAGCCAAAGAATTGTTTATTTTAGCTTTTTCATGATCAAGACCCACGGTTCTAGCCTTGTCATACCCAGGGCTTTTGTATCCTTTGGGGGCATCATTAATGGCAGAAACCATTTCATGCCAATAAGGTGAGCGAAGAACATTGAATGGCACCCCACATGCATATAGAAACCGGTAAACTTTTGAATCCACATCATTCCTACACCCTTCGTCCAGGTAATCGGATATCGTTCTACGCCTTAATCCAATGCCACTGCCTCCAAAACCACTGGCATGGGTGGAAGTTGAACTGGTTTGTCCATGACGTGTTGGGCCTGAATCAACGAAACCCCTAGATCTTTTAGATGATCTCTGTAGGGCAGCCCCCTCTTCCTTCCTATATATCTCTCTCTGTGGTGCTGGCACAAAAGGACAAACTTTGATTCCAATATTTTTAGGTCCATCCCCTGGCATTATCCCACAAAGGTGCCTTCTCGCACGGGTGTATGAACCATGGTATTGTTTATTGCAATGGAGGCAAATAAATTTAGTGGTTCCACTACCTTTCCCTCCTTCCATTTTCTGAACATATTTCCACAAAGGTGTCTAAGTTTGGTCTCGTTTAGTTGGGGAATCTGTGTCCTCAGGTTCTCCACTCCCCACTTCCTCCTCAGCATAATCCTCCTCCTCTTCAGGATTTTCTTCAAATCCACCATAACCCTCCTCTTCTCTGATTTGCCTCTTTCTTCTAGCACTCTCCAACACCATTATCACAAAGAAAGGAACCAACATGAGAAAAATCCATATAGCCATGATGGAATCAAGTTTCAAGTTTCTAGCCTGCAAAACAAATGGAAAAATGCCAAATGGGAATAGGAAATGCAACATAGGAAAAAAAACAATTCATTTTCTAAGTTTTAAATTCAATAAAATGCAACATTCAAGAAAAATTCAAGTTTTCATTTTTAAACAATTTAACAACCTACAAATTCATCCTAGAAAATACAAAATTGGATTAGAAAGCCTACCTCTTTCTTGCAATCCTCCTGTTGCCTTGCTCCTTGCTCTCCTTGTCTCTTCTTGCTCTCCTAACTTGCTCTCCTTGTCTCTCGCTCTAGCTCTCTCAACACTCAACAAACAATAAAAACTAAAATGAAACCCCCCCCCCCCCCCCCTTATAAACAATTCGTTTTTTCACTTGAAAAAATTTGCGCGCGGCGGGAAGCGGTTTTTTTTTCTTTTTTCTTTTCTTCGTATTTCCTTATATAACCGGGGAGTGTTCGCTCCCAAGCGCTTCCTGAAACGCTCCCGAAAAGACAGGGAGCGTTTTAACAGGTTCGGAAACGCGCTCCCGAAAACGCTCCCCTCAGGAAGCGTTTTCGAGAGCGCGTTTCCGAGCGTTTCCAAAACGCTCCCGCACGGAGCACGTTTCGGAAACGGGAACGAGGGGGGTTTGAAGCTTCCCCACAACCTTGGCTTAACACATATAGTGGATGGATACATCAACATAGCTAGCTCTTTCAATCTTTTCTTAGGAAGGAAAAATTGTTTCAACAAATGTACAATTTGAGGAAGTCAAAATGAATACCTCCCTAATTAAGATGGAGCGTTGAATTTTTTTAGCTAAGGTCGGTATTCAAGTCAACAAAGCCAAAGGAAATTAAAATATTATTTTTGAAGTTCAGGTTGGCCCCACCATTCGAATGGGTTTGACCCTAGGTCAAAATCCTCCTTAGTTGACCTCTATATATTGACCAATCAACCTCCATTTGCCATCAATTCGGATCCTCTATTCATCTGTTTTGCTGTCCACACGTGCGAAGGAGAAAGAGGATAAAGACCAGCGAAGTTTGACTTGCTTTGATCAGCGTTGACTGGATTTTTTGGGCTGTTTGACCTGCATTGACTGAATCTTTCGCTGCTCTGTTTGATTGCATTTGACTGTGGCTGTTGACTGGAATTCTGGGGCAGTTGACCAAAATTCGGCCTGTTGACCAGAAGTTGTAGAGGCCAAAATTCGGCCTGTTTGATCAGATTTCACTGGCTGTTGAAGAAGACAGATTCTCTCTTTTGACCAGGTTTGACTTAGATGTTTTGATTGGTCAGTTTCACCAAGTTTGGCTGGGATACTCAGATTGTACATTTCCGTTGAATTGGTCAATTTCTCCCAAGGAAAGATTGCTGGGTTTTACCCGAGGTTGGGTTTTTCCAAGGTAAATTTTATGTCTCTTCTGCATGCTTATTTTACTATGATCTCTATTGTCCTATTACATTTGTGGTTGAAATTTTCTGAAGTGTCATTGCCTAATGATCTGAAGTAAGAATAATATCATTGGAAGTAACTATCTGTAGCAGAAAATTGTGCTTGTCTTTATTGCACTTGAAAAATCAACATATCTGTCAGCAGTGTGCTTGGATAACTGGTCTGCTTCTTGGTTACAATCTCTATAAATGATAGTTGAAGGAAATGTATGTGAAGTAGAATTTATGTTACCATATTTGGAAAAGAAGACAATTGAAGAGCTATGAGAAAATAAAATGGCTGATTTTGATTTTGATACTAGATGCCATCACGAGGATATGGAAGAAAGGCTTTTTTTTGTTTTTCTTTAATGTATGTATTACATGGTAGGAAATTTCAATCCATAGCTTTACTTTCAGACCTCATTGAATAGTTCCTCAGAAGTCAATTTGTGCCAACTTGTGAAAGATGTTGAGCATCATTCTGCTGGCTAAAAACAATGGATGAGATATTGTTTAAAATGGAGGATGTATGAACAAATGTAGGATGAGATATTGCATAAAAAAATGTGTGAACATGCTAATGAAACTCTTTGTTTCAGTTTAAGGACTGTCACACTTGTGGCTAGGATAAATGTTGTAATGGCGGTTTATTGGGAGATATCTGATGTGCCACCTTGATGATTGCGCTGTAGAAATGTGTTTCTGGTAGTATCATATGATTTAGCTTTTCCAGCAGATCAATACGAAAATTCAGCATGGAGGTTACTACTTTATACAGGTTTTCAACTATATTTGGTAAAAACAGCAGCTACAGGATGAGATATAGCAGTAACTACCAGCTTGACTATAGAACTACCAGTTTCTAAGGTTGACTTGAGTGAGTTCAGCGCGGCAGGAGTCTTTCTTGATATATTCTGTCTTGATTTAGCATGTCTAGCATCCACATGTCACACTCGCAGCAATTTGAACAGGCCGTAGTTTTAAAAAGCAACAGAATATCCCAGAATCCGGCATAAGATTTATCAGAATCTTGTTTACAGTTGTTAAACTTCAGTATTTTGGGTGCCCTAAGGGTTTTTGATAGTGCTAAATCCATTTCCACTGTCAAAAATGCAATTCAAACACTCCAACTACTTGATTTTTTGAATTTTTTTTTTACCAGATTTGGGCAAAAAGCTGCCGCCCGGGCTATTCCATATGCTGGGTAGACAACTTCATTTGAACAGCAGGTTATATGACTCAATTATTAGTAAATACTATTACAAGAGGGTTCACGCAATCATTGAATTGATAGGCCACTGAATTTGGAGGGAATCCATGCACTTTTGAGGTGAGGTTAGTAAGCAGCGGCGGTCAATTCACACCGCATGAGCTGTTATTATTGTCATTATTTTTAGTCTCGTGGACGTTAAAATTTCTTTCTTTCATTCATTTCATACAGTACCAATTTATCAATATTAATTTTTTTTTTTTAAATATATAACCAAATATTTTATTCTATTTGATCTAGAAATAGGTAAGGTAAAGTTAATATTTTTTTACCTTAACATAACTCTTAACTGAAAAGTCATCACAAGCATCTCTGGACGGTTCTTGTCAAATTCTTTAATTAGTGCTTGTGAGTGAAATTTTGCTAACCATGGACTATATTAGAAAATTACTAAAATCTTGAAACTTCAAAATTATCTTATCTATTTTCATCAACATTATTTTTCATATATATATGCGATGTCATTAGCTCTATCAAATTTTGCTCATAAATAAAAATATCGAGTATCATGATCGGTCTACGCATTGTAAAGGTAAAACTTATGATATGTTGTTTTAATGGTAAATGATAAAAGGATGTTTGTAATATATTAAGTTTATTTTAACGGTTAGAGGTAAAATGATGTTTATAACATATTAGGTTTAATATTTTATTTTATTGTTCAGGATGAGTGAGAATTAGTTAAAAAGAAATCAATTATAAAATTGGTGTTAAGTAAGAGTGTTTCTTGTCTTTTACTTTTTTACACATATACATAGATAAGTTAGAAGAGTGTTTAGAAGATGCAAGTTGTGTTGGCATTATACTCACTGGTATAGTCATAACTGTTTTCTTCTATGTTGAGGATATTGTTCTTTTGGGGAGGAGTCATTACAATCTTGGCGAACAACTAAGAGTCCTTCAAGATTTTTGTTTCAATATCAGTATTAATGTTAATATCGACAAAACAAAAGTCCTGATAATAAATCCAGAAAGAATACGAATGATACTTTCATATATGACGACAACATGGAAAAAATTCCTTCATACAAATATCTTGGAATTGATATTCATCACAAGCTCAATTGGGATTATAACTTTGAGAAAATAATGAATGGATGATGGAAAACTTATTATGGGCTTGAAAACAATTGCAAGTTAGCATATCTTTGAATAGGGGATAAAAGAAAACTCCTCTTTGAGACTCTTGTCACTACTATTATTTTAAAAGGATGTGAGGTTTCAGTTTGCAGTATCTCCAGAGAGTTGCGGAGGAAGATAAAATAGATCCAAAAACAATTTCGAACTACGATCTCAAGATTATAGAAAATACATGCTATCATATCCTCTTAATCGAAGCAAGTCTTTTCCCCATTGAAAGCATGGCTATGATTAAGTATCTTATGTAGAAAAGAAAGTTAAACAACATGAAAGATGAAGTTTCCTAAAATTGCTTCTAACTCTAGTTAAAACCACCACCTTCGACTCAAGCAGGGATGGCATAAGGATGTCTAGTCCTAGCTAGACCATTGGAGAATAAAGGAGATCCTTTGTAGGATAAGGATAATATTAAAAATATTATTACATCAAAATTTAAGGAGAAATATTTAGATGATAAAGAGTTAAAAGAAAAAAGAAACTTAAGATATTATAAGGAGGCAATCAACCCAAATTTTGAAAATAAAATTATCTTTTGCCTTGTCCAATATAAAGAAGAAATAAACATTGCTAAAGAACAAATTCTCATAAGCTTCATAATGAAACTGAACGTTGGCTAATTCTAGAAACACCATGGGACGATAGAGCTTGTCTCCTTTGTAACACTAAGAGGGTTGAGGATGAAACACACTTTCACTAAGAGGGTTGAGGATGAAACACACTTTCTCTTAAATTGTCTAACTTATACTCACATTAAATCTAAATTTCAAAATATTTGTCACACTACCAACCTTCTCTATTGTTTACATTAGCAAAAAATCTTGGAAAGTTTTTCTGAATGCTTTTTTGTGCATAGAAGTAAAATGTTTAAAAAATTCATGTAATCCCATATCTTCTTAAGATACAATGAACCATTTCAATTTTAGTGAACATTAATAATAATAATAATTGATGATATACAAACAAATACAATAATAATAATTGGTTTTTATTATTTTAATTAAAATTTAAATATCTTTTTTTATATAATATGATATAATATCACACTCAAATATCAATAGATGATTGATAATTGGCTGTAACTAATGTAAAGATAAACTTAACTTGTTCGATTTTCAAGAATAATGTAGACTAGTACTTCTTTCTGAACAGTGATAATTACTCATGATGATTAAATGTCTTCTTTTTGCATTTACAACTTCTTCATCAATAAATTATCTTTCAAAATTCAACCATTAATAATAAGAAGAAAGAAGAGATCACAATGCACAAGAGCAAGATAAAGTTTACAGTGGGAAAACCCACTAGTGGTAAAAACCCAGCAATTCTTTCCTTGAGAATAAATTCAATAGGAGATATCAGAAGGGATCACAATGCACAAGAACAAGACAAAGTTTACAGTGGGAAAACCCACTAGTGGTAAAAACCCAACAATTCTTTCCTTAGAGAATAATTTCAATCGAAGATATCAAAGTCATGGACAAAATGACCAGGATGATAGTCCAACAAGTGCCAAGTCGGCCCTGCACAAAAATTCCAAATCATAACGTCTACAAGCTGTCCACAAATTCTCTTAGTAAAGGTTTGCTTCAAGTCCAAACTAGGACCTAATTTTGGCCTCTTTCTTTGCCACAGAGAGCTCACACTTCACTTTAGATATAGGTCTGCTACTGGACTATACAATGGCTAAACTTTGACCTCTTTCTCTACCACAGGTAGCTTGCACTTTACCTCATATATAGGTTTTCCACAACATTGTATAATGTTGAAATTCGGTTCCTTTTTCTACCACAGAGAGCTCATACTGATCATAGATTCTACCATAGAGAAGTTTTAGATCAACCTCAGAAAGATACCACGGGTACTCAGATTGATCTAAGCTTCTTGTAATCACTTCAGCAAGGGGAGAAAGGTAACTTCTTCTTCTTTTCGGCCTCCTTACCTTCTTGTTGACTGCAGAGATATAGATTAGAATGTAGTGATGCGAAAGTACCTTGAGGGGGGATGAGTACTTCAATATATAGCCTTCTTAAGGACTGAATGTGTGTCTCCTTGGGTAGACCAACATGAACCTAGGAGGGTCAACTTGGACACTTGTTGGAGCCATAAATCATTAATAATAAATTTGTTTTTTCCTTTCATAAGGTCATGAGGAACATGCATTTTACATTTGAAAAATACATGAACATGAAGAACATGCTAGACAAATAATAATTTTATTGTTCAAGTACATCAATGATAAAATCTAATTTTTGAAGACTAACCATAGCTACAAAAATTCAACATTCCCTCTTAGATAGGGAGTTATTCATAATGGATATCAAGGTAATCTTAAGTTGATAAATTCTCTAAGGAAAGATTAAGATTAAGATAAGCATCATCCTCAATATCATAATCACCATCATCAACATAATCACGTTTCACCATCAAACAACTATAGACATAGTCTAGGTGAAACCTAGAGATCTCATCAATGATAAGGAAGCTCACTCTAGAAAGAGATCAGAGCATGATGTTGGGAGGCTACAACCTCTAGGACCATACTCCATCCAGTGGTCAACTGACACACGGAGTATGTCCTATTTGGACCATTCTTCCTAATCAGGCCAGAGTACATGACACAAGGATAACCTCCCTAATCAGGTCAAAGTACTTGACACAGGGAGAATGTCAGTCCATCTAGCCATTCTTCCTAATCAATCCTATGTACTTTACACAAGGACAACCTCCCTAATCAAGTCAAAGTACACGACATAGAAAGCTTGTCAATCCATGATGTTATCTAATTTGTCAAACCATTCTCCAACCAAGGTCATAATGACACAAGGATAACTTCCCCAACCAAGGTCATAATGACACAGGGAGAATTCAGACCATTCTCCAACAAGGGTCGTAAAGACACAAGGAGAATGTCCATCCATAATTGTGTCTCATTAGCTCTCCCTCTCAATAAGAGGTATTCTCCACGAGTCCAAGCTTGTCCCAGAAGTACACAGACTTCCTTTTAGAAGGAGGCTTTGTAAGAATATCAACAATATACTCATCAGTGGAGATGTACTGGAGCTTCACAACTCCCTTTAACACAACATGTGCTTCGACCTGTCACCATGGTCATCACCAACAATTGATCAAGATAATCCTGCAAGTAACCTTTGAAGTCATACTGCTTCTCAACTTGCCAATCCGACCGCAGTATACTCAGCTTCTTCCATATTGAATGCAATATATGAATGCTTCATACTCATGCAAGAAATTATAATGGATTCTAAACTAAAGCAACATCTTGAAGAATTCTTTTTGTTTTTACAACTTTCTGCCTAAACTAAATCTGCAGTTGTACTTCTCAAATCATCCATGACCAACTGTACCATGTTGGTACTCCAACACATCTTGAGAAACATATCTTGGCTCAACTATAAACTGTTATGCCCCCTTCACTGGATCACAGATGCTTTTTGGTCACCAAAAATGGGTGCTCCTTCTCAGACTGAGATATATCCTTCTGTGGTAACACAAGTTACTCCCTCTTCCACTGATGTCCATTGAAGTGCATCAACTATCGAAAATCCTTCATTTTGAATCCATAGGTCAACTTCCTCTTAAGCTAAAAACAATGGTTCCTTGACTTCTCGAAAGAAAATCTTCTAGTCAATGTGACTCCCTCTAAAACATGAGCTCCTCTGCTTTCGATAGTAGATATACTTTGATCCACCAATGCATGTGTATAAAATATGATAAGCCTGTACAAAGCCTTCTTTATGCTTGCAAGTATAATACTTTTTCATCTACCGCACAAACTTGAGGTAGCACTTATGTACGCTTGTTTCATCACATAAGACAATCTTTGCATCCAACATAAATCATAAAAATATTTTTTTAACAGAGGTGTACTTGAGGCAATCCTCTGCTCTGTACTTCTAGCCATTTCATCTCACTTACTTTTAGTTGGCATAGATCAAGACATACTTCAATTCGCCTTTAAGTCCAAATTTCATCTCAACACAAGTCTTATTCTCACTAGCTTTTCGTCGTTCTTCTATTTCTTCCATTTCCCGCCAAAGCATCTTTAACACGTACCTGCAATCCTCACTAGGAGGCCATGGAAGAACAATTATAACCACACAAAGGATACAAAGACAAAAGACTAAATATCAGTAAAAAAAATAATAGTAATAATCAAGGAAGAAAGATATAAAATACTTATCTTTCGAGAAAAAGAAAAATGTCAGCTCCCTCTTGATCTAATCCTTCCTGCAACTAGGTCTGTATGATGTCATTCCTTCCTTTTGTTGAATTTTGTAACTATGGACAGTCTCAATAATGTATATTTGGCCACTTGATGTATTTATATTGATTATTGTAAAGCATATTTAAGTGCTAGAGTCAAAAGAAAAATATATTTTGAGTCAAAGTCCCATTGCAACTTTTAAAAGAAGAAAATTTGAATTTTGAAGTTGAAATTTTTGGCTCCAAGTTTGTCAAGTTGACCTCCCTCCAAGTCAAGTCGGCCTAGGTAAGGGACACACCCATTTACACACCCATTCGACCAAGTAGATCACTATATAAAAGCAACTCGACCTCATTCTTCCACCACCAATTCAACTCTCTTTAGAAGACAGTTTATGGGCATCTTAGTGAAGATCAAGAAGGACAAGAAGGACGAATTGGATCTCTCTCTCTCTCTTTGTAGTTCACATATTTTTGGGCAGTTCTATTACAGGGGCCAAAATTTTTGGGCAGTTGCTGGGGTCTGGGATTCTAACAGTTGCAGGAGGGTCATTTTTCTAGGTCAGATCAGGCAGAGCGAAGTGCTAGATCAGAATGAGAGGCTTGACTTGGAAGGGTTGACCAGGTTTGACCATAGGTCTAGGTGTGTCTCTTGTTAAACAAAATAATTTCTCTATTGAAAAGGTTGTTGGGTTTTCCCCTTGATGGGTTTTCCCAAGGTAAATCTTGGCTTCTCTTTGTGTATCTCTATTATTTTGTTGTTCTTGTATGGTTGAATTTCTAAAGTATAATTGTTGAATGATATATTGGAGTAATTAAAAGAATATCAACATCAAAAGTAATTATCATTATTTCAACAATATTATGTTAATCTCTATTGCACTTAGAAAATCAACATGGTATCAGAGCTTTGGTGAAGGAAGAAACACAGAGATCACCTTAGAAGAAACCCTACATTGAGATCACTCTTGTTGAAGCCCTTGTTATTTTGCATCCATGGATTCTTCTATGAAATTTGAGAACAAGTTGGAAGGAGCCTCAAACTTTAAAGCTTGGAAACTCATAATTGATTTTATCATTGCAAAGTTGAAAGAACAAAGTTTTGGATATTGTGACAGGAAAGGTTGTAGAACTAGCAGATATTGTAGGAAAGGAAAAGTTTAAGGAGGATGACATCACTGCCATGAGTCTTATTGTGGAATCCATTAGAGATCATCTAATTCCTTACATTGCAAAGCTTGATACTTCCAATATGTATGATGCCCTAACTAACCTATTCACTATCAAGAATTCTGGTTAAGCCACGAGCTTGAAGAATTAGCTTTGTGATTTAAGGATGAAAAATGATGACACCATGGCTTCATACTTCATAAGAATTTCACAAATAAAAGACCAAATTAAAGCTACTAGAGAAACTATTTCTGAGACGAACTTGTGACTACAACACTAAATGGTCTACCTAGATCATGGGATGCATTTGCAACATGTATAATTAGTTGGAAGGAAGCTTGTTCATTTGAACAACTATAAACCTATTGTGCTCAAGAAGAATCAAGGTTTATGTCAAGAGATAAAAAGGAAGAACCTTCTCAAACATTTGTATTTTGTTTCAAGAATAAAGGAAAGAAGTTCAACTTTCAACAAAAGAAGTTAGGAAGAAGATCTCCTCCTCCCTAGAAGAAGAAGGACATGTCAAAGATTCATTGTTATGGTTGTTAGAAATTTGGACACTATAAGAGGGAATTGTCCTGAGATGACCAATAAAAAAAAGAGAAAGGGAAAAGAACATGCTTCCGTAGCTGATGTGGAAGATGAACATCCAAAGAAACCTAAAGGTGACAAATATTTCTTTTAATTCTCTGCTCTAATAGGTTCTATTGCGGATGATGATGATATGTGGTTGGTAGATAGCGGTGCATCAATACATATGACCATAGATCATGGAAGTCTTACTAACGTGATGGAAAAGAGGCTATCCCAAAGGGTATAGCTTGGAAACAATCAGAACTATGAATTCAAAGGAATTGGAAAGGAATCCATTGAGATGGAATATTGTAACAATGTTCATCTCAACAATGTTCTATATGTACTAGGTTTGAAAAAGAATCTAGTCTTTATTTCATGTTTAGAAGATAAAGGAGATAGAGTAACTTTTGTGGATGGAAAAGTACTTATATCGTCCAAGGGCTCTAGTATAGATGATCTTACAATTATTGGGATTCATGAAGGAAGAATGTATAGGCTCATTAGACAACCAACTCAAGCCCTAGAACATGATGAATTTAATCCAAGTGAGCTATGGATTAGAAGATATGTTCACCTTCATTATAAATCATTACCTGAATTGAATCAAATAGTTTCAGGTGTCCTTGAATTGCAAATAGATCATGAATGTGTATGTAAATGTTGTGCTCATGGAAAGAACATCAAGAAACCATTTCCAAGTAGTGAGAATAGATCTAAAGAAATTTTAGATTTGATTCATTCTGATGTATGTGGTCCAATGCCTATGAGATCACTTGGAGGTTCATTGTATTATTGACATTTATCGATGACTTCTCTCGTAAGGCATGGATCTATCTCATGAATACTAAGATGACATCTTCACAATATTTTACAAATTCAAAGTTGAAGTGGAGAACTTGAGAGGTAAGAAGATCAATATTTTGAGATCTAACAATGGAGGAGAATAGAACCATTTTATTTTTGTAAGAATGTTGGGATTAAGAGGGAGCTAATTGTTCCCTACAATCCCCAACATAATGGTGTAGCAAAACGAAATTTCAAGTCCATCGAAGAATTTTTCAAGGCTATGATGCATGATCAGGATTTGTCGATGTTCTTATGGGGAGAAGCATCACTGGAGACTATATATATTCAAAATAGAAGTCCTCATCAAAATTTGGAAGATATGACTCTTGAAGAATAATTCTCTAGACGAAAGCCAAAGGTTGGCCATATGAGAATCTTTGGCTGCCTTGTCTACGTTCATGTTCCTAAGGATAAGAGGAGAAAGTTAGAACCTTCCTGAAAGAAAGAAATATTTTTTGGTTACAATGAATCATCAAAGGCCTATATAATCTACATTCCAGAGCAACAACAGGTTGAGGTCAGTTGGGATGTCACTTTCGATGAGAAAGTTGCATATTGGAAGTTTAAGGGAGTCTCCATGGATTCCTATGATGAAGTAAAAAGGAGGCTTCTAAATAAGTGCATTCGAGTTTTATAGAATGTCCTAAAGAGCCAGAAAGGCCTTATAAATGTGTGGAACAGGTTGTTTTTGTAGAAATTTGAAAGGGACTAGCATGGCTTATATCTACATTAGAATAATTAGGGAATGCAGCCCCTGAGGGAATATTTAGAGAAATTAAGAAACCTAAAAGGTTTTCTAGCTATGTAACTCTTACGACTAACCTTATTGAAGCAAAGCCTTCCACTTATGAAGAAGCATCTAGCCAACAATTATGGAAGGAGGCCATAAATGAAGAAGACAAATCCATCATGAAAAATGATGTATGGGAGATTGTGCCGAGGTTGGAAGGGAAGTCGGTGGTGACTTTCGAGCGTATCTACAAGATCCAACATGCTATAGATGGAAGTATTGACAAATACAAGGTGTGATTCGTGGCCAGAGGGTTCTCCCAGAAAGAAGGAGAATATTATGATGAGACCTTTGCTCCAGTTTCCAGATACACCTCCATTAGATCTATTATTTCTCTTGCAAATTTGTTGGGATGGAATTTACATCAGATGGATGTGAAGACCACTTTCCTCAATGACGTTTTTGAGGATGAGGTGTACATAGAGCAGCCTCAAGGTTTTGAGGTGCATGGAAAGGAATCTTATGTTTGCAGGTTAAAGAAGGCCTTGTATGGACTCAAGCAAGCTCCAAGAGCTTGGTATTCTTGAATTGGTATCTATTTGGCATGATTGGGATTTACTAAGAGTGATGTTGATCCAAACCTCTATTGAAAGGTTGTGAAGAATGCACCTGTGATCTTATTGCTATTGTGATGATTTGTTTCTAATAGGTGCCGAGCCTCTTACTATTAAGTGTAAAAAGAAATTTGCTTCTGAATTTTATATGAAGCATCTTGGTTTGATGCATTATTACTTGGGACTGGAAGTTTGGTAGAAACTTGACGAGGTTTTCCTTTGTCAAGGAAAGTATGTTATTGAGATCCTTAAGAAATTTGGCATGTTGGATTGTAAATCCATGCTACTCCCGTGGTGACTAACTTGAAGAAGCTAAGAGGCTCCAAATGTAGATTGGTAGATCCATCTTTGTATCGATGATTGATTGGCTTGTTGATGTATTTGGTTAACACCAGGCCAGACATTTGCTTTGCAGTAAACACATTGAGCCAGTTCTAGGTAGAAATGAGATATGAACAGTGGATTGCAACAAATCACATTTTGATATATCTATGTGGCACTATGAACTATGGCTTTGGAACTGAGATATGAACAGTGGATTGCAGCAAATCACATTTTGATATATCTATGTGGCACTATGAACTATGGCTTGATATATGTTGCAAACAAGGATGTATAGCTTCAGGGATATACAAATGTTGACTGGGTAGGAAGTGTTGATGATAGGAAGATCACTTCAAGGTTATGCTTCACCTTGAGCTTTGCTATGATATCTTGGATGAGCAGAAAGAAGAGATATGTTGCACTCAACACTGCAGAACAAAAATATATTGTAGCCAATGAAGTATGTGCAAAAGTAGTGTGGCTTCAAAATTTGTTTGCATGATTGTTCGACCAAGAGCTGGAACCAACCATGATACACTATGATAATGAAAGTTGTGTGAAGCTTTCAAATAATCTCATGTTCCATGATAGGTTGAATCATATTGAGATCAAGTACCACTACATTCGTGACATGGTACAGAGAAGAGAAATAAGGCTCAAGTACATCTCCAGTGATGAGTAGACAATTGACGTTCTGACAAATTTGTTGCCAAAGGAGAAGTTTGTATACTTTAGAGACAACCGGGGCTTATGGAGATTACCCCTCTCGATGAGAGGGAGTGTTGATTTGATACCAGCATGGATGGACATTATCCCACGGGGAGAATGGTTCTAGGGGCCTAGAGTGCTCACTAGGTAATGTGGAGTGAGTGCCTCTCGGTGAGGAGACATGATTACTCACCATGAAGGGTTGAGTAATCTCTGGACTTGATCACACACCAAGGAAGGGTGTAGTGAGGAATTTCAGTATTTGGAGCCGATCACAGACCATGGAAGGGTGTAGTGAGGTCTTTCAGTATTTGGACTCAATCACACACCAAGGAGGGTTATAGTGAGGTCTTTCAACATTTGGACCCGATCACTACCGAGGAAGGGTAGAGTGAGTTCTTCACAACATCTATGCTCGATCACTAACCAAGGAGGGGTTAAATGAGGTCTTGACCCAAAGAGCTCACCAGGAAGGGTGAGTGAGTGATTTCTAGTTGAGTTAGTATCTCAACATTTTGGCCTAGTGAGAGGCCTTGAGATTTGAGGATTGATCACTCTGAAGGAATGAGTCCATATATGTCGATGATAAGCCATGGGTTAGGTACCACCCAAAATATGGCCACTAATATATATTGATTATATATGATGATGTTGATGAAGATTTGATATAACCTTAGAACATATATGGTAGTCATTATGAACACCTCCCTAGTTAAGAGGGAGTGTTGAATTTTGTAACTATGGTCAGTGTTCATAACGTATATTTGGCCACTTGATGTATTTATATTGATTACTATAAAGCATATTTAAATTCTAGAGTCAAGAAAAATATATTCTAATTCAAAGTCCCATTGCGACTTTAGAAGAATAAAATTTGAATTTTTAAATTGAAAATTTTAGCTCCAACTTTGTCAAGTTAGCCCAAGCAAACGACACACCCATTCGACCCAGTGGATCACTATATAAAGGTAGATCGACCTCATTCTACCACCACCAATTCTAACTCTCTTGAGAAGATAGTTTATGGAAATCCTAGCGAAGATAAAGAATGACAAGAAGGATGAAAATAAGGAAGAATTATATATATATCTCTCTCTCTCAAACTCGCACATGTGGATAGACTCTCTCTCTCTCTCTCTCTCTCAAACTCACACATGTGGATAGAATCTCTCTCTCTCTCTATGCAATTCACATATTTTTGGGTAGTTTATGTTACAAGAGCCGAAATTTATGGGCAATTGTTGGGGGCCAAAATTTAAGGATTTTGGCAGTTATAGGAGGGATGGAATTCTAAATTAGATTAGGCGGAGTGAAGTGTTGGATTAGATTGGAAGGATTGACTTTGAGGGGTTGACCAATTTTGACCATAGGTCTAGGTGTGTCTTTTGTTGAACATAAGAATTTCTCTATTGAAAATTTTGCCAAGTTTTTCCCCTTGATGAATTTTCCTACTGTAAATATTGTATTCTCTTTGTGCATTGTGATCTCTACTATTTTGTTGTTCTTGTATGGTTGAATTTATGAAGTATAATTTATTGGAATAATTTAAAAGAATATCAACATCAAAAGCATATCAATATTTCAGAAATATTGTACTAATGCACTTAGAAAATCAACACATTTCAAGAGCTAGGGTTAGTGTTTTTAATGGAGATATTGAACTAGGTCTAAATATAGGGTTTTATCCACAAAACCTAGAGCTTTCTTATCAAGAATTATATTTTTCTAGGGTTTACTAAAAAATTCTAAGAAGGGCTCGATATGACATCTCATTTTATGTGAGAGACCTCTTTAGCTTCCTCTTGCTCCTAGCCTACTTGTAGTAATTCTAGTAAAATAAGTCCTTATCACCAAATACTAAAGCTTTTGAAATAACATTCTTGGATTTCCTCTGATGAGGATGCTCATCATCATCATTGCCCTTCCTCTTCTTATCGTTTGATGCTTTGGGACAATTATTTTTATAATGTCCAAATTTGCAACAACCATAACATTGGATTTTTGACAAGTCTTTCTTTCCTTGTGAATTGGGTCTTTTACCTACACTTTTATTCTGAGATCCAAACCTATTTTTTCCATCATTCCTTCTTGATTTTGTATCAAAAGCTTGAGATTCTTCTTCATCATGATTTTGGATCTTTCCTTTAGCTATAATCCTATATTCCTCTTGAGTGCAAGAGGTCCATAGTTATTCAAAGCTTGGAGTATCCTTTCTAGCACATATCCCAACAAAAAATTCAACCCATAAATATGGTAGTCCATTGATTGATGTAGTGATCAATCCAGATTCATAAATGATTTCACCAATTATTTGGACCTGATCTCATATGTGAGCTATCTTCATGAAATAGGAGGCCATAGGTTCATACTCTGACATTTTAATATCACGAAGTTTATTTCTTAAATACGTATCTTGGCCAATGTTTTTGATTGAATACAAATTAATAAGAGTACATAGACTTCCTTTGATATAGCCAATTTTGAAACAAATGGGATTAAATGATCCTTGAGGGATACAAATATAATTCTTTGAGCCTTGAGCTCACCCTTCCTAAACTTCTCTTTCCCTATAACATCATTATCATTTGGTTGAGGTGCTTTACCTTGAACATATTGTGAAACTTCATGTTCTTCTAGGACAAGATCAATCCTCCTCTTCCATGCTTTGAAGTTTGATGCTACTTCAAGTTTGTTTTGTTCCTTGCAAATGTTGGAATCACGATTTCCATTAGATCAAAACCCGCAGGCATTAGTATCCGCTACAATCGCCAAAGTTAGGATCCACGAGAGGCGATTAGTCCATGTCACGAAACACACGGGGAGCGTTGAACCCAATGTCCAACAATCCCCCCCCCAAAGCGAGCCGGGTGAGTTTCGAACTTGAGACCTGTCGCACTGATACCAATTGTTGGAATCACGATTGCCATTAGACCAAAACCCATAGGCATTAGTCTCCGCTACAATCGCTAGAGTTAGGATCCACATGAGGTGGTTAGTCCATGTCGTGAAACACATGGGGAGCGTTGAACCCAATGTCAAACAACAAAAGGGAACCATTTTCTCAACAATCTTGGACAGAGAGATAAGATATTTCTTCCTTGAGAGAAGGAGAGGTTCAACAAGGTGTGATCGTCAACTTTCTTTCTTCACCAAAAATTTGATACCATGTTAATTTTTCGAGCACAATGTAGACTAGTAGGCATTTTTTAACTCTGATAATTAATTATGATGATTATGTCTTCTTTTTGCATTTACAACTTCTTCATCAAACAATTATACTTCAAAAATTAAAAAAATTGACAATAGAAGGAAAGAAGAGATCACAATGCACAAGAACAAGACAAAGTTTACCCTAGGGAAACCCACTAGGGGTAAAAACCCAACAATTATCTCCTTAGAGAACTAAATCAACACGAGATATCAAATTCATAGACAAACTAACGAAGATGATAGACCAACAAGTTCCAAGTCAACCCTCCAAAAAATTCTAAATTAGAACATCTACAAGCTATCCACAAATCCTCTTAGTAAAGGTCTGCTTTAGGTCTGAGCTAGGGCTTAATTTCAGTCTCTTTCTTTGCCACTGAGAGCTCGCACTTCACCTGAGATATAAGTCTGCTATAGGATTGTACAATGGCTAAAATTCAGCCTCTTTCTCTGCCACGGGGAGCTTGCACTTCACCTCATATAGAGGTCTTCTATAGGATTGTACAAGGAAAAAATTCGACCTCTTTTTCTACCACAGAGAGCTCGGCCTGATCACAAATTCTACCACAGAGAAATTTCAGATCTACCTCAGAAGGATACCATAGGAACTCAGATTAATCTTAGCTTCATATACTTACTTGAGCGAGCCTGTAAAAAATTTAACTTCTTCTTCTTTTCACCCTCCTTACCTTCTTGTTGATTGGAAAGATATGTATTAGAATGTAATGATGTGAAAGTGCCTTAAGGGAGGAAGAGTACTTCAATATATAGTCTTCTTAAGAACCAAATGGGTGTCTCCTTGGGTAGGATGACATGAATCTAAGACGACTGACTTGGGCACTTGTTGGAGCCATAATTCATCAATAATAAATTTATCTTTTCCTTTCATAAGGTCACAAAGAACATACCTTTTACATTTGAAAAATACATGAGCATGAAGAACATACTAGACAAATAATAATTTTATTGTTTCAAGTACATCAATGATAAAAATATAATTTATGAAGACCAACCGTAGCTACCAAAATTCAAGATAACCCTGGGTTTATTTTGGTATAGAATATATAACGTGTGAAGAAAATGGGAACATGTAGATATTTTATACTTTTGAGATAGAAATATAAGAGTAATCGTGAGAGATGAAAAGGTAGATAAATGTAATGGCTAGTGCATCATAACAAGATAAACATAATGGCTAGTGCACCATAACAAGGTAAAAAGATGTATGAAAATGAATGAATGAGTATGGATTATTATATTACATGCTAATAAATTACATTGATAAAACACATGGTAACACAAGGTTCGAATGTATAGTTAGTATGATATTTATTTATGAATTTATTAATATAGCTGTAGTTTTATAAAAATCATTATTTAAAAGTTTTATAAAAGTATTTTGGTATGACTGTAATTTCTTATTTTATGGTATGATAAATAGTGATAGGAAACAAATTGATGGTGAAACCTTGTCTAATAATAATAAAAAAAATGGATAGAAACTATATTAATTCAAAGTGATTATTTAGTTGTGGTTCATTATTATTTGGTGAACATTTTTTTTCATGACACGGTGGTTTGTGGAGGGTAGGAAAGGTAATAAATGTTTGATTAATTAGTAGGAACACACAGTGATACTGAGAGGGGGTGAATCACTATCATAACAATTATTAACTTGTTTTTATTATTTAACAATGATCACATAGAAGTAACAATAAACAATATATGAACAAAAGGATTTTCTTTAAAAAATTTATTTAATAATTTCAATTTGATACAATGTCACAAAGAGGACACCAATCCTTTGTAAGCACCAACTTACAAATTTTTTTGGCACCAACTTACGGGAAACACCAATCCCAAAATTAAGCACCAACTCAGTGGATTTGTAGGAACTAACTTACATTAGATACCAATCCCCCAGTTGAGCACCAACTCAACTTCAAGTTGTTCCTTGGATCTATCGTTAACAACTTACAACTTATGGTCTCCAAATCTTCAGTGAGTAATCATCTAACCATGCAACAGTTATGTTTGCACCTTCAAACTTGACCACATCCACCTCCTACACTTGCATTGGCTTCGTCTTCAAATTGTACTCAATTCATCTTGACCTAAGCTTATGTAACATTGTCTTCGATACAAATCACCTAGGGCTTATTGTCTGTTGGCAGCTAGCACTCAACACTCAACAATTGTTACTGTTATTGTAATTTGGGGATTTACAATTTCTCAATACAACTTATAGGTGCAATTAGAATAACTATCTACACTTACAATCTAATACAAACTTTGTTAGAGCAATTTTCCTTACCCTATCCAAACTTGTGGCCTCACACATGTAGCTTCACTTCAAGATCTGGTTAGGTCTCACCCTTGTACACTTCGATATCACTGCACTTTGATTATCATAGTTATGTAACATAATATATATGCTCCTTCTTTATCATTGAATTCACTCCCCGCACCTATAACTTAATTTTTTTGGGCTACCCACTGCCCTGTATATCCACAACTACTGTTGCCATAATCCACCTCACCGTGCACTTTCGTAGATACCTGCAATTCTCCTCTTTTGATGTTTCGGATTAACTTGTATGTCTAAAGGCTAGGCCTACGACCTAACTCACAGTAATGCAATATTCCGACTCTAACTCTTAATAGGGTTGACCTTCAAAGGTCTATCACAAAACTAGGTTACCAACCAACCCTGTTTCAATAGATATCATCTTAGAAATACAAAGAAAACTCAACCTGTGATGCAATCTAATAATGGTTACCAACTAAACCTCTTAATGGACTCAACCTACTCCAAAAATCTAGAAATAAATAAGCGTTGTGCTCTCTTAATAGACCCCGTGGACTGCACAAAACTGGGTTACACTTGTGGCCTACAAAGATGCCAACGTTTCCCAAAAATTTCGACCTCCTTCCACAACAAATAGCCCAGAAATTCGAGCTCTCTTCAAGGTAAAAAAATTGAGATGTATCCAAAGAGAGTTCCAAAATAACAAACCCTAGATATCTCGGTTATCTCACCCTTCCAAACCACATATATATTCCTCCATTGACTATAGGTCTAGCACGCCTTAACTGCAGTGGTATTCCACATTTGACGACAGGGACCTTGACCTCAGACAACAAAGTTGATTGGTGGTTAAACGAGCTACTGCAAGTGTGAAAATTTATATGAGTTTAAACATTGCCTTTTTACTTGAGGGCTAACCTTTATTTTCGTTGAACCGTCATGTCCACAAGATGTGATTTTAATGCTAGCTTCAAAAATTCATTTCTTCTTAATTGTGAGGAGTTAAGAGGCATGCCACCTACCATTGGAAAGGTCTCATCAAGGGCTACGTGATGATGTAGCTTTCCTTTGCATTTTCCTTGACTTTGACCACTTATTTTTTTATTTTCTTAAAGGGATTCTTTTGGCTGTTATATTTTCCCTTGAGGGCTTAAACACTTTTGTAACACCTCTTGATGGACTCTTAGGGCTCTTAAGGCTTCTGCTGAACCGTTATCACATGCTTAGACATTTCTTCTAGGGATTTGACATTCGTCCAAGTTCTTTGCCATCATTCCTATATTTAAGGCTTCAAACCTTTAGTTAAGGCTTTAACATCAATGAAAACTTCACTAAAAAATCTCCTCCTTTGTCATTGATGGCAACAATCCTACCATTTCTCCCTGCTTGATAATCTCTCCCCCTTTGACATCAATGGTAAATGGGGTGCTCCCCCTATTTGCATCTTCTCCATATGACCTATCAGCTACTCCCCCCATATTTTTTTCCACCAAGGACTGCTCCCCCTGAGCTTGTGCTTACAATGTAATATAATTTGTCCTACCGAATGCTTTGAAAAACAAGGATATGCCTTGAACCCTTTTTACAATGAATTGACATTGTTTTTTTTCCCTCATCAATATTAGGAAGAGAAACCCGTGAAAAATACAAACTTCTACTAACCTGGTAGATCTTGCAGTAGTAATTAGAGTGGAAACATTTTTAATGGGAATATTACAATGTGAATATTGTGCATCTCTTTCATTCACACGACGCTTCTAATCATCCACAAATAAAAATGCTTTAAAATTTTCATTTTTCCACCCAATGGTTCTCAAGACTACAAAAAATTTAGGATCATTTATATCATCATTTGTCACATCAACACTTGTATTATCATCATATTCATCTCCCATGGTTGCAAATTTCTTAGATTGAAAACAAAATCATTTGCAAACTTCATTTCTAATCCTTCCAAGGAATAGGTTTTGGCTCGTTATCCAAGTCACACATCAATGCAACACACTCATCCTCATATGTCCATGAATTATATGTTTCTATCCAACCCTTGAACATCATTTTATCTAGAGATCGTTCAACCAGTGTCGTTCCAAAATCAATGATTTGAAACTTTTCCCACATCTGACATTTTTCATATCCAACATCGTCCATTAAAGCACTAATATTTTTGAACTGCAACTAACTTTTAATTTTCAACTCATTTCCATTTCACCCTTCCACAACTTAGCCTCATCAAAAATAATTGGACAAGATAATTACACTCACTTATTGTTTATAAATTAATTAACTAATGACAATGTATTTTGATCTTCATAGAATTGCACTCTGCATGGGAGAAATAGTCTCTTGCCTTTGTCACTACTCAAAGCACACTTGTTAATAATAATGTCAACCTTAGCCTTGCTTATGGAGCAATATGTTATAATTTTGGTAAGACTTAAAATATCCTCGTATTCTCCTTGTTTTATGGCCCCTACAACCAAAAATATAATGGAATTTCCACTTTACCGTGGGCCCTGGAGATTTCCAAAAAGAGGGAAATAAAATATGAGAATACAAATCTTCTCAAGTTGCTTAACTACCAACCAGCCCTTTCTCATTCATCACCAATGAGGACCAACACGAAAACGTTTAAGATATATATATTATTATTATTATTATTATTTTTTAATATTATGAACATAATACTTGACAATGACTTTCATTCTATAAGTAAGCTTATTTGGATGATAACTGATATGAATAATGACTAGTTTATAACGAACCATTTTTGTCTCCTCCTTGAATTTTGTAAACAACGCTTTGCTATTAAAAAAGGGATAATAATCCATTGCTCTTTGATATATGAATCCCTTCATAACTTGAATGAGAGAGGGGAAAAAACAACTCATTAAAGTTTTCCTAACCCCAAGCCTTCTACTTCTAAAGTCGATCTACAACTCACTCCAAAAGCATCATTGAAGGAATGGTAGGCCCAATGTAGAAAAAATTAGAATTAAAAAACAAAAACCTCGTTGTGTGCGCATAACAAGACCAACCCATTGATGGATCATTGAAGACATGATCGTACCCATATGTAGTCATATTTGAGTGTCCACCTTCCATGGATTCAAAATCACGATCCCTGTAAAGAAAAATTAAATGGGTTATGTAGATGGAAAATACATACATCATAGAGTAATACATTGTACTCCGCTTACAAAAACTACCTTAATAAATGAAATTTCAAGGTTGAAATTGAATGGTTGTGTCTTGCCTTTCCCACAACTTTTGATATCATATCAACTAGATCTCTCATGTACATAGAACACCCTTAGATTTGTATTAATCTACAATGGAATCATCCAATGCAACAAAAATATAATTGGTAATCCCCACTCTTTTAATGTTGTCATACCATACTTCTATCTCCTTCACATTATAATTAGTAAGATGAACAATTAGGTCCTTATCTACTACAACTTTATGAATAAGCTCTGCAAGGTCAACATTGATATTGTTGGTTAGGTTTTCTTTGATGTCAAATGATAGTTTTCATTGATATCAAGTGTGTGAAGGTTGTCTCAAGTTTCCTACAAATTGAAACAAGGAAAAATCGATTGATAGAATCTTCAATGAATATCATCATCAGTATCCAACATTGAACGAGGTTTATGGATGTAGTGGATTAGGTTATGGTGCATAATGGTACGATGATTGGATAGCTCTTTTCGAACCCTTTCCATCCATATGTGGTACATCACGTAAATCCTCACAGTTGAGGAGATATTCCTTCTCAAGTTTGAATCCCCAAAAGTGTGATCATGGTGCCCAAATTTGAATGATGCCTTGGACCAAACGTGGTAAAAAAATTCATAAAAACAAGTAGTGGTTATGTTGAATTTTAAGAAAATATTATGAATCTTAACAATTTCAAAACGATTTCCATCTCATCCTTTTTGTTGATCAAGTCAACCCCTAAAAAGCAATTTTTATTTTTGAAAATTGTGTCAAAAGGGGAATTAAGGTTGGCTCATAAAAATTGAATTTATTAATTTAATTTGTCGCTTATAGGTCATGCCATATCCATGTTTAAATGTCATGTCAATCCTCCTTTAATGCCCCTCCTTCATGTATATATAGGGCACTTGATTGCCATCCAAAATTGTCATTTCGTTGCATCATCGATTTGTAAATTACTCTAAAATTTTCTGAGCCCAAGAGGAATCACGTTGATCTAGAGTATGGTCAAGTTTTTTAGGGTTTTTGGTCTTTATTGTTTCATATTTTTGTGATGATTCGCTAGACAGGACAAATTTATGTGAGGGTTGTTTACGGAATAATTCAGGGCATATTATAGGATTGTGAGAGCGAGTTTTGAGGCCTAAAATGAGGCCATATCTAAGCTAAATTATAGACCCATGAGGCACATTTTTAGTCACTCTTGAGGCCATTTATGAGGAATCTGAGGTATGTTTGTAGGGACAAAATAGCCCTTGTGAAAATTGTAGAGAGAAGGGCATGTTTAAGCAACATATAGGCATGTGTTAAGTTGCAGAAGGAACCTCATCTTGGTTGCAGAAGAAGGTCAAATTTAGGCCTAGATAGATCACAAAAGAAGGTCGAATTCAGGCATCTTCATGACATAGTAAAAGATGATATAAGTTTGTTGAGAAAGGGATCAATCAGGTCGAACGATGAGGGTCACATTTGATATGTTCCAAACACAGGAGGAAGAATTCATTAGGCTTTCTTGGCCTGCAGGCATAAGGGTGAGTTTAAGGCCAGAAAGACCACATTGTAAGGGTCAGTTTTGGACCTTTGTCAGAGGCCACTTTTGACCATAGTGATCTTTGTAGAAAGAGGTAGATTAAGGGATAATTAGTCCTTAGTCAAGGAAAAATAAAAAACATATATTAAAGGGTTGATCATAAGTGTAATCTTGGTTCAACTCTGTAGCAGAAGTTAAGGGGTAATTAAGGACACTTCCTAGGGAAGAACTTTGGTCATATATGAAGCAATAAAATGACAAAGGAGTCATATATACAACGTTCAAATTCATCTTCTTCTAAGTACCATGATGATATCTAAGGTATGAGTTAGAATTTGTCTTTTGTTGTTTAATTGTATAGCATTAAGAATCTTTGTGTATAGCAAGTTAAATGTAAGATCTACAACATCATTTTATTGGATCATATATGTCATAATTCATGGGGCATACCTGAAGGTTGTTTGTTCATTTTTGAGCCCATATATGAGCACCATTTCATGTAATTTATGATATGAGCATGTATCAATAGAGGCAACAATCATCTTATATGATTAGAGACAACAATGAAGGTATCTATCAGTGAATAGAATCTATTGTAAGTGGGTCATTATCCCTGGTACGGTAGCCCATAAGTCATTATTATTTTATCCTTCATTATCAGGGTGGTAGGGTGGTGCAAGGTGGAGATTGAAGTATCCTCCAGGTTGGATCTTGAGAAAAATTTAGTGCACCAAGGTGGTGCTAGGGAAACAAATTAATGTTAGTAGGGTGTTGGAGCATCCTTCTAGTTGGATTTGGTAAAACAAAAGTGTTGGAGCATCCTTTCAAAGAGTTCGAGCTTCATGATAAAAATGACTTCTTTCTATCTAGGTACTAGGGAGTTGGTGCTTCCCTTCAGTTGGAGGCTATAAATTAATGTACTCATCAGTTATATTAGAAAGTGTCTGGTGGTTTTTTTTTCTAGAAGGGTTTCCACCTAAAAAGTTCTTGTGTATTGTTCATGTGATGTGATGTGTTGTTGATTATCTGATTTGATTTGTGCTAACCATATTTAATGATATGAAAGTACAAAAATAATTAAAATTAATTAATACTGATTCATGCCCCCTCTCAGTATTTCCAACATATAGATTCATCTGGGAGAACCTTTATCTTTTGGAGTAGCATACACTTCCACTGGTGTCTTGACATTTTCACACAATAATTTTTTCCAATATCTTATAACGTATCACTGGAGTGTTACAGGATTAACCTCATCTCAATGCAAAAGCACATGCCCACTTGATCGACCAAACTTATAAAGGATATCCTCCTCCAATATAGCCCATATTAATTGTTGGTATTTCCATGTTGTAAACTCTAAGTTCATCAACCAAGAATTTTTTCCAATATCTTATAACGTATCACTGAAGCGTGATAGGATTAACCTCCTCACAATGCAAAAGCACATGCCCACCTGATCGACCAACCTTAGAAAGGATATCCTCCTCCAATATAGCCCACATTAATTTTTGGTATTTTCATGTTGTAAACTCTAAGTTCATCAACCATCTGATCAAAAATATCCTTGGACTCTATTGCAATACTGGGTTTTCATATTGGCCATTTGTATGCTACAAAAATAATAGAGATGGAAGTGGCTTGAGTTTGCAAGGTGAAGGCATAAGCTCTCCTTAACAGTTCAGAATTGAGCCTTGAGAAATCAAAGTTGGCTTTGGCTCTTCTGGTTTTCTTCTCCAAAATTTTGACAAATTTCCTTTATGTTTGGTAGAAACAATTTCTTCCTTGGCTTGTTTAGGGAGCCATTTCATGTCAATTCCATAGTCACAAGTTATATGCCCAACATTGTGACATTTTTACCATTCTATGTTGAATTTGAATAATGACATAAATGGTTCATATTGTTTGTTGTTGTAACTTTTGATTTGATTGCCCATATATTTGTTCCCAGAAGTATAATAATATCCTCTATCTCTCACATAATCATTCTTGGCATAGGTCCTGCAATCACTTGCTTTATGTCCAAATATTGTACATGAAAAATAATGACCAAAATATATTTGGATACTTGGCTTAGTGGGATTGCCTTAATGAAGCATTTCTTCTGAAGTTGTTTCACCTTTGAAATGATTAATCTCTTTGTTGATCCATGTCTCCTATTCCATTGCTGCTTGTAGATCCCTTGAGAGGATTATAATGAATTCCTCATGTAGTAGTGTTTTCAAACTCCTCCAAGTTTCTTTCCTTGATCTTATTGGCTTTATGAACATCTTGCTAATTCTTTACTCCTATTTTAATACTGCCTGCGTTGTTGATATGAACATGCTTATGTTTGTGCTTTGCTTCACTAGTGTCTTTAATTGTATTATTATTGGATCCTATGAATATATTGGCATAGTTCTTGAGTTGTTCTCCATTTGGTGTCTTTCAGCGTGATTCATCTGTTGGGAATAATGTTGTCATTGATGACAACCAATGTCATGTTATTGATATCAAAGGAAATATGATGTCTAGGATGAAAAAGGAGGTATGATGCCTTGGAAATATCATTGATAATTTGTTGACACATTAGTGATGTTTAAGATATGATGATCAAATGAGTATGCATAAAGTATGGTTGGATAGCCCTCTCTGAGAGATTTCCAACAATATACTATGCTTGGCCAAACTCCTTCAGAATAAGTAGACCATTATGAACATGAAATTTTAACCTAAATTCTACTAAGCATTTGTCATAATTATTTTGATCAACAAATTTGTGAATGATTTGGTTCGATAATGCTCTCTGAGACATTTTTATGTTGATATATGAAACTTGGTCAAACTCCCACTAGGTAAGGAGAAACATTGATTTCGAGTCAAGCATGTTTATAATGAATTAAAGGGAACAAACCCCAAATATATTAACCAATGCACATCTTTGATGACGGATTAGGCTGTCAGTGCCTAGCTCGAGTGATTAATGATCGTGGATGGACAACGTTGCATGACATTTAAATTGTAGGGTGTTTTGGATGGTGTTGTGGTTCCGTATGGGAACCAAGAAGGGTCCAACCCATCCCACATTGAATAATAATTATATTATGGGGCATTTTATATGGGACCAAAAAAACCTTGTGATATATCCAATCACATACCCATGTGATGTGGTGAGTCTAGTGCAACACATGTGTGATGTGGCGAGTTTGATGTATTACCTAATTGACATGGCATAAGTAGAGGTGGTTATTATGGCCAAATCAAGGCATGTTGTAGGTCCAATATAACACATTTTTTACATGGTGTAAGAAGATATGGTTGGCGTAGCAGAGATGGTTGTTGTGGAAAAAATGGTTGACTTGGTGGAAGTAGAGATGGTTGACGTGGTAGAACGATGACATGTGGCACCTTGGTGACGTGGACACATATCATATCAGGTATGCATTTTTGAGTGGCAACAAGGATAATTTTGGGTGACACATGGCACCAACCAAAGGGTGCCAGATGGGCACAATGATTGCATGCATATGTTAGCATTAAGTTTCCCATTGATATTTAAGGTCTCAGTCACTTAGTAAGGTCACATGGAAAATAGAAAACTAACCCCATAGTCACCAGGGGTCCCCTGGTGATGTTATGGTCACATGTGTTGATGGTCATACGGGCTCCACAAATTGTGATCAAACAATCTTGTTGGCCCAATGAATGGTTGGTATATATATATATATATATATATTGGATCAATGTAGTGTGTGCTTAAATGGTAATTGATACATATGTGGCCAATATTTAAACATTGTGTTGAAGCTCAGTGGTCTCGTGATAGAGCCTAAGGCATGGTCTATGGTTTAATGACTATATTTCTAGGCCCATGTTTTGGCTGGTGGTGGTTACGAGTTCAAGTTTGGCTAGAATTTCTATGGTGATCAATCATGGGGTATGTCGTTTGATAACACTTGTATTGCTGGGTCAAGTTATGTGAACTAGCGCATAGTTATATTGGCGTTGGGCATGTTTTGGTCCATGATGGTCACAGGTTCAAGTTTGGTAGGAATTTATATGGTTATCGAGCTTGAGTTTTGTTTTTTTATAACAATGGTATTTCATGGCCAAACTACCCAAACTAATGCATAGTTGAGTTGATGTTGGCCCTGTTTTGGTTTATGGTGAGTCGTTCAAGTCTGGTTGGTAGTTTGTTTTCATGGATTGAATAGTGACCACACACACACATATAATTTACAGAGGCTTTCTATGTGAACATAGCATGTAGTGGAGTTGGTATCAGGTCTGTCTTGCTCCACAGTGGTCATGGGTTCAAATCTAAGGTGGACCAATTTTTGGCATTTGGAAATACCCGATGTAAAAAATAATAATTATTGAACCAAATTAGTGAATTTTGGTGAATCAATGGAGTGCATTTTGTTAATCGCACACCGAAAGGTGCATTTTTTTTATGACGTATCTGAAAGGTACATTTTCTTAACCTGATATGGTAATTTTATTGAACAATTAAGCTTTATAATGTTTTGTGGGTCATTTTGAGGGCCAAATTAATTTTCAAATAAGGGGAAAGGGAAATAATGTTTTTTCATTGTGAAAGGGGGACATGAAAAATCCTATAAAAAAAGGACAGGAGGTTGTATTTATTTTTTTGTTTTCAAAATGTTATGGAGCTCATGAACAAGTTTAGTTTTGGTATGAAGAAGATGTTGCAAATTGATGATTGAAGAAAATATTTAAGTTGTAATAATATGATCATGTATTTCATGGGAAATTGTTGTGTTTTGAGCTTGTGGATCCAGTATGGAAGATTTTGAAAAAAACTCCTCTATGTTTTGGTGAAGGAGGTTGGTGCCTCAATCAGGGTGGATCCTACAACAAATTGGTGCTTGTAGATTTCATAGGTTGGTGCCTCAATCAGGTTGAAGCCTACAACAATTTGGTGCTTTCATATCTTTGTGGGTTGGTGCCTTTAGAAGGTTGGTTCCTCAATCAAGTTGAATCCTACAACAAGTTGGTGTTTGCATATCTTTGGAGGTTGGTGTCTGCAAAAAAACGTTTGTGGGTTGGTGCCTTCGACAGGTTGGTATCTGCAAATTAATGTAATCAAAGATTGAAGAAGATAAACAAAATTTTTGTTTTCTCCTGCAAGGGTTTCCACGTATATTTGGTGTTCATGTGTATTGATGTGATGAATGATTTTTTTGATGCACTAGACTTGTGTTTTCAGTTATGATGAATTGTGAAATTATTTAAATTGGTTAAATTGGCCATTAAATTGATTCACCCACCTTCTTAGTGCAATCATAATTTCAATAATTGGTATCATATCTAGGTTCCTTAAGGAAAAATTAATCACTAGAAATTTGATTATTGGTAACATGGTAAATCTCAAATCTTTAGGAAAGCCTCAGTTTGATGAAAATTTTTTGATGTATGGATGGCTATTGAAAATGGGTTCCAAGCACCCAAAACTCCTCCCACTGATGCAATTTGTAAATATTTGTATACATTTAATGCAATGGAAAAAGAATGCCATCTTAAGTGGTTTATCGAATACTAAATTTTTCAAGATGACGCATTACAAGTCAGCCAAAGAACTATGGGAAAATCTTAAAATTTGTTACGAAGTGGGTGACAAAATAGAGGATGCCAAGCTAAAAAATTATAGAGGTAAGTTTGAAAGTTCGAAAGTGGAAAAATATGAAAAATTTGCTTCATATTGTCTTTGAGTAGATGGTATTGTCAACACAATTAGAGGTCTTGGTGAAACAATCAAGGAAGTTGATATTGTTCGTAAGATATTAAGATCTCTTCCCTCAAGGTTTAATCCTAAATTCTCGGCCATCAAGGTGCTATCTGACATTCAAAAGTTAAATATCAATACCCTTCATGGAACTCTTACTGCATGTGAACTAAGGACATAAAAGGAGAAGATAGGATGCAAAGAATCCACATTCAAAGTAGCCAAGGAAGGAAGGAAACATGAGATTCAAGAAGACATTAGTCATGAATGAGATGAAAAGAAGCAAAATCTGTAAGAAAGCTAAATAAGGGATCTGGAAAGTTCATAAGTAAGCTTCCATTTAAATGTTTTAAATGTGGAAGAATAAGACACTATGCTTCTATATTTCCTTATGTAAAAGTAATGATTGTGATGATGAAGTAAAATTCAAATATAATGATTATAAAAGAAAACAAAATGCCAAAAGGAGAAGCTTTTACTCCAAAGAAGACAATGATTATGAAATGATTGAAAGCATGTATGATGATGAAAGAGGAGAGATATTTTTCACTATTGAAGAAGAGATTGAAACAAAAGTAGACTTTAAAGGAGAACTCATAAGTGCCTTGTAAGAATAAAGACATCTAAGAAAGAAGGTAGATCGACTAGAACAACAACTATGAGAAATATAAATATAAATATTCTGATGCAATTTTTTTTGTCTCTATAAAAATTGAACTGGAAGAAACTGAGAGGATAAATGAGATAGGCTACCAAAGAAGCTAAAGGAAAAGGAAGAACATTATGAAAAATTGGAAGAATAAATTATTCTTTTAAGAAAATAATTAGAAAAGACTTCAAATCAACTTAACCAAAACTTGAAGCTCCTTAAAGGTTTTAAGTCATTAGATCGCATCCTCAGCCTACAGAGATATCCCCTCATCAAAGCACGCCTTGGTTATCAGGAAGATCATGAGACATCCTTGAAAGATGAAGCACCCTCAAGGACACCAAATGGAGAACAACTTAAGAGCTATGTCAACACATTCATAAGATCCAACACCAATAAAGTTGAGGACACCAGCCAATTAAAGGAGTAGCCTAAGCATTTTCACTTCAACAACTCAAGTTAAGTGATAGAATATAGTCAAGTTTATACTCAAATTAATTAGAATTTTCAAGAGGATTTTGATGGAAAGAATGTTAATACTGAAAGGGGGAGGGTGAATCAATATGTTATAAAAAAATTGGATCTGATATGCTGCTTGATCAGTCAACTTCATGTAACTATTTCAAACCTAGTCTTTTGACTGAAGCTTACCCTCCTGTTGACAGGATTTTATGTCCGGCCAACAATAGGGGATCTCCCCGGTAGAAAGTCCCAATTAGACCTTAAACCGTTTGGAGTAGGGATCCCGTCCGGGGTGTGGGTCCGGCTACCGCTTAAGACGCATTCCCTTCTGGTCTCAAAAGAACCTGATTGAACCTGCGGGCACACACTTATTCATAGGATACAAAATACATGATTGATGCATTGAACATGTCCACAACACTATGCGTAGCAAGAGAATAAATAAAACATATACACCCGAAGAGATGCAGTTAACGGCACATCTTTGGGGTTATGCTTGTAAGGTATCTGACCACAGAAGAAATAATTCTTAATGGCAAGATTCCGCGTTACTTCCTAAAAGATAAAACGAAATGCTAATAGAAAAAGGTATTAACATCCATTTAGAAAGCGATAAAACTGAACATCATTAACACAAGCATAGATAAACATGATGCATAAATGATGTTATTGAAAAAATACAGTTTCATTAATCATAAGATGTTCTGAAACTGTTCGAGGAATACACACAGTGTTGTCACAGCATTACACATCGTCCGACAAAGGGGTTTTAACAAATATTCGTATTCATATGCCTAAGAATATGATCTTTCAATACAGTGCAATGTAGCTCTTGAGTCTCCAAAAAGAAAAGCCTCCAATTACAAGCTCCCGAAGGAGTATTTATAAAACAAAACCTGCCCTTTGGGCTTCCTAGACCTTTCATCTTCCTGACCGTTGGGATGCCTTGCGACCCAGTCCTTTTGCGACCTGCGACCTGAGCCGCTGTTGCGACCTGCGACCTGGTTGCTGTTGCGACTTGTGACCTGGCTGCTGTTGCAGGGTCGCAAGTTGTAATAAAATGAGAGAATGTGACCTTGCGACTTTGCGACTAGGTCGCTGGGTCGCGAGGTCGCAAAGGTGAAAAAACCGAAGGTATGCGACCTTGCGACCTTGCGACTAGGTCGCTGGGTCGCAGGGTTGCAAAAGGCCGGAAATCGAAGGTATGCGACCTTGCGACCTTACGACTAGGTCGCTGGGTCGCAGGGTCGCGAAAGGCCAGAAACTGAAGGTATGCGACCTTGCGACCTTGCGACTAGGTCGCTGGGTCGCAGGGTCGCAAAAGGTTGAAAAATCGAAGGTATGCGACCTTGCGACCTTGCGACTAAGTCGCTGGGTCGTAGGGTCGCAAAAGGTTGACAAACCGAAGATATGCGACCTTGCGACTAAGTTGCTAGGTCGCGGGGTCGCAAAAGGCAGAAAATCGAAGATATGCGACCTGTTGGGATTTGCAACCTGGGGCAATGTGCGACCTGGAGTTTTATCCTTCTGCATTTGTCTTTCAAAGATCATAACCTTGTTCTCCGAAGGCCTGGCTTAGCCTTCACCATGTGAGACAACATCCTCTATATGCCGGCGGTGTTATTTCTGCATTAAGGGAATTTGCATGAAATGATATGTTACCTGCAAGAAAACAGAATCAATCAACATAGTCCCTTTTTTCTTCTCATACAACTTGCAGATAAATGAATTTATACTAGCCCTGTACATATATAACTATACACGAATGTCAGGGAATCAATACAAGAAATGCAATAATCTATCACAGCTAAAATCAGTTGGACCCCTGTGTGGTCAAATGTTGTGCCATTTTGTCATCAGGGAGAATGGCTCAAGTGGGTTTTCTCTGTGCCCTTCGAACAACTTGTCTTCGTGGTGGAAAATCAGGTTATAAGCAGACCAGCACCATTGCTACGCTATGTCCAGTCTTCCAAAATAAATCTAATAACATTAATCTGCTGGACCGATTTAACATCGAACCCTAAGCCTCCTTGAATCAGCATCTTCGTCATAATTTTCAAGGTGGGACTCTTGCGCTTGCAACAGAGTGTTTCGCATCTGCTGTATCGGAGATACGTCTTGTAGTCGTTGTTGCACTGGTTAGGATGAGCGTTTTGCTTCTCTTGAAGGATCTGTATCCTATGGCAATGGGGGAAACGATACAGCTGAATCTGTATGTAATTCAACATGCATTAACACAAGAGCATGCAGCTTCGAATACCATCTTTGATCGTGCACTTCGATCCCACCTCCAGAAACCAGATCTGTCGTTGTGCAAGGCAGATGATACGTGGTTTCTTCTCCTCTAAGTCCCAAAAGCACGCGTGCGACCTCACTGTCTCGAAGGCTGCCTCAGAGATGACTCGCAGGTCAACTGTGCTTACCACGTATGTGGAGGATTCTTCATTTTTCGATGGGTCTAGAATAAAACAAAAGATTTATCTGCCCCAGAAAGGTGAGGGTTAGTGAACTGATATCCTGCTAACATGTGTGCTGTTAAGGCTTTTCTGCGAACGGATTATGGACAATTTCACTTCTGTGGTGAGCAACGCACTGCCTGAAATCGACGTGGGACGTGTGATCTGGTTTTCCAGCGCCTTTGAACAGAGTAACAGCACACACTTAGGCATTATCGAAAACTGAGCTCTGTGAAGACAGCTCGGCGTGGCCAGTAATGGAAATATTGAAAAATTAGATCCCAGCAAAAATGTAGCGATAACGTCTTTCTGAATGTGACCAACGCAGGTTATTAATAGTAGATTTTCATCGTGATTGTCTCCTGGAATATTGCTGTCAAGGCTGCAAAAATCAGATCTTATCCACCCCTCCAAAATGTAGCGCAGCATGCCTTTTATGGCGCTGACTTCTCGGTCCATGACTACGGTCGTAATGCATAAATCATTCAACTTCTATTCCAGCGCGACGGTTTCCATGCGAACTTTGGGGCAGCTACGTGGAAAACTCAACCATGCAGCTTTGGTTATCAACGTGCCACGTTACACTTTTCTGCTGTGGTTTATTAAAATATTTTGTTTCATGTGTTGAACGTAAAATCCATTTTGACCGTTGCATATATATGCATCCATAAGTTTTGACATGGATTTTGGCATAAACATTCGAACCAATCAACACGTTCCTCGTATGCTTTGCTCGACGACCTTATGCAGTTGTAAATTTATATGTGAGTTGCGCCGCAATAAAACGTGGTTATAACGTGCCATGGTAGTAATAGCACTCCGCTCCATAAAACGTAGATATTGCACGTTTGGCTCCATGCGCAACTTCGGACCATTGAATATATATATATATATATATCTGCTCCCAAAAATTTCACGTAAGTCAAAAACAACTATCGAAACTCATTCGTAATGCCTTCTCTTTGATCATGAATGTCACAATGCCGTGGATTCGAACTGCAGGATCAAACTGTTTGCACCCATTAGCAACACAACAAAGTTATTATAATGCAGCTCTACGGGTTGGTCATACACTCCGACCATGCTTTAAACATAACTTTGACTGTTAAACATATGCTCCAAACGCCGTAGTATAAGCACGATCACCATAAATGTCTGCTCAGCGCCCTTTTGTAGCCTTATCGTTCCATTAACCTTAGATGGTTTGAGGAGTATTGCAATTCGCATCAAGACTTTGGATCACCACACGTATATATTTGCTCAAAATCATCGAATATTTTAACATAAATTGAAACGTGCCATGGATGTTTGGCGTTGGGTTTCAAACGCAAGGTTGACCGCTGGTATTTACGTGTGGTTTCACGCCACGCAAATATGACTCCACGCAACGTGTCTTCACAAAGTTGTGATCCGCCATTTTAAACGTGAAGTCGACCACCCCATATATCTGCCTCTCATGCTGTATCATAAATTGACCCATGTCATCGAATGTTTGACATTTATATGGTTTGAAAACCCCATGAGCTCGTGCTTGGTTTTATTACATAACATTTAAAACCATGACCCTGGTCCACCGGATGCGCAGCTTGTTTACAATGTTTTCCATAGTTTTGCTTCACGTTCTAAACATAACTTTGCAAATTCTATCATAAAAACATTTCATGCTCAATTGCAACGGCCTTAATAACATATGTTGGCACCTTGTATTGGATATATTGATGCGCGTCCCACTTAAAAAGTTTCCCCATAGTTTAGGTTCCACGGTCTCTGGTGGTTTTGAAACCCATGTTTTCGAATCTGGTCTTAATTCGATCATTGCTTTACCTCATAATATGAAGGCTTCTTGTTTTGAAAGATAGAGAGTCGAAATATGCTATTCAAACCACATTGATGGCCCTTTTAATATTGACCTTTTCTACCCGGCTACCAAAGGCGTATGCATTTCAACATGACCCTTTTAGGCTCAATTTTAAATTTCCCGCTTCTTGTGGTCTCGTTTAAACAACTTTCAAGGGTAAAGAAGACTAGGGTTTTAAGGCCTTTTCATCACTCCACGCTGTACTCTTTGCAACATAAATAATTTCGCACCATATAGCTTAGGATTCATAAATGCCAATTCTCAAAGATGCGCTCACATATTTGAAAACTCTGCCTTTGGCTTGCCACACCAACATGCGTGCTTTCGCACTGCTACCTGACACGAGAACGCCTCGAATGAGATGGTCATTATCTAGAGAAAAATTCTGAGTCCGCTTTTGTTCACCGGGCTATACTAGACTCATCGAAGTGGCAAAATATGTTTCTTTGCATGCGCCCATCGACATGGAGATGGTATGATGCAAGATTTGGACATTTCCAATGGAGCGCTTTAAAGCATCTAGCGCGCACTAGTGAAGAAAGCTTTTGCATCAGCAACATAGGAGGTTCTCTCTGATCAACATGTATCACCCTATCCCCTTTTAACAATACTGATCGTTTGCTCCTGCTCCTCCCCTGTTCCGTACTTTGACTTCGTCGTTGAGCCCAGTTTTATTTCCCTTGATGTCGTGACACGACTGAGGAGTTTGTCACCCGTGGGGTCGACCTGTGTGGAACATAACGACATCATAATTATTCTTTGATAATGGTGACCACAGATAAAACATATGAAACTAACAAGCCTAAGAGAAGTATTCAAAAAACAGCTTAATGACCTAGAGTGGGAAGGATTTTATTCGTCAATACACAAAAGGTTTCCATTCAAACGTATGCATGGCAATCTCATTACACATGGCGCGCATGCAGCCAAAATGTGACCTGCGGATGATCCTTCCCACATACAGGGGCATGATTATAACAAACCTTTGGTGTGTGGCTGTGAGGGGTTGGGGATAGGTTGGCGGGATGTCGTTGACTGCAGGTCAGGTGAAAGACTTTAACGCCTAGGCGAGCAGAGGGGGACCCGAAATTTTAAATATACCCAAAATTTTGGGTGGTGTTGTAGCGGCTACAACAAATGGCGAACCACTGGTAGAATCCAGCATCTCTGTCAATATCACCATAATAGTCTGAGTCCGGATAATGATGCAAGGGAATATTGAACCGATTAGTGAGTACCCTTTGATATAAACACGAGGTATGCCTAAGTTTTGTGCCTCAACTAAGTCAGCTAATCGGAAACACACCGAGAAAAGCTCCTGGTCATTAACTAGATGATGAAGGTGGTGCTGTTGCCTTCATGTTCTGAGGTTGCCTAAGCTGTGACTTTGACATTACGTTGTTGCTGGTGACACTGGGCATTACTGGCGGAGATCACTTCAAGAAATCACAAACGTTGCTCCGTGCTAGCGGCACAGTCGGTACCCCCGTGAGTGACACAATACCTCTCTTGCCAAGGGGAAACCTTTCTGATCACTGCATTCAGCATTTCTTTTTCTTTTGTTTTCATGCTTCATGGTGCAACTTTGGTGGATAAAGGATGAAGGGTATTTCTGCAGCAAAGAGACATTCTTTGTTTCTGTGGAAGATATCTGATTTGGAAGTTTTAACCTGCGTACCAAACCTACACATCCCATTTACCACAATAGGCGAAGCGTGCAGAACAGATTATTAAGATGTCCAAGACCATACTGGGCACAAGGCTTAGGCTACGGGTGTGGGCCATTCGAACTCATTAGGTCTCCCATCAACAACCGGCTCGTATCTCCCCAGATAATAAGTATAGACTCATAGGCATCATGTTGAGAATGCGACATTCGACGACTGGTCCTAAGAGGAAGTTGCCTTCTGAGATAGCCACCGCAACCTCACGCAAACAATGGGGTTACTGTTTCAGCACTCGGGGCAAACAAGACTGCAAGGCGATGGGGTTGTAATGAGGGCTCATGAGGTGGCAGGTGATATGGTAGAAAAATGATGTGAGAAAGGGAGAGTACAACGTAATGTAATAGGCGAGGCTCAAGATGCAATGCAAGCCATGTGCGAGGACGATCAACCAGCAGTAAGTGCAAATACAAGCAATGATTATTTATGCAACAACAAGTAACTGAAAAGGAAATGAAAGGAAACTACTTGTAACATGATGATGCCTAAAAATATTAATCGTAAACAAAAACAACAAACACACTTTTAAATCATGAAGAAAAATTTAGCAAGTAAACCTAATTAAAACTTTGAACTAACAAATTTTATTAACTGGTCGTAGCTAGCCTACACCTAAACCCTAGTTTAACCAATGGTGCGGTCGGGTTATGTAAAATCAGTTTTCCAGTGCAGCCACCGCATTAGTTCCTGACCTGCAAGAGCAACAATGATAAGGATGAGAGCTAGTATCCAAAAAAGTGCAGCAGCAACAACACTTACCTGAGGAGCAGGTGCAATGGCAAGACAATCATAGATACTTCCCAAAGGACAAGCCAGCATAGATTGTGCAAGTTGAATCCCACTCTTATCTTGATATGCAGCAATATGCTCTTGAAAATCAACATTTATAAATGACACACATTCATTCATGCACAATCCTAGATCTGATGGGTGCTGGGTAAACCACCTCCTATTTTCAGGCACATCAACCGGAAAGGGTTGGTCGAGTTGACCGACAATCTTAACATGGTGTTGAGGACCATCAGTTTTATGGAAAGGAAACAATAAGCAAGTGGCAGGCGAATTATAGATGCATGCGCATCCGAGCGTAGAAACCCTAGTTTTGAAAACCCTAGCTCGAGGTTGCTCTTGGGTTTGGTCAAGGGTATGAGGATCCGAATCCATTTTCAATGTAGGCTGCAATTCCTCACTGCCTTGAAAAAACTCCGGACCTTCGAGCGGAGGGCTTCCCAACTTTGATGGTTGGGCAAGATCAACGAGCGACTGGATGTGATCATGGATTGTGGTGAGTTGCAAAATGTCAGTAGGCTTTGTATCAATTTGGTCAAATTTTTGCGCGCCGACAGATTGATAGATCGATATATCAGATTCTTTAGATTCGCTGGGATGGGGTGGATTCGATGCGGTTATGCTGGGAGGAGCATGGTATGTGGGGATCGTCGTTTGAGAAACGGTCGACAGAAGCTGAGGCACTTCAATTTTCTGATGGGTACTCGAATCCTCCCAAAGCGGATCATTGAATTCTGGTGTTTTCATATGGTCAGCCAAACGAGCTGCGTGACAGTCCTCGGTGGTATGATTGAATATGTTTTCAGATAAGGAGTGATCGCTACAACCATCGATGTGGTCGAGTTGGGTACCTGGCATGTCAGGCTCCCCAAGAGTTACCGACTGGGATGGATCAATAAGGAGGACATCTAGAGGTTGCCCAAACAGATAATCGCTCCTATGGCTGTCTAAAGATTCCGAGTGAGAAAGATTAGATCTAAAAGATTCATCGATTTTGATCTGTGATTGTGGAACACCATCTGCGTGCTTATGATTGTCGCCAATACCAGTATAAGGAAATTTTGAACGTCTCGAAGAAATTACTGGTGTGGCGGGATCGAGAAACCAACCGGGGAATAATGAACGAATAGATTGAGTCGCAGGGGCATTAACCATACGAGGCTTTCCAACCCGCGCATCCGTGTCATTCAGAGAAAACGATGATCTGGCAGACCTTGTAAGGGAATCAACTTTATGCGAGGTAGGAGTCGATTCATAATCCGTATGTGAACTAGATTCATAGTCTGAATGTGAACCAGATTCATAATCCGAATGTGAACCAGATTCATCATCCGAATCTGAACCAGATTCATAATCCAAATATGAACCAGATTCATAATCCGAATGTGAACTAGATTCATCATCCGAATGTGAACTAGATTCATAATCCGAATGTGAACCAGATTTAGAACTAAGTCCAGGGAGACATCGAGTGGGCTCGGGGTAGGTTTCATGAGTCAAAAGAGATAATGATCCACTGGGGTGTTCAGATTCGACATGGTACATGAAAGACTCAAAGGTGGTGCAATAGGCTTTATCCTCCTGCGAGTGTCTATCTTTGCTCAGGACTTCCAAGGTCACAACTCCACTCTCAGACAACTCAGGGGGAGAGGTAAGAATATCACCAAAAGCAACACTCTCCTTGGAGGCGAGACTCGCATATTTGAACTGCTCACCTAAAGATTTCCAATCAACATCCCTCTCAGGGAACTCAAAACAATAATGAATGAATCTGATAAAGAACTCACCTAGAGATTCTTGAGGTTCCATTCTAATGTCATGTAACTTTATTACAACATTATGAGGATTGTACCTGTGAAAATCTTGTTGTAATTTATGGGCGAGTTGTTCAAACGAATGGATGGAAGCTTCCGGCAATGTGCGGCACCATTGCTTAACACGACCTCCGAGAGTGAGGAAAAAAAGCAAACAAATCAAACCCTCATCGTCAATTTCATAGCACTCACGAAAGTCAAAAAAATCTGAAAAGTGTTGGGTTATGGACACCCCATTTTCACCATCAAATTTTAACTGGGACAAGTGATACATAAGTTCATCGGAGATGTAGTATACAGGCTCATAAAACTCCGACACACATCTCGGGAGAATGATTTGGGAACGAACCATTACAGATATGAGATTAACTGCAGGCTCTAAGGGCTCAGCTTGTCATCTGCCCCCCCCCTTCTCGTTAACCATATGGTCGGAGGTTCGGGCCCTCCTTCTAGCGCCAAATCTGTTGACGGGATTTTATGTCTGGCCAACAGTAGGGGATCTCCCCGGTAGAAAGTCCCAATTAGACCTTAAACCGTTTGGAGTAGGGATCCCGTCCGGGGTGTGGGTCCGGCTACCGCTTAAGACGCTTTCCCTTCTGGTCTCAAAAGAACCTGATTGAACCTGCGGGCACACACTTATTCATAGGATACAAAATACATGATTGATGCATTGAACATGTCCACAACACTATGCATAGCAAGAGAATAAATAAAATATATACACCCGAAGAGATGCAGTTAACGGCACGTCATTGGGGTTATGCTTGTAAGGTATCTGACCATAGAAGAAATAGTTCTTAATGGCAAGATTCCCCGTTACTTCCTGAAAGATAAAACAAAATGCTAATAGACAAAGGTATTAACATCCATTTAGAAAGCGATAAAACTGAACATCATTAACACAAGAATAGATAAACATGATGCATAAATGATGTTATTGAAAAAATACAGTTTCATTAATCATAAGATGTTCTGAAACTGTTCGAGGAATACAAACAATGCTGTCACAGCATAACACATCATCCGACAAAGGGATTTTAACAAGTATTCGTATTCATATGCCTAAGAATATGATCTTTCAATACAATGCAATGTAGTTCTTGAGTCTCCAAAAAGAAAAGCCTCCAATTACAAGCTCCCGAAGGAGTATTTATAAAACAAAACCTGCCCTTTAGGCTTCCTGGACCTTTCATCTTCCTGACCGTTGGGCTGCCTTGCGACCCAGTCCTTTTGCGACCTGCGACCTGAGCCGCTGTTGCGACCTGCGACCTGGTTGCCGTTGCGACTTGTGACCTGGCTACTGTTGCGGGGTCGCAAGTTGTAATAAAAAGAGAGAATGCGACCTTGCGACTTTGCGACTAGGTCGCTGGGTCGCGAGGTCGCAAAGGTGAAAAAACCGAAGGTATGCGACCTTGTGACCTTGCGACTAGGTCGCTGGGTCGCAGGGTTGCAAAAGGTTGGAAATCGAAGGTATGCGACCTTGCGACCTTACGATTAGGTCGCTGGGTCGCAGGGTCGCAAAAGGCCAAAAACCGAAGGTATGCGACCTTGCGACCTTGCCACTAGGTCGCTGGGTCGCAGGGTCGCAAAAGGTTGAAAAACCGAAGGTATGCGACCTTGCGACCTTGCCACTAGGTCGCTGGGTCGCAAGGTCGCAAAAGGTTGACAAACCGAAGATATGCGACCTTGTGACCTTGCGACTAAGTCGCTAGGTCGTGGGGTCGCAAAAGGTAGAATATCGAAGATATGCGACCTGTTGGGATTTGCGACCTGGGGCAATGTGCGACCTGGAGTTTTATCCTTCTGCATTTGTCTTTCAAAGATCATAACCTTGTTCTTCGAAGGCCTGGCTTAGCCTTCACCATGTGAGACAACAGCCTCTATCTGCCGGCGGTGTTATTTCTGCATTAAGGGAATTTGCATGAAATGATATGTTACCTGCAAGAAAACAGAATCAATCAACATAGTCCCTTTTTTCTTCTCATACAACTTGCAGATAAATGAATTTATACTAGCCCTGTACATATATAACTATACACAAATGTCAGGGAATCAATACAAGAAATGAAATAATCTATCACAACTAAAATCAGTTGGACCCCTGTGTGGTCAAATGTTGCGCCATTTTGTCATCAGGGAGAATGGCTCAAGTGGGTTTTCTCTGTGCCCTTCGAACAACTTGTCTTCGTGGTGGCAAGTCAGGTTATAAGCAGACCAACACCATTTCTACGCTATGTCCAGTCTTCCAAAGGAAATCTAATAACATTAATCTGCTGGACCGATTTAACATCGAACCCTAAGCCTCCTTGAATCAACATCTTCATCATAATTTTCAAGGTGGGACTCTTGCGCTTGCAACAGAGTGTTTCACATCTGTTGTATCGGAGATACGTCTTGTAGTCATTGTTGCACTGGTCAAGATGAGCGTTTTGCTTCTCTTGTAGGATCTGTATCCTATGACAATGACGGAAACGATACAGCTGAATCCGTATGTAATTCAACATGCATTAACACAAGAGCATGCAGCTTCGAATACCATCTTTGATCGTGCACTTTGATCCCACCTCTAGAAACCAGATCTGTCGTTGTGCAAGGAAGATGATACGTGGTTTCTGCTCCTCTAAGTCCCAAAAGCACGCGTGCGACCTCACTGTCTCGAAGGCTGCCTCAGAGATGACTCGCAGGTCGACTGTGCTTACCACGTATGTGGAGGATTCTTCATTTTTCAATGGGTCTAGAATAAAACAAAATATTTATCTGCCCTGGAAAGGTGAGGGTTAGTGAACCGATATCCTGCTAACATGTGTGCTGTTAAGGCTTTTCTGCGAATGGATTATGGACAATTTCACTTCTGTGGTGAGCAACGCATTGCCTGAAATCGACGTGGGATGTGTGATCTGGTTTTCCAGTGCCTTTGAACAGAGTAACAGCACACGCTTAGGCATTATCGGAAACTGAGCTCTGTGAAGACAGCTCGGCGTGGCCAGTAATGGCAATATTGAAAAATTAGATCCCAACAAAAATGTAGCGATAACGTCTTTCTGAATGTGACCAGCGCAGGTTATTAATAGTAGATTTGCATCGTGATTGTCTCCTGGAATATTGCTGTCAAGGCTGCAAAAATTAGATCTTATCCACCCCTCCGAAATGTAGTGCAGCATGCCTTTTATGGCGCTGACTTCTCGGTCCATGACTGCGGTCGTCACGCATAAATCATTCAACTTCTATTCCAGCGCGACGGTTTCCATGCGGACTTTGGGGCAGCTACGTGGAAAACTCAACCATGCAGCTTTGGTTATCAACGTGCCACGTTACACTTTTCTGCTGTGGTTTATTAAAATATTTTGTTTCATGTGTTGAACGTAAAATCCCTTTTGACCGTTGCATATATATGCATCCATAAGTTTTGACATGGATTTTGGCATAAATATTCGAACCAATCAACACGTTCCTCGTATGCTTTGCTCGACAACCTTATGCAGTTGTAAATTTATATGTGAGTTGCACCGCAATAAAACGTGGTTATAACGTGCCATGGTAGTAATAGCACTCCGCTCCATGCAACGTAGATATTGCACGTTTGGCTCCATGCACAACTTCGGACCATCGAATATATATATATATATATATATATATATATATATATATATATATATCTGCTCCCAAAACTTTCACGTAAGTCGAAAACAGCTATCGAAACTCATTCGTAATGCCTTCTCTTTGATCATGAATGTCACAATGCCATGGATTCGAACTGCAGGATCAAACTGTTTGCACCCATTAGCAACACAACAAAGTTATTATAACACAGCTCTACGGGTTGGTCATACACTCCAACCATTCTTTAAACATAACTTTGACTGTTAAACATATGCTCCAAACGCCGTAGTATAAGCACGATCACCATACATGTCTGCTCGGCGCCCTTTTGTAGCCTTATCGTTCCATTGACCTTAGATGGTTTGAGGAGTATTGCAATTCGCATCAAGACTTTGGATCACCACACGTATATATTTGCTCAAAATCATCGAATATTTTAACATAAATTGAAACGTGCCATCAATCGTGCCATGGATGTTTGGCATTGGGTTTCAAACGCAAGGTTGACCACTGGTATTTACGTGTGGTTTCACGCCACGCAAATATGACTCCACGCAACGTGTCTTCACAAAGTTGTGATTCGCCATTTTAAACGTGAAGTCGACCACCCCATATATCTGCCTCTCCTGCTGTATCATAAATTGACCCGTGTCATTGACTGTTTGACATTTATATGGTTTGAAAACCCCATGAGCTCGCGCTTGGTTTTATTACTTAACATTTAAAACCATGACCCTGGTCCACCGGATGCGCACCTTGTCTACAATGTTTTCCATAGTTTTGCTTCACGTTCTAAACATAACTTTGCAAATTCCATCATAAAAACGTTTTGTGCTCAATTGCAATGGCCTTAACAACATATGTTGGCGCCTTGTATTGGATATATGGATGCGCGCCCACTTACAAAGTTTCCCCATATTTTTGGTTCCACGGTCTCTGGTGGTTTTGAAACCCATGTTTTCGAATCTGGTCTTAATTCGATCATTTTCTTTACCTCATAATATGAAGGCTTCTTGTTTTGAAAGATAGAGAGTCGAAATATGCTACTCAAACCACATTGATGGCCCTTTTAATATTGACCTTTTCTACCCGGCTACCAAAGGCGTATGCATTTCAACATGACCCTTTTAGGCTCAATTTGAAATTCGCCGCTCCTTATGGTCTCGTTTAGACAACTTTCAAGGGTAAAGAAGACTAGGGTTTTAAGGCCTTTTCATCGCTCCACGTTGTACTCTTTGCAACATAAATAATTTCGCACCATGTAGGTTAGGATTCATAAATGCTGCTTCTCAAAGATGCGCTCACATATTTGAAAACTCTGCCTTTGGCTTGCCACACCAACATGCGTGTTTTCGCACTGCTACCTGACACGAGAACGCCTCGAATGAGATGGTCATTGTCTAGAGAAAAATTCTGAGTCCGCTTTTGTTCACCGGGCTATACTAGACTCATCGAAGTGGTGAAATATGTTTCTTTGCATGCGCCCATTGACATGGAGATGGTATGATGCAAGATCTGGACATTTCCAATGGAGCGCTTTAAAGCATCTGGCGCGCACTAGTGAAGAAAGCTTTTGCATCAGCGACATAGGAGGTTCTCTTTGATCAACATGTATCACCCTATCCCCTTTTAACAGTACTGATCATTTGCTCCTGCTCCTCCCCTGTTCCGTACTTTGACTTCGTCGTTGAGCCCTGTTTTATTTCCCTTGATGTCGTGACACGACTGAGGAGTTTGTCACCCGTGGGGTCGACCTGTGTGGAACATAACGACATCATAATTATTCTTTGATAATGGTGACCACAGATAAAACATATGAAACTAACAAGCCTAAGAGAAGTATTCAAAACAACAGCGTAATGACCTACAGTAGGAAGGCTTTTATTCGTCAATACACAAAAGGTTTCCATTCAAATGTATACATGGCAATCTCATTACACATGGTGCAACTGCGACAAGAGTGTTCGGGCGTACACTGGATGATCCTTCCCACATATGGCGTGATTGTAACAACGACATTTGATCATGATGGCGAAACAACTCGTGAGGGGTTGGGGATAGGTCAGTGGGATGTCGCTGGCTGCAGGTTAGGTGAAAGACTTTAACGCCTAGGTGAGCAGAGGGGGAAACCGAAATTTTAAATATACCCAAAATTTTTGGTGGTGTTGTAGCGGCTACAACACCTCTTCAGCCTGAGAGGGCTCTCTCAAGGGTTGATGATTTGGATAAAAATATAGATGTCTAACTCTATTTAGGCAACAAACAGATAAATGATAGATTTAGGTTGAGAATCACATCATCATGAATACATTGGGAATATGGAGTCAAAGCAGCTCAGTAATTTAGTGAATCTACTTAACATGGAAGTTGAGGCATATCAGAATTTTATTCATAAGGTACACACACATGAAACTGTAAAAACACAATCAGTTCACTTATATAGGAAGTCAAAGCGTGTAAAAGATGAATTCTGAGTAATATAAATGAAACACCACTGCAATGAGATATATAAAATATGCAAATAGAATAGGAAAACACTAAAACTCCTTCTGAATCTCAAGTTGGTCAAGTAGAAGATCTTTGTATTAGCTGAAAACCAGTCAATTCACAACAAGCACAGTTTTGCCAAAAATGTCCAACCCTTTACAAATTCGACCTCTTGGTCTTTAATAGACATCTTACAACATGGGATGATCTACCTCTAGGCTAGATACATCGAATTTATAACTACTGACACCTTGCATAACCATAAGACATGGAATTTATTACAAAAGGACACCTAATCTACTTAAAAGTCCTAATCCAAAAAGGACTCAAACTGCTTATTTCTATCTATAGCAAACTTATCTACTTAAATTTACATCATTGCCAAGTGTATCATGACATGGTCCAATCTGGATTATGGGCTTCATTTCTTCATGACCATTTTGCTGACCTCCACCAACATAGGAAACAAAACCCTGTTTTTTAGGCATAAGATCTTTTGGCATTCTTTGAACATTTTGACCACCATGTACCCTTCATTTCATGGTCCTTGGCTATTTTAAGTTGGCATACCACGTCCCATAACTCCTCCCTAGCCTCCAGCTGTCTAAAACCACTTTAAACACTGCTCAAAATGTTGTAATGTTCTGCGCTACGAAAACATAGCAGTTTCATAGCGCTATTATTTCAACTTTTATTCTTCAAAACTTTGACTTCTTTACTTCAAGATTGTTTTAATTACCCTTTAATACATCCTCCATAGAAAATTCAGTTCTTTATTCATTCTTCAACCCTTCAAAAACTGATCAAAATAAGCAAGAAAAGCAACTATAGCAGTTTCGTAGCACTTTTCTGCTTTTTTTACACTGAATGCGCTACGAAACTGCTGAGTATGCAGTTTTTTCAAAAAAATTCGAAATGAAAACTGTAGTTATGCCAAAAAATAAAAATATACGTGTCTTCATCATTTAAAAACCATCTCAACTATAAAAACATAGTCATTCTAGCTTTCTTGAGGTCCCTTCTTCATTTACACTTGTTTGAGCTTTTGGTTCTTCTATGATTGTCATTTTAATGCCTCTGCTTTTTAACTCATCATGAATCAACTCCAACTATTGCTCTAATTCCTCCACCTGATCTTTAAGTCTTCTGTTAGTAGCTCTCATATGAGTGTTTATTATTCTGACAAATTTAGCTTCTTTTATTGCTGGAACTGTCCATTTGAAAAAATGCTCTGTATTACTTAAGTTTTTAGAAGCAGAATCAACTTGTCCTTCCCACATTGCCTTCATTATTTTAAACTGTAATTTCTCGACACTGTGCTTTCTAGCTCTCTTTTTCGTGATAGAAATTTCTTGGTTTGCCAACCTTAATTTCTCCTCAAGGCGTTGAAACTCTGTTTTCTTTGTCACTTTCTCCTTTCCCCTTTTTGTTTTGCTGATTGTATCCTTCACAGTGGGTGATGAGAGGTCAATTAGCTTTTTCGATGCTTTAGCTGTCTTAGTGGGTATTTGAACTTCCTTGCTGCCTTTCATCATTTTCCTAGCATGCCTAGTCATAGGCTTTCTTTCTTGAAAAATGAAACCTGCATCTTCCCCCTCAAACTCTAGCTTCTTTGCAGACTTGGCCTTTTTCAGTTTATGCTCCTCTTCCCTAATGAACTCGGCTTGGACAATGGGTGTTTCTTCTATGTCAATGACATGAAGAATATCCTCTAGATTCCCCTTTGTTACTGGGCTTTCCTCTGTAGCAACTATATTTCCTTTTAATGCCACTGCTTGGCTTCTAGTTACTCTCTTGATTTCCTATTTATTAAAATCTTGTTTCTATTTTGCATCTTTGACAACCTTTGACCTCTGTTTTGCAGGTGAGAAAGTTGGAGTATCAAGCATTTGCATTTGCTCTGGCCCTTTCTTAGTTTTCTTTATTTGCTTCACCCTTGCAGTTGCTTTTGTTTTTGAACCCATAGGTTTTCTTGGTTCTGCTGCTGGTTGTGATGGAACTCCTTTAGATTTAGGGTTTCTTACAAGAGTTAGGGTTTCCAACTCAAAACCATTTATAAACAAGAAAGATGACCAATCTCTGCCTATCTTCTGAAGTTCATCTAAAATTAATAACTTCATTAAACCATGATGAAATAAGGATGTTTCACTCCCTTCAGAATTTTCTTGCACCTTATTAGCCATCTTTGCAAGACTCCTATGCAGATAAAAAGGTAAATCAAGTGAAATCTTACCAGTGAAGTGTAGAAGCAATTTGAAATGATATGAATAAACCTTGTGATATCTTCCTTCACAGGTAAAATATTTATGAATGTTGAGCAGCAGTTTTGAGTAGTTATCTTTGATGCAGCTTCTAGGGATAGCATTATTAAGGTCCATGTCTGTGTACTCAGGCTTCATGAACTCTTTACACTGCTCCTTATCAAATTTGAAACTTTTGAACCGGGTTTCTTGACCTCTTGGTATCTCAGTAACGATAGCAATGACCTCTGGTGTAATAGACACACTTAGCATCCCGACCTTAGTGGTTTTTCGATTGAAATTCATGGAAAATTCCTTGGATACCTGTGTGTGACAACCCTGCAACTTCTCACAGAACCGTAGGAAACCTACTCTTCTGAACGCTTCCATCACTGTTGGGTCTTCAATTATTGCTTTCATGTCTTCAGGTTCATGCCTTAAGCAGTGTCCTCCTCTGTGAATTTTATTTTCCTTTGCCATGCAAATTATTCAGCCTCGCTTGAAAAAATGTAACAACAACCTTGCTTGAATAATTATAACAGCAACCTCGCTTGATAAACTATCAGCCTTGCTTGAGAAACTATCAGCCTCTCTTGATATGGGTGTAGTAAAACCTTTATATGATCCAGCTACAGGTTTGGCTTGACACTCAAAGCTCAGACATTTCGAATGGAGGTAAAAGGGAATGAGAATGACTAATTAGGAAAGATTTTGAAATTTAAAATGTCCTCTCATAACTGAATGATGCCTCATTCATAGACAATAATGAAAATGATGACTCCAAACGTGGGTGTGTACATCGAATTTCATCATTACATGACTCAACATGCCACTATCCTACCCTTTCCCAACGGTTTCTGACATCTGCCAACTCAACTGACAAGACAGTTACAAAATCGTGCTTTCGTAGTGCCTGCAGTGTAATTTTTCATGTTTTCGCTACAAAACTATCAGCGCTTTCGTAGCGCAAAACGATTTTTTTCAACGGGTGGCGCTACGAAATTGCGGTTTTTTGGCTAATTGAACAGTTTTGACACAAAACTTTGGGAAATGGCATACAAATGGAAAATGATGAATATTTGACATGAAATAACTTTAAAGAAGGCTTTATTTGAACCTTAGGATGAGCTTTAAACTATAAAAAAATCTAAAACCTACCCTTGATCAAACCTAAATTGACTCCTAAAACCCAATTTTGATCCGTGAAATTTTGTAAACTTCTCAAAATGATGTTTTGAAATTTTTTGGGTGATAACACAATATTAAGGTTAAATTTAACTTTTAATGTTGATTTATATTTTCTCATTCAAACAGGGCAACCATTCATGTGACCAACATCAACACATTCTCTAATAGCAATACAAATTAACACATGAACACACACACTATGAACAACATAGACATGAGACACTGAGATTTAATGTGAAAACCCTTTCGGGAGAAAAATGACCAAAGCTTGCTTGTTATTTGATGTAAATATGAGATTTTTTTATATTATATCAATATGTTTTTGAGCTACCACTCATAGGAAGCACCAACTCCCTTATTTTGTAGGCACCTAATCAACTTACCAGAAGCACCAACTTGCAGCTCCTTGGATTTATGCAAGCACCAATTTGCAGGAGGCACCAGGGCCCTAAGCCTTCTTCAGACACCCACTGAGATGGAAGCTCCAAATCCATGTATGTACGCTCCAACCCACACTCAATAAGGAAATATATGCTCTCTGCAAATGGAAGCCATTATTCATGATTTGAACTCTTTGTTCTCCTCTTCCTTTGACCCTCTATTTTGCTCAACAACCTTCATTCATACTCAACAACACACACTCTCTATCCATACCATGACAACTCTCTTTACTCGACCCTCACACATTAGCCACATAAAAACTCTCACCCTTCAATAATTCAGCAACATACTCTCGACCTTCCCTTCTGCTGCGCAGGCACACTCTTGGCCTTCTCTCAACAACGCACACCCACAGAGCTCACAACTCAACTCACTCATCTATATTGCAATCCCCACTTTTCACAAATTCAATACCGAGTTTTGTTCCTTTGCTACACAGGGAACGATGTTTTCTCTCTTGTCATTCATGTTTCCCAAGTGTGTACTCTTGCATGGAGTCCCATCCCGCATAGGACAAGTTTTCTTGGTCAGTATCATAACTGTAGAAAGGTTCTCCATTTTGTTGTAGCATAAAATTTCTTGGCCATTGCAGCGAAATTAATCATGAGGATGGGAAATTGATCATTCTCCATCCTGAGAATTAAACCTCAGTCATCCTTGTTGGCACCTAATATTTTGGATTAGGGAAATTATGTAAATATGTAAATAAAAAAATAAGGAAGGTGAAGAGACACTGAAATCTGAAATTTCAAGAGTCTCCCTTCAATGTATTTATCAATGATCTCTTAATGCAAACACACAATTCATTCATGGAGTTACTCCTGGCCTGACATGGTATCAGATCCAACCTCTATTTTTAGTTTTTTTCTCCTTGTTACTCCTTGTAACTCCTCCATGCCTTGACATAAAATATGTCTTTGATTCCATGCACCGTGTATTAAATGCTTTGTCAATTCTCTGTCTCAAACCTTCACATTTAATTTCTTCAGATCCTCCTTGCTCGCTTTCCCTCTGAACATTGGTCTAACCTGCTTTGACACATTTGATATCATAATACATTTCCATTTTGAGTGACGGCTGCATCGTTTTTTGTCATATGAGAATTGATCTACCTTCCCTTCATCCTCCGGGTATCCAGTATTTTCACCACACAGTGTATAAATTTTCTTCTCATATGTTTTCTTCTATTCCACCAATTAACGTTCCAAGGAATTAATTCTATGACGTTTATCTTCCAATGCATATTCTATAGTTTGAATTATCGGTCACCTCTTCCCTGTTATCTCTGATACTTGTTTCTGCACTGAATCTATCTTGGTGCCATTGGTGTAAAAGGTAGTCGAAATACAGGGGAAAGGCTTGGTTATATGAACTAGACGAAGGATGGGTTGAAGCTTTGATCACAAGAAATAACAATTTGGTGACTTCTTGTGAAATTGGTCGAGGGTTTGTGCTTGACATTGAATGTTGCCCCACATTGAACGTTGTCTCAGGACCTGGCTTTGATTGCATATTGTAAATGGTATGTTGATTCATATGGTGTTGTTTGGAATAGTCACTGCATAAAAGGTTGAGAATCATTCCTTTACATGCTTATGTTGAATAGTTTTCTTTTTTTAAAGCTACATATAACATATGTAGAATATGGAAAGTCCATGTGTTGACTTATGTAAATGTGGTATGGTGTCATGACAATATATGGAAGACCATAATTTATGTTAAATTCATATGTTGAGTTGGTTGAGTTCTCCTATTATGAAATAATATGTATGGTATTATGGAGAATTTTTAATAGATGGTGTAAGTAGTAGTGAGAGTTGGACATTTTTTTTTCCTTTGAGTTGAGTTTTTTTATACATAATGCACTCTTTAATCTCTATTGTGGGAGTAGTTCTCTCTGGTAAAGAGAAATACCATGAGTGGTCCCGGAAGATAAAACACACCCTTATTTTCAATGAGTTGTGGAAATGGATTTGTGAAGAAGAAGGAGACAATATACCTGAAAAACCCACTTCAGATAAGGAACTTGCCATTTGAGAAAATAAGAACAAAAAGTCTTATGCCTTGATTGCAGCATCGGTAAATGAAGAGGTGAGTCACCATATTTCTCCATGTTCAAATGATTTTGAATCCTTAAACAAGTTGAAGGAATTGTATGGCTCACACTCTAAACTTGGATTTGTTGAATTAATGATAAAGTTGTTCAATCTTGAGTTGAAAAATTATGACCCTCTTGCCTTAGCATCAAAAGTAAGATCTATTATGCCTTACATAAAATCCACTGGTTTTTTGAAATAGACATTCCTCTCATAGCTTATGTCAAGGCACTATATCCCACTTATTCACATTATCTTGAATCTTTGTAAGCAAGTGGCCAACTTAAGGAGATCAACTTTGACTCCTCTGAGAAGAAATTTGTTTCAAGAGAGAAGGCTTTTGGGAAGAAGACAAATCCTCACTCTTGTGAAGAATTGTATTACTTGCACAAAATTAGAAGAATCATGCATAAGATTCTTCTAGAGGAATATTGTTGGGTCAATTTACTATGTAAACTAACGCAAGTATTTATTATGAATCTGGGCTAGTGGAATTCAGAAGCATCCCCAAAGTATACAGATTTCAGTTATGATCAATTTAGAAGATGGTTTATCAATGATTAGGGAAATTCATATTACAAATATAAATCTAACTTAAACAATTTCTAAATTCAAGTGTGCAATCAGAAGCAGAAGAATCTCCTAACTTAAGATATTTGTTTGTCCTTCTCTAACAAGATCACCTCATGAATTAGAAATTAAAAAATATTAATTGAACAATAGATTAAGATACATAAAGAAATAATTGAAGAGGCTCTTCACTGAAGAGGTCCTGGTTTTCCTTCATCATATATTCATTTATCAGTAATGCTATTGTTAGAAACAAGAATTCAAAAAATCATGTAAAAACATGAAAATATGAATTATAACTGAAGATCTTGATTAGATAGAAAGGATGTTTAACTTAAACATTTGTTTGTCCTTTCATATGAAAGATAAGAATGATCATTAGATTCATCATTACTCAGAAATAATCATCATAAACAAATTAAGCATAAGAAAACTAATTCAGAAATTGCAACTACAAATAAACTAAGAAGTGCATTTAGCTCAGTGTGGGGGCCCTCCACCATTTCCTCACACACTGAAGGTGTTTTCAGCTACTTAAAACTTAAATCAATCAACCAGTGTATAACAACAACAAATATGATAGAATAGATCTTCAATTATGTCTCCAAAGTCTTAGAAATAATAATGTTAAATCATACAAATTATACATATCAATGCCTTCAAAGTTTGAGGCTTAAATAGATAAAGTATCTAACAAATTCATCTAAAATAGATCCTATAGTTATTACTATCCTTATCTTATCCAATCAAGTCAAGTTCATCAATCAGATCCATAAAAATCTAAAAAATCCCACAAAATAAGAATTTTGACCTAGTTTCTAATGATCCTCCATAAAGACAGGTCCTGTTTGATTGCCTTTGACCGGGCCTATTAAAGCTCGGTTTGACTGTACCAATAGGTGTACACTTATTTTTAGTTCCTAATCCTTCTAGAAATATATCCATCTCAATCCCAAGTGTACTGCAAATATGCAAACCATGAGGCCATTATGAGAATTTCTGATGTTGTCCAAAAATGCACTTAAATTTCATTTTTTACAAAAACATTTAATAATTGAAAAACATAATTTAAATACCTGTATATTCATTTTTTGGTCAAAATAAGGTGGATATGATGGTGAATGTATGGATATTATGGAAAATAATATGTATTCCATAAACAAAAAGAGATAAAAAACGAGGGCCAACAAATATGTGGCCGAAGAGGAAGAGGAAGAGGAATGAAAAATTTTAGAGGTGGGAAGGGAAGAAATTTCCAAGGAGAAAAGTTTGATTTTCATTGCATACAATTAAATAGAGTTGGACATGATGCTCCCACATGTTAGCTTCCTTGGTACATAATTGATCTGGAAATAAATGAAGGAAAATGTAAAACACCTGACAAAGGGAAAGGAAAATCACATGAGTCTGCTCATAATATTGTGGCACATTGCATCATTAGAGTAACTGAAGAATTATTCAATGCTTCACTTGCTTCATGAAAACATTATTGGTTGCTTGATTTAGGATAAACTTTCCACAGGACTTTCCAAAGATATTTCCTTAAATAATTCATTGATAATGTTGATGGAGCATTCTACTTTGCAGACAAGTCAAAACTCAAGCCATCAGGGCTTGGCGCCATCAAGCTCAAACTGCGTGGCATTCCATACTTTCTTCTACATGATGTTATATACCTCTCGGAGTTGAGGAGAAGCTTGATGTCTTTGGTCCACATCTGCCAACATCATATCCTATATTTGATGGCAAGGTTAAGGTCAGAAAAGCATTAGATCACTCACTTGTCATGAAGGGGATAGAAGAAGAAATACTCCTGAAGATGCAAGGAACCTCTGATCGCACACATAAATTTTCATACAATTCTCACTATGATGAAGGTACATTTCCATCAAGTCTTTTATGGCATACTATATTTGTACACTCAAATTATGACTGAAGATCTTGATTATATAGAAAGAATTTTTAACTTAAAAAATTGTTTGTCCTTTCATATGCAAGACAAGGATGATCATTAGATTTATCAATACTTAGAAATAATCAACATAAACAAATTAAGCATAAGAAAACTAATTCAGAAATTGCAATCGCAAATAAACTAAGAAGTGCACTGAGCTTGGTGTGGGGGCCCTCCACCCTTGCCTCGCATACAGAAGGTGTTTTCAGCTACTTAAAACTTCAATCAATCAACCAGCATATAGCAACATCAAATATGATAGAACGGATCTTCAATTATGTCTCCAAAGTCTCAGAAATAATAATGTTAAATCATACAAATACTACATATCAATGCCTTCAAATTTTGAGGCTTAAATAGAAAAAGTATCTAACAAATTCATTTAAAATAGCTCCTATAGTCATGACTATCCTTATCTTATCCAATCAAGTTGAATTCATCCATCATATCCATCAAAATCTAGAAAATCCCACAAAATAAGAATTTTGACCTAGTTTCTAGGGATCCTCCATAAATACAAGTCTTGTTTAACAGTCTTTGACCAGGCATATTAAAGCTTGATTTGATTGTACCAATAGGTGTACACTTATTCTTAGTTCCAAATCCTTCTATAAATATATCCAGCTCGAACCCAAGTGTCCTGAAAATATGCAAACCATGAGGCCATTATGGGAATTTCTGATGCTGTAAAAAAATGCACTTAAATTTCAATTTTTACAAAAACATATAATAATTGAAAAACATAATTTAAATACCTGTATATGCATTATTTGTTCAAAATAAGGTGGATATGATGGTGAATAGATGGATAGTGTGGCAAAGAAGAGGTATTTCATAAACAAAAAGAGATAAAAAACGAGGGCCAACATCTCCCCCAAGCTGATGATCAAGCATGCCCTCATGCTTGATTTTTCCTTTTTGACCTTATGAGCTCTGATGTTGATCCCATTCCTGATCCTGAAACTTCCCATTGTGCTACATATAGAAGAGAATCCATATATTTTCATTGTTCCTCCTTGTAAATTGATGTCTTAAACTTTTTTTTCTCATACTTGGCCTTCCATGAATTTTTCTCCTGAAGCCACCTGAATTCTTGTGTATAAAGAAGATTGTTTTTGGTTTTCAACTTTCCCATTTCTTTACTTATCTTCTCATTTTATTTAACCAATTTTTCATTAGTTGTCTTATAGGTTTTATTTTCTTCTTTCAGGTGCCTCTCCATGATTCTGCTCACCTCTAGGCTATTAGTTAATTCTCTGATCTTGCTAAGTTTTTGGTCTTCCTCCTCATTATTTTCAAAATTTCGACCATTTTTTTATGATACTATGGATAATCCAGATTCTGCAATTAGCTTCAACCTCATTATTTTCAAAATAAGAATCTTTGTTAACAGAATTTTCATAAACTTCTTGTTGCAACCTCTCAAGGATTTCATTTGCTTGTTTAGTTAAAGAAGATGTCTCTATGACTTGCACTTCTGGTTCTACTAAATTCCTCTTTTTCTGTCTTCTAGAAATGGTAAAAAATGATGTTTCTCTCTCTACCATAACTGTCTCCTATTGTTTCTTTGACCTGGTTTTAGGATAAAGAGGTGAATCCACAATATTTCTTGTTTCCTGTATTGGTTTAAGTTTGTTTTCAGTGACTTGCTCTACAAACTTATTTTCAATCAGGAAATTTTCCCAAACCATTCCCTTAGCTTTCAACTGGTATCCAAAAGGATTTTTATGAGTCCCTGGTGATGAATTTGGGCTTCTTTGGATTTGGTCTCACATTTTACACTTTCAATCATCTTCATCAAATTTTTATAAAAGAAGTAGGGAAAATTGATCCTGATATCTCCTTTAATATGTTGTAGTAACCTAATCTGATATAGGTCTACTACACTATGTCTATTATCACCGGTGAAAATATTTTGAATTATCAAAACTAGCTCTGCCCAACCACTCCCCGAGAATCCCCTTTGACCTATCAAAAGAACCCTTTCTATTTTTATCCAAGAAGAATGTCCAACCCTTGTCTTTGAAATGCAATCCCTTGTGGTATAGTTCACCCGATGATGGCAACTCTAAAGCTTCGGAAATAGATTCTGGAGTTAAAGGAATATGTAAACTACCCACCATAGTTTCATCCTGTTTGCAATTGTTTATACATTCTCTTGTGAAATCCTCATTGTGCCCTTTGAATTTTTGAAGAAAGCCTATTAAGCCTGATTGATAAAGTTTCTCAATTGTTTCCCTATTCCAATGTTCAATTTCAAAATATTTGGGCTCTATTCTTGAAGTCATATTGTCTGAAAACCATCTGATGTACCCATCTACTGTCATTAACTTCATTTTTTTAAGCAAAAATTCAAGTACTAGATGTTATCACAGTAGTAAGGCTTACCTCTGTTTACTACTCTTGCCAAGTAATTGAAATCAATCCTTTGTTTTCCTTTGGAAGAATGTGAGCTTACTGCTTCAAATAGACACAAGATTTGATATAGAGAGGTTTAAGAAAACATAAAAAAATTCATGTTTCTATTATCCTACTCTATTTGATTCTCTGTCTCTTTTAAAAAACAATCCTCTGCCTCTGTTTTGTAAAAAAAAAAAATGATTGTGTAAAAAAAAAATGAAATTTTTTTAATACAACAGTGTCTTGTGACCCTTCGATTCCATACAAAATTATTTTCCAAAGGCATAGCATGATGTATCTAATATAAAATCATTGTTTATGCAAGAGAATAGCTCAATTATTTCATCAAAAATCTCATAATGAGTTCACTATTTTCCTTCAAACATTCACTAGACTCTGCCCTCTGCTATGCAAAAATACAAAAACATGTTGACTATGTCTTCTAAACCAATATTTCTCCACAAATCCTGATTCGAATTCTTCTACTGAGTGTGCAAATAAAATTAATCTACTACACAACTCAATTAAAATGAATTCATTGTGCAATTCAAACCCGAACTCTCCATTTTCTGTTTTCATTCATTTTGAAATAGAAGACTGTGCATGGGGACGTTTTCAAGTTTTTTTTTTTTTAAAAGAGAGTCCATACAGGTGAATTAGTTTTCAAAATAGAGGAATAACCTATTCCGAGTGTTTTAATAATCCAACGTTTTCAAGCTTACCTGTCTTTGCAATGATCCTCATGATTTTCTGCTATGATCCTAGTGATTTTCCTTTTAGTCTAACTGCAGTATCTGTGTTTCAATCGATGCCAATCTCATCAAAATATTCAGTCAATATTTTATCATTTGCTCACTTAATCAACAGAAGATTTAGTGTTGACTGATGGCAAAGCATTTTTGAGTGGTGTCAAAGCATTTATGAGTGGTGTCAAAGACAAACTTAAGGCAATGACAAGTTTTAAATACCGAAATAGAGAACTCATTTTATAACTCTCAGTTTGTTTAACAACCCCGAGATTTATTCATGCGAATCATCGTTGTTTTAAACAACCAAATATGAGTTTGCTTCTTACCTTATCCTTTACAGGATTTTTCCTCCTGATAGTGTGGTTTCCTGACAAATTTGCCAGATTTTTTGGCTTGAAACTTCAGTGAATTCCCTTATCGCTCCATTCATCTTCATTGCTATATTTCCTGCCTTCTTTGCTGCGTTATATTTCTTCTATTGTCCTCAAATGTTCTCCATTGTCTTCTCTCAGCTTCTGCATTTATTTGTTTCTCACAGAGTTGCAAAAATGGATGTGTGTTTTGATTGCATGCCCTCCTTCTCTCACTGAGCCTTCAAAAGGCGATGATGGTGAAAAACACAGTGTATATCAATTGCTTCAGGTCTTAGTAATGGTAGAAGTGTCTCAACTGTTTACACAATGTTGTGATATGGCATTTAAATTTGTTTTGACCGTTCATCAACCACCGCTTGAACGGTGCATGCATGGCGTACCCTTCACTGTCATGTTGACTCTGGTGTACATTTCGTCCTCTGTTTCACTTATTACGCAACCCTTTTCACGTTTTTCTTTCATTCTTTGCATTGATGACTATGTCTGCTTCCATCCTCCATTGAAATGCATCATATCCCATTGCATATGCGCCATCATATTTCCGTTTCATTGCTTGTATTCACATCACTGTGTGCCATCATTTCTTCATTCCTCCACTTTTGTATGCATCATAATTTTTTCCATATACATACACATCATTGTCATGCATTGTTTTTCATAGCATCATAATTAAGGTTAGTTTTCATTCCACTATTTGTATTAGGATTGCGCTCCTGCTCCATTACCTTACCTTATAATCATTTATGATTGCACTTTTTGCATTTTGTTTTGTTGTTTGAAATAGTTGCGCTATCATATGATTTTAGACTTTAGGTTTGCTCTTTTATTTAATTTTTAAAATTGACCAATGAAATGGTCATGTTTTAAAATTAAATATTTATGATGACACTAACCTCTTGTTTGTTTATTGTAGTTCCAACAAAGGTTTAATGTTAAGCCTCTTGTTTATGATTCTTTTGTTTAGAAAAATAAGTTAGGGTATGGTATGGATAGATTATGGAATGTTTTATTGAGTGATTAGGATAGTGGTATAGATATGGATAAAATAGGGCTAAGAATCATAGGTGATGAAATGTAGATGATGAAAAATGTAGGTGATAAAAATGCATAACCAATACTAAATTAGCTTTACAATTCTAGAATATTTTCACAAAAAATTGAAATTTTAAGAACAATTTTTACTTACTATACATGTATTCCCTCAAACCATTTGATGTTCATGATGGTCAACATTGTGTTTTTTATCACGACGGCTCTTTTAGAATATGTAGAGACTTTATTTCTGCTTTGCATCTGATTTGATTTGGAATGATGTTGTTTAGGTCCCTTCTGCAGGTTAAACTTTGACATTTCAGGTCCCTTCTAATATGATCTTCATTTGATGTAGCTCAGGTCCCTTCTAACATTTTGTATTTTCAGGTCCCTTCTGGCATAATTTGCAATAATGTTTAAAAATTTCTTCTATCGTAATGATATAGGTCCCTTTCTGAATAATTTTCTCAATAATAATTCAGGTCCCTTCCGTATATGTTGAATGATGTACCAGGTTCCTTTGTAATTGTAGTTCATATTCCGTCTTCAATTCAGCTGTTGAAACTATTTTCATAGTTTTTATTACACACCTTCCCCTAAGCTGATGATTAGACTTGTCCTCAATTCTGCCATGTCTTAGAGGGTATATCTGCAAAAATCTTAGTAAAGTAAAATGAAAACAAAAAGAATTCATATTGGCCAAACAAGTTGGTTTTCTGATATGAATTCGAGTTTGTATTGTGCCAGTTTCCTGGATTTATTTATTTTTTATTTTTATCATGCTTCTTCTTCTTCTTCTGAAATTATGGGAGGCATATTTCTATGCTGCCCCATTAGTTCCATATTTGAATCTATCGAATTTTTTCTTAGAAAATCCTCTTTATTTATAGGCTTATTGTAAACTTTTAGTCTATGTCCATTAATGACAAATGAAACAGATGCTTCGTCAATTGTTTTTATCTTGACAACTCCATTGTCAAAGGTTTCTTCAATCTCATATGGCCCAAGCCAATGAGTCGTAAACTTTTCTTTGAAATATTTGAACTTTGAGTCGAAAAAGAGTGCCCAATATCCTTTCTGAAACACTTTATTCTTTATGAATCGATCATGCCATTTGATCCTTTGTTCTTGGACAAGAGATGTGTGCTCTACTACCTTCTGTCGTATCTCATCCAGTTGATTTAATTCCATAATTATTTGTTGTCGTGCCTCAGATAATTTCATCTCCAATTCCGCTGCTAGCTTGAATGTATGTATTTGAAATTCTATGGGTAATAGGACTTGTTTTCCATACACTAACTAATATGGAATGAGCCCAGTTGTGTTTTTCCAAGTTATCCTATATGCCCATATTGCATCTCTCAATTTCTCTAACTAGTTGTTTCTGTTCATTTGTACAGTATTTGTCATGATGTTCTCTAGGACTTTGTTTGTTGATTCCACTTGTCCATTTGGTTGAGGATGATACGGAGTTGATTTTCTGTGTTTGATCTTGTATTTCTTGGTAAGGTCTCGAATAAGATTTGATGTGAACTATGTGCATTGGTCAGTTACTATCTATCTCGGAACTACATACCTTACAAATATCTCTTCAAAAAGAAAAGACACAAAATTATCTTCTATTGCCCGTGCTACTGCCTTTGTCTCCACCCACTTAGTTACATAATTTGTACATACCAGGATGTACTTCTTTCCAATGGATGGAGGGTTGATTGGTCCCACAAAATCTAAAGCCCAATATTCAAATGGTTCAATCAATACTTGTGGCTTTAATGGCATTTCATCTCATGCCACTGGTCTACCAATTCTTTGGCAGTTGTCACATATTTTCACACAGGCCTTGGAGTCTTTGAATATGGATGGCCAGTAGTAGCCAAGTTTCATCACTTTGTATGATGTTTGTTTATCTTCAAAATGACCACCACATGGTTCGTCATGATATGCTTTCAAAATTTCAATAATCTCATCTTCTCGAACACATTTTCTAATCATTAGATTAGTACCAGTATAAAATAGATCTCCATTGACCCAACTATATCTATCACTTTCTCTAATTCTTCTTCTTTTATGTTTATTTGTGTAATGAGATGGTAGGATGCCAGATGATAAATAGTTAGCTATATCTGTAAACCATGGAGTTTTGACATTTATAGCAACTAGATGTTCATCTGGAAAATTATCTGATACTGGATTAGGATCACCAGTTGAATGTAGTATTGATAGAAAGTTTGCAACTTTATTATCTTTGTCTGGTGAATTTTGTATAGGAATGTTAAATTCTTGCATCAATAACATCCATCTAGTTATTCTTCCATTTGTGATTGATTTTTTCATTAAATATTTTATGGCGGAATGGTCCGTGTGGATATAAACTTAATAATTTGTTATATAATGTCGAAATTTATTAACTGCATGTACTACAGCTAACATTTCTTTTTCTGTATGCAATTCTGCCGATGTTAAGTTTTTTCTTATGAAATATATGGCATAATTAAACTGATTCTCTTTTTTTCCAAGTGATTCTCCAATAGTTGTATCAGATGCATCAGTTGAAATGTGAAATGGAAAAGACCAATTAGGTTCTCGAAGAATGGGTGCGATTGACAAATTTTCTTTTAATTTTTCAAATGCATTTTGATAATTATTTTTCCATTGGAATTCCACATCTTTCACAAGTAACTTGAATAATGGAAAAGCTATTTTACTAAAATTTTCAATAAATCTCCTATAGTAGCCTACATAACCCAAGAAACTTCTAACTTCTTTTTGTGTTGTGTGTGGTGTTAAATTCACAATGACTTGAATTTTTCTGGGTCCACCTTAATTCCTAAAGAATAAATATGGTGTCCCAACACTATCCCCTCAATTGACATCATAAAACATTTTTCATTACTGAGTGATAGATTTGTCTCTATGCATATTTTAAACACGTTTTCAAGATTTTGTAAACAATCATCATATGTTGTACCATACACAGTGAAATCATCCATGTAAACTTCTACACACTCATGGATCAAATCAGCAAAGATTGCAAGAAATTCTCTCTGAAAGGTAGTAAGTGCATTACATAAACCAAAGGGTAATACATTGTATGCATATGCTCCCCATGGGCATGTGAATGTTGTCTTATATTGATCTTCCAATGCTATCTTTATATGATTGTATCCGCTAAATCCATCAAGAAATGAAAAGAATTTATTTCCAGCTAATGAATCTAACACTTGATCAACAAATGGTAAAGGAAAATGATATTTTAATGTAGCTTTATTTAGTTCTTTGTAATTCACACAAATTCTCCATTTTCCATTCTTCTTAGGTACTACAACTAAGGGTGAAACCCATTGACTATCTGAAACAAGATAGATAAATCCAACTTGTAATAGTTTCTGTAATTCTTCTTTCACTCTTTCCTTCATCATGGGGTTCATCCTTCTTTGTGGTTGTTTTATAGGTTTAATTTGATCATCAGTGTAAATGTGATGGATACATGTTTTTGGATAAATTCCCTGCATGTCTATGTAATCCCAGGAAAAAGCTTTTGAATATTTTTGTAACAATGTTATTAGCTTTTCCTATTGTGATGATTGTAAGTTATTACCAATATTCAAATGTCTCTCGGGACTAATCTCAATGATTTTTCTATTTGAATTGGTAATTGAATTTACAGTAAAAATGATTTCGAATGTATTTTGCAATGATTTTATAGTGCAATTTTCTTGAAAACATTCGTTTAAAAGATAACTAGCAGCTTCATATTGAGTTACTCTAAGCTGCTCTGAAATATTTGGTTCTAAGATGAATAGATATAATAAGTCCTTATTTTCTTCTTCCTCTCTAAAATTATAAACTTGATTAAGACTTAGAACAGATTGAAGCTCTTGTGGTTCCTCTCCATCAAGCCATAATAATAAAGAAGGAGATTGAGCGGGAGGATATAATATAACATGTGTTCTTTCATCTCCATGTGCAATAATCATACTTCCCAACCTGCATCCAATGTAAGCATCTGCAGTGGCTAACCATGGTCTGCCTAAAATTAAGGGACGCCCTCCTAAATTTTTTTTTGGCTTCAAAATCAAGAAGTCTACAAGATACTTCCATGAATCCAGTGAGACAATGATATCTTCCAATATACCTTATGGTACAACTTTAGATCTATCTGCAAGTTCTAAAACTATAGTAGTAGGTCTAATGTTGTTTAGATTCAATCGTTTCATAGTCTCTGTAGTCATAACATTTATGGCTGCTCCCAAGTCTATTAAATATTTGGTACTGACAAAATTGTTAATCAAAATGGTAACCATAGGAATTCATGGATCAACATACTTTTCAATAGCTGTATTTGTAGACATGAGACTTGATAGACTTCCAATTACCTAGATTGTAGGTGGATCCTTCTTTCTTCTGCCAGATTTCTTAATGCATAATTCCTTGATTGTTTTTGCATATATCGGAATATCTTTAATTGCCTGCAACAAAGGAATTTTGACATATGTGTTCTTCAATTCATCCAAAATATTAAATTCAGGCAGAGATATTGGAATATTCAGTTGTATCAATCTCTCTGGATATGGTGGAGTCCGTGTCATAATAGATTTACCATTATGAATTTTCTTTTCTAGTTGAGATTGTTGACTTTGTTCTCCTTGTTCAATTTGTTCTTCAATTATCGGAGGAGAATCTTTTTGTAACACCTTCCCAGACCTTAGATGCACATCTTGTATGGGAAGAATTGAATAAGTAGGATAATATGTTGCATCTTCTACATGATATGTTGGTCTATCCACCTTGTTACTTGGATTAGCTACTGGCTGAGTTGACAATTGTGTTGGTCTAGGAGGTGGTTGGTTAGTGGGAAAATGAAGTTGTTGTGGTTGAGTTAGCATTGGTTGGTTTTGAGGTGGATATGGCATTGGTTGATGTTGTTGGAATTATTGATATTGAGGAAATGGTTATGGAGGGTATTGTTGTTGATATTAACACTGCTAAGGATACATATACTATGGTGGTTGGTTTCCATAACCATATCCCCTCCATCCTTGTGCAGGTTGGTTTTTATATTGTTGTGGTGGCCAAGCCTGCCATGGAATTGGTGTATTCCATCTATTTTGAGGATATTGAAAATTTTGGGGGTTTTGTTGAGGAAATTGTTGAGGCATCCTTGGTTGACAAGGTTTCCTTGGTGCCATATAGTAGAGATAATCTACTCCTTGCACTTCTTCTCCTTGCAATTGTTGGACATTGAGTTCAACGCTCCTCGTGTGTTTCGCGACATGGACTAACCGCCTCTCATGGATCCTAACTTTGGCGATTGTAGTGGAGACTAATGCCTGCGAGTTTTGGTCTAACAACAACCGTGATTCCAACATTTAGTATCAAAGCGACAGGTCTCGAGTTTGAAACTCACCCGACTCGTGTTCGGGGGGAGATTGTTGGACATTGAGTTCAATGTTCCCCATGTGTTTCACAACATGGACTAACCGCCTCTCGTGGATCCTAACTCTGGAGATTGTAGCGGAGACTAATGCCTGTGGGTTTTGGTCTAACAGAAATTGTGATTCCAACAAAAATTCCTTTAATTTGGGACATTTTTATGTTGCATGATTTTGTGTGCAAAGTCCACACACTTCTATACCTTGCAAAGGACATTCCCTGAGTGGATGTTTTTGCCTACACTTTAGACAAAAAATTGCTAAGATTTTCGTTTTCTGGGTAAATCCCCTCTTCGAACAGAGGCGATCCCTCTAGCCCTAGGGTGGGTCTAGAAACTACAGGAACATACTAACATATACCTTCCTAGATTATAAATGAAATTCAGAGCAAGGAAGATTACCTACCTTGTCCTGAAGCTATGTTTTCATCGTTCGTTGAAGCTGCTTGATACGTTGCTCTTCTCAAGCTCGATACACGCTGCCACTTATGTCTGGTTACCTGTACATACAATCAAGACACCATGACAAGCGTAAAGTCACGATAAACATAAAACAATTACAACCTATCTAACTGATCAAGGAATGCTAGAAATCTCATTATGAATGTAAACAAGAGTGGAAGATAAACATCAGTTGAATTTTATTATGATAAAGACAAGGGGAGTTTACAACCAAGCCTTGATGTTGAGGCTCTCCTTCAGCAGGTTTGTATCCAAGCACGTTTGCAACACCCTCATACACAAAGGTCCAAGATCTCACTATGTTCCTAACACACAAAAACAATCACACTCTGCACTATTATCCCAAAGCTATGATTACTTCTTCTCTCTAGCTAACTCTAACTCTAACTAAGGAAGCATAGGTGAAAGAGGTCTCCTTATGTAAAAATGGAGGAGGAGGTTATGGGCCCTCAAATAATGAGAAAAGAGCTTATCCTTTGGAGTAGTTCCTATTTCTTGGGAACAAGAAGCCCAAAGGGGAATTCCTTAGCCATATCCTCAAAACAAACTTCCAGCTCACCGCCTCGCGAAACTTCTAGTCGCAGAAGCTTCCTTTCTATTTAAAAACTTTCCAAAAGAGGATCGCCGCAGGTCCGACATTAAGACAGAGCACCGATCGGCGCGGGTCTCAGTGTAAATCTCTGCTATCGATGCGGGTCAGACACTGAAAGAAAGCATCGACCTTGAAAACCAAGTTTATATAAGGATCTTCCAGAAAAGTTGTAAAGGGAGATGATTTGGCAGACAAAGTGTGGTTCAAGGGTATGTATTCCATGCTTGGAAAGTACAAAAAGGTCACTATATGGGTCCTCCAGGAGCAAGGAACGAGGAGTACAAGGACAATGACAAATTGCTGTGTAACAATTTCATCTTGCTCTTCTTTCTTTTTCTTAGCTTTCAAGACATCTACTTGTGTTCCCAAAGTTCTTAAGAGATTTGTTTTGAAATTTTCTAGCAGGATTCCTATCTCTGCTCTTGTTACTGCACTTGCTGCAGATTTGGAAGCTTTTGATGAAATGTCTCCCTTTCCACTCTTTGATCTTCCCCTAGAGTATTTCTGACAAAGTTCAACAATTTATTCGAATGGTAAATTGGAGATATCTCCTTTTTCCATCACATTAAGGATGTCTAAATACTCATCCCTAATACCCTTAAGAAAAATGGTGCGGATGGTATCACGACTAAGAGAATGATGTTTGGATTTCTGTAAATTGTAAAGAAATATTTCCAAATATTCTTCCAAACTTTCATCTTCTTGTTTTGTCATTCTAAAAATCAATTCTTTTGAGTCTCTAGCCCTGCAGTAAGCTTGATAATTTTTAAGAAAAAATTTACTCATATCATCCTAAGAAGAAATTGTATGTTCTCCTAATCCCATGAACCATTTCAAGGTTGCTGCTTTCAGAGTAGCAGGAAAAAGTCGAAGCTTATGTGTGTCATCAGTATATCCATAAGTTCTACACAAGATATCAAACTCAAACATGAATGCATCAGGATCTTTTGTTGACATTCCATAGAAATTATGCAACACGGAAGGTGGAATGTTTTTTCATTTTTATTTCTTCTCCTAATATTTCTCTTGCATCTAATATTGGAAAGCCAAAAGTAGTTTCCTGGTCATTATTAATTTCTTACTCATTTTCTTGTGTTCTTCCATTTTGATTTTCTCTTCTTACTTCTTCCTCTATCCTTCTAAGTGCTTCTGCTCTTCTGTCTTCCTCTTCCTTTCTTTCTGCCTCAATTCTTCTTTCTTCTTCTCGTTGTCTTCGCCATTCCCTTTGTTGTCTTTCATATTCTAGTCTTTGTTCAGGAGTCATGTTTATTCTAGTTGATCCTTCTCCTTCTTCAGCCATTTCTTGTTCAAGTACAAGTTATATTTCTTCCACTACTTTTATTTCTTCAAGTACAGGTTGCTCTAGTTGTTCAACAGTTGGTTCTCTTGTATCTTTTTGTTTCCATACAGAAGGAGGTTCTTTAGGTAATCGCTTTCTTTTTACCTCAAAGGCTAACAAGATTTGTCTTTCAGCTAAAGTTAATCTCTGTCCTGATCTATGTTTTTCCTCTAACTCTTCTATGGTAGGTCTTCCAGCAACTAGTGTTGTTATTTTTGTGGATGAATGAGTTGTTGGGGGGTTTTCTTTCGCAAATATACCTTTCTTATCTCTATCTCTAGGCATAAGAAAACATTACTTGAAATAAAAACTATGTTTTTGTTGTTTTTGGTGATTTAATATAATTTTTTAATCTTTTTTTCTTCCTATTTGACCATTTTGAAATATGCTTCCCCAATAACCGCGCCAAAATGCTGGGTCAATTTACTGTGTAAACTAATGCAAGTATTTATTATCAATCTGGGCTAGTGGAACTTAGAAGCATCCCCAAAGTATATGGGTTTCAGTTATAATCAATTTATAAGATGGTTTATCAATGGTTAGGGAAATTCATATTACAAATATAAATCTAACCTAAACAATTTCTAAATTCAAATGTGCAATCAGAAGTAGAAGAATCTCCTAACTTAATACATTTGTTTGTCCTTCTCTAACAAGATTACCTTATGAATTAGAAATTAAAAACTACTAATTGAAAAATATATTAAGATACATGAAGCAATAATTAAAGAGGCTCCGATGGATTTACAGGAAGAAGACTCGGGGAAAACCTAATCAAAATGTCTCCCGCCTACGCCATTGCTCCCTCGGCCCTGTTGGGCTATGTCGACACCGACACCACGACAGGGCGAGCAGGTGATGAAGGTTTCAACGCCGCAGGTCTCTAGGGCCTTTCCTCTCCGAAAATAAACAGATCGCAGCATCAGATCATTCATTCGACAACAAATTTGGCCCAGGTTGCAGGTAAAAGGGTTAATCTAGCTTGTGTCGTTGCAGATCTTGTTGCAGGGACAAACGTTCACGCCGATGTCTCCCTCTGACGACGATTAGGCACAAGAGTAGTCATCAAAGCTAGATGGCACAAAGATGGAGAATCAAGCATCCCGGAAGCTTCGTCTATAGCTGCGTCCCTGCTGAAATCTAGTTTCAGCCTCATGAATGGACAGAGAAAACAGGATTGGGGACTGATTTAGGTGGACTTTCATCCTCATCTAGCAGATTTCAACGCCAAAAACCACCTGGATCTGAGAACACAAGGAGTACGCACAGCTCAGAAGCAGTTTCGAAGTGGAGAATAGAGTTTTGCAGATTATTCATCCTCTGCTTATCAGATCCAGATCTCTCTTTTATTTAGTGGAACACAGTTGCTCTATGTGCGAGCCATGGATCTGGTGCAGGACATTCAGTGAGAACTTGAACTCAGACTGGGAATCCCCTCAGATCTCCTGAGATTTCTTTACGAAGGTAAAAAACTTGAGGACCCTCTGCCTTTGTCTTATTACAATATCAAAAGAGATGCTTCAGTTACTCTCTCTCTACGTTTGAGACGAGGAGCCTCTAGGAAAACCTCCTCGGCTCTTGCCTTCTCTTATAAGGATGCGGTGCATAAGCAACCGTCTAAGAGAGTCGCTCAACCAGCTGAGGCTCCCAAGCCTTTCCTGGTGGATAAAAGAGAGGAAACCCCCTCCATTGAAATCTCTCATCCAACATTGGAGGTGTTATCACTCAGGTTTTCCTTGAAGTTGTGGAAAAGGAAAGTATACCCGAGGTAACCACAAACCAACCTTTAGATGCAGAATCTAGCCAATCTGCATCCAGAGAGGGCTCTCTCTTTATGATTTATCTTTTTTCTTAGAAGGTTTTAGGCTAGTTATAGATCCAAGAGTTTGTTTGAAAATGGTGGAATCCGCAAACTAGGGGCAAGGTTGAAGATTTTCAGTCCATTGGGCTATGGAGTCAAAGGATGGCTTTACTGGATTTCTAATCTACACACAAGATGGCTTTGCAGGGCAAGATAGCCAGACAGAGGACAATCCTTAAAATTTAAAGTGGATGGGATGATTTTGAAGGGATGAAAGGCAGCTAAGAATCTTTCACCATGTTCAAAAGAAAGAAATGAAATGACTACAAACAAAGAGCAATGAAGAATTCTTTATTATAGTAATCAAAAATGTTTAAATTAGCAAAGCAAGAGCATTTAAGAATTCGTGCTTATAACCAATCTAGAGGAAAACATTAAGAATAATCACACCTGAAATTAGAGTACAATTAAGTAAATTCTGATTCAATCCTTTATGTAAATTATTCAGAAATGGACATAATGATATTATAAACAGATATAAAACTTAAAACATAGGATAGAAAAACTTATTGAACTGCAGTCCGACACATGAATCCTGCAAAAAGTCTCGAGCTTCAAATTGTCATCCAGTAAGCCACATATAAATTTCTCCAAAACAATTTTTATTCCAAAAACATGAATGTCACAGCCAAGTATTAGAATCCACCCTCAATACTCTCTTTGAGGGTTTATTTATACAAAAAATAATTGAAAATATCTCACACTAACCTAGCCAATAATCTAGGGTGACTAAGGAGTAATTTACAAATAAAAAGGAGACAAATGGTCTCGTAGATAGAATAACAAGTAACTGCTGATGTGTTGTTTCCTCATTTTGCGGATGTGCTGGAGGCAGGTGCTATAATAGGGCTCGATGCTGTCTCTTTGAGTAATTCCTTTGCTTGTCTGATACTCTTTGTTTCTACGGATACTCTTTAACCTGTTCAACTGCTACTCTTTAACCTGTGCTCCTTATTTATTTTTTTACATGATAGTAAAAAGATAAAATTCTCAACCTGAAGATAAATTTCATAGAATTTCCAATAAGTCATTCCACCATTGATCTTCTGCTATTATAGTTCTTTTAAGTTTTCTCAATGTCTCATCGGCCTCTGTGTACCTGTAAAAAGTGGGCTGACTAGGGAACAAATACTTTAATTCATGCTCAAGATGAAATAAATTCTTCAACCTGTCATAGAGATTTCTTCCTGTTGGCAACGTTGCTTCTGGAAAACTGATAGAATGAGAAGTTGTATTATGAGCATGGATATCTATTTTCTTAACATAGGTTTCCAGGTCCATTATCTGGTCCTCTGAGAGCATAGGACTGGGTAACCCACTGTCCAATAAAACCTGAAATTTTCCTTTGAAAGCATTAATTTCTGCCAGAATATCTGAGCACTTTCATTCCAAATTCTGCATAAAAGTTCTTTTGGTAAAAACTCTTTTTATCTCCAAAATAGTGCCGGTCCTGTCCTCAATTCCTAATACTGCAAGCTGTTGCTTAGTTCGGGTGTTCAAAAACTGTATAAGTTGATTGGCTTGCTCAGGTCTTCCCCTTAATTCATCTCTTGTTCTGTTTATTTCTTCCTGAGCTACTTTGATCAAGTCATTTTGTTCAAAAATTGCTTGAACAGAGGGCCAAATACTTTTTATTAACTCAATTATATTATCCCAAAGAATTTTATTTATTTCCCTCAAAGGCTTCTCTAATGAAAGATCTTTTCCTAAAGCCTTAACCAATCTTTCCAATCTTTTAATTTCCCTGGTGTTATCAGCAACGGTCTTTTTAGACGTATCATATTTCTGCTCCAAATTTTCTAACTACAATTTTGTGGTTTGAAGTTCTGTGACTCTGAGTTTTAGACTTTCCATTTGTTTTACCAATTCATCAGAACTCAAACCAGAAGTGTTTACCTGCACTGGCTCTGTTTGTTGATTTGCTGTTGTAGTACCTGTAGTTGTAGTAGCTTCTGTGATGGATGTCTGCATGATAGCTTCCTTTTCTTGTAAAGCTTTTTCCAATTATTTCTCTGTTTCACTTAGTTGCTCAGTCATTTTTAAGAGCAACTCCATTATCTCTTCCTGCGAATTTTCCTTCAAAACTTCTTGGGTCTGGGGATGTCTTGAGGCTGGTAATTTCAGCTGCTTTCTTAGGGCAGCAATATCATCATCTTTCTTTTTGATTAATGCCTCAATGCTTTTGATATCTTTGGGGTTGTGATCCAAACTAATAATTATGTCTTCCAGAGACTTTATTCTATTATCTTTGGCCTGAGAAGAGGCCTTTTCAACTTGCAATTGGGTGCTTGTGTTATTTAAAGAATCTTGCAGCCTTAAGGCTGCCATGGCCTTATCAGTAAGAGTAGAATACACCATTTCCCCAGTTTGTTTATGCAGCTCTATCTGGTCCAAGGGATGAATGTCTTTAGCCAGGACCTCAAAATTGGTCCTAATATAATTAGCTGCTGTCATGGGTTTTGGCACCTTGGACTTGAAGTGGCTCATCATCATTTTTCCTTGTGAAATGTCAAATGCTGACATTAACCTTTCCTGATTATGTGGAGCCATTTTCAGATATTGATCATAAACCTTCATTCTCAATGGATCATTCTTTGCCTTTATATTAATGAAAGTTCTTTTTATATCACCTGTATCTGTTTTTGGTGGCTTAAAAGAAGATACTTCAGTACTCAACTGCTTTTGCAATGCTTTTCCTTTGTGGCCTGTGTTTTTTTCACTAACTGTGCCAGTTAGTTGACTGTCTTCCCTTCCATCATCAAACATTTCATCAATGATTTCCACATCTGGAAGTGGATCTGGTTTCTGTTTTTTGGCTTGATGTATCTCTGAGGACTCTTTGGGAGGAGTAGTATCTGGAACCTGCCTTTTCTTTCCTATTTCCATATTGGATGGAGTTTGTAATTCTGAAACTTCAGGATGTTTTACTTGAGTGGGAGAAACTTGTGATTGATCAGGTGCTCTGGAGGTTTGAGGTTTCTCTGCCATGATAAAAGTTTCAATGACCTGTATTTCAGGTTCCTTTCCTTTGCCTTTTGGCTCTACTACAATAGATGGACTGCTTTCCTGTAATCCCTGTTGTAGATTTCCTGCTGAAGAAGTGCCAATGTGAGGTACCTGCACCTGTGCAAAAGATTCTAAGTCAAAGCTTTTCTCAAGGTCTTTCATAATTTTGTTCATTTTGTCTTCTTCACTTTCTTCCTCAACTAGTGTTTCTTCCACCCATTCATCTTGGTTAGCATATTGTTCTATATCAGGAATCCTGTGGTGAATATAAGGGGAAGATTTGTTCTTGATTCTTTTATCACAGATAAAACTAAATGGATCATAAGGGACCCAACGGAAACTTCTTTGGAACTTGGAATGGCTTTGTAGTATATCTTCTGCTTCTCGCTCGGCCTCTCTAGAGTTGCAGATGAAAGGACCTAATTGAATTTTGATCCTTAGTTGGGCTTTCGTTTTCACACTACAAAAATGAATCATATCAGAATTATTCATTTGCCTGAAATATTCCAAGGCAAAAAGTCTCATGGGCACATATTTTGGTAACTTGAATGGATGCAATTCACATCCATAGATTCTGATGACTGAATGGTTTTGATATAAATACCAGTCTCCAACTTTATATGTCCTTGAAAGCTGCAAAGTATTCTTGATTTCATTACTGAGCCTTGGAGGAGGAATTCCTGTCAACAAGGTAGTTGCAGGATATACAAAAATATCGATGAACTTAGCATAGGAATAGGGAGACTCATAGGAAGAATGAGTTATGGCAGACCAAAAAATAACTGATCTAGGATTTCCCTTGGCATCAAGCTTTTTAACATGGAAGGGGAACTTCTCTGATTGATAATAGATGAGGAGATGATAAATAACTAAGGAATATTTGAACACTTTCTCATTATCTAGCCTCATGAACTGATCAGGGATTTTATTGGAAATGAAGGATGCAAAATCATATTTTACTGCAGGAGGTTGCCCAGGAGTAAAGATAGACAACAATACCAAGGTTATTTCATCAACATATTCACTTGTACTGAAACCCATAACAAAGGATATCATATTGAGGATAAGTCTGCCTAACTTGTTAAAGTAAGCAAAACCATATGGAGGTGGCCTCTTAGGTTGATGTTCAGGCAACATAAAAGTTTGGCAAATGGATTTCAATTTTTCTAGAGACAGTTGATTAGACTTTTCAATCAGTTCTTCCATAGACAAGGGAGTTAGCTCTTGATCAGGTTCAAAATGTAGCATTGCATTGATGGCCTGGGGAGTAATGGGGAAAAGAATACTCTGGTCAGGGGACATTACTGCTCTTTGAGTTGGATCATAGTTAGAATGGCAGTAGTGGATAATTTCTGGGAAAATGAGGACTGAGGGGATGAGATATCTTGGGAAATTGGATTCCCACAACCCAATGACATCCAATCCCTTCGAATAATCGTCTCTGCAACGACAATAACTTCGAAGGGGGCCTTCATCAAACACTAAGTCTTTAATTTGGAAGTCCTTATCCACTAAGGGAAAATATTCTAATTCTTTGTGGGGGACATTTAATGGGGTTACATTCAGGGCTGCCGGGGCTTCCATTTTGGTTCTTGTGTGTTCAAAATGGAATTTTCTGGGTTTTTCTTCACAGAAATGTCATGATTTTAGTTTTAATGAGGGAAATTGGCACAGTTGCAGGTTCGGGGAAACAATTCACAGTTTTACAGCTCAGGGAATGATCCTAGGAATAAGATTTTAACACTGATTCAGCGGAAAAACAAGGAACACAGAGTTTCTTTTGAAGTTCGGAGCGCAATAGAATAAATACCTGTTTTCCGAGGCAAACTGGGATTTAACAGGTATCAAGTGGTGGCAAGAGGATGCTCCAACACTGGTCCGGCGGAATTCTGGAGTGAAATCGGATAGAACAGTAGATTTCAGTGAAAATTTGAATTTCGTAGCGGAAGGCGCAGTCGCTTTAAAATAATGAAAATGACATAAAAAACATGAAAATTTGTTTTATTTCCAAAGTCAAAAAAGGGGTTTTTAGTTTATCGAGGAATGACGTCACGGAAGTACGGGATGACGTGTGGCAGAGGTTGGGCGGTAAGCGGTAATTCCCGCACCGCTTACGGGCAATGGTGGTATTGAATGGGGAGGCAGCAATTCCACTGATCAATGGATGCGTGGCCGGTGGACTATTTCAAAACCACCATGCCCCCGCGCATTAAAGTTCGGTCGAGGGACGGCTAGCGGAATCGCTGTGGATCGTCGATCTATAGGCGGATGATCCGACGGTGGAGGGGACGTGGCGTTGGCGGAGGTTTAATGTGCGAGCCTCGCGGGGTTTTAAAATGTGATTTAACTTAATTAAATATCCCGGGGGCGTTTTAATTGGTGGAGGAAAAGGTTATTAATTAATCCTGATAATTAATTAATCCCTGGGTTTAATGAAAATTGGGGTTGCGGCGAGACTTAGTTTTTAACTCGAGTTAGGGTTGGGGAATGGGATATATAGCGGGATTTTAACTTGAGTTAAAGCGTCGGGTGCGGGAGGAAATGGGATTATTTCCAAAGTTTTGGTTTAAAATAAAACTTCGGGTTTATTATTTTTTGTGTTAAACATATATATCATATGTTTAAAGCTTTTTTCATATATGTTTTTTTTTATTATATGATAAATTAACCAATATAATTAACTTATCATAAGGGCGGGAATATTACATAATGATATATTTTAACCAAAGGGCACATAATGTGGGTCTTTTAATAATTAATTGGGAAATAAATACTTTGGTTAAACTTTAATAATAGAGGGGTTTTTTGGGATATTTATGTAAAATGAGCTATATACTTAGGATAAGACATTTTCACTAGGGATTTAGTAAATAAATCAGAAGTTAATATGATGAAGGGCAAGGCAAACTCAAAATACTTAACTATCACTAAGAAAGTGAAGATCTTTAAAGTAAATTATATCATCCTAACTTCAACACTTAAACATAGCATAGCAAGTGATTTTGAGGGTATTTTATGAAATATGGCATGATTTTCCTAAGTAAAATTGGATTTTACTTAGGAAAAGGTTAAAAGTGAATGATTATAATGGCAAATAATGTCAAGTACTTAGGTCTTTTTGATCATTAGGCCAAGGGTCCGGTCCCTCCAAAAGTCAAGGAAATGCCTTGAGCCCCTTTGATCTCCAAATACCTTAGCACTTTGGGGGAAATTAGTAAAACTTAAGGGGAAAGTGATGAGGGAAGTTAATGATTTTGACTTTGCTTGCTTTGAATTTTCTAGTGCACTTCTTGCTTCAGTACTTGTGATGAAGGTAAAAGATTAAACATATTTTGCACCATCATTCATCATATGAAACCTGGCAACACCATCTACCTACCCTATCTACTTTACATTACCATTTTCTCTTCTTTATTAGGGTGCATTTAGACTTGCAAACCCTTATCAAACTTTTTCTTTTTACATGATAAATCTTTCTATTTCTACCCTTATTACATCCAAGGGCTCAGATTAAACTGTTGAGCACCTTTTATTAACTCTACCTATCTACTTGTCTGCCAAGATTAAACTGTTTGGTCAGATATTTATTCTCTATTCTACAACATGAAATTGAAAAATGAATGAGTCAAGTTTAAACAGTTTGACTCTTCATAAATTGTGGCAAAAGTTTGACAAGCTGCACACAATTGCTTTATTACAAAAATGAAATAGTAGTGGCATTTTGATTTGCACACTTTCCTTGGTCGTCTATTTTTTGCTTGGGGTTCATTTCTTTCATTTTCTTGACCAATTTATTTTTCTTACCCTTTGATTTTTCTTTTAGGGTATACTCTCTTTATATTTTTTAAATTTTTTGATTTTTTGGTTTTTCAAGAATATGGAACACCTTTGCTCAAGAAAAATGTTTGAACATATTCCATAGTTCAATCAAGACAATCATGAAAAATGACACCTATTGGTATAGGAGTCTAACACTGGCTCCACTTGGGGATGGCTTTTCCTTGTGAAAAGTCAAGAACAGCAGGTCAGTTGCCTCAAAATGTTTTCAAACTAAACCATGTAATCTTCTTCTTCTGGTATCTTTTTTTGTATATATGATAGTGGAACTTTTGAAGCTTAGGGCCTTCGCTTCGGGCTTCAACTCCAAGAAGTCACCATCGAATCAAAACTGCATTAAAAAAGGATATATTATGTACAAGTTAGAAAAATCAAAACATCCTAGTAAATAGGATCAAAATAATGCTTCAACATTCGACCATTGACTGGTCCTTCCTCAGCTTCTGAATTGTCCAAATTCTTCAAAAAGTATGTGTTGTTTCCCTACAAGGCATGAATGATATAAGGCCCTTTCCACAAGAAATCAAATTTCCCATGTTTCCCTTTTTCTTCTCTTCTAGAATCCCATCTTAAGACTTTATCACCTAGTTGAAAATCTTCTGCTTTAGTCCTTTTATCAAACATTTTCTTTAACTTTTCCTGCAAGACTTGGGATCGTTGATACACTTCTTCTCTGGTTTGCTGCAAGTGAATTGTTTGGTTAATTCTCCTTTGAATATCATTTGGTTCCACTTGAGCTTCCTGAAGTAATTTCATAACAGGAATTCCTAAAGATGATGGGAATCTTGCTTCAATGCCATAAACCAATTCATATGGACTAGTCCCAATTGATTTCTTAGTTGTAAGTCTGTCTGCCCACAATGCATTGGTCAGTTTCTTGTGCCAATTCTTTTTGTTTTCTTCCAGTAACTTTTTAATGATATTAATAAGACTTTTATTGGAAGATTCTGCCAGTCCATTACCCTGAGGGTAATAGGCTGTCGAATGGCCTAAAGTAATATGATATTTATTGCAGAAACTAATCATTTTCTTTGATTTAAATACAGCAGCATTATTTGTTATGATTTTTTCTGGACAACCAAATCTTGAAAGTATATTGGTTTATAAAAACCCTATAATTACAGAATCATTTGCCTGTCTGCATGGGATGGCTTCAATCCATTTAGTGAAGTATTCTGTGGCAGTAAGAATCCATCTGTGTTGCCCTGAAGAAGGGGGATGAATTTCTCCAATAAAATCTAATCCCCATTGTTGAAAAGGTCTTTTTGTGGAAATTGGTTTTAATGGCAAGGGTAACAAATTTCTTTTACCCTCAAATATCTGACATTTATGACAAGATGTTACAAATTTCTTAACATCAGAAAATAAGGTTGGCCAGTAAAAACCAGCCCTTAAGATTTTGTCTGCAGTTGATTTCCAGTAGAGATGTCCTCCACAATCCCCTGCATGAAATTCATTAAGAACTTTATCAGCTTCATCTTTTAATAGACAATTCAATAATATCCCTTCATGATTTTTCCAAAATAGAGTGCTATCTAAAATACAATATTTCAAAGATGTCATTTTCAAAAATCTTCTTTTCGTTCTGGACAACCCTGGAGGAGCTTGCAGGTTTAATAAAACATGAATGATATCAGTGTACCAGGGTGAATCTAAGAAAGCTTGACTGATCTGTGGAGTCGTCATCTCCTGTTCGTCATCCAGTTCGTTAATGTCTAAAGCTTGGCAATTATTTTCAGTCATGAGTTGAGCCAAACCTTGACCTTTTATGAGTTTTGTTGGTTTAATTTCAATATCATATTCCAAAATGGTAGCTATCCACTTACCTCTTTTGCCTTCAATGCCATCTTGAGTCAAGATGTCTTTAACTACAGCATTAGGCACATAAGCTATCACATGAGAATATAATATGTAAACTCTGAAATCTTTAATTGCTTTTACTAATGCAAAAGCCTGTTTCTCCATGATATTGTATTTCAAAGATGCATCCCTAAGTGCTTTACTAAAAAAGGAAATTGGTTTTTCACATCCCTGATCATCTTTTTGTAGCAAAACAGCTGCAATTGTATGTTCAGAAGCAAATGAAAAAATAATGAAATCTCTATCAAACTTTGGACTGGTAAGAACTGGTGTTCTAGTTAAAGCCATTTTAATTTCCTCAAATGATTGCTTGGCTTCTACAGTCCAGTCAATGCTTGAATCTTTTTTAAGCATGTTAGTAAGCAATCTAAGTAATTCCGCTAAGCTAAAAATAAATCTTCTTAAGAAATTAATCTTTCCTATGAAGGCTTGCAATTCTTTTATGTTTCTAGGATGAGGTATCTGAAAAATTGCTTGTATTCTTTCTGGATCAATCCTAATGTCATCTTTAGAAATAATGTGACCTAAGAGCTTTCCTTCTTCCAAAACAAACAATGACTTTTTAGGGTTTAAAGAAATGCCATATTTTCTGCACTTTATAAACACTTTCCTTAGATGATCTAAATGTTGCTGATCTGTTTTGGAAAAAACTGTTAAATCATCTAGATAAATTACCAGAAAATCATGTATTTCTTTAGCAAAAGCAATATCCATTGCTCTCTGAAATGTAGCTCCTGCATTCTTGAGTCCAAATGGCATCTTGACATATTTAAAAGTACCCCATGGTGTTGTAAATGCTGTTTTATCTTGATCATCAGGATGAACCAGAATCTGGTTATACCCTGAAAATCCATCCAGTAGAGATATCCTAGAAGATCCCACTACCCTCTGTAGAATATGATCCATTTTAGGCAAAGGATAGTTATCTTTTAAAGAAACTTTATTCAAATTTCTCAAATCGACACACAATCTAATTTCTCCAGTCTTCTTCCTTGTTGGTACTAGATTCGAAACCCATTCAGAGAACCTAATAGGAGCTATAATCCCTGCTTCAAACATCCTTTTAATTTCTTTTTCAATTGAAGGTTGTAAAACAGGATTAATCCTTCTAAGTTTTTGTTTAAAAGGTTTCTGATCTGGTTTCAAATGTATAGTGTGTTGAATTATGGATGTATCATATGCTTTAAGGTCTTCATAACTCCAGGCAAAAACGTCCTGGAATTCCTTTAAGAGTTCAGCATATTTAACCTTTTGATCTTCTGGTAGAGATTTGGATAATTTAACCATTTTGGGATTCTCTGGGGTTCCTAAGTTACACTCTTCAATATCAGCCTTAACAGGTTCCATTTTAGGTCTGAATGGAATGTCATTTGAATCAAAAAGATCTTCCAAAGGAGTTAAGCCTTTGGGCAAATGATTGTCTTTCAAATTGATGATTTCAGTTTCATCTTCTATGATCTCATCAGATTCCATGTTTTTCAAATCTTGCATGTCTTTTTTTGTGAATGTGGTTGGGTGCAGCATATGAATTGCATTCTCTCTTGAAATATCTATTTTTTGTTATTTTTCTTGATCAGATTCACTAATTGTTATGTCCTCATCTATATTACAGTTAGAAAACTCATTTTGAAGTGTCAAAAAACTATTGATTTGATTATTATTTACAAATACTTGCCAATTCAAAAGATTGTCCGGTATAGCAGGCCTATGTCTAATCTCAGCTAAAAACTGATGATTAGGATCAAAAGGTAATTTACATGTACTAGCAAACATTGCGAGACTGTGAGCATGCAAATTTTGTTTCCTGGGAATCTTGGCAAGTTGAGCTTGTAGAAAGGTGTTGAGAATTTCTACAACTGTTTCTCTGTATTGTTTCAATCTCATGTCTTTTGTTGAACATTCTCCTTTAATTTGTTGAATGATTAGCTCGGAATCTCCTATGATTGATACTCTGATAGCTCCTAACTTTTTGACATGTTTAAGCCCTAATAAAAGAGCTTCGTACTCTGCCATGTTGTTAGTGAATTTGAAATTCAACCTATAAGCATGACCTTCAGCATGATTATTCTCAACATTATGTAACCAAACACCAGCTCCTGCTCCTAATTTATTCACTGATCCATCAAATTCTAAATGCCACAGAATTTCATGTTCATAATCTTCATCAATTGTTTTAAAATGTTTCTTGATAGGAGCTAGTTGTTTAGTTTTTTCTGATATTTCTTGATCATCTAGTGTTTCCTTGTTTTCAAAAATCTCTTCAATCTTCACAGTAGTTTTTTTTGTAGTTTCCAATTCTGGAGCTTCTATTTCAGTGGGAAGATCCAATTCAGCATTGTATAAAATAAAAGATTCCATATCAGAATGTATAGAATAGACAGGGAAGTTTTCAGGCTTCTCATGGCTACTGACTAAATATTTCATCAATGTCTCTCTGTAAAGTCTTTTACGTTGACCAAAAACTGAAATAGTGGCATATGACATGTCCAGTTGAATAGATCCTCCAAGTTTAGCACCCCAGGATCTAGACAACAACATACCATATTTAGGAGGGATATCAGCCACTACTATATCCATCAAAATAGACTTAGCAGGATATTGCACCAAAGTAACACACAAATCTTTAATCAAACCTAAACATTTTACCTGACTAGAATCAAAAGAAAACAAATCTTTGTACGGTCTGGTAATGTCTAGATTTAATCTTTCCATCACAGCTTTGGGCATCAAATTGTGGGATGCTCCAGAATCCAACATAGCATTGTGGAGTATCTTGTCATGAACGTTCAGGCTTACATAAAATGGAGGAGTTCCTCCACTTTCTGGTTTGCCATTTACCTCGGGGCCAAAAAGGAGCTTGGGTTTATCATCAAGAATATTTACTGAATCATCCAATCCAGTAATGTTAATGTTTAGGGATTTGCTAATTTGACTTCTATAGACATCATGTTTAGCCAATTCTGATAAAGGAACAGCTATCTTTAGTTTGCCTATTTCAGCCTCTAGATTGAAAGGTTTTTCTGTTTGAGTTTTAGTGTTTTGCACAGTTGTGTTTTCTCTATTTTTTGGGTCTTCAACGTTTTTCTCTTTTTCATGAGTGAAATTTTGATTTGAAGTTGTTTCTGAACTAATTTCTATTGTTTCTTCTACATTTCCTATAGGAGGAAAAGTATTAGATTGTTTTTTATTGTTTGGTTGGTTGTCAGACACATCTTCAATTATTGGGTTTGAAGGGTTAGGAGTTGTCCTAGACAGAATTTGTACAAGGGGAATGTTTTGTACAGGAGGGATGTTAACTTTACCTTTGACATTTTGTTTTGCAGTTTTCTGTTTGCTATTCTCTGGCACATCAATCCGTCTGCTTCTCAAATTGTACTGTTTATGAACCTCATAAATTGCTGTGTCATAGCCTTCCTTAAAATCAAAAGTTTCACCTGAATGAGTTTGGAATGTTTCAAGGATGTGATTCTCTTGATCATCCTGGGATAGGAAAACTTCTAGTTCATTTTTGTCATCAGTTACATTGTTTATTTCTACATCTTCTGTAGGTTCTTCAGAAGTTGAACCTTCAACAAATTTTTCTTGGAAAGGTGGCCTAATGTTTTGGTCAGGGACATTCTTTCCAATATTTTGGTTCTGATTTCTTCTAAAGTTTGGGTTTCTTACAATATTATCACCAGTAGATTTTCTTTCGATTGTTTCCACTCTGTCTCCTAATCTTTCCATACCTTTAATGATTGCATCCAACTTCTTTTCAAAAGCTGAAGGTTCTTCATTCAGAGGCATTCTTCTTTCTGCCCTAGCTCTGGCTCGTTTTTCTATCAGATTTGCTTCCACACTAACCACTATGCTTTGCATTTCCTCTAATGTTTGGGGAGCTCTTTCCCTGAGTGAATAAGCTATGTTAGAGTCAAAACCATCTGGAAATTTAACCAATACAGAGTCAGGTGGGGGTCTGAGGTTCTGGGGAACAGCGTTATATGCTTCATTGAAATGATGTAATCTTGTACTGTTTCGTTAGGTCTTCTTCTTAATTTTTCAAATTCTGACAGGATCTGAAGAGGATCTTTCTTCTTCTCCCATCTATTCAAAAATGCCCTATACAAAGCTGGTAAATCAGCAATACTGTTTGGAGCAAGGGCCCTAAACCATGTCCTAACTTCTCTAGTAAGACTCTGAACAAAAATTCTCATTCGGACATCATCAGTGTCAATTTCATAGAACTCAAAGTAATCAGTCATCCTTTTGGTGTGTTGTTGAGCTGTATAAGTACCTGATCCATCAAAAGGTGTGATCTTACTCTGATAATCCTGAGGCAAGGCAACAGGGTTGTTGGGCAACCTTAAAGGGGCATATCGATTGGTCATTGGAAGATATAGTGGGGTAACAGGAGTTGATGGTCTGGTAGGAGGGGATGGAGGAGTAGAAGGATTAACAGGTGTTTGAAGAGCTTGAGAAAAAGTAACTGAACTTGGGGAAGCTTCGGTAATTACAGAGATGTTTGAATTTTCTTCAAAGGTTTGTTCAGATTGAATGGAGTCTTGTAACTGTCGATCAAGGTGATAGGAAAAAAATCTGAATTGTAAATCTTCAAAAAACAATGGATCTGGAACTAATCTGGATAATTCAGTTTCAAAAAAATTTACAAATAAGGATGTTTCAAATCATTCATCAAAAGGGATTTCGTCAAAATATATTATCTTGACAGGGCAAGACTGTGATCTAGAAAGAAGTCTGGAACTTCCAAAACTCTCTTGACTTCCTCTTTCAAAACTTTCTTGACTTCCTTGTCTTCTAAGAATCCTAGGAATCAGATTTGGATTTTCAAATATCGTTGGTGGATTGGGATCAGGATTTGACCTAGTATGACGAATCCTTTCTGAAGCCAGTTTTCCTAGACTAAGTGTTTTTGGATTTTTGGTTTTAATTGAAAAATAAACACAACTTCTATAAATACTTCAAGAAATAATGATTTGTGATTAAAACTTTCTCAAAGATTTATTGAACTAGAGAGTCTGATTAAACATTTTGAAACTAAGATTCAGTATATAAGCTAAATCAGAGATTGACTGAAGCAGCATTTATTTACTTTTTCAATTGCAGAGCAAAAGCAATTTCAAAGGCTACCTGGCTGATCTTCAGACTCTGTCTATAGCTTATAAGTGAACAATATTAACAAATAAAAATGATTTAGATCCCCAGTGGAGTCGCCACTATGTTATCACTCAGGTTTTCCTTGAAGTTGTGGAAAAGGAAAGTATACCCGAGGTAACCACAAACCAACCTTCAGATGCAGAATCTAGCTAATCTGCATCCAGAGAGGGCTCTCTCTTTATTATTTATCTTTGTTCTTAGAAGGTTTTAGGCTAGTTATAGATCCAAGAGTTTGTTTGAAAATGGTGGAATCCACAAACTAGGGGCAAGGTTGAAGATTTTCAATCCATTGGGCTATGGAGTCAAAGGATGGCTTTACTGGATTTCTACTCTACACACAAGATGGCTTTGCAGGGCAAGATAGCCAGACAGAGGACAATCCTTAAAATTTAAAGTGGATGGGATGATTTTGAAGGGATGAAAGGCAGCTAAGAATATTTCACCATGTTCAAAAGAAAGAAATGAAATGACTACAAACAAAGAGCAATGAAGAATTATTTATTATAGTAATCAGGAATGTTTAAATTAGCAAAGCAAGACAATTTAAGAATTCGTGCTTATAACCAATCTAGAGGAAAACATTAAGAATAATCACACCTGAAATCAGAGTACAATTAAGTAAATTCTGATTCAATCATTTATGCAAATTATTCAGAAATGGACATAATGATATTATAAACAGATATAAAACTTAAAACATAGGATAGAAAAACTTATTGAACTGCAGTCCGACACATGAATCCTGCAAAAAGTCTCGAGCTTCAAATTGTCATCCAGTAAGCCACATATGAATTTCTCCAAAACACTTTTTATTCCAAAAACATCAATGTCACAGCCAAGTATTAGAATCCACCCTCAATACTATCTTTGAGGGTTTATTTATACAAAAAATAATTGAAAATATCTCACACTAACCTAGCCAATAATCTAGGGTGACTAAGGAGTAATTTACAAATAAAAAGGAGACAAATGGTCTCGTAGATAGAATAACAAGTAACTGCTGATGTGCTGTTTCCTCATTTTGCGGATGTGCTGGAGGCAGGTGCTATAATAGGGCTCGATGCTGTCTCTTTGAGTAATTACTTTGCTTTTCTGATACTCTTTGTTTCTACGGATACTCTTTAACCTGTTCCACTGCTACTCTTTAACCTGTGCTCCTTATTTATTTTTTACATGATAGTAAAACATAAAATTCTCAACCTGAAGATAAATTTCATAGAATTTCCAATAAGTCATTCCACCATTGATCTTCTGCTATTATAGTTCTTTTAAGTTTTCTCAATGTCTCATCGGCCTCTATGTACTTGTAAAAAGTGGGCTGACTAGGGAACAAATACTTTAATTCATGCTCAAGATGAAATAAATTCTTCAACCTGTCATAGAGATTTCTTCCTGTTGGCAACGTTGCTTCTGGCAAACTGATAGAATGAGCAGTTGTATTATGAGCATGGGTATCTATTTTCTTAACATAGGTTTCCAGGTCCATTATCTGGTCCTCTAAGAGCATAGGACTGGGTAACCCACTGTCCAATAAAACCTAAAATTTTCCTTTGAAAGCATTAATTTTTGCCAGAATATCTGAGCACTTCCTTTCCAAATTCTGCATAAAAGTTCTTTTGGTAAAAACTCTTTTTATCTCCAAAATAGTGCAGGTCCTGTCCTCAATTCCTAATAATGCAAGCTGTTGCTTTGTCCGGGTGTTCAAAAACTGTATAAGTTGATTGGCTTGCTCAGGTCTGCCCCTTAATTCATCTCTTGTTCTGTTTATTTCTTCCTGAGCTACTTTGATCAAGTCATTTTGTTCAAAAATTGCTTGAACAGAGGGCCAAATACTTTTTATTAACTTAATTATATTATCTCAAAGAATTTTATTTATTTCCATCAAAGGCTTCTCTAATGAAAGATCTTTTTCTAAAGCCTTAACCAATCTTTCCAATCTTTTAATTTCCCTGGTGTTATCAGCAACGGTCTTTTTAGACGTATCATATTTCTGCTCCAAATTTTCTAACTGCAATTTTGTGGTTTGAAGTTCTGTGACTCTGAGTTTTAGACTTTCCATTTGTTTTACCAATTCATCAGAACTCAAACCAGAAGTGTTTACCTGCGCTGGCTCTGTTTGTTGATTTGCTGTTGTAGTACCTTTAGTTGTAGTAGCTTCTGTGATGGATGCTTGCATGATAGCTTCCTTTTCTTGTAAAGCTTGTTCCAATTCTTTCTCTGTTTCACTCAGTTGCTCAGTCATTTTCAAGAGCAACTCCATCACTTATTGCTGTGAATTTTCCTTCAAGACCTCTTGAGTCTGGGGATGCCTGGAGGCTAGCAATTTTAGCTGCTTTCTCAGTGCAGCAATATCATCATCTTTCTTTTTGATTAGTGCCTCGATGCTTTTGATATTTTTGGGGTTGTGACCCAAACTAATAATTATGTCTTCCAGAGACTTTATTCTGTTATCTTTGGCCTGAGAAGAGGCCTTTTCAACTTGCAATTGGGTGCTTGTGTTATTTAAAGAATCTTGCAGCCTTAAGGCTGCCATGGCCTTATCAGTAAGAGTAGAATACACCATTTCCCCAGTTTGTTTATGCAGCTCTATCTGGTCCAAGGGATGAATGTCTTTAGCCAGGACCTCAAAATTGGTCCTAATATAATCAGCTGCTGTCATGGGTTTTTGCACCTTGGACTTGAAGTGGCTCATCATCATTTTGCCTTGTGAAATGTCAAATGCTGACATTAACCTTTCCTGATTATGTGGAGCCATTTTCAAATATTGATCATATACTTTCATTCTCAATGGATCATTCTTTGCCTTTATATTAATGAAAGTTCTTTTTATATCCCCTGTATCTGTTTTTGGTGGTCTAAAAGAGGATACTTCAGTACTCAACTACTTTTTCAAAGCTTTTCCTTTCTGGCCTGTGTTTGCTTCACTAACTGTGCTAGTTAGTTGACCGTCTTCCCTTCCATCATCAAACATTTCATCAATGATTTCCACATCTGGAAGTGGATCTGGTTTCTGTTTTTTGGCTTGATGTATCTCTGAGGACTCTTTGGGAGGAGTAGTATCTGGAACCTGTCTTTTCTTTCCTATTTCCATATTGGATGGAGTTTGTAATTCTGAAACTTCAGGATGTTTTACCTGAGTGGGAGAAACTTGTGATTGATCAGGTGCTCTGGAGGTTTGAGGTTTCTCTGCCATGATAAAAGTTTCAATGACTTGTATTTCAAGTTCCTTTCCTTTGCCTTTTGGCTCTACTGCAATAGATGGACTGCTTTCCTGTAATCCCTGTTGTAGATTTCCTGCTGAAGAAGTGCCAATGTGAGGTACCTGCACCTGTGCAAAAGATTCTAAGTCAAAGCTTTTCTCAAGGTCTTTCATAATTTTGTTCATTTTGTCTTCTTCACTTTCTTCCTTAACTAGTGTTTCTTCCACCCATTCATCTTGGTTAGCATATTGTTCTATATCAGGAATCCTGTGGTGAATATAAGGGGAAGATTTGTTCTTCATTCTTTTATCACAGATAAAACTAAATGGATCATAAGGGACCCAACGGAAACTTCTTTGGAACTTGCAATGGCTTTGTAGTATATCTTCTGCTTCTCGCTCGGCCTCTCTAGAGTTGCAGATGAAAGGACCTAATTGAATTTTGATCCTTAGTTGGGCTTTCTTTTTCACACTACAAAAATGAATCATATCATAATTATTCATTTGCCTGAAATATTCCAAGGCAAAAAGTCTCATGGGCACATATTTTGGTAACTTGAATGGATGCAATTCACATCCATAGATTCTGATGACTGAATGGTTTTGATATAAATACTAGTCTCCAACTTTATATGTCCTTGACAGCTGCAAAGTCTTCTTGATTTCATTACTGAGCCTTGGAGGAGGAATTCCTATCAACAAGGTAGTTGCAGGATATACAAAAAGATCGATGAACTCAACATAGGAATAGGGAGACTCATAGGAAGAATGAGTTATGGCAGACCAAAAAATAACTGATCTAGGATTTTCCTTGGCATCAAGCTTTTTAACAGGGAAGGGGAACTTCTCTGATTGATAATAGATGAGGAGATGATAAATAACTGAGGAATATTTGAACACTTTCTCATTATCTAGCCTCATGAACTGGTCATGGATTTTATTGGAAATGAAGGATGCAAAATCATATTTTACTGCAGGAGGTTGCCTAGGAGTAAAGATAGACAACAATACCAAGGTTATTTCATCAACATATTCACTTGTATTGAAACCCATAACAAAGGATATCATATTGAGGATAAGTCTGCCCAACTTGTTAAAGTAAGCAAAACCATATGGAGGTGGCCTCTTAGGTTGATGTTCAGGCAACATAAAAGTTTGGCAAATGGATTTCAATTTTTCTCGAGACAGTTGATTAGACTTTTCAATCAGTTCTTCCATAGACAAGGGAGTTAGTTCTTGATCAGGTTCAAAATGTAGCATTGCATTAATGGCTTGGGGAGTAATTGGGAAAAGAAAAATCTGGTCAGGGGACATTACTGCTCTTTGAGTTGGATCATAGTTAGAATGGCAGTAGTGGATAATTTTTGGGAAAATGAGGACTAAGGGGATGAGATATCTCGGGAAATTGGATTCCCACAACCCAATGACATCCAATCCCTTCGAATAATCGTCTCTGCAGCGACAATAACTTCGAAGGGGGCTTTCATCAAACACTAAGTCTTTAATTTGGAAGTCCTTATCCACTAAGGGCAAATATTCTAATTCTCTGTGGGGGGCATTCAATGGGGTTACATTCAGGGTTGCTGAGGCTTCCATTTTGGTTCTTGTGTGTTCAAAATGGAAGTTTCTGGGTTTTCTTCACAGAAATGTCGTAATTTCAATTTTAATGAGGGAAATTGGCACAGTTGCAGGTTTGGGAAAACAATTCACAGTTTTACAGCTCAGGGAATGATCCCAGGAATAAGATTTTAACACTTATTCAGCGGAAAAACAAGGAACATAGAGTTTCTTTTGAAGTTCGGAGCGCAATAGAATAAATACCTGCTTTCGAAGGCAAACTGGGATTTAACAGGTATCAAGTGGTGGCAAGAGGATGCTCCAACACTGGTCCGGCGGAATTCTGGAGCGAAATCGGATAGAACAGTAGATTTCAGTGAAAATTTGAATTTTGTAGCGGAAGGCGCAGTCGCTTTCAAATAATGAAAATGACATAAAAAACACGAAAATTTGTTTTATTTCCAAAGTCAAAAAATGGGTTTTTAGTTTATCGAGGAATGACATCACGGAAGTACGAAATGACGTGTGGCAGGGGTTGGGCGGTAAGCGGTAATTCCCGCACCGCTTACGGGCAATGGTGGTATTGAATGGGGAGGCAGCGATTCCACTGATCAATGGACGCGTGGCCGGTGGACTATTTCAAAACCACCGTGCCCCCGCGCGTTAAAGTTCGGTCGAGGGACGGCTAGCGGAATCGCTGTGGATCGTCGATCTATAGGCAGATGATCCGACGGTGGAGGGGACGTGGCGTTGGCGGAGGTTTAATGTGCGGGCTCGGTGGGGTTTTAAAACGTGATTTAACTTAATTAAATATCCCGGGGGCGTTTTAATTGGTGGAGGAAAAGGTTATTAATTAATCCTGATAATTAATTAATCCCTCGGTTTAATGAAAATTGGGGTTGCGGCGAGACTTATTTTTTAACTCGAGTTAGGGTTGGGGAATGGGATATATAGCGGGATTTTAACTTGAGTTAAAGCATCGGGTGCGAGAGGAAATGGGATTATTTCCAAAGTTTTGGTTTAAAATAAAACTTCGGGTTTATTATTTTTTGTGTTAAACATATATATCATATGTTTAAAGCTTTTCTCATATATGTTTTTTTTATTATATGATAAATTAACCAATATAATTAACTTATCATAAGGGCGGGAATATTACATAATGATATATTTTAACCAAAGGGCACATAATGTGGGTCTTTTAATAATTAGTTGGGAAATAAATACTTTGGTTAAACTTTAATAATAGAGGGGTTTTTTGGGATATTTATGTAAAAGGAGCTATATACTTAGGATAAGACATTTTCACTAGGGATTTAGTAAATAAATCAGAAGTTAATATGATGAAGGGCAAGGCAAACTCAAAATACTTAACTATCACTAAGAAAGTGAAGATCTTTAAAGTAAATTATATCATCCTAACTTCAACACTTAAACATAGCATAGCAAGTGATTTTGAGGGTATTTTATGAAATATGTCATGATTTTCCTAAGTAAAATTGGATTTTACTTAGGAAAAGGTTAAAAGTGAATGATTATAATGGCAAATAATGTCAAGTACTTAGGTCTTTTTGATCATTAGGCCGAGGGTCCGGTCCCTCCAAAAGTCAAGGAAATGCCTTGAGCCCCTTTGATCTCCAAATACCTTAGCACTTTGGGGGAAATTAGTAAAACTTAAGGGGAAAGTGATGAGGGAAGTTAATGATTTTGACTTTGCTTGCTTTGAATTTTCCAGTGCACTTCTTGCTTCAGTACTTGTGATGAATGTAAAAGATTAAACATATTTTGCACCATCATTCATCATATGAAACCTGGCAACACCATCTACCCACCCTATCTACTTTACACTACCATTTTCTCTTCTTTATTAGGGTGTATTTAGACTTTCAAACCCTTATCAACCTTTTTCTTTTTACATGATAAATCTATCTATTTCTACCCTTATTACATCCAAGGGCTCATATTAAACTGTTGAGCACCTTTTATTAACTCTACCTATCTACTCGTCTGCCAAGATTAAATTGTTTGGTCAGATATTTATTCTCTATTCTACAACATGAAATTGAAAAATGAATGAGTCAAGTTTAAACAGTTTGACTCTTCATAAATTGTGGCAAAAGTTTGACAAGCTGCACACAATTGCTTTATTACAAAAATGAAATAGTAGTGGCATTTGGATTTGCACACTTTTGTTGGTCTATTTTTTCTTGGGGTTCATTTCTTTCATTTTCTTGACCAATTTATTTTTCTTACCCTTTGATTTTTCTTTTAGGGTATACCCTCTTTACATTTTTTAAATTTTTTGATTTTTTTTTTGGCTTTTCAAGAATATGGAACACCTTTGCTCAAGAAAAAGGTTTGAACATATTCCATAGTTCAATCAAGACAATCATGAAAAATGACACCTATTGGTATAGGAGTCTAACAGGAGGAACAATTTCAGACATTTGCTGAAAAATCCATCATTTGCAGGTTTAATGGACTATGGCCTCGAACATCAGATCTCTACCAATGGATCCATTCCAACTGGACCAACAACTGCAAGGTTTTATTTTGCTCGAAAGGCTTCTTCATTGTGGTCTTTGACTTTAATGAAGACTATCAGAAAGCATTAACGGAAGGCCCTTGGTTCTGGGGATCAGCGGGGCTCTTCCTTACTCCATGGTTTCCAGACTTCGACCCTTCCACAACGGTCATCACCAAGCTCCCCATCTGGGTCAAGCTTCCAAAACTCCCCGCGCATCTCTGGCACTTCGCAGTCTTCCAGGGAATCGGGAATACTCTTGGCTGCTTCCTAGCCATGGACACCTCTAGGGGAGAGAAAGGAATATACACCTTTGCCAGAATTTGTGAAGAAATAGACATCAGCAACTGGCTACCTGATCAAATCATCTCAAAATTGGGGACTTCCACTGGACTCAGACCTTAGACTATGAGAACACTGCCTTCCGGTGTCGTCATTGCCATCAGACGGGACATCTACAAAACTCCTGCGCCACCTTCCTCGACAAAGAGAAGAATAAAAAAGGTAAGTCCAAATCAAAGAGCTGGAAACCATGTAATCCACCCCCCATGGATGACATTGACTCCTTCAGCTCGGATGAGGAGGAAAAAGAAGCGGCTGAAGAAAATGTTGAGCACTTGAAGGACTCCCCCTTGATCCGCCCTGAGGATCCTTCGGCACCTCAAATCTCGCAGAAACGCACGCATGCACCCTCCTCCTCTGATTCAGATAAGGAGACTACTCCTTGAGAAAAGAATAGTCTACAACTGGTTCCGGTCCAGCCAAGCGACGATGGCTGGATAAAAGTCAGCAAGAAGAAAGTGAAAAAATGTCGTTTGGAGGTATCCACCCACTCTGGGTATATCCCTCTGGCACGCTTTTTGTTTTTTAGCTATCTTGGTTACCTTCTGCTTGTTCTAGGTTGCTATTTGGGACTGAGGTTGATAACCTATCATTTCCGGCTCCCCTGCTCCGATAATTTGTTGGATGGCAAAGCTCTGATTGTACTATATGTTTTTTCTTAATAGATTTAGTCTTATTCAGGAAAAAAAAAAAATTGAAGAGGCTCTTCACTGAAGAGGTCCTGGTTGTCCTTAATCATATATTCATTTATCAGTAATGCTATTGTTAGAAACGGGAATTCAGAAAAGCATGTAAAAGCGTGAAAACATGAATTCTAACTGAAGATCTTGATTAGATAGAAAGAATGTTTAACTTAAACATTTGTTTGTCCTTTCATATGCAAGATATTAATGATCATTAGATTCATCAATACTCAGAAATAATCAGCATAAACAAATTAATTATAAGCAAACTAATTCAAGAATTGCAACTACAAATAAACTAAGAAGTGCACTTAGCTCGGTGTGGGGGCCCTCCACCCTTGCCTCACACACTGAAGGTGTTTTCAGCTAATTAAAACTTCAATCAATCAATCAGCATATAACAACAACAAATATGATAGAACATATCTTCAATTATGTCTCCAAAGTCTCAGAAATAATAATGTTAAATCATACAAATTCTACATATCAATGCTTTCAAAGTTTGAGGCTTAAATAGATAAAGTATCTAAAAAATTCATCTAAAATAGCTCCTATAGTCATGACTATCCTTATATTATCCAATCAAGTCAAACTCATCCATCAGATCAATCAAAATCTAGAAAATCCCACAAAATAAGAATTTTGACCCAGTTTCTAGTGATCCTCCATAAAGACAGGTCCTGTTTGAGCGCCTTTGACTGGGCCTATTAAAGCTCGGTTTGATTGTACCAACATGTGTACACTTATTATTAGTTCCCAAGCCTTCTAGAAATATATCCAGCTCGAGCCCAAGTGTACTTCAAATATGCAAACCATGAGGCCATTACGAAAATTTCTGATGTTGTCAAAAAATGCACTTAAATTTCAATTTTTACAAAAACATCTAATAATTGAAAAACATAATTTAAATACATGTATATGCATTTTTTGGTCAAAATAAGGTGTATATGATGGTGAATATATGTATAGTATGGAAAATAAGATGTATTTCATAAAAAAAAAGAGATAAAAAATGAGGGCCAACAAATATGTGGCCGAAGAGGAAGAGGAAGGAAAAAAATTTAGAGGTGGGGAGGGCAGAAATTTCCAAGGAGAAAAGTTTGATCTTCATTGCATACAATGAAATAGAGTTGGACATGATGCTCCCACGTGTAATCTTCCTTGGTACAGAATTGATCTGGAAATAAATGAAGGAAAATGTAAAACACCTGACAAAGGGAAAGAAAAATCACATGAGCCTGCTCATTATGTTGTGGCGCATTGCATCATTAGAGTAACTGAAGACTTATTCAATGCTTCCCTTGCTTCATGGAAATATTATTGGTTGCTTGGTTCAGGAGAAACTTTCCACATGACTTTCAAAAGATATTTCCTTGAATAATTCACTGATAATGTTGATGGAGCATTCTACTTTGCAGACAAGTCAAAACTCAAGCCATCAGGGCTTGGCACCGTCAAACTCAAACTGTGTGGCATTCCATATTTTCTTCTACATGATGTTCTATACCTCTCGGAGTTGAGGAGAATATTTATGTATTTGTTCCACATCTGCCAACATCATATCCTATATTTGATGGTAAGGTTGAGGTCAAAAAAGCATTAGATCACTCACTTGTCATGAAGGGGATAGAAGAAGAAATACTCATGAAGATGCAAGGAACCTCTGCTCGCACACATGACTTTTCATACAATTCTCACTATGATGAAGGTACATTTCCATCAAGTCTTTTATGGCATACTATATTTGTACACTTGAATTATGACAACCTTCGTTTTTTGAAGAAAAATGGTGTTACTGGTTGCCTACAATTCCTAAGAAAATTAAGCAATGTGATTCTTGTATCTTAGGAAATCACAACAAACAATATTTTCATGATTATCATTCTAGAGCACATAGAAAAATTTAACTCACTTATTCTGATTTTTGGGGCCCAATGCACATTCCTTCTACAAACGGTAATAAATATATGATGGCATTTATTAATGAATACACCAGAATGTGTTGGGTTTATTTATTGAAGAACAAATCTAAAGCTTTTGAAACATTCAAGAACTTTCATGCATGGATTGAAAATGATGCACAATCTCATATTTTATCTATTCGTACTGATAATGGGAAATAATATACATCAAATGAATTTTAAAACTATCTTCGCCAACATGGGATTAAACATCAAACAACCATGCTTTATAATCCCCAAAAAAATGAAGTAATTGAAAGATAGAACAAAACAATCTTAAATATGGTACATTCCATGATGTTTTTCAAGAATTTCAAATTGATGTTTTGGGTTGATGCAATTCTATGTGTTGTATATATAAAGAATAGGTGTCCATATAATTCTATAAAAAACAAGACTCCCTATGAAAAGTGGTATGGCCACATTCCTTCGGTGAGGTATCTCAGGGTTTTTGGTTCCACCTGTTATGCCTTGATACCCAAGGAACAAAGAAACAAACTCAGTGAAATGAGTTAAAAATGTATCTTATTGGGGTATTCAAACACCTCCAAAGCATACCATCTCTATGAGGAAATGAGTAATAAGTTTATAATATCTAGAGATGTGATATTTCTTGAATATTCCAAGACTGACAATGTTGTTGAGTGACAGCTTGATCGCTTGGATAGATTTGGACATGAAAAGTTTTTTCAAGAGTTTGATAATGAGATTCCACATCTTGAAGGGGGGATTCCTATATTGGATCAATCCTTGGAATCTTCTCCTGAAGCACTCTCTCCCCCGCATGAAGCTCCAACCACTGATGACACTTTGTGTGATGTGATTGACATAATTGGGAGACTAAATCTTGATTCAGCCCCATCTCAGTCAACTGAGCAACCTGGTCCATCTCAGAAAGGTCCTCCAAAATGGTTGATAAAGATACTTGAAAGTGTATGTCCTGATGAGGTTGGAAAGACATGAATAAGAATCTCAACCAAATAGAATGGAGGTGATGTAGACAGTCCTGATTCACCGGTCGATATGGATGTTTCTTGCGATTGTGAACTGAATTTTTCTACAAATTTTGAACCAACTTCCTTCAAATAAGTTGATTCCCATGATGAATTGAAAGAAGCGATGTTGAAATAATATAATGCCTTGATAAATAATAGCACCTGGAAGCTGGTTGATCCTCCATTGGGAAACAAACCAATTGGCTGCAAGTGGGTCTTCAAGAACAAGTATAAAGAAGATGGCTCACTTGACAAGCACAAAGCCATGCTTGTGGAAAAAGGTTTTGCACAGAAGGAAGGGGTCAACTATGAGGAGACTTTTATCCCCACAGCAAAATGGGATACCATCCGGACACTCTTTTCATTGGCAGCACAAATGGTTGGTAGATCCATCGAATGGCTATAAAAACTACCTTCTTGAATGGAGATCTGAACGAGAATATTTTTATGTCCCAACCAGAAGGATTTTTTGTGAGGGGTTAGGAACATAAAGTATGCAAGCTTGTAAAATCATTGTATGGCCTCAAGCAAGCACCCCGAGCCTGGTACGAGAAGTTAACTGAGCATAATTTGATACTCAATTTCAAACATTATGGTCTTGATGATGCAAATTTGTTTTTCAAGAAAGTTTTCAAAACAATTGTATATCGTGTGGTGTATGTAGATGATTTTCTGATGACAGGGAACAATGAGAGATATATTTCATCCACAGAGAAAGAACTTAGGAAAGGTTTTGAAATGACAGATTTGGGATGCGTTCACTACTATATTAGTATTGAAGTAACTCAACATCTGAAGTTTATATTCCTCTCTCAGAAGAAGTACATTCAAGATCTGTTGAACAAGTTTGGCATGGTTGAATGCAATCCTTTGACTACTCCAATGGAACAGAAATTAAAACTCACATCCACTGAAGTAAAAGAATTTTAGGATGCAAAAAATTATAGATAACTCGTAGGAAGTCTGAACTACCTTACTACTACAAGACCAAACATTTCATTTGTTGTTGGAATTCTCTCTAGGTTTATGCAAAATCCTTGTGAGGGTCATTGGTCAACTGCAAAAAGAGTTCTCAAGTACTTGAAGGGAACTCAAAAATTTGGACTCAAGTATACAAAGGTGGGTAGCTTCAGCTTGATTGGATACTCTGATTCATATTTCGATGGAGATAGAGAAACTTGAGTATCTACTTTAGATTATGTTATGAGTCTTGGATCAAGAGTCATCTCTTCGAGGTCATGTAAACAATCAGTTCCATCATATTCCATAACTGAGGCAAGATATGTGGAAATAGCTAAAGCAACGAAGGAATTTGTGTGGCTTAGGAAAATTCTAGAATATTTGGAGGAGAAACAAGTACATTCAACTCCTCTTTTGATTGACAACACTTCTGCAATAAAATTGGCCAAGAACCCAAATTTCCATGATCGAACAAAGCACGTCAATACAAACTACCATTTGATTCAACATCATGTTTATTCCAAGACAATTCACCTATGCCATTGTTCCACAAATGAGCAGATTGCAGGCATCTTCACCAAAGCACTTGGAAGAGAAAAGTTTGAAAGTTTCATAATGATGCCCTGACTCACCAACATCCCTTCAGATTAAGGGGGGAAATGTTGGCACCTAATCTTTGGGATTAGGAAAATTATGTAAATATTGTAAATACAAAAATAAGGAAGGTGAAGAGACACTGGAATCTAAAATTACAAAATTCTTCCTTCAATGTATTTATCAATGGTCTTTTAATCCAAACACACAATTCATTCATGGAGTTACACCTAGCTTGAAAATCCTACACACCGAAAAAGTATCACTCATGAAATATGTCTGCACAAATAAAATGGTTCTCGATTCATTCTTAATTTCCCACATAGCTCAAATTGTACTTTTTTAGTTTTTGAAGCATCAGATGGTGTTCTAGTCTTGAAAATTGTTAGAGAGTCTAAGAAACACTAGCACTCCATAACCCAAAAAAGGTTTCAGGAAAATCCACCTATAGATGTCTTAATTAAGTTAATTAATCAATAGTTAAATTTTTAACTATTTTTAAATTTTTAATCAATAGTCTAACTTAAGGAAAATGATTAATTAACAATAATTAATTGAGGAAGGTGATATTTCTCTAGAAACTCACACAGATTGACTAGGAAGTAATCACAGCCACTTATTAAGATTTAATCTTGGTCATCAGAGTCCCACAGTGAGAGTATAAAAAGATGTCGATAGGTAGATGGAGGAACACACTTGAGATCGGTTTCCTTGGGCAGTTTGATTTTCCAAAGAGTAGCAGCAGTTTTCTAGAAGAGTTTGAGCCAGAGAGGGGACGCAGAGACAAAGAGAGGAAGATACAGTGAGTCTGAAGGAATTCTTCTAGTTCCAGAGATTCAACAGCAGAAGGGTTGAATTTCCTAGAGAAGTTTCACAAAGCCAACACATTTAGCTTTGGAGGGAGATCGATTTTGCTGAAGGGAAAGGTAATCTAGTTCTAGTTGGTCTAGAAACTCCCCATGAAGCCAAGCGAATTATTTCTAAAGGAAAATTCAATTAGGACGTCATTTTTTTATAATTTTAAGCGCTTAGCGAGTTGGGGTTTGTGCAAGCACTGTGCAAAGGCTCGCACAAAGGCTGCATGAGTAGCTAGTATTTCCAGTTATTGAAGTTGCGTCAGGCATGTTGTTGAGGTATTTTCCTCACAAATATTTTGGCCAGATTATTTTGTTGATTGGATTTCCAGCTGGGCATCCATAGATTGTATCAAAATTGCTCACTGCTCCTTAATAATAAAAATCCTCAGCGGTTGCACCGGTTTTCCCACATTGGGTTTTTTAGGGGAATTTTGTCCAAAAATAATGGTGTTATATCTTTTGTGTGTGTGCTAGTATTTTTCTCATTTTCTAGTTTATCTTCCGCAGTATTTTTATTTGTGAAGATTACAATTTGATTAATTCATTGCTATTGTAGCAATAAACTGCTAAATTATTTTACAGTTAGAAGAATTAATTCCAGTTGTTGCAATAGAACTTCAGTAATGATTTTTTCACATGGTATCAGAGGGATTTTGATCAGAAAACAAGCTCATAAGCATAAGCAAAAAAAAATGATGTTCAGAGGGAGAAATAGGAAGATTTTTTCTAGGGGTTGTGTAGTGCCTAACCTGGCAGTGCGAGTTTAAGTGATTCCAGGGGGAAGAGGGAGCAACAGTCTGGTATTTTTGCTCGGCAGATTCCTTGTTTGGGCGCATAATGTCTTTGCAACAGTTTCTATAGCAGAAACAATGTCGGGTGGAAGAAAAAGTGCACACACAAAGCATAATTTCTCTTAGAGGGTTTCTAGCCTACAAATCCAAATTTTTAGTTGCAGTCAATAGTAGATGCAAGTATATTGTCTCACTCCGGAAGGGAGTGTGAATAGCATATTCGACAACTGAGTAGGTGAAAGAGGGTGTTTTTTGTTCCAGTTTTAGAAATGGCCACAACTGGGATTAGATATTAGGATACGTTGGAGGGAGCCTCCAACTATGTCATCTAGAAGGCCATGATGTCCTTCATGTTAGATGAATTTGGCCTGAATACCTATGTAGATATTGTTTTGGTAGTACCGAATAATGCAGATAAACTGAAGGAATACAAGAAATAAATGGAAAAGACGAAGCAGATGACCTGGATGGAGTTTGGGACCATATAGTATCGCATATATCTCGCAATAATACTACCAAATAGATGTGGGATTCTCTTTCTCAGCTATATCAGAATCCTTCCGAACAGTGGAAGATGTTCCTGCAAGAGAAGTTAAGAAACGTCAGGATGCAGAGTGTTGAAGGCATAGATCACTTCCTCACTTGAATTCAGGAAAACTAGGATCAAATTTTAGCAGTCGGAGAGGCACCTCAACCTACAAAGCTTGTGCGTTTGACGCTGAACAATGTCTCAAAGGAATGGAAATTGTTTTTCCAGAGCATTTGGGATGAGACACATTACTAGGGTGGGACAGGATGTTGTTAAACCTATAGTAGGAGGATATGAGGTGAGAACATGTGAAGACCTCCATCAGTGGAATCAACAATAAGGGTTTGAAGGGTGAGAAGGAGGAAGAAAATTGGCCCTTTCATCGAAGGGTCCCTATCAAGGAAAGGGGGAGAAGAAGAAAAAGGACATATCTAAAATCAAGTACTTCAGGTGTGGCAATTTTGGCCACTACAATATTCAGTGTCCTCAAAGGAAGAAGCAGAAGCAGGAGGAGCAAGACAAGGCGACATCATCCGTAGAAATAGACATAATTTCCTCTAGGTTGGAGAAATACTTCGCCATGTTTGCAACTATACCTCCAAGAGTGAGGTGGGGTGATATGGAGCTATAGTCCCAGAGTTGCACATAGGTTTGGTAAGGTTCCATTGAGGTGAGCATCAATTCATTATTTCTCATGGATCATTACCTTGCTACAACGGTTCATATTATTCAGTAGCAGGAAGATCAGTGTCAGTTGGTGAAGTTAGTTCCAAAGTGACAGTTGTAAACTAATAGTAGTCAGATGTTGAAGACCACAAAGCAGTGTTGATAGCAGTGCAGGAGGCACAATGTAGAATCACCAACAACACAAATTTCAAAGTAGACAATGCAGAATAAATGACAACATAGATTTCCCAGTAGACATTGTAGAAGCTAGTAGCAGTTAGAGACTCAAGAAACATATGCAAGATAGAGACATAGTTGATTTAGTATTTTGGATGCTTCTTTGTTACAATGGTTGCAATAGAGACAAAAAAATATGAGAGAGAGTTACATTGTAGATGCAGAGTTGGAAGCAGCATATTAGTGTCAACAATAGCACAAATTAAGCATCATATTTTTGCAGTGGTTGGTAGGTAGTGTCAGGCAGTCACAGTGGCCATGCATCATCAACATATGGAGGATTATGCAGAGACAGGGTATTGTAGTAGTGCAACACTATAACACCTTCCTTGCTAAGAGGGAGAGTTATTTTTTGTAGCATAAAATGGTTTTCTAGTCTCAACAGTAGCCAAAGGGGACAAGAAACACTAAGATTCCACAACCCAGAAAAGGTTTCAGGAAAATACACCTATAGATGCCTTAATTAAGTTAAATAATTAGTAATTAAAATTTTACTAAGTCTAACTTAGGGAAAATGATTGATTAAAAATAATTAATTGAGGAAGGTGATATTTCTCTAGAAGCTCACACTGATCGAATAGTAAATAAACTTAGCCATTGATTAATATTTAATCTTGGCCTTTGGAGTCCCACAATGAAGAATTCGATGGGTAGATGGAGGAATATACTTGAGATCGAATCCCTTGGGCAGCTTGATTTTCCAGAGAGCAGAAGCATTTTGCCGAAAGAGTTCGAGCAAGATGGGGGTTGCACAGACAGAGAGGGGAAGAGATAGTGATTTTGGAGGAATTTTTATAGTTCCATAGAGTCAGCAGCAAAAGGGTCGAATTTCCCAGAGAAGTTGTGCAGAGCCAACACAGTTAGTTTCAGAGGGAGATCGATTTTACTGAAGGGAAGGGTAATTCAGTTGCATTTGGTCCAGAAATTCTCCAGGAGGCCAAGAAAATTCCCTAAAAAGGAAGATTTAGCAAGGATATCATTTTTCCAATAGTTCCAGGGCTTAGCGAGTTGGGGTATGTGCAAGAACTGTGCAAAGGCTCATGTAGAGGTTGTACGACTAGCTAGTTTTTCGAGTTGTCGAAGTTGGATTGGGCGTGGTGTTGAGGTATTTGCTTCACTGGTATTTTTTCCATATTATTTTTCTAATTGGTTTTCCATTTGGGAATCCATAGATTTTGCTCAAAATTTCTCATTGTTGCTTAATAATAAAAACCCTCAGTTGTTGCACCAGTTTTCCCACATTAGTTTTTCCAAGGGACTTTTGTCCAAAAATAACGATATTTTTTTTTTGTCACAATATTTTTCTCAGTTTCTAGTTTATTTTTTGCATTACTTTTATTTGTGAATATTATAGTTTTATTAATTCGTTGTTTCCGTAGCAATAAACTGCTAAATAAATTTATAGTCACAAGAATTAATTCCAATTGCTACAATAGAATTTCAATAGTAAAATTTTCACATACTTCAATAATGGCTCTCCTGGATTGTGATCAGAGCTTATACTCCTAGCCATATCTTCCATTTAATTCTTCATGGAATGCATGGAAGAACCAAGGTGACTTTCTTCAGCTAATGATAGATCCATTAAATCATCTTGCACATTCGTGGTCCTCTCTTATCTCAGTAGTTTTCCTTTGACAATCCCCATGATCTCCATTAATGCCTTTGTGCATCGTGATCATTTCCTCCTTATTATACAACTTCCAACTCATCCTTGCATTTCATCATATGCTGTTGCTGATTTGGAGGCTAGGTTGCCTTGGTTCCCATAACTTTTTCCAAAAAAAAATTCATAAGAGTTACAAGCTTCTAGGTTTCTTGGCACTGGCCCTCTAGTGTGTATCATTGACAATTCGTTGTCGACTCATTTCATTTATTTAAACATATGCCTGCAATTCCTTTTTATTTTTTATTATCCTAAAGTTATATGGTCACCAAACACACACAAACCAAGTCTTAGGAAAATCCTTTAGCCCATGTCCTTATTCATCCAACGTGTTTTTCTTTTGATTTTGGCCTGAAACCCCTTGGTCACCAAAACACTTGAAACACCCACTTAAACGTTCACTAGGCCCACTCATATACATATGTTTCTACTGAGTTGGATACAGGATGCATGCATGCCCACAACTTCTTTAAAATGAATTGATTATTCCTTACAAACTTCTAATCTAGCCCACTTGTGCACTTGCTAGCTATGTCGCTCCTCTTCCTTTGTGCTTTGTTATTGGATATTTCAGGCTTGGCCCACTTTCCACCTATCGACATCTTGTACGAAATACTAGACTATGCCTGTCAACCCCTGAATACCTTCATCTGTCAGTCGCACTGCAATGCTTGAATCCCAATTCAAATTTCTTTCGAGCTTTCGACCTTTTGGGAAATCTCTATTATGGGTTTTGTCAATTGGAAGTCCGTCAACTATTGATATTTTCTAGCGTGACTCCATGCTATCTAGGGAAATTATAAATAAATTTACGGGTTTCCAGGTTTTCGTGCTTCCAGGCTTCTAGGATTCTGAACTTTTGGGAAATCTATGCTATCTGTCAACTAGCGTCCGAGTTTTCTGGCACTGTTACTACAACTTTAAGGTCCTTACTTTGACCGGACATAAATTTTTATCTAGGGGTGGAATTTTTTGACTTCAAAAAACCATTAGAAATGTCTCTCCAAGCACTTCCCAACTATTCCACTTCCAAGAGCATATGATCTAAGAACCTAAGGCATAATCTCCTCCAAAGTCTGGGACTCCCCATGAGCTTGAACCACCAAACACATCAATTCTAGCCTAGTTTCCATCACAGATAGCATAGTGGAAATCAATACATCAATCCAAAAATATTTGTTGATTGTCACACATTTCCAACTATCCAATGCATCTCCCCCATGATTGTTGACATCAATTCCAACACACTTGTTGCCACTAGCCATCTAGTGCCAATTGTCAAACAATCTCTACCTAGTGGTGAGCCTTGGTATTGCACCAAGAATGTTGCAATTCCCAGGGGCTGCCCTACTTTACTTTATCAACCCGGGGTTCGTACAAACTTTGAGGTGACAGTTCTATATACACAACAGATGCATTATGTTCATGTCATCCTCTTCTGCTTCACGAAAGGGTTTTATTTCTTAAATTATGAGAACAAATGGAAAGTAAATTTCTATAAGGAAATGACAGAAAGGAAACTAAACTAAATTGCTGGAAAGGAATTCCAAGAATGAAACTAATTTAATTTGCAGAAAATAGATAGCAGAAAGGAAATTAATTCTAAACCATACTTAACTTGGCCAAACGGCTAAATTCACTCTACCTATCCTATGATCTATCTACCATACTCTTATGCATGCAACTAAACTATCCATGCCTTAATTTTAATTAAAAATGATTAATTTGCATCTTAGAGGGAAGAAAAAGGGCTAAGAGGGTAATGGGGGGTTTAACACATGAAATGAGGTTTGGAAGCAGAAAGAGGGTGTTAAACCCTTATAAAACTTTATGATAAGGTGGGAAATGTATTTGGAGTGGACATAGGGCGTTAAACCCTTAGGAAACCTTATTATAACACAATAAATGACTTCAAAGCAAGAAGAAATCAGAAATGTGATGGCGGAATGCGATGGACAACAGAAGTTGCGATGTGCGATGTTGCAATCGCAACTTCGAAATTTTAAATGGATGGCAATAAGGACTTAATGGAATGAACTAAATGGTGCGCAGTGTGAAGTGCGAAGAGTGACGTGGCAGGTCACGAATCGTAATATCGCAAGTTTACTAGGGTAGCGGTAACGATTAATGGGAATAAACTAAATGGTGCATAGTGCGAAGTGCGAAGAGTGACGTGGTGGGTTGCGAATCATAATATTGCAAGTTTACAAGGATAGAGGTAAGGATTAACGGGAATAAACTAAAATGTGTGAAATGTGATCTGTGTTGCAGTAAAGGTTGCGGGCGGCGATTTGCAATGTGATAAGTTCCGCAGGATGTGATTTGTGATGTGGTAAGTTCTGCGGGATGCGATTTGTGATGTGGTAAGTTCTGCGGGATGCAATGTGTGATGGGGATGACGTGGCGGTGGAAAAATTTAATAGTTGTGATTTGCGATTTCGCAATTGCAAATAATGAGCGGTGAGTGTTAACGGTAGAAGGTAACCAGTGCGAAGTGCGATTTGCGATTTCTTAATATCGCAATTGCAAGGAATGGGCGATCAGTGTTGAGGTAATCGTTAAATTCTGTGATTGTGAAGTGAGACCTATGGTGGCGGAAGTCTCGAGGAGCAAAGGTGGAGGCTGGGTTTTATGGTGATTCTATATGGTTTTTCACGTGTTTTTCGTAAAAAGGGTAAGGCGGCCATGAACGGAGAAAAATAGAGAAGGCTGAAGAGCTTAAGGGTGTTCGAAAGAAGGTAAGTGCAGCGCTAAGGTGAGAAGTAAAGGAGGGAAATGGAAGCGTAAGTGTAGTGCTTAGAATTGAAGCACACCTGCGAATTAATGTATGGGAAACAGACAAAAATGCCTAATGAAATAGTGAAGGAAAGGCTTGGACTTGGTAATACAAATTCTTCCCTGAACTTGAATAGAAAGCAATTTTGTCCTGTGGGAAGGTTTGCCCCTACTCGAACTCTATTGATAGAGATGAGAGGGGGGAGACTTGACCAAAGTTTTGGAGTTTTTCCTCTATTTCACTATGCATAAGAAATTAAAACTACAGCAGCACAAAAAATAAATAGCAATGAAACTTATTAGAAGCATATCTAACTTAAATGACAGAGGCAAAACTAGCTAAATGACAGAAAGGAAAAGATAATAACAGCAGAGAAGTTGAGGCACATGGATTGGGCCCTAACCCACGAGCATATCCCTCTGAACTTAAATCAATCAAATGAAATCAGTTTGCTCATTTCATACAAGAATAACTGCATACATCTCTAAAATTTTCGATCCCTGAATAAAACAAAAAGCTTCAATAGTTCACAACAATATTTCTGAATGGAAGCAAGACTAGGATATAATAAATCTTCCTAGCTCTAGCTCTGCTCTATTTATTCTACATAGCAACTACCACAACTCCCTCAAAAATGGTGATTGATTCCACTAGATTCCAAGTAAGCCAAGATTGAGTGTTCTCCTCTTTGAGTTGCTCGGCTGCCTCTGGAATTTGAATTGCTGGAGAGAATCCTTGGGGATCCTTCGGCTACTTGTGGAATTAAAATTGTTGGAGAGAATATTTGGGATCCTTCAGCTGCCTTTGAGGGTGGACAATCCTCCTATAATTTCTCCTTGTTGTCTCCTCCAAGTCTTTGTGATAAAATCTTTATAAAAATTCTTAATAAATCATGATTTTTTGCGCTCGACCTTATATTATGCACTCAAAGTATGTTAGCCTTAATCACCACCTATACTAGCATCATAAACCCAAATAATAATAAAAATGCAAGAAAAAGAGATCTAAGAAGGCAAAAATGTGACTATTAACCCCTCCAAATATGTCTAATGATGGAGCTCATCATCACCCCCCTACTGAATGGTTTCTCATCCTCTGAGCAACTGATCCTCCCCCTCCATTTCCTTCAAAGCTTTGATAGCCCTCCTGATTTCCTAAGGAAGAAGTGTGGGAGTTTCCCCAAGGGGGTAAAATCCATCATTATTTTCTACATTCTCCCATTCTCTATATTGTGCATCTGTGTCCTCTTCTTCAGTTAGCCCCAGCAGCAAAGGTGGGTTGAGCTTTAGTCCCAACCATCAGATCTTTTTTGCCTGCATGGCCCTCTTGTATAATGGTGCCCTTTCCAATTCACCCCTCAATATTTCTGGAGTATGATACTCCCTGATCTTGAGGCTATGTGGGAGGTTGTTCCATCTCCTCTGGCTGGCCATAATGCACTCCTCTTCTGTCTTCCTAGAAATATCATAAAAGTGTCCTATCACCTGGTTTTGAGTCTAAAGATAGCTTTCAACCAGTGCAGGGTCCTTTTCAATCACTCGATGCTTAAGGATGACTCCTCTTGGGTTGAACACTTCTGATATGAGATATAAGGGTTCTCTATTTCTACTTCCCATGACCTTCCATATCTCTTTGGCTCTATTGTCCTCATTAGCCATCCAAGATGCTATAGACATTAACTACATATCCCCCATTGTAGGAATGGGGTCCCAAATCTCCAGATTTGTCAGCACAAAGTTATGCATATAAAACTCTGCCATATTTTCCTGATCAATTATGTTGGCTTACTTGTAGAACTTCATGAATTTCCTACAACCTTGGAAAGGGAGTGATCCATGGGAGGCTAGAGTGTTGATTTGAAATAGAAGCCATTGTTCTTTGAGGTACACAGCATATGAGTTAGAGGGGAATCTATGTTGAAGGGCTTCTATGCATAAGTCTGCCATGGTGGCTACTTGCTCCTATTTTTGCTCCAATTGCTCCTTTAGCGCTACATTCTCTGCCTGTGCCTTCTGCAGCTGCTCCTTTAGAGTTATTTCCTCGATTATTTCCTCCCCCCTTGGTGATTCTTCAATGATGATTGGGATTATGGGAGAATTTTCTGGCATTCTCTGATTCTTGTCAGTTCCACAATACCTAGAGGTCTGCCTTTTTCTTTTTGTGCTCAGAGGATCCATGATGGCAGTTATCTTTTTGTAGTGAGGGGATGTCACACGATTTTTTGATTCTATGTCTCGCCCACTTTTTTCTATCTCTATCACTTCTATCGCCATCTCTTCTATTTTTCTTTGGCCCTTTGTCTCTCTCTCTTCTTCTTCTGATTCTTCTTGTTTCTTCTAGTTCTACCCCAGGTTTCTTGTTTCTTTATTTTTTCTTTCTGGTTCTTCTTCTTCTTCTTCTTCTTCAAGCGTTGTGTGCTTCCGTCAATCCTCTCCCTCTAAAAAATGTCAATTCACTAGTTTGGATGAGATGGAATCTCCTTTTATTAGATGACGCGGCTAAATTTGGAGTGCCAATATAACTCCGCTCAGCGCCAATTCTGTCATAGAAAATTGTTTCCTCCTCCCTCTTAATTCAGGATGGACTGCACGTTTTCCTCCCCTCGTTCTCCTCTACTCCACTGATTTAAAATTTTTCTTTTGCATGCCCAGGTGGCGTGTACTCCCAGTTTTGTTCCAGCCATGCCTCACGGTGGTGGCCGAGTTAACTGGACACCTTTCTGCCCCTCAAAATCTAAGTCTGAAAATTAATTATTTATGGCATATTATGAATGCATAGCAAGAGGTGAGAGCTTATACCTGAGTTTAACTGTTGTTTCCAAGGTGGTTGCAAGAGTTGGAGATTTGAGACAAGCCTTTTTAGATGTTGTGTTCTTCACCATATTCATGTTCTCTTAGTGAGCAGTTTGTTGAAGGAGCAACTTCCTGAATGAGCTGCTAATCTTTGTCTATTGTTTCTCTCTGTTGTGGATGTCACGTGGGGTGCTTGAGAGGCCATGGGTGGCATTCTCGTTCTCTTGTAGTCCGTTATGCAACTACCCTTGTTGTTCTTCTTGGCTGTCCATGAACAACTTTGTTTTTGAAGGAACTTCCTGATGTTTGTAGCAGTCTGTTTGTGTGTTGCTTCTCTTGCTACATTGTGCTCGTGAATGGAGGAGTGTGGTGTATGGAGGTGATGGAGGAAGTTATGAAGATGAATGGAGTGAATGATGGGATGTACAGCAAGATAGAAGAAGGGAAAAGAAGATGAATGCTTCCCTGTGTTTTCCAGAAACCAGTTACAACCTGCAAAACAACAAACATAGAAAAAAACAGTGATGCAGATGTATTTTTTTGGTTTTGTTATTTTTCTCTTTTTTCTTTATTTTCGAAAGAAAGTGGGCTGCCTCCATGGAGGTTTTCAAACCACAAACTTTCCTTGGGCGCCTTAGAGAGCTTTTCACCCATGGATCTTTATTTTTGAGCAAGTGAGCTGCCTCCATCAAGGTTTTCAACCCACAAGCTTATTCTTTTTTCTTTTTCTTTTTATTTTGGGAGGTGTGGGAAACTATGTAGTTTCCCATCACATACACCTCTCTGCTTATTGAATTGATGAATTCTGTCGTTGACAAAAGCTTCTTGTAAATTTTAAGTCTATGAACATTGACAAGCAAGGGGATCCCTTCCTCATCTATGGTCCTGATTTGAACTGCGCCATTATAAAATAATTTCTCCATTGTGTAAGGCCCCAACCATATTGTCATCAGCTTGCCTTTGAAGTCTTTAAACCTTAAATCATACAATAGTTTCCAATATCCTTCTTGGAAGGTCTTTTATTTGATGTTCTCTTCATGTCATACCTTCCTTTGCAGCTGAACTACCTCTGTGTGAAGAAGTGCTTGAATTTTGAAGTCATCCAATCCATTTAGTTGCAGCAACCTCTCTTTTTGGGCATTTATTAGATCTATATTTAATTCAGCTGCCATTCTTAAAGTATTAAATTCAAACTCAACTGAAAGTAGAGCTTTCTTACCATAAACTAGTTCATAAGGAGTGAATCATGTTGTTGTATTACAAGTGGTGTTGTAGGCCCAAGTAGCTTCTACCAATCTATCTGCCCAATATTTTCTGCTGCTACTCACAAAATTGGTGAGGATTCTCTCTAAATCTATGTTAATTACTTCTACTTGGCCATTCGCTTGAGGGTGATAGGCAGTAGAATTTCTATGCTTAATCTTGTGCTTCCTCAAAAGATTCTCAATGAGGTGAGAGGTGAACTGTGATCCCTGATCAGTTACTATTTCTCTGGGATATCCAAATTTGTAAAACACATTCTCCCTCAGAAATTTTGCTACTTTTTCTTCGGTTTCTACCTTCACTGCTTTTGCTTAAGCCCACTTTTTTAGGTAATCAGTGAAAACTATGATATACTTCTTTTTTCCGGATGGTGGATCGATGGGTCCAACAAAGTCCATGCCACACTATTCCAATGGCTCAAGAGCCACCTGAGGGTGTAAAGGAATTTCATCCCTTTGTGTGGGCTTCCCCATCCTTTGGCACTGGTCAGACCTGCTAGTGTATCTTCTGGAATCTTGGTGAAGGGTCAGACAATAGTAACCCGCCTGTAAAACTTTGTAAGCAGTTCTCTTTGCAGCAAAGTGGCCTCCATATGGGTTGTCATGACATTCAGAGAGGATATCAAAAACTTCTTCCTCACTCACACATATTCTTAGGATTTGATCAAGGCCTAGCTTGAAGAGATTCCCCCCAATCCATGTGAAAGGGGCGCTTTTTCTGAGGATTCTACTCCTCTCCCTGAATGAAAGATTAGGAGGGAGTCTTCTAGCAACCAATTAGTTGGTTATATCAGCAAACCATGGTGAGAGTGTTGATATGGAAAAGAGGTGTTCATCTGGCAGCTAGTCATCCACCATTCCTTCTTCACATGCAGGGAGAATTAACCTGGACAAAAAATCTGCAAAAACATTTTCCTTTCCAGTTTTATCAACAATAGTCAAATAAAATTGTCACAAAAGTAACAACCATCTAATTATTCTAGCATTAACATCTAGTTTGTTCATTAAATACTTTATGGCTGCATAGTCAGTGTGAACAAAGGTCTAATATCCAGTGACATAATGCTTGAATTTGTTAAATTCATGGACAATGGCAAACATATCCTTCTCAGTAATAGTATAATTTAGCTCAGCCTTGGACAAATTCTTGTTGATGAAATAAATGGCATAAGGGATTTTTTCCTCTAATTGTCCTAATGCTGCCCCTACAGCTTTTTCGGATGCATTAGTGTGGATGTGGAAAGGTAGAGTCAAATTTGGACCTCAATGGATTGGGGCAGTAGTCAACTGCTTCTTAATGAGCTTAAAAGCCTCTTGAAAAGGACCAGACCAAATAAAATAAGAATCTTTGACCAATAACCCAAATAATGGCAAAGCCATCTTGCTGAAATCTTTGATGAACCTTCTATAGTAACCAGCTATGCCTAAGAAACTCCTGACATCTTTATGCTTTTGAGGAGCAGGTACCCTTTTGATGATAGTGATTTTGTTCAGGTCTACCTATATTCCTTCTTGGGATATGGAGTGTCCTAATACAACCCCTGCTTTCTTTAGGAATTCACACTTTTCTGGGCTCAAGGAAAGATGCATCTCAATGCACCTTCTTAGTACTTTACCCAAATTGGAGAGAGCTTCCTGGAAGTCATTCCCATATGGTGTGAAATCATCCAGGTAAATTTCAACAGAGTCATGGATTATGTTATCACAAAATTGCACTTGATAGGCTGCTAATCATACAATCTCATTTAATTATTTCAAACCAATCTTTTGATTGAAGCTTAGCCTCTTCAGTCTGAGAGGGCTCTCTTAAAGGGTTAATGATACTGAATAAAGATGTATTTAGATGGATAACTCTATTTTGGAAACAACTTGCTTATGTTGAGTGTAGGTTTGAAATAGTATCAGTATGAAAACATTGGGCTTATGGAGTCAACACTTTCAGTGATTCAGTAGTGAGTTCACTTGACATGGAAGCTGAGGCAGGTAAGAGTTTTTAGCAGTAGTACACACACACATGAAACAGGAAAATACACAGTCAATTCATCTATAAAGGAAGTCAGAGCATTACATGAATGAATTCTGAGTATTATAAATGAAAACCACTGCAAATGGGGCACACAGAATATATAGATAAGATAGATAGGCACTAAAAACTCAATCAGAATCTCAGGTTGGTTAAGAAACAAATCTTTGTATTGCTGAAATAGTCAAATTACATAAAGTTGTATTTTTGCCAAAAAATCTCCAACCCTTGACAAATTCGACTCTATGCCCTTTAATAGACTTGTTAAATCATCAGATGATCTGCCTCCTGGCTAGATTCATTGACTTTTTTCCTAATGACACCTTCTTAACCATAAAACATCTACTTAATGACAAAATGTCAGCTATCCTACTTGACAGTCCTTTTCCTAATAGGACTCAAACTGCTCATTATTACATTTAACAACCTTATCTTCTAAATCAATTACATATTTGACAAGTATGCTTTCACATGTTCGAATTGGGGTGATGGGACTCATCACTACATGATCACTTAACTAACCTCCTCTAAAACTGGAAACAAAACCTTGTTTTTTAGGCAAATGGTTTTCTTCTTCCACGAATGCTTTGGTTGCTAATTTATCTGCATTTTGTGGTATTTAAGTGATGAATGATTGTTTTCATGATCCTCTAACACTTGGATAATACCCAGTTGTCCATAGATGCCCAAAAACCTGAATAAAAGGCTCCCACACAGTACACTACGAAAGTAAGGCATTTTCGTAGCGTACTTTCATAGCGCTGCAAAAATACCATTTGCCCTCAATATTTTTTATTCTTTCCTTTGGCATGGTCTTCATCATCCTTAAACACATATCCCACACAGATTTCACCTGTTGATAGCTGCCAAAACTAGTTCAAAAAGCAAGAAGAAAAGCTACAATGGTTTCGTAGTGTTTTGCTGTCCTTCAAGCCCACGCTATGAAACTGCTAAAAAGTGTTGAAATTCCAGATTTTTGTGTAATTTGAAAAATGAACTTTCTAGGTGCCAAAACCTTGTTTTTAACATATCATTAACTTTAAAAACCATAAACAAGCTCATCTTATGATCCTTGAGGCATTTCTTCCTCATTTATGATGGGTTGAGCTATTGACTCTTCAAGCACTGTCATTTTAAGGCCTTTTTTCTCTAACTCCTCATGAATTAGTTCAAGCTACTCCTGGAGGTCCTTAACCTGATCTTTCAATCTTCTATTGGTGGCTTTCAAATGTGTGTTCATCTTCCTGACATGTTTGGCCTCTTTCCTCACTGGAATGGTACATTTGACAAACTGTTGTGTATTATCCAAAGTCTTGGAAACAATGTCAACTCGTTCTTCCCAAATTGCCTTCATCTTTTCAAACTGAATCTTTTCTACATTGTGTTTCCTTGCTTCTCTTTTCATAACAGCAATTTCTTGATTGGCCAATTTCAATTTTTCTTCAAGGAGTTGTAACTCTGTTTTTTCCATCACCTTCTCTTTTCCTTTCTTTGTTTTGATAATTGTGTCTTTCTCTGTAGGTGATGAAAGGTAAATGATCTCTTGTGGTGGCTGAACTGTATCAGGTGGTGGAACCTCTTTACTGCTCTCAAATAGTTTCCTAGAATGCCTTGTCATAGGCTTTCTTTCTTGGAACATAAAACCTGCATCCTCTCCCTCAAATTCTAATTTATTTGCAGATTTAGCCTTTTTTAACTTCTATCCACCTTCCTCAATGTCCTGAGCTTGGACTATAGGAGTTTCTTTGTTAATGGCATGTAAAATATCTTTAAGATTTCCTTTAGCTATTGCTTTGTCTTCTACATCCACTATTTTCTCTTCTAGGGCCACTATTTGGCTCCTTGTCCACCTTTTTGTTTCTTGTTTACTCACATCTTGTTTTTGTTTTGTAGGTTTGACCACTTTTGAATTTTTTTTTTGTAGGTGGAACATTTGGTGTGTCAAAACACTACAATTGCTCTGGCTCCATCATAATTGGCTCACTTGGTTCTACTCTTGCAGATTCACTTGGTTGTGATATCAATGGTTCACTTTGCTCTGCTGCTAATGGTGATGGAATTTTCCTAGGTTTAGTATTTCTTGAGGGAGTAAGAGCATCCAACTCAAAACCACTAACAAACAAAAATGATGACCAATCTCTGCCTAACCTTTGGATTTCATCTAAAACCAAAAGCTTCATTAAACCATGATGAAACAACGAAGTATCACTCCCTTCAGACTTTTATTGGACCTTATCTGCCATTTTTGACAAACTTCTATGTAAATAGAAAGGAAAATCAAGGAAAATATTACCAGTAAAGTGCAGAAGTAACTTGAAATGATATGAGTAGACTTTGTGGTGTCTCCCTTCACAAGTAAAGTACTTTTGAATGATAATCAGCAAATTTGAATAGTTTTCCTTTATGCAGCTTCTTGGAATAGCATTGGTGAGATCCATTTCATTATGTTCAAGCTTCATAAACTCTTTGCACTGTGCCATGTTAAACTGGAAACCTTTGAACCACTTGTCCTGTACCCTTGGAATCTTTGTAGCAACTACAATAACCTCTGGTATGATGGACAGATTGAGCATTCCCACTTTGGTGGCTATTCCACTAAAATTCAAAGCAAACCCTTTGGAAACTTGTGTATGGCAGCCTTGTAGTTTCTCACAAAACTGTAAGCAACCTGTCCTTCTGAAGATTTCCACTATTGTTGGGTCTTCATTGATCAAATTCATATCTGCAAGTTCATATCTCAGGCATTGGCCACCCTTGTTTGTCCTTATTTTTTCTTCCATGGTTTCTTTAATGTCTTCACAGCCTCACTTGATGATTTGCATCCTCGCTTGATGATTTGCAGCCTTGCTTGATAGTGCTCAATGTAAACCTTTGAAAACACTAGCCACAGCCTTGGCTTAATGCAATAGCTCTCCAGAGCTCAATATCACGCAAGAAGGAATGAGAAATGAGAAATGACTGAATTGGGAAATGATTTGAAGTTTTGATGTCTTCTCATGACCTTATGATGACTCATACATACCTAAACTAGTCATGATGACTTCAGACCTGACCATGTACCTTGGTTTTATCCCTCCATGACTCAAATGGCATCTAACTTACCAATTCCCGATGATTTTCTGACACCTAACAGCTATTCTGACAATACAGACAAGAAATCGTGCTTTCGTAGCGTATCTAGTGTAAATTTGGTTGTTTTCGCTATGAAACTATCAGTAGATTCGTAGCGAAAAGTGACTTTTCACAGTGTATTTCACTACGAAACTGTGGTTTCTTGGCTAAAATGGAATTTTTGGTATAAAAACCTTGGAAATTGAAATCAGTCAGAAAATAATGAGTGATGTGACATGAGGGGGTTTGAAAATGAGTGGGTTTAGACCTTACGGTAAACTTAAACAATAAAAATTTAATATTTCCCTCGACCAAGAAAATAAAAAATGAATCCTACAACCCAATTTTTGACACATTAACATATTTGACCTTGTTAAAAGATGCTTCATTTTTTTGGGTGATAACAGACTAACTCATAAAAGATGCTCAGGACAACTCTCTGGAAGGTGGCTGGGGCATTGCATAACCCAAACGGTAGGACTCTATAAGCAAAGGTACCCCAAGGGCAGGTGAAAGTAGTCTTCTCCTGGTCTTCAGGGCTGATTTGAATCTAATTGTACCCAATCAACCCATCTAAGAAGGAAAATAACTTCTTCCCTGCAAGGCCATCCAGGACTTGGTCTATAAAGGGAAAAGGGAAATGGTTTTTCTTGGTGGCTTTGTTAAGTTCTCGATAATCAACACATATTTGCCACTTCCCATTCTTCTTTGGGACTAGGACAATAGGAGATACCCACTCACTATCAGATATAGGATATATGAACCCCGCATCCAATAGTTTATGCAACTCTTCTTTGACTATGTCCGTTAGAGTCGGGTTCATCCTTATTTGGGGTTGTCTCAAAGGCTTGCATCCTTCTTTGATGTAAATGTGATGTTTGCATACTGAAGGATTCACCCTTTCTTGTCCTTGTAATCCCAAGCAAATGCTTCAATATTTTCTTTCAAAAGCTGGCATAGCTTATTCTCTTCTTCATTTGAGAGGTTTGGGTTGATTTTCAGAGATCTGGATGGGCCAAACTTGATAGCCTTGGTGGTTTCAGAGGTTGTCTCAAATGATTTCACTTCCATCCAAGGTTGGCTTTCAGACTCTTTGACTAGGGTTTCGAGAGGAGCGTTAATGGAGGACTGGCTTTGAATGGCATGGTCGATGAGTTCATCTTCATCAAGTTGCCCCCCTCTAAGGATAACATCTATGGTACACATAGGAGCAGTGTTATATAACTCATCTTCTTCATCCTCCAACCATATAAGGAGATCATGATCAATGGAAGGTTAGGCTGAAGGATATAAAACTAGTTGTTTAGACAAAGGCCCATTTTTGTTAGTCATGTTTCCAGCCCGATAACTAATATAAGTATCTACAGTGGCTAACCAAGGTCTCCCTAAGATGAGAGGATAACCATTAAACTTGGTTTTTGGCTGCAGGATCAGGAAATTTGTAGGATACTCCCAAGATTCAATGGTAACCATAACATCCTCAACAATTCCTTCCGTAGTTATTGTGGACCAATCTGCAAGTTGCAGAACTATTGTGGTTTTCCTCAAATTCCCTTGGAGATTAAGTTTCAACATAGTTTCCTTGTTAATGATATTGATGGCAGCCCCTAAATCAATCAGAGTATTGGGGACTATGAAACCATCTATATGTACATCAACAACTGGACTAATAGGGTCCAGGAATTTTGGAAATATCACCTTCCCCAGCATCAAGTCAGATAGTTGTCCTACCACATTGATGGTGGGGTATCTCTCTTCCTCCTTCCAGGTTTCTTGAAGCACTTTTCTTTGATGAGCCTATTTTAGATAGGGACATCCTTAATGGCATGGAGAATTCGTATCTTTACACACAAATTTTCCAATTCTCCCAAGAGTTCAGTCTCCTCTGGGGTGTGCTGACTAGGGTGGATCAAGGGCTCGGGAAAAGGAGGTTGTCAGATCTTAGTGTTATCTTCTTCCTTTTCCTCCTCAACCTCTACAGGTGGATATGGGGGATGGTTGTCTAGGATTACTCTTCCCGACCTGAGATTAACCTCTTGTATCTCCACAGTGTAAGCTGAATGGGATGTTTCTCCACTGGGAGACTACTGTGCTTGTTTGTTGTTCAAGTTCAGATTGGGATGTGGACGTATAGGTAGCTTAGGTGGAGCGACATGAGTAAGTTGAGGTTGAGGTTGGGGTGGAGGCATTAGAGCAGGTAGTTGATTTTATTGAGGCCTCCACCCTTGGGATGGATTTTTCCACTAAGGTTGTTGTGGAACATACTATTGGTTTACTTGCTGAGGATGATATGAAGGGTTGGAAGGCCAAGTAGGAGGTGTAGACCAGGATGGAGGAGTGGGGGTGTACCAAGGTTGAATGGGTGCACTCTAATTGTTGCAATAGTAAGAGTGATGTGCACCTTGCATACCTTGTTGATATGGCCGAGAGCCCTGAGGCCTTCTCTAGTTGATGAAACAGAGTTGCTCGGGCATTGTTTCCCCACCTTGATATACAACTTTAAGTCCACGTAAGGAGGGACATTTTTCTGTTGCATGATTCTCTTCACATTCTAAGCAAACCTCTATGACATTTAGTGGACATTCATTTATTGGGTGTTTCCTGGTACATCTAGGACAAAATATGGCCAGGGCTCTCAGCTTCCTATTGCTTCCTTTTGACCTGCATTGTGTCCATTTGCGAAGCAAAGGTGTGCAGCATGTCACTCTTGAAGTCCTCTAGCATGTTTCCAATTTCATGTTTTATGAAGGTGGAAGAGGAAGGGGTATTGGATGTACTTGGGCTAGCTTTTCCCTTCTTCTTAATTGCCCTAGAATGGTTCCAGAAGACAGTTTTGATTGTTTCATAGGGTTTTTTGTAGATATATCCTCCTGATAACATATTCAAGGTTTCTATCATCTCTTCACTAATCCCTCGAATAATTACAAGTTTGAGTGAGTCAGGATCAAGAGTACAGTTAGCTCTCTTATAGTTCAATTGAAACCTCTCTTCATAGTCCTCTAGGGATTCATCAGGCCCTAGAGTCATCCTAAATATCTCATCCTTAGTTTCCTTGGACCTACAGTAGTCTTTGTACTTGATGTTAAAGGTATCTTCCATCTATGCCCAGGTAGTGATGATATCCCGATGCAGACCCATGAACCAACGCAAGGATGCATCCTTACAGGAGGATGGGAATAGCTTCAACTTATGATCATCAGAGGTGTAGTCATAAGTCCTACAAAAAACAACAAATTCAAACATCAATGTGTCAGGGTCCTCAGAGGTAAGTCCATGGAAGTGTGGAAGAGCTGAGGGGCTAATGTTTTTCATCTTAGTGTCCCCATCTGCCTTTCTTATGGGAAAGGCTCTTTGGGTACCATCCATGGTTAAGATAGGTGAAGCAGGTCCCTCAGTTGAAACAATGTCTTCTTCTTCTTCCCCAATAGGATCCTAAAAATATTCAAAAGGCCCTCCTATAGGGGGTTTAATCTCACTGCCACTGAAGAAGAGTGAAGGGTGGCTAGGAGGTGATGTGGGGGTTTTAGGTAAGGTTTGTCTTTGAGTATTCCTAGTCCTACGAGGCATGAAAATCATATTTTTTTGTACTTTTTCAATATTTCTGAAGTGACATGAAAAGAAAGGAAAGCAGAAAAGAATACTGAAAAATAAAAATAAAAATAAAAATAAAATAACAATAATAATAATAATAATAAATAAATAAATAGGGCACTGAGAAAAAACAAACAAAAATATTAGAAATAATAATGAATATGACAGAGCTTAACATTTTCTGAATCTCCAAGAAAGAGGACCTCTGCGCGCTGCTGCCTCCAGCTGCGATTCTCTGCGCGGCCTGTGGCTAGGCTCTGCCCTCTCGGCCGTTTCTGCCTCTGCCCCAGGTCCTCCTGACCTCTGGGCCTCTCGGTACTGCTAGGCTCCCTTCTTTCCACCTGCCCTGCTTCAAGATCTCGCTGAGCCTCTTGATATCTTGTCGGATCTGCTTGGGTCTGCGCCCTTGGGGTTTCTGCTTGCAGGGACTATTTGGATTCTCCTTCATCCCGGCCTTGAGATGCCTCGTTCCTTTGCTTGGTGCAGATCGGGTTTGTTGTTTTGATCTTCTTTCCATGGAGGCCCAAGGCTCGCCCACCAGTCCCTCGCAAGCCGCTCTCCTGGAAGCTGAAGCAGCCTTCTCCTCTCTTCTTGCTTCGCTGCCCAAAAAGAAGAAATCTGAAGCTACTAAGTTCGTCAAAAGGCTCGACGATGTTCCGGAGGTAAACCTCCCTCCTGAGGGTCCAATCAAGGTCGCTTTGTCCCTGGCAGATCGGGCCCTGGTGGGTCAATTCATGGGCCTTTGGCCCTCGCCAAGATCCATGGAAAACTGGGTCGTTAAGAACTGGGTTCCGCTGATCAAAAATAAATTCACCTCTTATTTTCTGGGTAGAGGCTTCTTTCTGTTTGAGTTCAACACCAAGGAGGATAAGGACCTGATCTTCAGGAATGGGCCCTATTTCATGGGACCTTAGGGTCTCTACCTTAACAAATCGACCCCCGATTTCGATCCGGCTGTGGATGTCCCAACGGCAGTCCCTGTCTGGGTTCGGCTCCCCAATCTACCAGTGCACTGTTGGAACTGGGAGTCCCTCAAGCACATTGGATATACTCTGGGAAAATTCATTGACAGAGCAAACAACAATGATCAGTATGATTGCGCCCGAATCTGTGTCGAGGTGGACTTAGAGGTGGGGCTTCCAGAGGCCATTAAATTAAAGGTGGGCAGTTGGACGCATGTGCAAGTGCTGGACTATGAGCAACTCCCCTTCAAATGTCGCAAATGTCACATATATGGCCATTTTGCAAGAGGGTGCCCGAACAAAGGGGAATTTGAGAAAGGAAAGGAAGAGGGCTGGAACCAGGTCAAGAGGCCAAAGACATCTCACAAGAAATCTGGGGTTCATGGACCCCATCCTGCCTCCATCCAGAATGTTTCCCCACCAAAAAGCCAAGAAAACAGGTATGAGGTCTTAAGCTCTACTGAAGAGACTCCTCAGGAGGAAGATAGGCAAGATCAACCTTTAGAAAAAATGCCTTCAGCAGAAACAAGACATGAAGAAAGCGTCACGGCAAGAAACAAGGATAAGCAAACAGAAGCCTCCGAGGAGGAACATGACTCGGAGGAGTCTGAGGAGGATGGAGAAATAGGAGATACGCAGATATCGTTCAGAAGATCTGCAAGGGGCCGCAAATCTACTAGAGAAAAGAGAGATCAGGAAATTTACAAAGACAAGCTTCAGGGTAGTCAGCCCACTCTGGAGAAACTTCTTGGAAAAAATCCGAATATGGTAAAAAACCAAGGGCAGGGTTCCAAGGGAGCCCATCATCATAAAAATAAATGATGAATATTGTCTCCTGGAACTGTAGAGGAATGGGGAGCAAATTGAAAGAAGAAGCAACGAGAAGCCTTATAAGAAGAGAAGCTCCAGACATTCTTCCGATTCAGGAGGCCAAAATGGAGGACAAGGAGTTTCTCCAAATCAGTAAAAATTTTTGGAAAGGTAGCAACGGACATGCAGTTTCAGCACGGGGAGCATCTGGGGGACTGGGCTCCCTTTGGAACCCTCTCAAGTTTAGATTGGTCACCGTGCTGCACAACACCCACTGGCTGTTTTTGAAGCTCCAGCCTTTGGACTCGAGGGTGGCAGTCAGTCTTTTCAATGTCTATGTTCCAACAAATATAGGGGAGAAAAGGGAGTGCTGGGACTCCATCAGACATCTGTCGGAGTCAGAAAATTTGGAAAACATCATTGTTGCAGGTGATCTTAACCTCACCTTGCACATGGAGGAAAAGCGAGGAGGCACAATCGTAAGGGACCCTGCAAGGGAATGGGTGGAAGACCTCATGCAGGATTGGGATTTGCTTGACATCCCTCCAAAAAATGGTAAGTATACCTGGTCTAACAAAAGAATAGGTCCTGGTCACATTGCTGCTAGACTTGATAGATGTTTGGTTCAGAGTTCCTTTCTTTTGCTGGGCTTAGATTTCAGATTGCATATCCTCCCATGCAGTGTTTCTGACCATAAGCCCATCTTGCTTGAGATGCTGGGCCACAAAGATCTTGGCCCCATCCCCTTCAGATTCAACCCTCTTTGGGTCAAAGAACCTGAGTTCCTGAACTTGGTTCATGACTGCTGGAAATTGCCAGTGAAAGGTTCCCCTTTCTTCATTTGGGAAGAAAAACTGAGAAGACTGAAAATGGTGCTTAAATCTTGGGCCAAAGCTCTTCCCTCTCCTGCAAAAGAGAGAAAGCAGGCTCAAGATAATCTTGCCCAGCACCATGCCCAATGTGAAGATGCAGAAATCACTAAAGAAGTTCTAGATAAGGAAGCTGAGCTCCAGCAAATCTTCCACAAAGCTTGCCTTTCGCAGGAAGAGCATTGGAGACTGAAGTCTAGGACCTTATGGCTTAAAGCAGGAGACATAAATTCGGCCTTCTTCCACAAGCAAGCTCAATCCAGAAAGAGCTTCAATTCTATTGCAGAAATCAAAGATAGCAATTTGACACACAAAGACTTTGATAGCATAAAGAGAGCAGCTTTCAACCACTTTCAAAACCTGTATAGAGAAGAGGGCGTGACGGACCCAAACTTCAAATTCTTGGAGGTAGTTCCCCCTAGGATCTCCCCTCCAATGAATCAGCAGCTTGAAGCAAAGATCTCTATTCAGGAAATAAAGGATGCCCTCTCAGACATGGAGCCTGACAAAGCCCCAGGCCCGGATGGTTTTACAGCAAGATTTCTTCAAACCTGCTGGCAGATTGTGGAGAAAGACCTCTACAAAATGATTTTGAAATCTCAAGACTGCCAGAAAATTGGGGGCAGCACCAATTCAGCTTTTCTTGCCCTCATACCCAAGGAAAAGGGTGCTAAAGAATTTAATCGGTTCTGCCCCATCTCTCTTTGTAATATTGGATACAAATTAATCACAAAGATTATTTCCAATAGACTTAAAGGTATTCTTCCAGCCATCATCCCGGAGAACCAAGGTGGATTTGTTCAGGGGAGACAGCTCACTGACAACTTCATCCTAGTGCAAGAGGCAATTCACTCGAGCCAGCTTCGCAAAGAGAAAGGTATGGTTATCAAACTAGATCTGGCTAATGCTTTCGATCGGGTCAGACTTAGCTTTCTTTGGGAAGTCTTGAAAAAATTTGGCTTTGGAATGGGCTTTCTAAAATGGATTCGTGCTTGTATTGTTGATCCTTAGATCGCCCCCCTGGTGAATGGGAGAGCAGCTGGTTTTTTTAAAGCTTCAAGAGGGCTTAGGCAGGGTTGCCCCCTCTCTCTGCTCCTCTTCGTCCTTCATGTTTCCGTCCTGAGTTTCTACCTGGATCAGAAACTGGTTGACCAAGAGATCTTGGGGCTCAATATAGCCAGAGGGGTCAAAAATGTTAATCACACCCTCTTTGCGGATGATACCCTCTTGTTAGGGGCTGCCTCTGCCAGATCTGCTCTTAGATTCAAGGAGGTCTTGGATGACTACAGTGAAGCTACAGGCAACAGTTTAAACTATGGTAAGTGCAAAGCTTTTTGCTGGAACATCTCGGCTCCCACCCTTTCTACCATCTCAAGAATTCTAGGCTTTACTGCCACTCTCAACTGGTCCTCCTTTTCTTATTTGGGCCTTCCCATCTTTCGCAAATTGGCATACAGCAGAGATTGGATTCCTCTGTTGGACAAGTTCAAAGCCAAAATTCAAGCTTGGGGATTCTCTTGGTTAAATCTAGCCGGAAAAACTGTTCTCATCAAATCTGTTCTTAGCAGTCTCCCCATCTTTCAATTCTCTATAATTCTAGCCCCTTCAGGCATCATAAAAAAAATGGAAGCCTTCATTCGCAAGTTCTTCTGGAAAGGGGGCAATCACAATGACAGGAAAATCCCATTAGTCAGTTGGGAGAAAATATGCAAGCCGCAGAGTGAAGGAGGCCTCAATTTCAAAGATCTTAGCCTCCAAAACATAGCTATGGGAGCCAAGATCTTCTGGAGAATCATTGGTCCAAATCCAGGTTGGGCGCAAAAAGCCCTATGGAGGAAATATTTCATGGGAAAGAGGAAGAGATGTCTAGACGCCCTCCTACCCTCCTCAGGTTCACAGCTGATCAAGCTCTGTCATAAAGCAGCCCCTTTAATCAGAGACAGAGCGTATTGGATCCCTGGAAACGGCAAAGAAATTAAAATTTGGGATGACAACATTATGATGCACCCTCCTCTATCGTCCCACTGCTCTCTGCAAGCGTTGCGTTTGTGGTTGGACAACGCTGAATGCACCACTCTTTGGGACATTTCACAATGGGAAGGCAGACATTGGCAGCGATGGAGGCTCCCTCCCGTCCCTCCTGTGCTGTCCCAAGCTCGAGATCTTTTCCTTTCTTTATTAAATGGTATGGCGCCTCTGCGCGTGGGTAAGAAGGATGCCCGAGGATGGGGAGCCACCCCAGGGCTTTACACAGTTGCACAGGGATACAAATGCCTTCATGATCGCCCTAACGTCCCTCCTAATCCTGCAGTCTGGAACGGGATCTGGAATCGCAAAACCATTGCTAAGGTCGACTCTTTCTGTTGGCTGTTATGCCACAGAGGGATTTTAACTGCAGATAGATTGAAGAAGAAAGGATTTCACGGTCCCTCTCGATGCTACTTATGCTGTGATTATGAGGAGAACGCTCAGCATATTATTTTGGACTGCAACTTTTCAAGAGATATCTGGCATGGCCTTCTGAGCTTCTAGAATTCTGAATTCACCTTACCCACGTCCATATCTGATCTTTTTGCAAACTGGCGGAATTCCTACCCAGGATCGCTTCCAAAAAATGAGAGTTTCATAGTTGCATGGCTCTCTTTGCCGAAATTTGCTTGCTGGCAGATCTGGCTTGAGCGCAACAGAAGAGTTTTCAGAGATGAAAGTCTAAACGCTCAGTTCATCATCACCAAAATAAAATGCCTTTGGAAAGAAAGTCTGGGGGATCATTTGTCGGATCTAAATCTGAGTCAGCAAGACTTAACCTCCATTTCTCTAGTGAAATAAGGCATTACAAGGCCACAAAAGAGTGGCAATTCAGAGGGAAGGAGAATGATCTCTCGGATCTGCTCCTCAGGCATTCCAGATTCTCTTTATTCTTCGATGGAGCAGCGAAAGGCAATCCTGGTTTGGCTGGGGCCGGAGGAATTATTAAAAATAAAGAGGGTATTACTGTGGCAAAGTTCGCTTGGGGTTTAGGGCATTCTACCAGCATGCAAGCTGAAGCCTTGGCTCTTCTGCAAGGTCTCAAGCAAGCAAAGGCTTTCGGTCTTTCAGATATCAGTATCATAGGAGACTCTCAATCCATTATCAAAGTTCTAGTGGAGGATTCCTCTCCTGCAAACATTAGACTAGCAAGAGTAATTTCAAGAACCAGAAATTTGGTGAAATCCTTCCGGACTGCTTCCTTCCTTCATGTTTTGAGGGAAAATAATAAAGCTGCTGACTTGGAAGCCAACAGGGCAGTTTCACTTCCAGCTGGTTGTCTATTGGCAGATGAAATTGAGAATTGGGACCCAATTCCATAAAGTTTGTCATGTTTTTCTGCATTTTGCTGAAACAGTTTTTTGGTCTCTTTAAGATAGGGAAAATAACGGAGATAGACTCGATAGTCTCGAGTAAATCTTGCGGTTTTCCAAGTTTAGGGGCCTGTGATCAGTTAGTGAAAGAAAGGTTAAGGGCTATGCCCGATCAAATGTATCCGGTGAAAGGAATTTTGGCCAAATTCTAATATAAACCATAACCATTCTTGTTAAAAAATAATAATAATAATAATAATAAATAAATAAATTAAAATTAAAATTAAAAAATTAAAAATTAAAAAATTAAAATTTAAAATTTAAAAATTTAAAAATTTAAAAATTAAAAAATTAAAAAAATTAAATTAAATTAAATTAAAAAATTAAAAAATTAAAATTAAAATAAATTAATTAAAAATAAATAAATCAATCAAAATCAAAATCAAAATATCTACTAGACACCTCCCTGGCAACAACGCCAAAAAGTGGTGAGCCCTGGTATTGCACCAAGAACGCTGCAACTCCCAGGGGTTGCCCTACTTTACTTTATCAACCCAGGGTTTGTACAAACTTTGAGGTGACAGTGCTATATACACAACAAATGCATTATGTTCATGTCATCGTCTTATTCTTCACAAAATGGTGTTATTTCTTAAATTATGAGAATAACTGGAAAGTAAATTGCTCGAAGGAAATGACAGAAAAGAAACTGAACTAAATTTCTGGAAGGGAATGCCAAGAATGAAACTAATTTAATTTGCAAAAAACAGATAATAGAAAGAAAATTAATTCTAAACCACACTTAACTTGGCCAAATGGCTAAATGCACTCTACCTATCCTATGATCTATCTACCATACTCCTATCCATGCAACTAAAATATCCATGCCTTAATTTTAACTAAAAGAATTAATTTGCAGCTTAGAGGGAAGAAAAAGGGCTAAGAGAGCTAATGGGCGGTTTAACACGTGAAATGAGGTTTGGAAGCAGAAAGAGGGGGTTAAAACCTTAGAAAACTTTATGATAGTGTGAGAAATGGCTTTGGAGCAGACAGAGGGGGTTAAACCCTTACGAAACCTTATTATAACGCAAGAAATGACTTCAGAGCGAGAAGAACTCAGAAATGCGATGGCGGAATGCGATGGACAACAGAAGTTGCGATGTGCAATGTTATAATAACAACTTCGCAATATTAAATGGATGGCAGTAAGGACTTATTGGAATGAACTAAATGGTGCACAGTGCGAAGTGCGAAGAGTGACATGGCAGGTCGCGAATAAGTGTGAAGAGTGACATGGCAAGGCGCGAATCGCAATATCGCAATTTTACAAGGATAGCAGTAAGTATCAATGGGAATAAACTAAAATATGCGAAATGCGATTTGTGTTGCGGTAAATGATGCGGGCGGCGATTTACGGTGTGATAAGTTCCACGGGATGCGATTTGCGATGTGGTAAGTTATACAGGATGTGATTTGTGATGTGGTAAGTTCTGCGGGATGCGATGTGCGATGGGGATGACATGGCAGTGGAAAAAGATAAGAGTTGAGATTTGTGATTTCACAATCGAAAAGAATGAGCAGTGAGTGTTAACGGTAGAAGGTAAACGGTGCGGAGTGTGATTTGTGATTTCGCATTATCACAATCGCAAGGAATGGGCACTAAGTGTTGAGGTAATCGTTAAATGTTTCGATTGCGAAGTGTGGCGTACGGTGTGTTATCACACATAAATTTTTATTTTTTGATTAGGGTCGCTCATCTAGGTTTCATCTGTCTCATAAGGTTGCTCCATGAAATTAGTGAAAAAATCATGAAATAAGTCTTTATCCTAAGTCCAAAACACCTCATGGATCATGTCATCTTAGTCATATCTAGCAATTTTCACTTTAAGTTCACATGCATTGGTTTAAAATTCGTTTTTAAGTCACATGTCTAATTTTCCCTGATTTCACAGCAAATATATAAAATTTATAACTGAGAAAGCTTTAGAATTATGTTTTTCTGAAAAAATGAATGGGATGATGATCTGTCAAGTATTTAGTGGTTTAGGGTAAAGGTAAGGTCATACAATTGATTTTCATAATCGTCCAAGCATGTAAAAGCATAAATACCACTCATCATTGCTTTCCACTCCCTCATTTTGTCTCCTTTCTCTCCACATTTGAATTTCATTCCTTAAACAAGTTACCCAAGCTCCTCTCTGTCATTTAATTTTCAAAATTTTCATGTATCATTCAGTTGTCACCTTTGAAAAGTTAGCTTTGTGACAAATAGCTTGCTGTCCAAATTGTTTTTTACAGCTATCACATTTTTAAGAGGGTAGTTTGGGTTATAAAAGAAAATTGCCATGAAGAGGAAAGCATAAAAAGGAGGCTATGTGTTTGGATAGGAGCCTATGTATTTTTAATTGATTATGGATGACCTCAGCTTCACATAAGCTTTCATCCAGACAGGTTACATGTATTTCTACCAGGAGCTACAAGGGGCTTTTTGTGTTTCTTGGACTGTTTGAAGCTATTGGTTTCAAGAGGAATTTTCAGGAAAATGAAGATGAGTTTCAAAAATATGAAGGAGTTTTTTTGTAAGAACATAACAAGTAACAAAAACCTCTTTCAATTTTCTCCCAGGTGCTACCAATTTGTAGATTCGAAGTTTCCTTTGGGACCTATTTTCAGAATTCTGAATTTTTCCTGTTTTATCCATGATTTTATAATGCAGATTCCGGACAACTAAAGATGGTTTTCAAGAAACCGAGAGAGGTTTTTCTTATAAACATTCTTATCTACAAAACCCTCCTCCATTTTTGTAACAGATATCAGGGATAGAGAGATAGGAGCTCATGAGTTCAGCCTTCTTTTTCAGGAAAAACAAAGTCATTTTTATTGGTTGATGAAGTGGCTGAAGGTGAAAATTTTGTTTCTTAAGGAGGGTAAGAGGTATTTTTAACCAAATTTTCCTTACCATGCTTCATACTATCATCTCACATAGAAATGGATCTTTTCTAGGCCTAAAATCCAAATTAAGTGAAGTTTGTGGGCAATTAGGAAATTCCGCAGCGTGTGCCAGGCTTAAAGTTCATTTTCTACTGCGGAATTTCTGAAGAATCCTTTTTGGTTTTAAGGTACCTAAAATGATAAGGAGGAAGAGTTTTGAAGGCTGTGTTTGATTTTTTTTTACTACTTAACATCCTCAAATGAATAAAATAAAGCAGAAGAGTATCACATATCATCTTTTTCTTTGTGCTACTAAACTAGCTACAAAAGTAGCTCAAAACAGGGTTTTGACAGCAAGGTCAGTTTTGATGGTAAATTTTGGGAAGATGGAGAAAGGTAAACAAATACTTAAAGTTGTTCCCCATCAAAATGACAAAGAATATCAGGGATTTGACAAAGAGTATCAAATCAGTGATTTTCCAAGTGAAGATATTCAGTTAAGGGTATAGTTGAAGACATTAGTCCACATGTTGCCAAGTCATCAAACTGACATCTCCTTAATAATAGGCAGTGTAACTTCACGAAGGCAGTTATGATATTAATGTTTTGTTGATGTCCAGCATGGCTCAAAGACATGGTTCCTTTCGAGGAGGATTTACATCACTTTAGTTTAAATGTAATAATTAGGTGTTTGAGTCATAGTAGGACTCTAACTCCTCATTCAAAAAGGTGTCAGTCTTAGTTTTAAAGATCTAGTTAGTAGTTATATTTGCTGTCAGTAATAAAATTTAATGGTCTAGCCACTTGGTAGACTAGATGTAAAGGCAAGATGCCTATAAGTAGTGAAGACTTCGATGTATTCAAGGTTGGAAAATGTTATCAAATGACTACTTTTGCAAAGCTCTGGATTGACTGACATATACAGAAGCAATTTAACTTTTTTGGACCTAAGATTCTTTGTATATTTCAATGAGTTTATATCTTATCTTCGAAATGTTTCCCTTTCATAGTTGTAATGCTTATTACTCATAATTCATGGTTAGTCATGCTCTGACTTCCTTTAAGTGTTGAACTATGGTCAAATGAGTTTTTTTGATCCTATCTTTGGAAGGTTTTCTTCAATGTTTTTAATGCTTATTGCTCAGAATTCATGGTTATTCATGCTCTGACTTCCTTTTAAGTGTTAAGATTTGATGAATATCTTTTAATACTTCCCTTTTCAATACCTTGATGTATCATTACTCAGAATTCATATATCACATGCTCTGACTTCCTTTGAACCTCAAGTTATTGAGATTTTCCAGAATGTGTCACTCTTTCATTGAAGTATATACAAGCCTCAGTTTCTATAAGAAGAGATATTGTTATCTTTATCCTATCACTGACTCCATAGCCCAATGGTAGCAAGCCTCCATCTTTTCAACTTGCAAACATACAAAATCAAGACACATAGAGTTAGCCATCTATCTATATCATTATTCCATATCATTAATCCTTGAGGGAGCCCTCTCAGGCTGAGGAGGATAAGCCTCAGTCAAAATATTGGTATGAAATAGTTACACTGAATTTTTCTGACCATTAGCCTATTAGGTCCGATTTTGGTGATAATATTTTGGTGCGTCTGCCGGGAGTCTGAAGATTATACTTTCCCAAGATTTTGAAGTTGAACTTCTGAAGGTAGTAGGAGCTCAGGAAGATTTTCGAGGCTGCATCTACCTTGGCGACTCCATACATAAAAAAAATCAATTGGAAGGTGACTCCACTGCTTGAATATCAGTAGCTTGATGAAGTTTCAAAATGAATTCCATTGCAAGAAAAAATGCCAGGTATGCTCCTATGAATCGGTCTCATATCCGTGGCTTTCCAAATCCTATGCCAAAGGTTGAATGGTTAGATGATCTTCCAATATTTAAAGATGAAAAGAAAGGCAATGCTGCTCTTCATTTGGTTAGGTTCCATATGCATGTACATAGTCTTAAGGTTCAGTTCCCTTAAGATTGTCTCATGAAGATGTTTATGGCCACTTTAGAAGGAAAAGCATGGTCTTGGTATGAGAGCTTGCCAAATGGTTCATTATATTCTCTTACTGATTTCCATGTTGCATTTTATGAGATGTATAAATATTGTCATCCATATTTGTTGTTGGTTAAAGACTGTTGTAAGCATTCTGTGAGTTTTATTAGATATTTGGAGAATTGTTATGAAGATGATGAATTCATGGATGAAGAAATTTTAGAGGCCCTTCATGGCAATACCTTTCATCACCAAGAAGAAATGATATCATCTCTTTTAGATAAAAATGAAACCCAGCAAGAGGTTATTTATGAAAAACAAGTGACATCTTCTAAGTTTGACAAAAATTTACAGCAAACTTGTCAGTTCTTTGATCATCAGGAGTATGTGAATCATTGAAAATGACAACAAGAGGAAATACTGGAATATTGTTTCTATAACCATCAGAGTAAGGTACAAAGTTTATTATTCATGTCATTTACTACATCAGCCTACATCAAATGATGATCACACTAATGAAGAAGTAGGTGAAAAATTTTATTTATCCTTGTCTTCTAATCTGAAATCATTTAAGTGCAAATCAGAAGTTAAGATTCAATTTGTGGATGAAGTTTCTAAGAACCATGAAAAAGATATTGAAGTTTTAGAAGATAAAATTCAATCTCATAGTATTCATGATCAATATCAGTCTTTTCAAATGATTTTTATGCCAGAACACAAAGAGAAGGTGTTGCTTCCTTTCTCTTTTGAGATTGAGGAAGAATACAACGTTTTTGAAAATCAGTTTGAACAGCAGTTTGAGAGTACACAACTGAAGTCTTGTGTGGTTGATCAAAGCATATATGAATTGTCCAAAGTTACAGAATGTTATGAGTATCATCAAATAGATCATGTATTCTTTGATCCTATATTTGAATACATGGAAGAGTTTTTCAGTCCAGTTTTCCAGTTTCATTTTCATTATGAAGATCAAATACATTCTAAGTTACCTTGGTCATCACAGTATCATGTCTACTTTGGGTTCAAGTGCAATCAAGAGGTCCAAATGTCAGATAAGATAAATGATTGGCTTCATTGGAAGTTCCATGTTGCTTGAGTTAAAGTGGAGAATTGAAGCTGATAGGGTAGGTAGGAGTGCATGAATAAGCTCAAAGTTGACTAAGCATCTTTTCAATAGGTACAGATTTGGTTCTTCTGCAGTGATCATCAAGCTCGAGACCGAGGAGAAGGCCATAAGAGCTTGGCGATTTTTTCATAAATTTCAGTTTTTTTTCCAAGAAGATGGATGGCACTGGAACTACAGGTTCTTTTTTGTACCACTGGGGCACACCATCCCAAGTGGAGCCACTGTTATCACACATAAATTTTTATTTTTTGATTAGGGTCACTCATCTAGGTTTCATCTGTCTCATAAGGTTGCTCCATGAAATTAGTGAAAAACTCATGAAATAAGTCTTTATCCTAAGTCCAAAACACCTCATGGATCATTTCATCTCAGTCATATCTATCAATTTTCACTTTAGGTTCACATGCATTGGTTTAAAATTCATTTTTAAGTCACATGTCTGATTTTTCCTGATTCCACAACAAATCTGTAAAATTTATAACTGAGAACGCTGCAGAATTATGTTTTTCTGAAAAAATGAATGGGATGATGATCTGTCAAGTATTTAGTGGTTTAGGGTAAAGGTAAGGTCATACAATTTATTTTCATAATCATCCAAGCATGTAAAAGCATAAATACCACTCATCATTTCTTTCCACTCCCTCATTTTGTCACCCTTCTCTCCACATTCGAATTTCATTCCTTAAAAAAGCTACCCAAGCTCCTCTCTATCAGTCAGTTGTCACCTTTGAAAAGTTAGCTTTGTGACAAATAGCTTGCTGTCCAAATTGTTTTTTACAGCTGTCACATTTTTAAGAGGGCAGTTTTGGTTATAAAAGCAAATTGCCATGAAGAGGAAAGCATAAAAAGGAGGCTATGTGTTTGGATAGAAGCCTATGGAGTTTTAACTGATTATGGATGGCCTCAGCTTCACACAAGCTTTCATCCAGACAGGTTACATGTATTTCTACCAGGAGCTACAAATGGATTTTTGTGTTTCTTGGACTGTTTGAAGTTGTTGGTTTCAAGAGGATGTTTCAGGAAAATGAAGATGATTTTCAAAAATATGAAGGAGGGTTTTGGTAAGAACATAAAAGGAACAAAAACATCTTTCAATTTTCTCCCAGGTGCTACCAATTTGGAGATTCGAAGTTTCCTTTGGGACCTATTTTATACATTATTTTATAATGCAGATTCCGGACAACTGAAGATGGTTTTCAAGAAACCGGGAGAGGTTTTTCTTATAAACATTCTTATCTACAAAAACCTCCTCCATTTTTGTAACAGATATCAGGGATCGATGTATAGGAGCTCATGAGTGCAGCCTTATTTTTCAAGAAAAACAGAGTCATTTTTATTGGTTGATGAAGTGGTTGAAGGTGAAAAGTTTGTTTCTTAAGGAGGGTAAGAGGTATTTTTAACCAAAGTTTCCTTATCAGGCTTCATACTATCATCTCACACAGCAATGGACCTTTTCTAGTCCTAAAATCCAAATTATGTGAAGATTGTGGGCAATTGGGAAATTCCGCAGCGTGTGCCAGGCTTAAAGCTCATTTTCTGTTGCAGAATTTCTGAAGAATCCTTTTTGGTTTTAAGGTACCTAAAATGATAAGGAGGAAGAGTTTTGAAGGCTATGTTTGATTTTTTTTTACTATTTAACATCCTCAAATGAATAAAATAAAGCAGAAGAGTATCGCATATCATCTTTTTGTTTGTGCTACTAAATTAGCTACGAAAGTAGCTCAAAACAGAGTTTTGACAGCAAGGTCAGTTTTGATGGTAAATTTTGGTAAGATGGATAAAGGTAAACAAATACTTAAAGTTGTTCCCCATTAGAATGACAAAGAATATCAGGGAGTTGACAAAGAGTATCAGATCAGTGATTTGCCAAGTGAAGATATTCAGTTAAGGGTATAGTTTGAAGACACTAGTCCACATGTTGCCAAGTCATCAAACTGACATCTCCTTAATAATAGGCCGTGTAACTTCATGAAGGCAGTTATGATATTAATGTTTTTTTGATGGCCAGCATGGCTCAAAAACATGGTTCCTTTCGAGGAAGATTTACATCACTTTAGTTTAAATGTAATAATTAGGTGTTTGAGTCATAGTAGGACTCTAACTCCTCATTCAAAAAGGTGTCAGTCTTAGTTTTAAAAATCTAGTTAGTAGTTAGATTTGCTGTCAGTAATAAAATTTAATGGTCTAGCCACTTGGCAGACAAGATGTAAATGCAAGATGCCTATAAGTAGTGAAAACTTTGATGTATTCAAGGTTGGAAAATATTATCAAAAGACTACTTTTGCAAAGCTCTGGATTGACTGACATATACAGAAGCAGTTTAAATTTTTTGGACCTGAGATTCTTTGTATATTTCAATGAGTTTATATCTTATCTTCGAAATGTTTCCCTTTCATAGTTGTAATGCTTATTACTTAGAATTCATGGTTAGTCATGCTCTGACTTCCTTTAAGTGTTGAACTATGGTCAAATGATTTTTTTGGGTCCTATATTTGGAAGGTTTTCTTCAATGTTTTTAATGCTTATTACTCAGAATTCATGGTTATTCATGCTTTAACTTCCTTTAAGTGTTAAGCTTTGATGAATCTCTTTTAATACTTTCCTTTTAAATAAATTGATGTATCATTTCTCAAAATTCATATATCATATGCTCTGACTTCCTTTGAACCTCAATTTATTGAGATTTTCCTGAATGTGTAACTCTTTCATTGAAGTACATACAAGCCTCAGTTCTATAAGAATATCTATTTTTATCTTTATCCCTGTCACTGACTCCATACCCCAATGGTAGCAAGCCTCCATATTTTCAACCTGCAAACATACAAAATCAAGACACATAGAGTTAGCCATCTATATATATCACTATTACATGTCATTAATCATTGAGAGAGCCCTCTCAGGCTGAGGAGGCTAAGCCTCAGTCAAAACATTGGTTTGAAATAGTTGCACTGAAGTTGTCTGATCAGCGGCCTATCAGGTCCGATTTTGGTGATAACATAGTGGAGGGAGTCTCGAGGATAAAAGGCGGAGGTTGGGTTTTATGGTGATTCTAAATGGTTTTGCATTTGTTTTTCGTAAAAAGGGTAAGGTGGCCTTGAACGGAGAAAAACATAGAAGTAAGGTTGAAGAGCTTAAGGGTGTTCGAAAGAAGGTAAGTGTAGTGCTAAGGTGAGAATTAAAGGAGGGAAATGGAAGCATAAGAGTAGTGCTCATAAGTGAAGCACTCCTACATATTCATGTATGGGAAACAAACAGAAATGAGGGATGAAATAGTGAAGGAAAGGCTTGGACTTGGTAATACAAATTATTTCCTGAACTCAAACAGAAAGCAATTTTTTCCTGTGGGAAGGTCTACCCTTACTCGAACTCTATTAACAGAGATGAGAGGGGAGAGACTTGACCACATTTTTGGATTTTTTTCTCTATTTCACTATGCATAAGCAATTAAAACTACAACAACACAAAAATAAATAGCAAAGAAACTTATCAGAAGTAGATCTAACTTAAATGATAGAGGCAAAACTAGCTAAATGACAGAAAGGGAAAGACAATAACAGCAGAGAAACTGAGGCACATGGATTGGGCCCTAACCCACGAGCCTATCCCTCTGAACTTAAATCAATCAAATGAAATCAGTCTACTCATTTCATAAAAGAATAACTACATACATCTCTGAAATTTTCAATCCATGAATAAAACAAAAAGCATCAATAGTTCACAACAACAATTCTGAATGGAAGCAAGACTAGGATAGACTAACTCTTCCTAGCTCTAGATCTGCTCTATTTATTCTATAGGGAAACTACCAACAGCTCCCTAAAAAATGGTGATTGATTCCACTGGACTCCAAGTAAACCAAGATTGAGTGCTCTCCTCTTTGAGTTGCTCGACTACCTCTGGAATTCGAATTGCTTGAAAAAATCCTTGGGGAACCTTCGACTGCTTGTGGAATTCAAATTGCTAGAGAGAATCTTTAGGATCCTTCGGTTGCCTTTGAGGGTGGAAAATCCTCCTATAATTTCTCCTTGTTGTCTCCTCCAAGTCTTTGTGATAAAATCTTATAAAAATTCTTAATAAATCATGATTTTCTACAATCAACCTTATATTAGGGACTCAGAGTATGTTAGCCTTAATCAGAACCTATACTAGCATCATAAACCCAAATAATAATAAAAATGCAATAAAAGGAGATCTAAGAACGCAAAAAAGTGACTATTAACAACTCCAAATATGTCTAATGATGGAGCTCACCAGGCAACACCTCATCACTTATCCACATTGATGACCAGTCATCAAGCTACTTCCACACTTATCCTTGCATGAGCCACCAATGGATTTTTCTCCTCTCCATGGGCCATCACAACTTTCTCTCCAATAGACTTCTCTCCCCCTTTGACATCAATGGAAAAAGGCTACAAGCTGCTTCTTTTCCCCCTTACAATCATTGGTTGTCAATGACAAAGGGTTTGGTTGTTGATGTGCATTCTTCTTTGCAGAATTATTCTTCTGAATATAAGGTTGATATGTTTCTTGTAGTTTTTGTTGTTCTATAAACTAGACATATATGATATGCTTCCCCCTGAACATATATTTTCTTTTCTTGAATTTCTCTAGTTCTAAATTTGTTATTGGATGAATATTTTCTCTTCTAATGCATCTCTTGTACAAATTGAAAGAAATCGATACCAAATCAATTGTATCATGGCATTGTTATTGTATCCAAATACCAACCATTATTAATGCATTGAGATTTCTCTTCATTATTTTTTTTGTCACAAAGATTGTGCTTACTCCACTTGAGCATCCTAATAGTCAAAACTACTCCCCCTGAGATCATGTTGCTCCAAATATGGATTATTGCTTAAGTAATACCATTTGCACTAAGAAGTTGATACAATTATAGTTTTAAGGTTTATGTGGTGTGAGTTTTTATTTGTTGAATTCGGAATCTCCACAGTATGCATTTTTTAGGAGATTCCGAAATCAACATCTCAAAAGTTTATACAAATTGGACAGTGTACCAGGAAAACTCTTATATCTCCTTCTCAAAAAGAAAATTCCTTTTGCACAAAACAATTACTCCATATGAACCTAGACCACCAATTGACATAACAATACCTATTGAAAGGTAAGGCACATTCAAAGCTTGTACCAATTGTGTTTCATGAACATAAGACTGTTAGGCATAATCAAATTCACAACTTAAATGAAATAAGGGTATTTCACCCAAGATGCAAACCTTTAATTTCTTATGCAGTATTTCTTCCTATGGATGAAAGTGATCATTTCCTGCTACTGATACTAAGGAATCTCCCTTGAGCCAATCCTCTCTCCCTTTTCTGATATCTTTGCATCTACCTTATTGTATCTGCATGGGGACTAATCCTTTGGACCTGACTCAACTATGAGCCTCTTATCATTTCACACCTTTGTTGTAGCTCCTCGTCTTCCTACAACAAAAAGTGTTGTGAACTCCCCGTGAGACCAATTTTACTACATTATCCTCTCTCTTTCAATGATGATATATTTTAAATAAAAAAAATTCATTGTTGTAATCATAAAGGGTGTTGAGCCTCAAGATTGTGCTTTCTTTCATCTTACTTTACCTCATTTTCCTTTGTCCATTGTTATCCTAGACCCAATTGATCAATGAATTTAGTTAAAATTACTTTTAGAATGATTAACATGACTGAATTGCTAAGTTTTGTGATTTTTTCCATTGTAATGCATTTTGACCGGAACTAGCTGCAGAATGCATACATTCCGTAGCTAACCGGCAATTCTGCAGCTGTCTTCACGTTTGGGTATGTTCCAGGTGGCCTATCAAGAAAAACCGCATATGGGCATATTCCACGTCATGTCTACATTGTTCGTTGCTCACCATGAAGGAAGAAACGAATTCTGGATATGGTTTTGGTACGTGGGAACACATTTAAGAAGGCAGACTTCTAGTAGGACTGTCTTAGTCCAGATGTCCTTTTCCTTTTTACGCAGCCACTTCAAGAGTCCTAATGTGATTTAGATAAGGAAAGACAATGATCCTGGAATTGTTGCAAGTCTTGTTATGTACATTTGTTATATAAACACTTGGGAAACCGAGAGCTAGGCTAGATTTTGTTTCCAGATTTTGCTTAGATTCTGTGCTACATTTCTGAAGACGCAGATTGCTCTGTTCAAGTTATTTCACCTTTAACGAAGCAGACAATATTGTTTTGAAAGTGTTGATTTTATTTGGAGTTAGATTCCGTCTGGTGGTAGAGGGCCCCTGCCTCCTGCACGGATTTATTTGCGAAATTTAGATAAGTATCTTAGCTGCCTTTACGTTTTTTGAAGTTGAATTCGTAGTTGTTTTCATTAGCTACTATAGTTATACTCATTCTAAAAACTCTTCCAAAAGAAGAAGCTCTTCCAAAAGATTATGATCATGAATGGGAAATGGCTATAGTATTGTAGGATTTAATTGTAATCTCTTTTGTTCACCATCACAGTTATACTTATGCTAAGCACTCTTCCAAAAGAAGAAACTCTTCCAAAAAAATATTTATAATGTCTTAAGCATGATTGTGATCTTGAACGTTTCAGTTGTGTGTTTTCACTAAGTATCATAGCTGTTCTTGCTCTTAAAATGCTTTTCCAAAATATCATAACGATGGGTAGGAGATAGCTATGATATCTTAGTTTTTCATTGCTTTCAGTCTTTATGTTTGCATTTGCACTGAATTGTACAGTTAGAATTGTTCTAAGAAACTCTTCCAAAATACCAATCATGATGGACAAACAAACTGTATAACTCCATAGAATAATGCATGGTAGCCTAGTTAGGATACTCCGGAGTTTAATTGCACTTAACTCATGTTCAGTTATTTTGTTTTAAGTTTGATAATGACTTGTAGTTTAGCACTGTTTTAGACTAGTGGCATCTTAAGTTCAGTTTTAGCTTAACTCATTGCATTTGCACTCCACATTCAGTTGTCATTCACTGCATATTAGATTACTTCAGTTGTTAAGTTTAACAAAACAGCCTTCATGATTTACAAACCTCTTCTTGTTCTAAAATCTACAATTGATTCATAACCATATGAACAGAAGACAATATCATTTTAAGGCCTGAAGTACTTCTGCAACTTCCTTATCATCTCACAAACAAACATTTCCTCAAAAGACTATTTTAAAAATCTATAACCTTTGAGTGAAGTGTAGTGCTATCAAACTAAGTTGCAGAATAGAGTTAGGAACTAGTCTTAAAATAGAGATCTTATGATGGTATCAATGTTTTACTCCAAATATGCTTCAACAAATCTCTAATCATGGATAACATGTTGCATCATTATAAGTTAGTTGTTTAGCTATTTAGTTAGGAGAATTTGCATGCTTAGCTGACCATGTCTCAAGCTCTTTCTCAAAACACCTTTGATGAAAGAATTTGACAAGTTGAGTTTATGTTTTGAATCATTTGCTTAAAATTCATTATCAAGCTTTGTTTTTGCTCAGTCATAGTTTGGATTTGATTCTGTTTCAATATCTGCAATTTCATTTGTCATTTGTCATCAACCAATTAGGCTTTACTCTATTTTTAATCATTAGCTTCTTTCCATTAGCTTTCTAGTCATTTTCCTTGTGAACATAAAACCACCAAAAGATCAAAAACACCATAAATCATCACAAAAGACCAAAAACATCACAAAAAACTACACACAACACATTAAGAAACAAACACCTAGGTACATACAGTACACTTCACTTCAGCAGTTTACCAACCCTGGTTGACTATTAAATGAGCTCAATTTAGGAGACTAGATTGAGACCAAACATTTTGGCGTCGTTGCTGGGGAAGTGAAAACTAGGTAACCTTTGTTTCTTAGTATCTAAAAATAATTATATGCGTAGGGAGAGAGATTCAAGGGGAAGATTCATAAGCAGCAGAGGCAGAAGTTTGATGTCTAGAACACCACTTGTTTCATCTAGATCCAGAGCTAGTACACCTTCAACTCATACCCATATTCCATCCTCTCCTGATCCTGGACTTCTAGAAGATCTAAGGGCAACTATTCCATTAGAGAAACCTTCCACTTCATCCACTGAACCTGCCATAGAAGAAGATCTAAAAACTCCTGTTAGGGACACAAACCTTTCCACTTCCACAGGAGAGTCAACCATGGCAGAAGAAGGAGGAGGAGGAGTTTTTAATGGAGAAAATACACTATTTGGAGGTAGAGGTAGAGGTAGAGGAGAAGGAGGTAGAGGTGGAGATGGAGGAAGAGGTAGGAGAGAAATAGGAAGCTCTTTTGGGTTCCCTATAATTGATGAAGAAACCAATACAACCATGAAAAACATTTCACCCTCTGTCCTTCCAAACTTCTATGGACTTAAAATTGAAGATCCTGAAACCTTCTTATTTGAATTTGAAGTGCTATGTAGAACTTATGACTACTTACAAGATGCTCAAAAACTGAAATTATTCCCTTCAACCTTGAAAGGAGCAGCATTGAAGTGGTTCATGAGTCTGATCAGCAGTTCTATTAGAACATGGGAAGACATGAAACAAGCATTTCTAGAGAGATATTTGGATTATTGTATGCCGGTTAATCATAAGGAAGAAGTTTTCAAGATGTTACAAAAAGAAGATGAAAATTTGGAAGATTTGTTGGAGAGATTTAATTACAATATCAAAAGATAAAAAATGGAAAACCTAGATCAAGACACCTTAAAAGCTCTTTTGTTGAAAACAATTAGGGATGAATGGTTGGATATTCTTAACATGATGGGAAAAGGGGATATATCACAACTCACATTACCTGAAATATCTGAGTTATGTATCAACCTTTCAAGAGGGAAATCTAAAATTGTCAAAGGTCCAAGAGATCCTGCTCTTGCAAGGGCAAGTAAGTCTGCTTCTGGGACAGTAAGTAGATCAGAAATAGGACACATGCTTGATGATTTTAAATCTGACATCTTAGGGAGTCTTAGTGAACAAATAGACACCCTTAAGATACAAAACAAGCAAAATGTTGAATCTGATGCCTTGGCAATCTTTTGTCCCAAATGTAGAAAGAAACATGCCTTGAGAGAATGTCCTTTGGATGTAAAAGTTGTAGACACCTGTGTCATTTGTTCTGAAAAACAGACCAAGAATTTTCCTTCTCTTCCTGGTCTCAAAGCTGTCTTTCAGGAGGAAACTCCTACAGATTCCACAGAGTCTCTCAATTTTGTATCTAGAAGACCTTGGCAGGGACCTCAAACACAAGGATTCCATGATCAAATGTATAATCACATCTATAGTCCAAATTCTGCGCAACCTTGGCCACAATTTCAAAATCAATCTCAATCTTGGGCACAAGGAACACAAAGTCCCTATGGAAGATACTCCATACTATCAAGATCCACCATCCTATCCACCATACCCACATTTTTATCCTCAAAATCCTCAACAAAATTTTCCTCAAAATCTTCAACAAAATTTTCAACAAAATCCTCAACAACATCATCAGAACCAACCACATCAAAATCAACCACTTTCATTACCATTCCCTCAAAAATCAAATCAATTGCCCGCTCAACCCATACCAAACCCCAATAATAAGAACCCTTAGAATACATACATGATAGAAGGCCAACAGTTTCCAACTTATTTAATTACTCCTCTAGACCTTAGTGATGTTCAACTTAGGTCTGGAAGAATACTTGAAAAGAGGAAACCTTCTGTGATTATACAAGAACAAGATAACTCTGAGGAAGAATCTCTACGAGTGAATAAAAGTCTTGAGGAAGACACATCCTTTCAAGACCCAAACACCGAAAAATTAAAGCAAAAGGATCCAATAAATTCAACTCCTGTATTAGAGCAACCATCTACATCTACTTCTATACCTCGCTTTCCGGAAAGACTACAAATTGATATAGGTGTATAAAAACAAATCATGGTGCCTAATTATGATTTCCTAGATGAGCTAAGAAATGTTTGCATTAAAATTCCATTATTACAAGCCATCAAGGAAATTCCAATTTTAGCCAAAACAATAAAGGAGTTGAGTATGAAGAAAACAAGAAAAATAATAAGAGAAACAAAGAAAATTCAACTGGCAGGAAAAATAGCAGACATTATGATGGGCAAGATTTCTATTCCAAAGTATCTTGACCCAGGAAATCCAGTTGTCAAAATTCACATCAATGGAATTGAAATCCAGAACACACTCATTGATTTAGGAGCAGCAATCAATATCATGAGTAGACAAATCATGGATAAACTGAAACTTCCTAATCTTCTCTTTACACCCACACTATTACAATTAGCAGAGAGATCTGTGATCAAACCAGATGGGGTAATAGAAGACATTCCAGTGTCCCTAGATTCTTGGGAGTACCCTATGGATTTCATGATCCTAACTCCTAAGAATAATCTAGGAGGCCATCTTGTTATATTAGGAAGACCTTGGTTGGCTACAGCTGATGCTTTTATTAGTTGTAGATCCGGTGATATGTATATCTCTGATGGTAGTTCAACTAAGAAATTCACTTTATATCCTCCAGCTAGGACAATTACAAATCTAGATGACACTCAATGGATAGAGGATGAGGAAGATTTACAACCTCTCTTCACAATTTCTAAAATTAGTGAAGATAATCAAATTCTGAATACTCTAGAAAACTTTGAATCCTCTCCAGAACACAAACATGAATCATTTCAAGAGGGATCCAATATTGAGTTTTTGTCATCAAGACAGATGTCTCTTCATTCTATGGACAAATTTGGTAGCTCTACAAGAGAGATTTTTCCAGGTAAAACTTTTAACATAAACAAGAACCTAGAAAAATCTCAACAAGAAGAGTTAGTCAAAGTATTACAGAGACATTCTTCTGCATATGCATGGGAATACACTGACATGAAAGGGATAAGCCCCAAGACTTGCACTCATCACATCTATATAGAGGAAAATTGCAAACCAATCAGACAACCTCAAAGACCGATGAATCCAAATCTTAGGGAAATTGTTAAAGAAGAATTGCAAAAATTGTTAAATGTCAATTTCATCTATCCTATTTCAGATATTCAGTGGGTTTCTCCTTTGGTAATTGTGCCAAAGAAAAATGGAAAATGGAGGGTGTGTGTTGACTACCGAGAACTAAATAAAGCTACTCTTAAAGACCATTTTCCTTTACCTTTCATAGATCAAGTATTAGATACATTAGCTGGCAAAAAGTACTTCTCATTCCTAGATGGGTTTAGTGGTTACAATCAAATCCAAGTAGCACTTGAAGATCAAGACAAAACCACATTTACTTGTCCTTGGGGTACCTATGCTTACCGAGTATTGCCATTTGGATTATGCAATGCACCTGCAACATTCCAAAGGGCAGTATTAGGAATTTTCTCAGATCTAATACATGATTGTGTAGAGGTGTACATGGATGATTTCACAGTTTATGGAAACTCATTTGAAGAAGCTTTAGACAACTTGGAAAAAGTTTTAAAAATATTTCAAGAAGCAAACCTTTCACTGAGTCATGAAAAATGTTTTATGATGTTTACTGAAGGTATTGTTTTAGGGCACCACATTTCAGGGGATGGGATTAGAGTTGATGAGTCTAAAGTTGAAGTCATATCTAACTTATCCGTTCCTAGTTGTCAAAGAGATGTTAGAAGTTTTCTAGGATTTACAGGATATTATCGGAGATTTATAGAAAACTTCACCAAAATAGCATCTCCACTCTTCAAATTACTCACCAAAGATTGTGAATTCAAATGGACTTCTGATTGCCAGTTAGCTTTTGAAACCCCGAAAACCAAAATTTCTGAAGCACCTATATTAAGGGGACCTAACTGGAAGTTACCTTTTCATATCTCCACAGATGCCTCCGATACAGCTCTAGGAGCAGTATTGGGGCAGAAAGACTTGATTCCCTATGCCATCTATTATACCAGTAAAAATTTGACTTCTACAGAGTTAAATTATACTGTAACTGAAAAAGAGTTTTTAGCTGTGGTTCATGCCATAAACAAATTTAGACACTATATAACAGGCTATGAAACTTTTGTTCATACTGATCATTCTGCAATTAGATATTTAATGAACAAATCAATCACTAATGGCAGAGTTATAAGATGGTTATTGCTCTTACAAGAATTCAACATCACCATTCTAGATAGGCCTGGAAAACAAAACATAGTAGCTGATTTCCTATCTAGACTCCAAAATATCAAAGATGACACTCCAGTTGAAGATCAATTTCCCGATGAATATCTTTTTGCAATTTCTACTCAAACTCCATGGTTTGCTGATATTGCTAATTATTTAGTTTCAGGAAAATTTCCTTCAATAATGAATGCAAGGGATAAAAGAAAAATCATTTATGACAGTGCAAAATATTCATGGGTTGTTAATGAGTTGTACAAGACAGGTCCAGATTTGATCATTAGGAGATGTGTTCGTGAAGATGAGATGCCCGAGATTCTCAAAGCATGTCATGATGAACCTTGTGGTGGACACTTTGCTGATAAGAGGACAGCCTATAAGATCCTTAATTTAGGATATTATTGGCCATCCTTGTTTAAAAATGCTAAAGAGTATGTCAAAAGGTGTGACAGTTGCCAAAGGGTAGGGAAACCTTCTCCTTCAGGTGAGATGCCATTACAACCTCAGGTACATATTGAACCTTTTGAAAAATGGGCTTTGGATTTTGTAAGACCTATTAGTCCTCCATCAAGACAAAAGAGATATATATTAGTTTGCACTGATTATGTTACCAAATGGGTAGAGGCCAAGCCATTACTTTTTGCTAATGAAGAATCTGTAGTTACTTTTCTTTTTGAGGATATTTTTACTCGTTTTGGTGTCCCAAGGAAAATTGTTACAGATCAAGGAGCTCAATTTACATCAAGGCTAGTGGAGCAAATGATGGAGAGGTACAAAATCAGGCATAGAAAATCTACTCCCTATCATCCACAAGCAAATGGTCAAGTGGAGTCTACCAATAAAGTTATTGAAGGAATCCTAACAAATATTGTCCATTTACATAGAAAAGATTGGGTGGATAGGCTTCCTGAAGCCTTGTGGGCCTATAGAACTACATGGAGAAACACAACAGGCCATACTCCTTATGAGCTTGTTTATGGAAAGCAAGTTTTGTTTCCCATAGAATTCCAAATTCAAACCTTCAAAATGGTAGTTCAGCTAGGACTTGATTTAACGGAGGCACAAAAGCATAGATTGGAGCAAATCAATGAATTGGATGAGATTAGACAAGATGCAGTTCAGAAAACAATTCTAGTTCAACAGCAAAGAGCTAGATGGCATGACAAGTACATCAAAGAGAAGAAATTCAAAGAAGGTGACTGAGCTCTCTTGTTTGATTCAAAATTCAAAGATTTTCAAGGTAAATTTCAGACACATTGGCTTGGGCCATATGAAATTGTTGAAATTTTTGATAATGGGGCAATAAAAATCAGAACTATAGATGAAGAAGAGGTCACTTTTCTTGTGAATGGTCATAGATTGAAGTTGTATCACAAACCACTCTCAAGAGAAGAATTTGTCAAGAAGTTCCAAGAAAGCAGTGATGTGAAGTTAATGAAGAATAATCTTTCTTCTTCATCAACCTGATTGAATTTTCTGAAGCATTGTTTTAAAAAATAAAAAATAAATAAATAAAGGTATAAACATGAAAACCAATCATTGATTGGCATGTTTATACAGAAAAGATAGGGTGAAAATCAGAGTCTCTCTGACACTCTAACTTTTCCATTTTGTTTTTACAAGCAGCTGTTATAAAATCATAAGTTCAGATCCATAGTGCTTATGATCCATCTCATTTCATTTCACTCCATTCACTTATCCATCCATACCCCATTTCATTCATTCATTCATACTCTACTTCATTCCATATTTCATTCATCTCATTCCATACTCCATCCACCTCATTCTCATGTCAAAATTTAAAGTCTGATGTCTTACTGCAAATGAATAACAAATGTCATGGATTGCAGGGCAGTTCTTATGTTCTTCCACTCCATTTCATAAACTGAATCCATTCCATTTCATCATCCATTTCATACATATCATGTCGCATCATCCATCTTCATTCATGCCATATAACATTTCACTTATACTCCAAAAACACTCCATTCCATGATTAAAATGCTCTACAGGTACATTCTGCAGCTTAAGAGACATTCTGCAGCTGATCAGACTTTCCGCAGCCAGACAGTCATTCCGCAGCTACAAATCCTGAAGGCACCAATCAGCAGACATTAGAATTGCAACAAAATGATCCAGTGTATCCATGAATAAGAAGAATCAAGAAGAATTATGAAGACTCTTCCAAAGGTGAACAAAGAAGACAAAGACTACAAAAATCAAATGAAAAGCAGAGGTAACAAGTTTAGATTATAATGGCATTTCATAAAGTTTAGCATAGTTTTAGTTATGAATTGTTCGAAAAGGTTGTTTTAATTATTTTTATTGATCATGACCAATAAACCCTCCACAAACTTTGGATTAAAATCTCTCATTTCAAATTCCCTACCTGACGTCATTTAAGCGGTTAAAATGGCTGAAGTGTTTGAATTCTTCACGTCACCCAACCAAATCATTCAATGATGATTCTCTTTTCCGTTGTAAAAATCTCCGTCGTCTTTTCAATCATTAATTCATTTCCTCCACCTCACTCCACTTACTCATTCCGTAACTACTTCCATCACTCCATTCTGTAGCCAGCACTTCATTCCGCAAACAGAGATATTCTTATCACCGTGAGCAGAGCAAAAGGGTATATCAGTTTGAATATCAAAGCACTATCACCGTGGGCAGAGAGTGAGCATTATCACTGTAAACACAGAGGTATAGCAGTGTGGAATTTGAAGTCATTTGTCACCGGGAGACAGAGGTATAACAGTGAAGAATTTGAAGCCATTTGCCACCGAGAGACAGAGGTATATCAGAATAGAATTTGAAGCTGTTGTCACTGTCAACCAGAGGCATATCAGTCCAAAATTTCATTGTCAACCAAATACATATCAATCCGAAGTTTGAAGCTATTTTCATTGTCAACCAGAGGCATATCAACCTGAAGTTTGAAGTTGTTGTCACTATAACGCAGAGGTATATCAGTCCGAAGTTTGAAGCCATTGTCATTATAACGCAGAGGTATATCAGTCCGAAGTTTGAAGCCTTTTCGATTCGAAGGTGAAATTTATTGTTTCAGTGGATAGAAAGAGTATTAATCTGAACATTGAAGAAGCAATTATGGGTTTCATTGTAAGAACTGAACCAGTGGGTATCAAATACCTAGAAGGCTACCCTCAATGTAAAGAAATGTTGCAACAGATAGGATGGCTACAATTTCTTGAGAAGTTTAATGGCTTCCACAAAGAAGTCACTAAAACATTTGCAAGGTCATTTCAAGGAGCTAAGGTTGAAGTGGGAGATGTCAAATTCACTGTCACTGAAGTTTTCATTGCAGAAGCTACGGGATTGCTTAGAAATGGAGAGAGATGGTTCAAAAACAGAGAATTCCATAATGAATCCTGGAAGCAAATTCTAAAATCACCAGGTATGGATATCACTGTGTTTAAGAAAGGAATTCCAAGTTCTACCTTGAAAAATAAATGGAGAAACATACTGCTTATTCTGCAAAAATTTATTACATGTGAGGGTAGATATGGCACATTTTATGTTTACCACATTAGACTGATAATGCATTTTCTGGGGTAAGACTTAAACCTACCCTATTTCTTGCTTCAAAGTTTGAAAAAGATGGCTTCTTGTGTTCAAAGAAGGGTTCAATTTTTAGAGACAACTGTATATCATCATGGCTTGGTTAAAATTTTGATTGAACACCATTTAGCCAAAACAAATGATACTTGGGACAATTTCTTGATAAGAAATCATTTTGAAGAGCCAAAAGAGCCCTCACCTGAACAACAGCCTACAAGGAGAAGCAGAAAATGGAGATCTTCAAAAATTGAAATTGACAAAACAGTCCAGGAAAGTAGTGAGGAAATCATTTTAGAGAAGTTGACTCAAATCAAGAGACAACTTAAGAAAGAGAAGGTAATCAGGAAATCTGCCACAGAAGAAGGATCTTCTCAGCCAAGAATAATCCATAGACTAAAGGGGAAACTAAGGAAAACTCAAATCAAACAAACAGGGGTGATAAATATAGAAGATGAGGAAACATCTATTGAAGAAGATGTTGAAGAGGATTTTAATGAAGGAACCCCTGAAATTGACCCTGCTCAGCAAGAAGTCTATGACTATGTTGAAAATTTGGAAAGGAAAGCTTCAGAGGGTAGAGAGAGAACCCCTAGTCCTCCATTGTCCGAAATAGATGTGTTAAGAAGGGATAGGTATGAGCTAGAAATACTTAATAGACACATCAAAAATGAGAATGAAATTTTAAAGGAACAAGTCAAGCTCAAAACTGATATGAACTCAACCTTATCCCTACATATAGACAAAGTGGAAAAGGCTAATGAAAAGTTGAAAAAGAGGAACAAGAAGCTAATCAAGGCACTTATCAACTTAAGGTTCAAACTTGTCATCAGAAAACCCAGAAGATCTCTAGCTTCCAGGCAAAGGAGAAGAAGAGGATTAGATGTTCTTGCAAAAGCCTCTGAGTTTATAGGATAAGTTGCATGAGGACATGCAAGAAGTCAGCAGTGGGGGTATGTTGAGCCTCAAGATTTTGCTTTCTTTCATCTTACTTTACCTCATTTTCCTTTGTCCATTGTTATCCTAGACCCAATTGATCAATGAATTTAGTTAAAATTACTTTTAGAATGATTAACATGACTGACTTGCTAAGTTTTGTGATTTTTGCCATTGTAATGCATTTTGACCGGAACTAGCTGCAGAATGCAGACATTCCGTAGCTAACCGGCAATTCTGCAGTTGTCCTCACGTTTGGGTATGTTCCAGGTGGCCTCTCAAGAAAAACCGCATATGGGCATATTCCATGTCATGTCTACATTGTTCGTTGCTCACCATGAAGGAAGAAACGAATTCTGGATATGGTTTTGGTACGTGGGAACACATTTAAGAAGGCAGACTTCTAGTAGGACTGTCTTAGTCCAGATGTCCTTTTCCTTTTTACGCAGCCACTTCAAGAGTCCTAATGTGATTTCGATAAGGAAAGACAATGATCCTGGAATTGTTGCAAGACTTGTTATGTACATTTGTTATATAAACACTTGGGAAACCGAGAGCTAGGCTAGATTTTGTTTCCAGATTTTGCTTAGATTCCGTGCTACATTTCTGAAGATGCAGATTGCTCTGTTCAAGTTATTTCACCTTTAATGAAGCAAACAATATTGTTTTGAAAGCGTTGATTTGATTTGGAGTTAGATTATGTCTGGTGGTAGAGGGCCCCTGCCTCCTGCACGGATTTATTTGCGCAATTTAGATAAGTATCTTAGCTGCCTTTACGTTTTTTGAAGTTGAATTCGTAGTTGTTTTCATTAGCTACTATAGTTATACTCGTTCTAAAAACTCTTCCAAAAGAAGAAGCTCTTCCAAAAGATTATGATCATGAATGGGAAATGGCTATAGTATTGTAGGATTTAATTGTAATCTATTTTGTTCACCATCACAGTTATACTTATGCTAAGCACTCTTCCAAAAGAAGAAACTCTTCCAAAAAATCCTTATAATGTCTTAAGCATGATTGTGATCTTGAACGTTTCAGTTGTGTGTTTTCACTAAGTATCATAGCTGTTCTTTCTCTTAAAATGTTTTTCCAAAATATCATAACGATGGGTAGGAGATAGCTATGATATCTTAGTTTTTCATTGCTTTCAGTCTTTATGTTTTCATTTGCACTGAATTGTACAGTTAGGATTGTTCTAAGAAACTCTTCCAAAATACCAATCATGATGGACAAACAGACTATATAATTCCATATAATAATGCATGGTAGCCTAGTTAGGATACTCCGGAGTTTAATTGCACTTAACTCATGTTCAGTTATTTTGTTTTAAGTTTGATAATGACTTGTATTTTAGCACTGTTTTAGACTAGTGGCATCTTAAGTTCAGTTTTAGCTTAACTCTTTGCATTTGCACTCCACATTCAGTTGTCATTCACTGCATATTAGATTACTTCAGTTGTTAAGTTTAACAAAACAGCCTTCATTATTTACAAACCTCTTCTTGTTCTAAAATCTACAATTGATTCATAACCATATGAACATAAGACAATATCATTTTAAGGCCTGAAGTACTTCTGCAACTTCCTTATCATCTCACAAACAAACATTTCCTCAAAAGACTATTTTAAAAATCTATAACCTTTGAGTGAAGTGTAGTGCTATCAAACTAAGTTGCAGAATAGAGTTAGGAACTAGTCTTAAAATAGAGATCTTATGATGGTATCAATGTTTTACTCCAAATATGCTTCAACAAATCTCTAATCATGGATAACATGTTGCATCATTATAAGTTAGTTGTTTAACTGTTTAGTTAGGATAATTTGCATGCTTAGCTGACCATGTCTCAAGCTCTTTCTCAAAACACCTTTGATGAAAGAATTTGACAAGTTGAGTTTATGTTTTGAATCATTTGCTTAAAAGTCATTATCAAGCTTTGTTTTTGCTCAGTCATAGTTTGGATTTGATTCTATTTCAATATATGCAATTGCATTTGTCATTTGTCATCAACCAATTAGGCTTTACTCTGTTCTTAATCATTAGCTTCTTTCCATTAGCTTTCTAGTCATTTTCCTTGTGAACATAAAACCACCAAAAGATCAAAAACATCATAAATCATCACAAAAGACCAAAAACATCACAAAACACTACACACAACGCATTAAGAAACAAACACCTAGGTACATACAGTACACTTCACTTCAGCAGTTTACCAACCCTGGTTGACAATTAAATGAGCTCAATTCAGGAGACTAGATTGAGACCAAACAAAGGGCTCGACCATACCTCCAAAGCTTAGATGCATCTCTTTTGTACAAGATCTATTATGCTTACATCTGACTTATTTTTCCTCCCTTGAGGTCGTCCTCTTATTTTCAAAGAAAAGAAACATATGATCTACTCCCCTAGAGTAGAGATTCACTCCCTTTTCTTCCACAGTTTCACTAGGTGAGTCCTGATAGAGGCATTACCTTCTAGCTTCTTCTTTTCCCGTGTTTGGACTTTCTCTTTGTTGTGCATGGCAGGAGGTCACTCCTAGTTCTTTTCTTCTTTCTTTACCCAGGACTTCTTTCCATTTCCTATATTCTGTGTCTTCACGATAGAATTGATTGGGCTACTACAGTCATTCATCATTTGAGGCTTGTGCTTATTGTAGCTGGAACTTACAAAGGGAGTCATCATTGAAGTACTAGGTTTATCCCTTTTGATTTTTCATTGGTTTTTCTTCAGAGAAGATTCAACTCCTTGACGATTTAACATTCTATTGTTCAGCATGACCCCTTTACACAGAACGCTTAAGAAAAAATTAGTTGCCTCTGTTGTCTTGAATGGTTGTGTTGCTTCACCAATGTGCATATTTTGAGAGGAATTCTTTGCTTTGTTATACCTACAATTTGTTGACTTATGCCCAAAATTTCCACAGTTGTAGCATTTGACATGGCTTAGGAATCGGGAAAGGTATTGCTATACTTAGCAACATTCCTATCAAGGCCATTAATACAACCAACATGTTTTCTCCTACTATTTTTGCTCCACACTCTGTTTTCTTGCATGCCATCTAAAATCCATAGCTTTAGGTCCAAAATTATTGCGAGAAAAACAGTAACCATAAAAAATATTTTGATGACTGAAGATACCTTTTCTTTGAGGTATTTTTCCTTGAGGGGGAAAGAACCTTTGTTGGTTCTTCATGTGCCTTCCATGGTTGTTTGAATTACTACCTCAAGTAATTCTACGTTTTTTATGCTTATTTTCTTATTTCTGTTGTTGCCTCTTATGGTTATTCCTCTCTCTTCTTTGATGCTCTTGCTCAACATCCTGTTGTTGTTTCTTCCCTTGTTCTTGTTCTTGTTGTCCAACGACCCATTTTATTTTACTGTTGTTTGTACCTTCAATTTCCTTCTTGGACCTTGAATATTATTTGGGACCCAAACCGGCCTTGACAAGAGAGGATTTGTACTTGGCAAGCATCTCATCCAAGGCCTCCCTGCTCTGCTCAAGCTTCTGATATTGAGACAAACTATATTTTTCTTTTCTAGTTCATGTCTCAATGAGACTACTTCATATTGTAGTCTCTCACAGTGACCTTCTCTTTCATATAGTTGAATGGTCAACATCCCATTCAATCTGCTAGCCTTTTCTTGTTGAGCAGTAAGATCAACTATTTTTTTGCTCAACTTCTCGTTCTCAATTTCATACTTGTGCAACTTATCCTTTTCCTTGTCATTTTCTTCTAATATCTCCTTGATCTTTATTAGAGAAGATATCACCTTCCTCCTAAGACAGATCCTTTCATATAGATCATTTTCCTAATTATTAGAGGTGTTAGTTGAGTCACCATAGAGATCCAAATTCCTCTTTGTGACCATAGAGTCTTCCACATATCTGAGGAGTATTCCTTCTTCACCACTACCAGGGATACTCTTGTTCTCTCCTATGGATGAACACACTTGGGATACCTCTTCTTCTTTAGTGTATCCCTCATTTTCTATTGCTACTAATGTAGGTTTATCTATATCACTACTAGATTTATTCACATCTTCAAAACCTTCACATGAACATCTAGAAGATAAATTACTTGTACCTTTACATTTATCACATATAATGGCATACCTTCAAAGCAACATGGCCTCTCTTCTGAGTCTTATTCATCGTCAACTCAAGAGTGATGGGCAACAACTCATGCATTAAGAGGAATATCTTCAATCTTCTCAGCATCTCCTTCTTAGGATGCCTTCTTCTTCTTCATGTTCTTCTTATCACCAACAACCACATGTCCTGGTTCACTACTTGAGCAACAAGGTTATTCGGCCTTCTCTTGAGCTAAATTGCTCTCTCCTCCATACATCACAATTTTTCCAACATTTCATTTGTAGTCTCACAATGACTAACTTTATCAACATTTGGATTTGATGCCCCTTTCATGATGATCCTTTTGGCTTCTTCATTAAGATCATTCTTTTCTCCATTCACTATGGAGCACCATACATCAACATCTGAATCCATTAAATGGGATTCCATTCTAATACTCTAGAGTTCATAGTCTAATCCATTCAAATATGGAACTCCTTCTAGTCTTAGCCAATCTTGATTATACATTGTTCCCATTTTATCTACCTTCGTGCGGAGGAACTTGGCTATGATACCATTTGTTGGAAACAATGTTAATATTGAAGTGTGGGGGGGTGACTCATTATTATTAAGGATAACTTTAACTTTCAATATTGATTTATATTTTCTCATTCAATGGGGAAACCATTCATGTGACCAGCAACAACACATTATCTAATAGCAGTACAAATTAACACATAGACACACACACCATGAGCAACATACACATGAGACACTGATATTTAACATGGAAATCCTTTTGGGAGAAAAAACCACAAAATATTGTTATTTATTTGATGTAAATATGGGCTTATATTCTATTACATTAAAAAAGTTATGAGCCACCACTCATATGAAGCACTAACTCCCTTTGATTGTTTGTTAGCGCCCACTAGCAGGAAGCACCAACTCTCTTCTTTTGTAGGAATCTTATCAACTTACGAGAAGCACCAACTTCATGGATTTTTTGCAAGCACCAACTTGCAACTCCTTGGATTTATGCAAGCACCAACTTGTAGGAGGAACCTACCCCAAGACTTATTCATACCCCCACTAAGATGGAAGCGCCAACTCCCTGTATGTAGGCTCCAACCCACACTCAACAAATCAATCTATGCTCTCTACAGTTGGTAGCCACTCTGCCTGATTTCAACTCTCTATTCTCCTCTTCTTTTGACCCTTTGCTCTACTCAGCAGACTTCATTTATACTCAACAACACACACTCTTTATCTATACTGCAACAACTCTCTTTACTCGACCCTCACACATTAGGCACATAGAAGCTCTCGTCCTTCAATACTTTAGCGACATACTCTCGACCTTCCCTTCTATAGCACATGCACACTCTTTGCCTTCTCTCAGCAGTGCACACCCACAGAGATCACCATTCATCTCACTTAGCTATGATGCAATCCCCACTTTGCACAACTGCAATCCTAACTTTTGTTCCTCTACTACATAGGGAATGATGTATTTTATGTTTTCATTCATGCTTCCCAAGTGCGTACTCATGCATGGATTCCCATACTACATAGGACAGGTTTCCCTAGTCAGTCTCATAACTACAAAAAGGTTCTCCATTCTACTATAGAATCTAATTTTCTGGCCACTTTAGTTGCATCAATCATGGGGATGGTCACTTGATCATTCTCCATATTGAGAAATAAACCTCAGTCATCATGCACACCTAAATAATATCACTCATGAACTTTGTCGGCACAAATAAAATGGCTCTCCTTTCATTCTTAATTTCTCGTAGAGCTCAAATTGTACTTCAAGCGTGAATCTCTTGGACAGTGATCGGAGCTTTTTCTCCTATCCATATCTTCCATTTAATTCTTCATCACTTGCATAGAATAATTGAGGTGATTTTCTTCGGCTAAATAAAATCTCATTAAATCATCTTGCACAATCGTGGTCCTCTCTTATCTCAGTCTCTTGCCTTCGACAATCCCCATAGACTCCATTAATGCATTTGTGCATCGAGGTCCTTCTTTCCTTGCTAGCTAGTTGCTAACTCATCCATGGATTTAATCATATTTTGTTGTTGAGTTGGAGGCCTGGATGCCTTGGTGCCCTTAAATTTTTCCAAAAACATTTCATAAGAGTTAGAGGCTTCCGGGCACTAGCCCACCAGTGTGTACCACTGACAATTCATTACCACATTTCATGCCTTTAAACATATACCTGCAGTGCCTTTTTATTTATTATTAGCTCAAAGGCCTATGGTCACCAAGCACGCACAAACCAAATCTTAGGCATAACCTTTAGCCCTTGGCCTTTTTCATCGAGCATTTTTTTCTTTTGATTTTGGCCTAAAATCCCTTAGTCACCAAAACACGTGAAACAGCTGCTTAAAAGTTCATTGGGCCCACTTATATACATATGTTTCTACTGAGTTGGATCTTGAATGCTCACAGGCATGTAACTTCTTTAAAATGAATTTCCAATTCCTTACAGGGTTTCGAGCTTCTGACCTAGCCTACCTGTGCGCTCCATTGACTATGTCGCTCCTCTTCCCTTATGCTTCATGTTACACAACAATTTGTCACTGTCCTTGTAATCCCCATTCCTTGATCCTAGAGGAACCATACAGTGACCCTTGTGTACTTTACAAGCATGGAATACATACCCATGAACCACACTTTTTCTTCCAATTCATCTCCCTTTACAACTTTTCTAGAAGATCCCTATAAAAACCTAGTTTTCAAGGTCAGTGCTTTGTATCAGTGTCTAACCTACACCGATAGCAGAGATTTGCACTGAGACCCACACCGATCGGTGCCCTATCTTAATGTCGGACCCACGTCGATCCCCTTTTGGAAATTTTTTAAAATAGAAACTAATTTTCCACGACTAGAAGCTTCGTGAGGCAGTGAGGTGGAAGTTTGTTTTGAAGATATGGACGAGGAATTCCCCTTTGGGATTCTTGTTCCCAAGAAATAGGAACTAATCCAAAGGATAATCTGTTTTCCCATTATTTGAGGGCCCATATCCTCCTCCTCCATTGTTATATAAGGGGACCTCCTTCACCTATGTTGCCTTAGTTAGAGAGTTAGAGCTAGCTTGTTAGAAGTAGCAATCATAGAGAGGAGAAGCAATTATAGCTTTGGGAGATTAGATCAGAGTGTGATTGTTTTTGTACGTTAGGAACATAGTGAGATCTTCGACCTTTGTATATGAGGGTGTTGAAAACGTGCTTGGATATGGACCTACCGATGGAGAGCCTCAACACGAAGGCTTGGTTGTAAACTCCCCTTGTCTTTATCATAATAAATTGAAACTGATGTTTATCTTCCACTCTTGTTTACATTTATAATGAGAATTCTAGCATTCCTTGATCAGTTAGATAGATTTTAATTGTTTTATGTTTGTCGCAATTTTACGCTTGTCATGGTGTCTTGACTGTCTATACAGGTAATCAAATTTTGGTAGCAGCATGTATCGAGCTTGAGAAGAGCGGCGGATCAAGAAGCTTCGATGGAAGATGACAACATAGCATCAGAACAAGGTAGGTCATATTCCTTGCTCTGAATTTCATTTACAATCTAGGAAGGTAGATGTTAGTATGTTCTCGTAGTTTCTAGACCCACCCTAGGGCTAGAGGGATCGCCTATGTCCGCAAAGGGGATTTACCTGCTAAAAAAATTGGCGACTCCATTGGGGAGTTTCCTTTGATTTTGTCACTCTTTGAGGTCTTAGTCATTCGACGAGTTTAGTCGAACAACCATTTCCCTGTTTGTTCCTATGTTTTTCATCAATTAAAATCTTTTAGTTTTTGCTTGAAGTGGTGAGTCTAGCCTTGGTTAGGATAAATTCTTTGTTTTTTTTTTTTTTGTTTTTTTTTTTTTTTGTTTTTTAGGAATTGGTGCTTTTATTTGTCTGACATTCATGCCAATTGGCGCTATTTGTGAGTTATAAAGCTGCTCCATCGGGTTGTTGGCGCTAGTTTCAGCCCCTAAAGTCGTGCAAATTCCAGTGGGTGTGAAAAATTAAGGTTTTTCCCTAAGTCTTTCACCAGTGTGTCTTTCCCTTCCAGTCCTTTTCTCTACATGATTTAAATGTTCTCCCCTTCGCTCAAGTTGGTTTGATTGGCTCATTGGCTTGGTTTTTGGTTGTTTTTTTTGTTCTTTATGTTGGGACGTGCATCCTAACATCCTAGTTTTTTCTTGGATTGTGCATCAATTTCCTGGTTGCATGCTTCGTGGGACATCGCCTTTCTGTTTGAGTCAGTCTACTTGCTTGGTGAGCTATCTCTAGTTGATTTCCTTTTTATTTTTGGTTGCTTGAGTGATCAAGTCTCAAGTTTCTATCCAAGTTCATTTGGTCTGCTTGTTTGCTTGTGAGCATATATATACATTGCTCATTGTTCAACTAAAAATTCTTCTTTCTATGATTTCTTGATGTAAAAGGGAATGAATGCCTTGTTTTGAGCCCACGCTTTGGAAGTCCTCTTTGTTCTTGAACTCCTATGTCTTGTAAATTTTTAAGGGATTTCGTTACAAAGTGTTCAAAACAATATTGTATTCTCAATGTTTGTTGCATCCTTTTTGCATTAAGGAAATTTGCATTCATTTAGTTTTCATCTCATAGTTTGCTTTTCGTTAAACTGCATTAGATCACATTGTATTGAAAATTCATTTTTGAGATCTATCATTGAACTTAGATTACATAGATTCATATAGAAGTTTTCAGATGACATCAGTAGGGCTTTGAAACCGAGACATCATTCAAGATAAACCGTTAAAATTTATTCAATCAACCTAAGGAAGCATTGAAACTTAACTTTCACATTTTAGAGATCTAGGCTAGTGATGTGTTCCGGCATTGTTAAACCTAGCAGTTGTCACTCGAAATCTTGCATTAGACCGTGTTAGTATGGACTTGTGTTCCCCGTACCATCGCGAATATAAAGGGAGACCCTCATAGGTTGCAATCCTTTATCCATAGGAAGTCGAGTATGTTGCCTTGTAATCGTGATACAACGATCACAACATTCGGGGAGATTAGCTTTCGTACATCAAGTCCTTGGTCAATTCTCTTTAATTTTCTCACAAAGGTGTATATTGTAGTTCATGATTACCTAGTTCACCCTTTTGCCTAAAGTTCCTGAGTAGTCATTTTTTTATCTTTACTGACTCTTTAAATTTGAAAATATCATCAAGCACTTGTCCTTTCAAGCTCGTTCAAACTGAAAACGACTAGAGTCACCTTTTGTCCTTTCCTTGACTCTTAAAATATGAAAAGGCGGAGTTTTGTTTTAGTGTCTTAAAAAATTAACTGTCCATGAAATATTCATGGTTAAATTTATCTTCCTTAGTGTTTTTTGAGGATTGTTTCTAATGGCAACATTTCCAGAGTTTACCAACCAAGGAATCCCCTCTGAAGGGAATCCTGGTCCTTTTCCTTATTTTGGTAATGTTGGTGCTCCTTACATGGCAACATTATCCCTTCCTGGGTTAACTGTTGGTTTTCCCGTTTGGTTATTTTCGACCTCGGTGGTCCCAAGTGTCCCAACCTCTGTTCGAATGTCTCCTTCACCTGAACAACATCATGTTGATCTTAAGATTGACCCCTCACCTTCTTTCCCTGGTGAGAGTCTGGATTCTATTAACCAGGTGGCTAAGAAGAAGAAGAAGTCGAAGAAGAAGAAGGAAAATAAGTTAGGGGTGAAATCAACAACTATTGCTACCCATGCAGCTAATGTCGAGAAACCTCCCACTTCATATCACAGAGTCAAATTCCATTGAAATTTATGTGAGGGTGACCACCTTCTTCGTGATTTCCCTGGTATTCCCAAGGTGTTATAAGTGTGGTCCGTTGGCCCGATTCATCCTTCATCATCATGCTGATAATGAGCCTTTAGCGAGAGATAATGAGACTAGTAAGAAACAGGGTAAGATCAAAATCCCCTGTAAGTTATGTGAAGGGAACCATCCTATTCACCTCTGTCCTTATATGGATGAAGCCTCTAAAGTATTGGATACCCTTTCGACTTCTGAGTCCTGTATTCTCGTCGGTTATCGAAATTTTTCTTCGAGTCCTCCGATAGTTTATCGTCATTGATCGGGATTCATCTCCGGTCAATTCCACTCTCTCTGAAATTTAGTCTCCTGAATCCATTTCTGAACAATCATTGGTTGAGAAAAATTTCAACCCGATTCCACCTGCAGTCCATCATGTCTTTTCTGTCGAGAGTGGGCCTCATCCCAATCAGGTTATTTTTGTTTCCTCTGATTCCCCGGGATCGGAGGGTGATCCTCCCATTTCCATGATCTAGGAGGGTGATCCTCTGACTCCTGTCGCCATAGTTCCATAAATTAATCCTCCTACTCTTGTTCTCGGAGCCCAGGAGGATGGTATTTCCACTCCCATAACGCAAGGGGATAATCCTATTATTCCTATGGCACCCCCTCCATTTAGTTTGGTCGCTTCCTTTGATTGGAGTTGATTTACGGGATACCGTCTTCCTTCTTACGCGCCCTTTGAGATCATTGTACATGCCTGCAATATGGTCGTACGGAGCACGATTATAGATGAAGGCGCCTCGGTTAGTATTATGTCCTCAACTACATGGCAAGCTTTGGGTTCTCTGCAACTTGTGCCTGTTACTCAGAATATATTGGCTTTTAACATAGGAACGAGTCAACCATTAGGGATCCTTCCAAATTTTCCTATTACTTTGGGAGGTAAAACTGTCTATATAGGCGTGATGGTTGCCCAAGGCCCCTTGGATTTTAATTTACTCTTGGGGTGCAACTATGCTTATGCCATGGGCACACTTGTCTCTTCCCTCTTCGTGTGATTTGTTTTCCACATGAAGGTTGGATCGTGACCATTGATCAGCTTTCATTCTTTAGTCCTAATGTGACATCTTTTCTACCGTCATCCCTTCCTGGTCCTTACCTGTTGGTGATATCTTCCCTACCAAAGGTCAATTATGTGGCCACCTGTTCCATGTCCATGTTCGCTAATGATTCAGTCAGTGAGGTAGTACACAATGTACCGGGGGCATTAGATCCTGATTTCCAGAATGTTACTCTCCCATTGGATGAGCACCTCTTGGAAGCCATCACTTCTTCTATGTCTTGAACAAGCTGGTCGGAGCATAGTTCGTTTTCTTGTGTCAAGCTCCTTAAAAAATGAAACAAGATTCTTTCGAAGCACGGTTCATTTTCTTGTGTAGAGCTCCTTAAAAAATGAAACAAGGTCATTTGAGCACAGTTCTTTTTCTTGTGTCAATATCCTTAAAAAATGAAACAAGCTCTTCAAAGCAGAGTTTGTTTTCTTGTGTCAAGCTCCTTAAAAAATGAAACAAGCTCTTTTGAGGATAGTTCGTTTGCTATGTCAACCTCGTTAAAAAATGAATTAGGTCATGAGGATAGTTATTTTACTGTGTCAACCTCGTTAAAAAATGAAACATATTCCTATGCAAGTTTAGCTTTTGATTAGATCTCATAAAATCCCAGCCGAGTCTGTCTCTTGATCTCGTAATTGAACCTTCACTCCATCCACCTGTTAGTAACTAGCAGTCTACTCCAGTGAATGCGTTGAATCTTGCGGGGCATGTACCTCGAATTAAGTCACCATGTTGGGGGCATGCAAACCTTTTCAAGCATATTTTATCTTTGTTTCAAGCTTGTGTAAAAATGAAACCAATCTCAAGCATACTTTTTTTTGTTGGAAATACTGAGAGGGGGGGTGAATCAGTATTCCTTTCAATTAGAGCATTATTTAATCTTCAATTATTATCAGTGTTTGTACAATGATAGCAGCAAATAATGGAACACAAATGCACACAATTTTTAAGGTGGAAACCCACTCGAGACAAAAACCACCTAATTCTTTAATATTCAACTCCAATTGAAAATCAAGCTCCAACTTCCTAGAATCTAGAAAAGCATTCTTCTCCAGCTCCCACTGGATTGATGCTCCAACGCCCGAGATTTTTCAGTAGTCAACTGAACGGATGCCCCAACACCCAATGAGCTACAACTCACCCTGGCACCACCCTACCACCCTATAGAAGAATAAAAGAATAATGGACTCCCGTACCAGGGAAAATGGTCCACTTTACAATGATATAGAATTATGTAGAAGAAGAAGACACACTAAACCATAACCCCAACTATGACACAACCACTTAATGATGATCTTAGACCTCCCGACACTACCTCTTCAACTCTTGGCAGATAGACACTAGAAAAATTTTTACAATAATGTATTTACAATGACTTAGTGCAATGATACCTTTATAGTGACTGTATGCAGTTCTGTCCACTTGAAGACTTCGTGTGATGAACTTCTTTTCAATGACCCATGCCACAACCCCATGGAGTTTTAGCCCACTAACTGGGGTTACAAACTTCAAACACGAATATCTCTCAAACCGTGAAGAATTATTTGGCGTGCCATATATCAACGGAAACATCTCGACAAGAAGAAACCATCAAAAGAATTATTGAACCAAAATGTAGTAATTTGGTAGGTCAAAATTTCCATGCAATATTGGGGTAGCCCCTGGTGCTTCTTGGGTTGACATCGATGACAATCGTTGATCAACATGTTTCTGTTTCAAGCTTGTGCAAAAATGAAACCAACTTCAAGCAAAGTTTCCTGATTTCAAGCTTGTGTAAAAATGAAACCATTCTTATTTTACCTCTCATGATTTCCATTTTATCAACCTGTTTTGACAGATGAGCCATGGTTTTCTCATTCCATCATCACCATTTGCATGGCCGATCATACGCCTTCACTTAGTTGTTTTACCCATTTCTTAAGAAAATCTGCAATGAGTGGTCTTGTTAGCCAGCCTCTTGACCTTTACTTGTTCTAAGCAGTTCCACCATCACCAGGACCAGTTTCTACCCTTAATGCCACTCATTCCTCTAGGAGGAGTCAACTTTCAGCTCTTTTCTAACTCTCAAAAAATGAAAAGATTTTTGAGACTCTTGTTGTTTTGAACTCGTTAAAGGTTGCGAAACGTCATCTTCCCAGTATATGTTTACCCCTTTTTCGGGCTCGGACATATTATTTACGAAAAAGGAATACCTTAGCCAATCGCGACTAAGAGGTTCTCTCAGATATATTTTTTTAACCTTGTTACACAGCAATTTGTCACCGTCCCTGCAATCCCCGTCCTGCACATTGGAGGGCTCATTCCGTGACCTGTGAGCAGAGACAAGACTTGAAAATACTTTCATTGCATCCCTCTGAAGATGAGCTTTCATTTCCCTGAAGACATCTCCTTGCAAAAAATCCTAAAAATAGCTCTTTTTCCATTGGCACAGTTCCACCGTTCAGCCTTCGTGCCAAGGGGGCAAATCCTCCAAAGAGGGCGCGCCAATTGCTGCTCTGTCATAGAGCCGCACCCGCGCCAACCATATTAAGAGGTTTTTTTTAAAAATAAATGGCGGAAGTTTCGTCCTAACAAATTCCTGGACTGATATATATCTTGAGTTGGGAGGTTTGGCTATGGATTTCCATAGAGGGGAAGTGGTTTGCCACCTCTCATGGAAGCTTCCTTGATGATAGGGCCAATCCCATAATTATAGGGATCCCAACTCCCCTTCCTCCATCTATAAAATCTTGCTTATCTCCATGGCAAGCTAATCTCCAAGTTCCCAAGAGCTTTCACATCCTTATGCTGCAAGAGCCTTCTTGATTCCCTTAAGGCCAAATCCAAGCAAGGAGACTATTGCCAAGTATCCGGAGAGAGAGGCTTGTCCCATCCTTGACAGGCTTTATCGAGACATGTTTTGCTGACGACCCGCCAAAGGAGAATTCGGCGTCGAAGCTATGGTTGTATTCTTCTTTTGACTCATTAATGATAAGCGACTATTAGTTATGGTTCCACTCTTGTTCTTGATTATGTTCATGAGTTATGTCCTCTTCGACTGACATATAGTTGTATATACTGGATTCTATGCTTGCGTTTGTGTTTTTTCTTGCATGTGCAGGTGTCCGATCACGGAGATCGTGAGGATTGTGATCTGCCAGGGCAAAGGAACGGGAGCACCACCTCTTCTACAAACGACAGCGTTGGATTCCAGGTAAGCCTTCCTCGCAAGTCGGTTTATTTGCAATTAGGAACCTGCACCATAGCGTGTTTGATTGTTGCTAGACCCGATCTGGGCTAGTAGGGATCGCCTCTGTCCGCAGAGGGGATTTACCTCCTCGACAATTTGGCAACTCCGCTGGGGACTCAGCTTGTTGTTTGATTTGTAAGCTATAGACGGAGCCTGAAGCACAGCCAGATAGCCTTCGAAACGCTTTTGCTCTACATTAGCAGAGTAGATCAACGCTGCTTCAGTCAATCTCCGGTTTGGTTTACGGACTGAACAACTTGGAGTTTTGTCTTCTCTTTCCGGTCAACTTCTTGGCCTTGCTTGCTTGGTCAGCTCTTTGGGCTGGTTTTTCCTGTTTGTTTGGCTTTGTTTTAGCCTTGTCATCACTTGTCTGTGTCTGAGATTGCTTGTTTTTCATTTTTCCATAGTAAACTCAGCTGGCGCGCTTTTCAGTGTGACAGTCGCGCCCATTGGCACAGGTTTCCTGTGTATCACCAGCGCCATTGCCTTTTTGGCGCTAATTTCAAGCTCACAGTCGCGCCAATCCTGTGAGCTATTAGGGTTTGCTGTGTTTCATGCTTTCTGAGACTGACTTGTGATTTTGATCTTATTTTTTCCGATGTTTGAGTGCACTGAAGCCTAGTTTGACTGGTTGTAACCTCCATCCTTTGGTTGTTTGCCTATTTCTTTCAATTTTGCATTTGAGCCCTAGGGCATCTAGGTGCTTTTGTGAGTCGAGCCTCCCTTGGGAGTTTTTGGTTTTCGTTCGTTCAATCGACTTTGGGATTGCTTCCTTGCATTCGTTTGACAGTTGTCTAGCATCTTATTGCGCTTTTTGAGTGACTGATTTTGTTTTCATTCGAATTTCGCTTTGCTTCATTTTGGTCCTAGATTACACGGCTCATTGGTGTCTTTGGGACTTTTCTTGGTTTTGAGAGACTTTTGGTCGATTTGAGATCTGATTGTTCGTGCCATTGAGTGAAATCTGCTTGTTTTTCTCTCTTAATATCATCTCTCAAATTTCTCCTCATTTGTTTTCGGTTTGTTTAGTGCATCTAGCTATCAAACATTGAAAATAAAAAAAATCTCTTTTGCTTTTGGTTGATTAGTGCAAATTGAAATCTTTTCGATATTATTAGTAATTAGTGACTTTGGAAGAAAATTTTTTAATTTCATTAGCTGCATTAGAGATATCACTGATTGTCTTCTGATCATTTTGTTTGTGTAAAAAGCTCTTAACTCTTCTGTAGCTAGCTTTCATCGAACGAAATGATATACTGTGGCATGTAGTTTTGCATTTAGGAGATTTTTGAGACAGCGCATTCGTTAGGGCCTGAAAACTGAAACGTAATTGAAGATAAACTTTAAAATTTACTCAATTTACACTAAGGCAGCATTGAAATCTAACGAAACACATTTATAGGTCTAGGCTAGAGACGAGTTCCGGCATCTTAAAACCTAGTAGCTTTCGTTCACCTCTTGGCTTTAGACAGCGCTAGTACGGACTTGTGCTCCCCATACCGTCGCGTATATAAAGGGAGACCCCACTAGGTTTCAATCCTTTATCCATTGGAAGCCGAGTCTGCCGCCCTATACCCGTGATACACCGGACACAGCATTCGGGGAGATTTCCTGCACGTACGTCAAGTCCTTGGTTGATTTCTCCTTCATTCTTGAGACCAAGGTGTATATTGCAGTTCACGGTTATTTGGTACACCCTTTGCCTAGTATTCCTGAGTAGTCATTTGATATTTTCTGACTCTTTAAATTTGAAAGGATCACCAAGCACTTGTCCTTTCACGCTTGCGTCAAATCTGAAAGAGATAGAGTCCCCTTTCATTCGTTTCTCGACTCTTAAAACATGAAACGGTGAAGTTTCTAAGTTTCAATGTGGTAAAATAAATCACCCGCGATCACATGCCCTTTTAGAGTTTGCTTGTTGGACATTTGATTGTGTGCCTTGGTTTTCAGCCCATGTGTGGTTTTGAGTTGTTTTGATGGCAACTTTTCCAAAGTTCACCAACCAAGGAATCCCCTTCGATGGGAATCCTGGTCATTTTCCTCCTTTTGGAAATGTTGGTGCTCCTTATATGGCAACGTTGTCCCTTCCTGGGTTAACTGTTGGATTGCCTGTTTGGTTGTTCTATCGCTTATATATGACAGTTTCGAATATACTGTTCTTGTTGATAAATTCTCATGACAACATCATGTTTAGGGTTAAAATTGGACCTCTCCCCTTCTACACTTTGTTTTATAGTCACTCCTCTTCTACTTCGCACTGGTGAAAGTACGGATTCTAGTAACCAGGGCTGAAGAAGAAAGACAAAGAGTCGATAGGAGAGGCTGAATCTACAGCTGTTGTGCCTGAGAGTCTGTTAATCGCTTGCCAACCACTCACGGAGGGCAGGGTTCCCTTGCATGTTGTGCACGGGGAACCATCTTCTTCGGAACTGTGCAACGTTCCCCGAAGGTCGCCCGAAGAGCCGATTCCAACGATGCTTTACGGGTGCCTTGCTCAAAGTCAGGATTCGGGGGAGCACGACGTCTTCCCGATTGGTCTTTGGTAGGAAAACCTGCGACCATGGATGCAATCACACCTTATGTTGTGTGAAGGGCACCATGCCATTCACCTTTGTCCATATATGGATGAAGCCAAACGAGTTTTGGACAACTTAATCGGTTCTACACGCTGCCTTCTGGCTGGTTACAAACAACTTTCTTTGATTCCTCCACCAGCTGACCCTACGATTGGTTAAGAGTCATCCTTGGTCGATCCCGCTCCCTCGGAAATTCAAATTCAAGAATCCGTTCCCGACCAATCATTGGTTGTGGGATCGGTTGAGCTGGCCCCATCTGCGGTGCACCGGGTCTTTTTCGTTGAGAGTGGATCTCACACCCCCCAGGTTCTTCTTGGTTCTTCAGATTCCTCAGACTTGGAGAAGAATCTCTTTGCCTCCCACTTGAGTGCTCCTCACTCCGTGACATTGCGGAAGATACTCCTCCTTCGAGATGGAAGTCGTGGAGGATGCTCCTTCTTCTTCCATAACACCAGGGGAAGACCATCTCGATTCGATGGTAGCCCCTCTGAGTAGTTTGGTCGCTTCCTTTGATTGGAGTCGATTTGCAGGATACCGCCTTCCGTCTTATGTGCTTTTCGAGATCACAGTACAGGCTTTTGGTCTGGTCGTACCCAGCACCATTATAAACAGGCGTGTGCATTGTCATTATCACTCAACTGCTTGGCAGCAAGCTTTCGGTTCGCCGCCGCTTACTATTATGTGAATGTTGGCGTTTAAACGGAAGAACCTAGTCAGCAGTGGGATCCTTCAAAATTCCATGACCATGGGAGGTAAAGCCGTCCATGTCTGTAGGAGCGTGATGGTTGTTCCGAGCCCCTTGGATTTTCCAATACGCTCTTAGGGCGTGATTACTAATAATAGGGCTGACATCTCCTCCCTTTTAAGCCACAGTATTCCCATGAAGGATTAGATCAATGAAGAAAACCATTGATCAGCTTTTGTTCTTTGGTCCTAATATGGCAGCTGGTCCACCATCATCCCTTCCTGGTTTTTATCCACCCGTTGTATCTGCCCCACCGCAGGTCAACTATGTGGCTATATACCCCGTGCCTGTACTCAGTGATAGTGTCGTTGTGCATCAGGTGCTGGGGGCATTGGGTCCTGACTTCCAGGATGTTTTCCTTCCATCACGAGTGGAACTCTTGGAAGCGATGACCTCTTGTTCATTATGATGAGGTCGTCCAGAGCATGGTTCCTTTCTTGTGTCAAGCTCCTTAAAAAATGAAACAAGCTGGTTGGAGCATGGTTCTTTTCCTGTGTCAAGCTCCTTAAAAAATGAAACAAGGTTGTCGGAGCATAGTTCTTTTCCTTGTGTCAAGCTCCTTAAAAAATGAAACAAGTTGGTCGGAGCACAGTTCATTTTCTTGTGTCAAGGTCCTTAAAAAATGAAACAAGCTAGTCGGAGCATAGTTCTTTTCCTTGTGTCAAGCTCCTTAAAAAATGAAACAAGCTCGTCGGAGCACAATTTGTTTTCTTGTGTCAAGCTCCTTAAAAAATGAAACAAGCTGGTTCGAGCAGAGTTCCTTGTCTTGTGTCAAGCTCCTTCAAAAATGAAACAAGGTCTGTCGGAGCATAGTTCGTTGTCTTGTGCCAAGCTCCTTAAACCATGAAACAAGGTGTCCTGAGGATAGTTCTTTTAATGTGTCAACCTCGTTAAAATAATGAAACACGTTCTTGTTCAATTCGAGTCTTTGTTAAGATCTCGTAAAATCCCAGTCGAGTCTTTCTTAGATCTCGTAACTTGAACCTTCACTCCCTCCATCTGTTTACTCAGGTGCATGGACTGAAGCTTGGGGGGAATGTACCTCGAATTGAGTCACCATGTTGGGGTCATGCTTACTTTTTCAAGCATAGTTTGTTTTCGTTTCAAGCTTGTGTAAAAATGAAACCGGTTTCAAGCATAGTTTATCTTTGTTTCAAGCTTGTGTAAAAATGAAACCATGCCCATTTTACCTCCTGTGATTGCCATTTTATTAGCCTGTTTTTCCAGATGAGCCTTGGTTTTCTCACTCCATCTTCATTATCTGCTGCGTCGATCATATGCTTTCACTTGGTTTTTTTACCCATTCCTGAGGAAATGCTGCGATGAGTGGTCTTGTTAGCCAGCCTCTCGACCTTTACTTATTCTGAGAAGTTCCACCATTACCGGAACCAGTTGCTACCCTTTATACCACTCGTTCCTCTAGGTGGAGTCATCTTTCAGCTCTTTTCTGACTCTCTAAACATGAAAAGATTGTCGAGGCCCTTGTCATTTCGATCTCGTTAAAGTGGTCGCGAAATGACATCTACCCAGTATACGTTTACCCCTTTTTTGGGCTGGGATGGATTATTTACGAAAAAGGAATACCCTAGCCTATCGCGACTAGGAGGTTTTCTCGGATATTGTTTTCTACCTTTTCGGGTTCGAGGAACTATCTACGAAAAGGGACCGCTAGAGTTTAATTTTCTGCTGTATTTTGAAAATCTCTAAACATGAAAAGACGTCGAGTTCTTCCTTTGTCAGGCTCGTTAAACCCTGATGACATTGGATTCAGTCGAAATGACGTTCTCCGAGTTCCTCCTTCCTAGGGCTCGTAAAATGTACTAGGATGAATTCGTCTGAAGGACGAATTTATATGACAAGCATATGGTATCCTCTTCAAGCTTGTGTAAAAATAAAGAGGTACTTGCTAGAAATGGTGGGGGAAAAATGGAACCATCGTCGTTGTCGTCGGCAGTATGTCGCTCTTGAACATGGAACTTGTCTGCATTCGTGTCGGGTTGGGGACATCTCATCTCGTTTCTTCACTTTGCCTCCGTGGGTTTGGATAATCCCTTTTGACCTCCCATCTTCTCATTGCCTCGTCACCATGACCTCTAATCCGTTGATGTCAAATACTTACGATCACTATTTGATAGCGATTATATGTTCGAAAGTTGACCTCTCGAAAGTGTCATGCCCTCGTTCTCCACTGATGCGGTTAAAAAACATCATGTTCCCTCTTGTCTCGTGTCGATGATGTGAAACGACGTATAGCCCGCCTTCGATCAGGGTCACTTCCTGTGATTTCGATATTGTCCGAGGAAGTTGGTCTAGAACCCTTCGGTGCCTTGGAAAGCCTGCATGCCTCAATGCGAGGTTCTTCGCATTCGACGTGAGAGTTTTCATCATTGGCCTCCGATCGGATGATTCTGCGGGTGTTCGACGTCAGCTCATTTATTCACACGCCGTAGATTGTACCTGTAGTACCTTGAGGACAATTGTCATTATTGGTGGTTTCTCTCGCGTCTGTTAACAGCTTTCATCATTGGCTGGTAATCAGACGATGTTCTTGCATGTTCGACTTCAGCTCACATATTCGCATGCTTGAACTTGTACTTTGTTCGGGTCAAGATGGAGTGCAAGACCCTGGATTGTGTCTGTTGTAATCCAGGCTGCGATATTGTGGATTATTATGATTATTTACATGACTCACTGATTGGATGGCTGCGACCATACCTGAGTCTATTCATCGATCCTCACTGGATGGCTGCGTCCATGCCTTGGATCTAGATTATTGTATACTCTGTTATGGATGGATGCGCCCATACCACACATATATATCATGTATCTGAGACATCAGTTGTACTTCGATCCGCAGGTTTTCCGATGGCGGTGTTTTCAGTCGGCATGTTCTCGTAAAGCATTTCACCCCTCTCTCTCTTTCGGGCCTCATGCTTTAGGGGGCATCTGTTACACAGCAATTTGTCCGTCACACAGTACGATCCCACATATTCGGGCACTCCGTTCGTGGCCCTGGCCAGGCGGAGACAAGACTTGGCTCTTTTCATTGCATCCCCTGCGAAGATGAGCTTTCATTGCCTGAGGGGCTGTCTCTGCAAAAATCTAAAAATAGCTCTTTTTCCGGCAGGCGCGGTTCCACGGGTCGGCCACCTCGCGCCAAGGGGAAAATCCTCAAGGAGAGCGCGCCAATTGGCTCTCCAGTAAACGGAAGCGCACCCCCGCCAACCATGTTAAGAGGTGTTTTTTAAAACTGCGTGGCGGAGAAAGTTTCGTCCTAACAAATTCACCATCACAATGCTCTATCTTGAGTTGGGAGGTTTGGCTACGGTTCCCGCAGAAGTGGTTTGCCACCTCTCATGGAAGCTTCCTTGATGATAGGGCCAATCCCATAATTATAGGGATCCCAACTCCCCTTCCTCCATCTATAAAAGCTTGCTTATCTCCATGGCAAGCTAATCTCCAAGTTCCCAAGAGCTTTCACATCCTTATGCTGTAAGAGCCTTCTTGATTCCCTTAAGGCCACATCCAAGCAAGGAGACTATTGCCAAGTATCTGGAGAGAGAGGCTTGTCCCATCCTTGACAAGCTTTATCGAGACATGTTCTGCTAACGACCCGCCAAAGGAGAATTCAGTGTCGAAGCTATGGTTGTATGCTTCTTTTGACTCATTAATGATAAGCGACTATTGGTTATGGTTCCACTCTTGTTCTTGATTATGTTCATGAGTTATGTCCTCTTCGACTGACATATAGTTGTATATACTGGATTCTATGCTTGCGTTTGTGTTGTTTCTTGCATGTGCAGGTGTCCGATCATGGAGATCGTGAGGATTGTGATCTGCCAGGGCAAAGGAACGGGAGCACCACCTCTTCTACAAACGACAGTGTTGGATTCCAGGTAAGCCTTCCTCGCAAGTTGGTTTATTTGCAATTAGGAACATGCACCGTAGCATGTTTGATTGTTGCTAGATCCGATCTGGGCTAGTAGGGATTGCCTCTGTCCGCAGAGGGGATTTACCTCCTCAACAACCTTTTTTGGATCTGTGAGAATACCTACGAAAAGGGACCTGCTGGAGTTTTCTTTTCCGCTTCTTTTCAAACTCTCTAAACATGAAAAGACGTCGAATTCTCCCTTTGTCAGACTCGTTAAAACTAAATGACATCGGAAATCGTCATCATGACGTTCATGAGTTCCTCCTTTCTAGGGCTCATAAAATGTACTAGGATGGATTTGTCTGAAGGACAAACTTATATGACAAGCATACGCTATCCTCTTCAAGCTTGTGTAAAAATAAACAGGTACTCACCATAAATGGTGGGGTAAAATGGAAGTTATTCATCAGTTTTATCAGCATTATGTCACTCTTGAACATGACACTTATTTGCAGTTCTTTTCAGGTTGGGATATCTTCACTCTCTCACTTTGCCTCCATGGTTTTGGGAAATACATTTGCCTCTCATTCAATTACCAATCTTGTCAACATGTCCTCTAATCCTATTTGAGTCAAATGCTGCCAAATTCTAGAGTCCTGTCACCAATATGTTAACGAGAAAATCCTTTTGCAATTTGTACATTCCCTGATCCTCTATTTCAGTCTTGATTAACACTCATATTACATTCTCTGTTTTGTGACGATGATGTGGGATTCATTATGACTCTCCTTCGACGGATCGCTTCTTGTCTACTTCTACTCATTATCCAGGAAGTCGATCTAGAGACTCCTTTCCGGTGCCTTAGAGCTTGCATGCCCTAATGGAAATTTCTTCGCATTCGAAGACAGGTTCACATCATTGGCCTTTGATCGAGTGATTTCACGAGTGTTCGACTTCAGTTCTTTATTCACATTATGTGGATTTTACTAGCAGTACCTTCAGGGCCATTTTCATCATTGGTGGTTTCTCTCGCGCATGTTAACAGTTTACATCATTGATTGGTAATCAGGCCATTTTCTTGCATGTTAAACTTCAACTCATTTATTCGCATGCTTGAAATTGTACTTGATCGGGTCGTGACGGAGCACAAGACCCTGGATTTTATTCTCTAGAGTCCAGGTTGCGAGGCAATATGATTTTTCCATGATTGGATACATCTTTCTTTCAGATGGATGGCTACGACCATACCATGAGTCTATATGTGATCCTTCTTAGATGGATGGTTGCGATCATGCCATAGTCTCTTTTACGGATGGCTACGTCCATACCTTGATTCATGTATTTTCATCAGAGATTCTAGTTATGTATATGTATCTATGCTTGATTTGCAAGTCTCCCGACGGCAGAGTCTGGTTCCTTACACGTACTCGTAAATCATTTCACCCCTCACTTGTGTTTGAACTTCATACTTTAGGAGGCATCTGTTACACAAAAAAATTTCACTGTCCATGTACTCCTCGTTCCTTGATCCTGGAGGACCCATACAGTGACCCTTGTGTACTTTCCAAGCATGGAATACATACCCGTGAACCACACTTTGTCTGCCAATTCATCTCCCTTTACAAATTTTCTAGAATATCCCTATAAAAACCTGGTTTTCAAGGTCGGCACTTTGTCTCAGTGTCTGACCCACGCCGATAGCAGAGATTTGCACTGAGACCCACGTCGATTGATGCTCTATCTTAATGTCGGACCCGTGTCGATCCCCTTTTGGAAATTTTTTAAAATAGAAACGAAGTTTCCATGACTGGAAGCTTTGCGAGGCAGCAAGCTGGAAGTTTGTTTTGAAGATATGGCCGAGGAATTCCCCTTTGGGCTTCTTGTTCCCAAGAAATAGGAAATACTCCAAAGGATAAGATCTTTTCCCATTATTTGAGGGCCCATATCCTCCTCCTCCATTGTTATATAAGGGGACCTCCTTCACCTCTGTTTCCTTAGTTAGAGAGTTAGAGCTAGCTGGTTAGAAGTAGCGATCATAGAGAGGAGAATAAATTATAGCTTCGGGAGAATAGAGCATAGTGTGATTGTTTTTGTGCGTTGGGAATATAGTGAGATATTGGACCTTTGTGTATGAGGGTGTTGCAAACGTGCTTGGATATGGACCTGCCGAAGAAGGGCCTCAACATCAAGGCTTGGTTGTAAAATCCCCTTGTCTTTATCATAATAAAATGAAACTAATGTTTATATTCCACTCTTGTTTACATTTATAATGATATTTCTAGCATTCCTTGATCAGTTAGATAGGTTGTAATTGTTTTATGTTTGTCGTGATTTTACGCTTGTCGTGGTGTTTGACTGTCTATTCAGGTAATCGAACGTTGGTAGTAGCATGTATCGAGCTTGAGAAGAGCGACAGATCAAGAAGCTTTGATGGAAGAAGACAACATAGCATCAGAACAAGGTAGGTCATCTTCGTTGCTCTAAATTTCATTTACAATCTATGAAGGTATATGTTAGTATGTTCCTGTAGTTGCTAGACCCACCCTAGATCTAGAGGGATCGCCTCTGTCTGCAGAGGGGATTTACCTGCTCAACAATCTGTTATTGGAGATTCCAATATTTGACCACTTTCTACCTTCCAACATCGTGTATGCCATACTAGCCTCTACCCGTCATCCCCTAAAGACCTCCATTTTTCGGCCACACTGCAATGCCTAACTCCCAATTCAAATTTCTTATGGGATTTCCACCTTTCGAGAGATATTTGTTATGTGTTTCGTCGATTGATAGTTTATCAATTGTTGATCTTTGTTAGCTCGAATCCATGCTATCCAGGGCACTTATAAATAAAGTTATATGCTTCCGTGATTATGGGATTCTGACTTTACGGGAAATTTCCGCTAGTTGTCAACTGGATTTCAGGTTTCCGTATTTTCGAGCATTTTTCCTACGAGTTTAAGTTCCTTAATTTGAATGGACATATTTTCATCCTAGATCTTCGAATACTTCTAGTTGTATCCCCGCAAAAGTTGCACCAAAGTCTTGTTGACTACTTTTGTTTGCCCATGTGTCTGTGGATGGAATGTTGTAGATCTCTTCAAATTTATATTCATCTTCTCCTACAATGTAGTCCATAATGCACTAAGAAATCTTGTATCCATGTCTGAAATGATGCTCCTTGGTATCCCAAAGTGCACCCAGAATTGTCCAAAAGAAAGTTTTTTTTTTCTTATTTCCCACTGCTGGTCTTTTTATAGGGCATCAGAACACACATCCTGTTGAACCTTTCAACTACCACGAATAGGTAGTCATGTCCCTTCATGGTTGTCAGTAAACCTCCCGCAAAGTCCATGGAAATTATTTCCCAAGGATGAGTAGGCACGAGTAAGGATGATATAGACCTTGTTTCCTATTGATAGGCTTGATGGTACAACAAAGCATGTATCCTCTTATGAACCTAGCTACCTTCTCTTACATCTTGGGCCAATACACATACCTCTGCAAGTTAGTGACGATCTTCCCTACACCAAATTTCCCTACAACCTTGTAGGTGTGAGCCTCTCTGATCAGCTACAATTGCTCACCTTTAGGAACACATAGCTTATCCATCTTGTATAGTAACCCATCCTAGAGATGGTAGTCAACATTGATGTCACCGTCGTGCACATGACTCTGACTCTGCAACTGTTGATACACCTCCTTGAAGTCTTCATCCTCTGAATATGCCTCTTTGTATGCATCATGGGTGAATGGATCCATGTGCATAAGAGTTCCCAAATATGTGATATTTGATGTGAGTGGCCTTAATAACATGCCGGCCAACTTGTTTGTGTTTCCCTTCTTATACTTGATCACCAAATGAAATTTTCATAAAAATCCCATCCACTTGTAGTGCATGGTCTACTGTAGCTTACTCTAGGCCTGCAAGTACTGTAATGACTGGTTATCTCTATGTATTATTGTCTCCTTTCCCATCGAATAGTGCTTCCACTTCTTCACATCTTGCACCATGGCATAAAGCTCCTTATCGTAGGTAGTATAGTTAAGAATTTCCCCATCAAAAAATTCATAATCGTAACATATAGGTTGTCCTTGCATAAGAAAACTCCCATAGCATACCCACTCACATCTATCTCCGCTTTGAAAGGCCACTGCAATTTTGGTAATGCTAGAACTGGTGCTTGGACAATCTTCTTCTTTAACTCTTCAACATCCCTCTATTGACCTTTTCCCCACTTGAAACTCTTGCCACTTGTTGTTATGGCATGGAGCGGTGCTGCTATCACTGAAAACGAAGCTATGAATTTATTCAGGCACTATGATGCCCCAATGAAACTCTTGACCTCATAAACATTAGTAGGCACCGGCCATTTCATGATGGCCTCCACCTTGGAAGGATCTATCTTCAACTCTCCTCCACCAATCACATACCCCAGATACACCAAAGACTTTTGCGCAATCTCACACTTCCTGAGATTTTCTAGCCGTTGGTGTTTCTTCAATATTTCTAGCACCTGCATCAAATGTGAAATATGATCCTCCCAGGTAGAACTATATACCAATATATCATCCAAATATAATTTAACAAATGAATCTATAAAAGGGCGCAGTACATCATTCATTAATATCATAAATGTAGTTGGTGCATTACATAAGTCAAATGGCATAAATAACCACTCATACAAACCTTGTCTAGTTTTGCTGGCGATCTTTCATGTATCTTCTTGTTTGACTCGAACCTGGTGATATCTAAACTTCAAGTCCAATTTGGTGAAGTACAATCCAGGTTTTCCACAGTGTCAGAGAATATATGTCGGCGTTTTGAATCTCCATGGAGATCCATCTTCAGGACGATTGAATGAAGAAATGAAAGAAGGGCTTAGGTCAAATTTATAGAGAGGAATTTTTTTTATTTTTTATTTTTAAGAGCCAACAAGCATTAATATCTAGGAAATAATTAATTTATTTTATTATTGTTTTTATTTAGATTCAATAATTAATTAATCAATTAATTCCTTATATTGAATAAATTCAATTAATAATGATATATGTATATAATAATATCTAATAATAAAATAATACTACTTTTCTTATTTTAAAATTTTTTAATAATTATTTTATGTTTAAATTTTAATTTTTAATTCCTATGCCTTTATTTTTAATATTGATTAGAATTAATAGTTATAACTAAACCTATAATAATAGAAAATAATAAATCTAATAATAAAGTTTAATATTTTTATTCCTAGAAATTTAGTAAATTTAATAATTACAATTTCCAATTTTTATTTAATAGTCTCTAGTATCAAATAATAGTTAATGATTATAAAATCTAAATCTAATTTTATCCCTAGAATTTTAATAAATAATAGTTAATAATTTTTATTAATTCCTAGATTTTTTTATTTTTTTTAACTGTAACGGATATATGGATTTTATTTATCTGAAAAGTTTATGGGTCATTTCCAGAGTGACCCCGATTACATTGCAGATTTCTAACTGCTGTTGCTTTTAATCTATTACAATTTTCAGGGCATTTGAACAAAGCTTTCATTGTTTACAATTAGCAGCCCTTTCATGAGTGAGCTGCCTTTGTTTGCCATCTGATCAGCTTCACTATTTGACTTTCTAAGAATATGATAAAATTTGCAGCTGTCAAAGTCTAGAAGAACTCTCTTCAATATGTCCAAAATTTTGTTGAGGCTGACATTGTTGAACCGTGCCTCCAAGTTTAAGCTTTTAATTATTATCTATGAATCACCGAAAACTTGAAGATCTTTTACTCCTTTGTCTCTTGCGATAAGGCAAGCTTTGAGAATCCCGAGGATCTCTGCTTGATTGTTGGATTTCTGGCCTAATCCCCAATAGAAACAGTCTTTTGAAGAGCCGTCCAGAGAGTAGATGACCCCCCCAACACCAGCGGCACCAGGGTTCCCTTTGGACGCCCCGTCAAAGAAGATTGTGGTTAAATTTTGAGACCGCCACCAAGATTGAAAGGAATCATCACTATCTCTTAAGCGCCAGTCCGGATTGCCACTTTGAGGGGAGAGGAGATACTTGCTCGGATAAGGCACTAGAGGGCCTAACCACATCTTTTCATCGAGCAGTAGCAAAGGATATTCTTTTACATACTGCTGTTGGGCCGCTTCCAGGAGGAAGGACTTGGCTTTTGCAGCTACTTGCAACGGGGAGTGCCACACCTCTTTGAAGATCAGCTGATTACGTGCCAACCAAAGCTGCCAACATACATATTTGGGTAGTGCTATCCAGATTTTGTGCCAAAATGTTTTGGGGGGGATTCGTTGGGGATAGAAATGACTCCAAGAGGCAAAGAGATCTGAAACATAATTTTGGGAAGGGGCTGGAATCTGAAAGTCCTGTAAAATGAGCCCCCAGACTTCTTTAGCAAAAATGCAATCCATAAATAGGTGTTGGGTTGTTTCGGTGTTGTTGCTGCATAACACACATCTGTGAGGCCCTACTATGTTCCTTTTCTCCATATTATCTCCCGTTAGAATTTTTTTATGGACCAGGGTCCAGAAAAAGAAGTTCAGTTTTGGTAAGGCAAGAGATTCCCAAACGTTTTTCCAGAAAGCCGGTGTTTGACTGCTATTTCTTGAGGCCTGCAAAGCTCTATATCCTGCTGTTGTGGTATAAACGCTGGTCAGACCCCAACCCCAGCTATATTTTATGGATCTATTGACAGGGGTAGCATCCTCCAGCAGATCTTCCAGCAAGGTTTGTTGATGAGCTAACCTGGCTGGTACTCCATGAAAATCCCAACCGGCCCAATCTCCACGCTGATCCCATTTCGATAGGTCGTATAGGCTATTCACTCCTGCTCGCTCCAGCCAGTTTCTGAGGTCTGTTATGTCCACGTTTTCTGCCAAAGGTTCTTTCCCCATGATACTATCCATCCACAGATGAATACGTTTGCCGCTTCCAGGTATTCTGTAGATCTGTTTTTTAAAGAAGTTGCTACTTTTGCAGCATAAATTCCAAACCTGCGTGCAATTTGTTGTGTTAACGTAATGCAGATTGCTAAGAGATTTGTTGGGACCATACTTTGATTGCAGAGTGATACTTACCGGGTGTGTGGGCTCGTGGATCAGCTTCCACAAAATCTTACCTCCCAGTGCTAAATTGACAAGAGTGGGATCTCTTATTTGCAGCCCCCCCTCCACCATCGATTTTTTGACTACTTCCTAATTCACCAAATGCATTTTTTTTCCATTGCCCTTCCCTCCTTGCCACAGAAATTCTCTGAGAAGTTTGGTGATCTGCTCCATCACATTTCTTGGTGCCAGAAGAAAGGCAGCCTGTAAAATTGGAAGCGCAGACAGCAATGATTTGATCAAGATCACTTTGCCTCCCTTGGTCAACCAGTAGCCACCCCACGCAGCAATCTTGCTTTTAATTTTAGAGATTATTTCACTCCATAGAGATCTTTTATTAACTCCAGATATGATGGGAAGGCCGAGATACTTAAATTTGTCCCAATTTGCTTGGCCTTTGAACCCAAGGAGTGTGGTAATGCCTGTAAGTTCTTGTTGGTCTATATTCCATTTGAAGACTTCACTTTTACTCTCATTGACTAAAGCTCTCGAAACTCTACAATAATTTCTGAGGACTGTATCAAAAGCTTTGGCTATTTTAATGGAGGCTCCACCGAGGAGGAGAGAATCATCAGCAAAAAGTGCGTGATTCAGGGGATCAGCTCCGTTGGAAGGTTTGATACCCGGAATGTTACCAGCAAATCTTTCTGCAGTGAGCTTTCGACTAAGGGAGTCTGCCATTAAGATGTACAGAAAGGGGGAGAGAGGACATCCCTGCCTGATCCCCCTCTGAGCTTGGAAAAAGTTTGTTGTTCGACCATTGACTAGGGGGGCAATCCACGGATTTTTAATGCAGGCTTTAATGAGATGAACAAAATGAGGCGAAAAGCCAAAGGAAAGAAGAACATTGCTGAGGAATGTGCGATTAACTCTGTCAAAAGCATTTGCCATATCTAATTTTATCAACATACCTTTCTCTTTCCGCTGTTTACTGGAGTGGATTGTCTCCTGGACCTGGATTACGTTGTCCATAATATGCCTACCTTCCACAAAACCACCTTGAGAACTGGAGATCAATCTTTTTAGCAATGGCTTGATCCTATTTGCTAACAGTTTAGCCAGAATTTTATATGAAGCATTACACAGCGAAATAGGCCTGAATCTAGCAAATGATTCAGGGTTGGTGTCTTTGGGGATTAGAGCAAGGTAAGTGGAGTTGGTTCCTCCACCTATCTTGGCTTTTTTCATGAATCCACTTATCATTTTATGAAGGTCTACCTTGATAATGTGCCAGCAAGATTTATAGAAGTGGATTGTGAATCCATCAGGCCCAGGGGCCTTGTCAGCTTCCATGGACCATATCACATTTATGATTTCATCCTCAGTGGTAGGTCTACAGAGGATTGTGTTGTCTTCAGGACTGATGAGGGAAGGGGTGTTGGAGAGGAATTCAGCAGTTTCCTCATCATTACTTTGAGCTCCTTCACTATATAGGTTCTTGAAATGGGATTCAACGACTGCTTTGACTTGATTGAAACCTTTGCAGACTTGGCCCTCAGCTGTTTTGATTTCTACTATATAATTCCTTGACAGTCTCGCTCTGTATTGCCGGTGGAAGAAGGAGGTGTTCCGGTCCCCAGCCTTCAACCACAGGCTTCTGGATTTGAGTCTCCAGTATTCTTCTTCCTTTCGGAAAGATTGATATGTTGTTCGTTGGACTTTTATTTCTGTTTCCAACAATGCTGTTGTGATATCTTTGCTTTCCATATCTGTTTGTAGGGACTGCAATGACTGCACTGCCTCTTTTCTTTGTTCGGTAGGAGTAGGGGTTGGTTTCTTTATCCAGTCTTTCAGGGCTTGTTTTGTGGCTTTCAACTTTTTCTCCCATACATAACTTGAGGATCCCGTGAAGGATTTGGACCATGCTGCTTTCACCGTTTCTAAGAAACCATCTCTCTCAATCCAAAGAGGGCTGAATCGAAAAGGAATGGGACCTAGGTCTTCTTCATCTTCCAGGAGGAGCTGAATTGGCTTATGATCAGAGGTAAGTTTAGGCAGAATTTTGGTGATGATGATATTTTTGTTCATCATTATGGAGCTTTGCACCAGAAAACGGTCTAATCGAGCAGAAATGTGGTCCGATCCAACCCGATTATTGGTCCAGGTATAAATGCCTCGGACAGGATTAAAATCTAAAAGATACCAAAGCTGAGAGAGCTCCTCCACCTTGGGCAGCATGGGGTCTCTGATGCTGGTACCCCCCCCCCCCCTTCTCTTTTGATTTCATTACAATATTTAGGTCCCCGGCTATGATGATATTAGTGGGAGAAGACTGCTCTAAAAAGGCAGAGAGAGTATTCCAGCATTCTCATTTTTCAGAGTAAGAAACAGGTACGTAAATATTGAAGAGAGAGATGGATAACTTACTTGCATTGTGCTTCAGTTCCATGAAGATCCACTGCTGGGTTTCATGATAGTTATTCAGCTGGAATAGGTCTTCGGTCCAAAGAGTTGCCAACCCACCAGAGGTTCCCCTTGCACTGACTGCTTTTCATGTTCTTTTATTCCACTTTGAACTGCTGATCTCTAGAAGGGCTTGCCCTTCTATTTTGGTCTCTTGGAGCATGAGAATGTCTGAGGGTTCTGCTTTCAAAAGGTCCTTAACTGCATCAATTTTGGAGGGATTCCCTAGTCCTCTACAGTTCCAAGACGAGTTTCATCATTTACTGTAAGGGGGGTTGGGGCCTCCCTTGGAAGGCCTTGGTTTGGTATTTCGTCTGTTTGAAATTTCTATTGTGGGCTGACTTCCTTGTGTTTTGAGCCTTTCTGCCTCCTCCTCCCTATTTTCTTTGCAGGATTTCCTTCCTGCTTTTTTCGATGGTCACTCATAGGTTTCATCCTCCGAAGAGTCAGAGGCTTCCACTGGTTTTTTCCTTGCTATTTCTACATATGAAGGATTGGTGGGGCTGCCTTGATTGGTATCGATCTGTGTTGCTTCCCCTCCCTCTTTGTTTGAAGGTGGAGTATCTTCCTGTTCCACATTCTCCTGAGTTAGATTTACTTGGTTGATATGCTGAACACTTTCTGTCCCATTTGGAGTTGCTTCCATTTCTTGGTTGATTTTGGATCTGCTAGGTCCTCCAGTCGTATTGCCTTTACCTGTGCCTTTTTTGAGTTTGCATTTTTCTGAACTAGGGTCCATTGTTCCCCGTTTTGTTTGTCTACTTGTTCCTCAGCCTTCTTCTTGCAGTGCTTTGCAAAGTGACCGTGTCCGTGGCAGTGTCTGCATTTAAAAGGTAGTTGTTTGTAGTCCAACTCTTGGACATGCATCCACCCAGCAACAGTGAGTTTGATTGCTTCCGGTAACCCCTCTTCTAGATCCACTTCTACGCAGATGTGAGCGCAAGAATACTGATCCTTTCTTGCAACTTGGTCTATGTATTTTCCCAATGCATTACCTATGATCTGGAGGGATTTTTTATTCCAGCAATGGAGAGGCAAATGGGGAAGCCTAACCCAAACCGGGACAGCAGAGGGGACATCTTGGGTGGGATCAAAATCAGGGGACCATTTGTTTAGATAAAGGCCCTGGGGACCCATGAAGTATGGTCCATTTTTGAAGATTAAGCCTCTATTGTGGGGGTTTTCGAAGACAAACACAAAGAAGCCCTTACCTACGAAGTAACTTTTGACTCCCTCCTTGATCAGAGGCTTCCAGTTCCTTTGAGTCCATTCCTCAACTGATTTTGGAGAAGGCCAGAGGCCCGTGAACTGACCAATGAGGCCTCTTTCAGCCAGATTCAAATCCGCTTTGCAGGTATCTTCTTCAGGAAGGGCCACAGAAGGGATTGAGTCCATTTTCTTAACAAAATTCTATTGTGACGATGAGGGAGGACGCTTAGGGCCAGCAGCAACCAATGATCTGAAAGCAAGAACCTCCAGAGGCATAGGAGGGGAGTCAGGCTCCCCGCAAGCATCCATGATCAGAAAGAGCTCGAAGCAGGCCGAGCAGAAGGGCGCAGAGGCCTCAGGGGCACGCTAGAGCAGCCAGCAGCCCAAGCTCAAGCAAAGCGCGAGGAGGCAGAGCAAAGGAGATTTGAGGAGACCACCCCCGGCCGAAGCAGTAGCAAGTCGACCCGAGTTTCTAAATAATAATTTATTAATTCATATAATTTTAATACTTAATAGTCCCTCAAATAATTGTTAATGATTATTATTTATTCCTAGAATATTAATAAATAATAGTTAATGATTATTATTAATAAAATCTAAATGTCTTTATAATTAGTTTATATTGTAAAACCCCATTTTATTTTTAATTCTCTTTAGTTTTCTACCCATAGATATTAATAATAATAATAATTTATTAATTAATTACATTTAAATGGAAATTTATTAATTAATTAATTTTAAATGGAAATTAATTAATTAATAGGGTTAATTATTAAAAGTAAATAATGAATTATTTTTTTTTATAATTTTTATTTTAATATTAATTATATATCAAAGCTAGGTCAGAAAGCCCTAAAACCATATAATATAATAGGAAAGACCAAACCTGAGGAACTATACCTGGGAGGTTGTCTAACTGGAGGAAAAAATTTGACAAATTAGAGGACACCAGCAGTCACTGATCTCACAACCTCCATCTCTGTTAAGGTTTTGAGGATGCTTTATAATCTCGATTTCCTCTCTAATTTTCATTCTTCAATAGTGATCTTCTCTTGCAATGATTCTGGCATCCTCGAGACGTAAATGATGCTTAGTTTTTGTGGTATTCAGCTAGGGTTGAGGTACGAGATCTTTCATATTTAATATCAGCGTTATGCTCTTTAAGACGTCTTTGCAACGAATTTTGTATTTCCCCAATATAACTTTTCCCACACGAACAATCAATCTTGTAAACTCCTTTGAGTTGTTCGTGACTTATACTATCCTTAACTAATCACATACTTTGTCTTAATGTTCCTATTGCTGAAAATTGTGCAAATATATATTTCTTCCTCATGACTTTGACAATTTTGTCAGTAACACCCTTGATGTATGGAAGGAAAACCCTACCACAATTTTCCTGATTTTTCTGAGGTCCCTTGAGTTTCTAAGACATGACAGAGCCTTTGGCTCTATGTATGGATTTTATGATATCATTCTCACTATAACCAATACCTTTAAATACAGATGGCAAGTGATTGTGTTCATCTCTAAGGTGATATGTATCAGATATCCTCAGGGCTCTCACATCCAGTGTTAAGGACCCCAAACTTTTGACCCGGATGATGGTAAGAATCAGCATGAAGGTAGCTATCAGTATGAGTCTTCTTTCTGAATACTTGATGTCCCAGTGTTCCATCATCTTTCCTAGTAACAAGAACATCTAAAAAAGGAATGCTCCTATCTTTTTTGACCTCCATAGTAAACTTAATCTTTGAGGAGATTGAGTTAAGGTGATTAAAAAATCTATCAAGATTTTCCTTCCCATGAGTCCATTTTATGTCGGTGTCATCTACAAATCTTTTCTACCAAGCTGGTTTTAAGAGAGAGGAGAAAAGTGTCTTCTTCTCAAAATGCTCCATATATAAATTGGCGACAATGGGTGAGAGAGGTGAGCCCATCGTGACACCTGATATCTACTCATAATATTCTCCCTGGAAGCTAAAAAACGTGGATCATAAACAAATTTCTGCAAGCTTGGCTGTTTCTGGATCAGTAAATTATTTAATTACCTGAACAGCCTCATCTAAAGTAATCTTGGTAAATAATGACACAAAATCAAAACTCACCAAGATGTCGCTCTCTTCCACCCTCTCTTCCTTAATAAGCTTAATAAAATCATTGGAGTCCTTTATGAAGGAGTCGATATTTCCAACAAGGGGTTTGAGAATCTTGGCAACATATTTTTCCAGTTCATAGGTGGGGGTTCCTATGGTATTGACAATAGTTCTAAGCGGAACACCATCTTTATGAATCTTGGGTAATCCATAGATTCTGGGAATGACCTCACAAGAGGGGGTCAACCTCTTTTTTGTCTTCTCATCAAGACAGGAATTCATAATCGCCTTCTTAACATATCTTAGAACCTTAGGCATGGGGTTGGATTTGAGTTTCCTATAACTACCACATTCCAACTGTTCCTCCATTTTTCTAACATAATCAACCTTATCTAAAACAACAACGACCCCTCCTTTGTCTACCTTTAGGACCACAATCTTGTTATTGTTGCGAAGGGTTCTAAGAGCTAAAAGTTCATCTTTTTTCAAGTTGCTCCTAGGGTTTCTGGATTTCCTTAGAATCATAGAGCACTCTTGCCTTAATGCTTCTTTTTCTTCTAGATCTAAACTTTGAATCCCTTCCTCAATGCTGCAGATAATGCTCTCTTTCGGGATTCCCTTAGGGGCAACGATAAATTTTAAACCCTCACTGAGAATTTTATAGGTAGCTTGATTCAACTCTACCGATGAAAGATTAATGACCTTTTTATTCATGGATTCAAATTGGTTCTTGGTTTCAATGTGGTTCTGGCCCCCACCATTAAAGCCAACATTCAAGATGTTGTTAATCCCCACATCCTGGCAGCATTCGGTCTTACTACCCACATCCAAAGCCAAAGGATGGGAGACCAAAATTTCACCTGAACCATTCCTAATGCCATGTCTCAAGCTCCCGTATACGCTAAGGCAATCATTCCTAATGCCATGTCTCAAGCTCCCGTCTACGCTAAGGCAATCATTCCTAATTCCATGTCTCAAGCTCTCATCTACACAAAGGAAATAATTACTAATACAAGCTCTCATGGGGCCAAGCTCCAGAATTTCACCCTCATTTATTCCATCAACTTGGCGCACATCAATATGTTGCTTGATATTAGTGGCATTGTCCATCGATCAGGATGAAGATAAATTTGATATCACAATATCACGGCTTTTTATGATATTGACTGCATGGCAGTCCCTTAATTCTATTAATTTTGTTTTATTGAAACCAACTCCCTCTTCAACGTCTGATGAGCTAGCTCGAGAGCAGAGCACTGGGGATGTCTCACTGGCTTCTTCGGAGGATATCACGCTAGATGTAAATTTGACCTAAGTCCTTCTTTCATTTCTTCATTTTATCGTCCTAAAGATGGATCTCCATGGAGATTCGAAACATCAACATATATTCTCTGACACTGTGGAAAATTCAGACTCTTCTTCATCAATTGATAACCACAGAAGATTAAAAACCAAAATTGGTGAAGTAATTTTCTTGCTGCAACTGATCTAGCAGATAATCTATCCTGGGAAGGGGGTATCTGTTCTTGAGAGTGATTTTATTCAATGCCTTGTAATCTATAGACATCCGCCAAGTCCCATCCTTCTTTGGCACAATGATGATGGGTGACCCACATGGTGATGTACTCGATCGAATGACACCCTATTCTAGTAGTTGGTGCAACTGTTTCTTCACCTCACTTGCTTCTATAACAGACTACCTCTACAACCTAATATTTGGCATTGGGGAGTCTGGAAATAGCTAGATCTCATTCTCCACTTCTCTCTTAGGTGGTAACCCTTTAGGTTCTCAGAACACATCCTTGTATGCATGTAAAAACTCCTCCAATTGTTGGTTTTCTTTCTTGGTACACCCCTCTAGGGATACCTTTCCTCTTATTGACTCCTCTTTAGACTGACTTTCTTGTAAAAACAATAAAAAATTCTTCTTGCTATAACTGACCAATTTCTTGGCTTGATTGGCACTTGCCAATGAATTTTTTTACTTGCCTTTATGCGTGTTGATGATAAATGGTTTTCCATACTTGATGAGCCGGTACTAACTGGCTCTCCTCATGAATATTGCATGTCGCATGCACATGTATGGACTCCAAAATACAACTCCACACACATCAAGTGGAACCACATCTAGATCTAATTCATCAATAAAATCAGCACTGATAGCAAATCTAATTCTACATTGATTTTTTACCTTCAGCTTTGCATCCTTATTTACCCATACCAATGGATATGGGTTTGGATGATCACAAACTTCCAGCCCCAACTTCTTAACCAACTCTGTTGCAATGAGATTCACCTATGATCCGAAGTCAAACTCAACATAAATATTTATATGGAATAGTTTGGTAATTTATTTCTCTTCCTGTTGCTGAAGGCTACTCAGATTCACCTCCTTTTGTATTGATGTACAAAAAAAATTTTGATCCACATCTGAGTTGCTTGCAACTTGGTTGCTCGAATCAGTGGCCATGAGATTCTTCTTCTTATTATCTTTCTTCTTGTTCTTCGAGTTTAGCTCTGGATGTAACTTCCAGCACTTCTCTTCTGTATGGCCATCAATGTTGTAGTGGTTACTGAGATATTTGAATCGGTGTGTTGCGGTTGTCATATTCTTATCTTTTCCCACTTTTTGCTTCTTCTTCCCCTCCTTAGAAGCATCTTGTTGCTCCTTCTGCTTCGATCCACTTGATTTCACTCTTTTCAGGCCTATTTTCTCTCAGTATTGTGCTTGTACATAATCCTCGTCCACTAATTTGGGCTTGAAAAACATCACTCTCTCATGCAAATCGTGGTGCAAACCCCCAAAATACTTGAGGAGTACATTTGGGTTCTTTGGAGAGATACCCAACATTATAGCCATCTTTCTGAATTCTGTGGTGTACTCATGCACGCTTTGGTCTAGATGTTGCCTAAAGTAATTCCACTGGTCCTCCACGTACCCAATGGGATAAAACTGTGACTTAACGAGGGTTTTGAAATCCTCCAATCTCAGGGTTTCCGTGTGGATCTCCCACCAAGTCAATGCATGGCCCTCCAATTTCAGCCGCGCAAATTGTTGAGGATTTGGAGGGCTTGTGATTAATACAAATTCTCTTCTTGATAATTACTAGTGAGCTTACTTGTGTTACTTATGTCTTCTCTTCTTTTAGCTTAGTTTATCTTTCATTATGTCAATTATCAAAATGCACAAGACACTAAAGTTAGGCTTCTAGAGGTAGGGAAAAACCTCTCCCTCTTGGAGAGGAAAACCCACAAATAATTCTTCTTATAGATCTTCAAATGACAATTACCATGGCCAAGACTCAGACCCTTAACCTAAGTATGCTTCCAAGACCTTGTCTCTTCTTCTTTGATGATTTCCAATGATGATTCTTCTTCTTGCACTGACCTGCACTATCTTACACCAGCACTTAGAGAACACGATCTCTAAGTCTTTCTTTGTTGACTTAGTTACCCAAACACTCTATCTTAGTCCCATTCCATAAGCTTGTTCAAATGTTAGGCTAGGTCACTCGGGACCCTTAACTTCTTATTAACTTGAGGTTACTTCACTTCAGATATACTTTATTTCCTTTATACATACATTAGGAAGGTAAATCATAGATTTACTTTCCTTATTGTCTTCACACTATAATGTCACTGTTTGAAGTTGTTGTAGTATATCCACACTTTGTTTAGTCTTGATCAATTGATGTTCTCCAAATTGGAATCCACACTTAACCCTGGCTGAGATCTGCACTTATCCCTATCTGAAAACACAGTACTTTAGTTCAGAACAATCTGCAATTTATCCTCAGAAGAATCCGCACTTTTGTTACAAATTAATCCACAATTATTCTTTCACAAATCCGCACTAAAAAGCTTTGAACAAGACTTCAAAAATATGCATTGCATTCTATTCCTATGTACTTTCTATACCTTTTTACTCCACAATTTTTTGTCTCCCAAATGACCGCATATCAAATGTATATATATGTTGTACATCCCTTTAAACAAGTTGACCATATAGCTGAGAGTTAGGCCGACTAGTTCATGGTGAATTCTAGCGTTGATGAGGTATTTTTTTTACTGCTTTTAAAGCTTGAATTTCTTCATTGCATTGAGGGTTGTTGTGAGCTTCTTCCACAAGGTCTTGGAGCATATATTCCTATACTAGATCCTTCATGTATAAGACAATTAATTATATTTATTCTTATAAGACATAAACCTAATAGACATCAAGAAGAAGTATATCTACATAATAAAATATTGCTCATGAAACCCATGAAGAAAGTACACGAAAAATACATTTTATTATCTTTGTCTACTTCTCTACATAAATACATAATTGCATAGTCAACATGAAGACCGGCCTAGTTACACTTTTCAAAAAAAATGAGATATTTTCCCTTCCTCGATCTGATGGATTGAAATAAACTTCAAGTTGTTGCAACCATTGGTTCAACTTCAGAACGTCGATCTCATCATGGTATGACTTAATATCAAATTTTGCTTACAATTTAAATAGGGATTGATTCATGACACTCTAACTGGGTTTATCTTTTCTGAGTTCTTTCTTCAGTTTGTTCTTCGTGTCTTCCCGATATCCTGATCCCTCTTATGATTTTTCCTTTACATTTGAACCCCCATATTATCCAGATATCCCCAACTTATTTCTTACAGCCGCCATGAGGATGTTTACATTGCGGTTTATATCTGCGACTTGTTGTTCGAGCCACGAAAACCTCACCTCTGGACGATCACGAGGTTTGTTTACAGATTTGTCGGTCGTGATTACGGTTTTACAACTTTCGGCACTACCGATCTAGATCCTTGCAATATCCACAAGAATACCCAAATAAACCTCCTCTGATACCAAATGATTTGTAAAATGCTGTGAATATTCCACTAGACAGTTCGTCACAACAAATCTGATATTATTATATTTAAAATCCAATATTATACACTATTACAGTTTTATTAAACTTTAAGATCTGTAGATTTAACTGTAATTAGTACATGCACGCGAATATAAATTATGCAGAAAAGTAGAGAATGATAAATAATCTCGCACAAACATAAGACACAAGATATCCTCTCTGGGAAACCCTTTCGGGAGAAATCCTAGCTGGAAGGTGAGGTTGCTTCGCTCTCTTTCTCTATCTGGAAATATGGCTCTAGGTACAAAGAAGTAATGTATGTGACATGTGAGCTTCTACAGTGCATGTATCCTTTGTGTGTGCTCTACCTCCTACTTTTACTAGCTATCGTTTCTCAGCTATGGAAAAAAATTCTCTCGAAAGAATGGAATGCCTCTTCCTCCTAGTGGCCCAGTTATAACACAACCCGATAGCCTACTAGTGGTTATTTTGACTACATCAACTCTTAACTAGAGTTACAAAATATACTCTTCTATAGTATTTTACATAAAAAACACTTTTCTAGCCACTTTTCCATGAATAATGGGGGTTGACTTGGCATCCTCCCGAAACATAGGTTTGAAAACAGGAAGATCAACTTATTAGTGGCACAAATTTTGCATACATACTCTGATTGATGTGATTCTTGCATTGTTGGAAAGGTATACGTGTGTAGAATAACATGGAAAGGTGCGACATTAAGTGGAAAATTTTTACCCCAAAAAACATCATTTGATGCCTCAAAACGCACTCAGAAGGTTTCAGACCCTGTTTTTCCAAACTGGGTCCCACTAGTAAAAATGGTCCCATGATCTAATTCCTCCACTTTTTCCACTCCAAGTGCATCAATATGGATGAAAGATAATATAATGATCCAATTCAGATCACAAAACCAAAGAAGATAATAGAATAATTTCTCATGATGATGTCCAAATGAGGTAGAGGTTACTTGTATTTATAACTTTGCAAGGGTGTCCACTTTGCTTTAGTGCCGACCTAATCAAATATGCACACGTGGGCTCATAATTCAAAAAAACACTTGCCCTTGTCCAAAGTAGATGATATTTAGGTCTATTTTGGTCCTCTCGAAAACAATAATTCAATGCAACCAACATCTCCATCAAATGAACTATACAAAGTGAAATTTTACTGCAGTAGCATATTTTAACACTCCCTCTTAACTAGGGAGAATTCCACCTACATCATGTCATGTGTATCATGTCATCAAATCATATCCAATCTCAAGTATCTCATGATCAAGTATCGTCATTGTTCATCTCGATTCATCTCTTTCATGTTCATGCTTATCTCTTGATTCTCCCTGCTCATATGTTGAACATTCTCGAATCCAAAAAATATATATATATATTGGAGGGGAGCTCAATCTACCACCCTCTATCCATCGGGGAACCACTGCTACCACCTGGAATCTCTGCTAGCAGGGATCCCAATGCTAACACCTCGAAAGCATCAGTGGGGATCCAAATATATGACTCCCATCATCATCGAAGATCATATCACCAGGGATCACATCTCAACCTCGAATCACATTGGGGAGCTCAGTCTCAAATAGAAATATCATGGGGGAGCTAAACATCTACGACCCCATATCGATAAATAAGTGATATAGGGGAGCACATATCAACCCATCCTATTTCCTACCAATATTCCCAGCAATGACCCTCAAGAGTCATGCAGTAGAACATATTCATCATAATCATATTAGGTTGTACACCCCAAGTACACTCTCAACCCATTGGCCAGATGGGGAGTGATATTCCCAATAAGCCCGACTTATGGGTATGATTCCAACTGGGGTATACTTTGAAAAAACTGATATAGGGGAGCTACTACTCCAACCATATGTGTAACAGATAGGGGAGCAACATCCATGACCCTATTGTCCAAAGATCCCTCAACCCCAGAAGCCCTTCATATCAATTCCACACCCTGGGAGCTCAAACAGAGGGGGAAGAGATGGATCAATTTCCTCAATCAATGATGCTCTATGTAGATCAATAACATATCATCGCACTCATATCTATTAATCATCATGTCTCAATAACAGTTTTCTCTTGTTTATAAATGACATCAAATCAAATATCATATTAGAACAATATATATATATATATATATATATATATATATATATATATCACAAAAAGGATACCATAGTCATCCTCCCTCTCAAGGAGGTTCCAAACATAAGCCTAATTGTGTCTCATACAACAACAATGTCTCAATATATGAAGGTATCTCTGTACCAGCTATATATGGAATTCTTTATCAATTAGTTCCCACTCTTTATCATCACAATGTATCTATGTCATATCTAGAACCTATTCAAAAGTATCTTCAAAGAGCTTCTTCATCCTACCCCATATCTAGCCATGCTAGCAACATTGTACTCAACCTCAGTCGTGCTTAAAGCCATGGGCCATGGTAGATCTCATACTAAAGAAACATCGAGATTCCCTCATCAATAACGATCCCAAACATCATCAATACATATGTGCAGTAACATATCATAAGAAGAATGTCTCACACTGTTCTAGGTGGATATTTGTGGCCACCCTCCTATTCCACTTGGAACCCACCATTGTTTCTTTTAGTTTTTATGTTTCCTTAATTGTAGCACAATTTACTATTTTTGGCAGTTTTTCGGGTCCTGAACTTCCGGAGCCGTTTTAAGGCCCTAAACGATGTTTTTTGGAAAATGGTAAAATTAGAATGGTTAATTGACTCTTGTATTTGAAAGTTGTAGTCCTTGAATAGATATTTCCAAGGAGGTATCGTGCGCATCAAACAGAGATAGTTTCCCAAAGTTACGACCCCAGGAATTTGATGTACCAATGTACCCTAATGGGGCCCACAGTTTTGGCGATTCATCTTCTAGGATTAGGTTTTTGGGATGTTTAGTATTTTCCATTGTTTCTCAATAATAAATAGGCCTTTGAACCTCATTGCAACACAGTTTAGAGGCATGTAGCCACCACATCCCTTCTCAGAGATAAGCTACGAACGTTGAAGCTAGTTTATCTCCATTCTGTATGTAAGCATATTTCAGTTATTTGATATTAACGAAATGAAGTTTTATTTATGTTGCATCTTTGCGTTTATGTTTATATTTGTATTTTTTTATGTTCCTACATAAGTCTGGATGAGTGGTATCAAAGTGATCTACTCTTTCTCTGTTTTTCTTTTCATGTCCCCAATGAGGTCAGGGTATAAGGAGTTAGGGCTCAATTTGGTTAAACCTTTGCAATACCAGCCTCGCAAACCCTGACGACCTTCTATGGTGGAAGAAAATAAATACGAGGGAACATGATATCCTTTCAATATATTTCTCAGAGAAGCCCTCAAGAGAAAAAGGAACGTGATGATGGACAACTTTGCCCAAATCCTTCGGTGGATGCCCATAGGCGATGCATCTTCATCTGACAGCCACTTTGGAGGTGCCACTCCCTTTAAGGTACAATTCAACTTTGACATTACCACATTTGAAGGCCATATAGATGCAGATTCCATAGATAAATGGTTAAATATATTGGATGGATATTTTTCAGTTCATGATTTTTCCAATAGGGAAAGTATTACTTTTGCACTCCTAAAATCTGCCCCCCACATTAAGGATTGGTGGGAAACCTATTGTGATCAGATAGACAAGAGGGAACCGTCATTTTTCTCAGTCACATCCACTTGGAATTATTTTTGAGATGTCATCAAGGAACAGTACTACCCTTTCGGGAGCTATGACGACAAGTACATACAATAGACTATGTTGCGGCAACAAAGGGATCAAGATGTGCATGAGCTAACAAATATTTTCCATACCCTATGCACAAAGTTGGGAATCAAAGATTCTGAGAAACATCTAGTGCTCAAGTACCGCGATTGTTTGCTCAAATACATTCAAGATAAATTGGAGTTCCTGGACATCTCCTTGCTTGGTGCAACATACTGATATGCTTGCAATATTGAGCAGAAATTCAAGAAGAAGAAGTGGGACTATGGATTTGCAAACCCAAAGCAAAACAAAGGCGCCTCTAATCCATGGAGAAAATTACAGAGCCCGACCAGAACCCCCCAGGGAAACTCCTTGAAGCCGCAAGCCAAGGGTGATGAAAATGAAAAGAAGGACATCAACAAGTGGTCTGAGCTCCATAAAAATCCCACTCACAACATGAACGAATGTCACGCAAAGCAGGCACTGGTGGCCGAGTTAAAAGACTCAGAGACAGATGCATGCTCTGATTCTGAATCAGAACCTGACAAGGGAACCAGCAAGGGTAAGTAGTTCATTGACGCAGAACCCACTGTGATGGTAGCCACCACCAAGCTCCAAAAGGCAGACCCCTAAGAGCCAGAGGAGGGGGAGCACCTCTTTCACTCATAGATGTGGGTAAAGGGTTCGCCACTGCAATTCATCACCGACAGCAGGAGCCAAAATAAATTCATTTCAGCAGAGTTCATGAAGTGGTTGGACCTACCAACCACACCACACCCGCAGTCATACACCATCAGGTGGCTTCACCAAGGATGAGATCTATGTGTTAGCCAGTAGTGTCGCCTTCCCTATAACATCAAGCCTTTCACGGATGAGGTATTTTCTGATGTTGCTCCTCTTGAAGTTTGTGATGTATTATTAGGCCAACCAGAAGCGTCATGTCATGTATGATTCAAGGCCTCGCATTATTGTTATTTATTTGGGTAATAAGTTATTCAGGATACCATAGGTAACCGCACCTACCACCATCTCTTTTATCTCTGCTAAGAAATGTAGTAAGATCATCTCCCTAACCAAGAAATTTTTTTTATTTATGATTCGCTCTCGAAGTAAGGGGAATATCGTGGGCACATTCACGTCCCCCGGGAAGGGTTCCTCCATGCATTAGAAGCAGGTGGATAAGCTCGTGGAAGAATACAAGGACATCTTCTCCTCACCCATAGGGGTACCCTTACACTGTCAGGTCAAACATTCGATCAATCTGACTCCCGGAGTACCTCTACCAAATGGGATGATATATCGTCACTCCATTTTAGAAAATGAAGAGATAAATCGGAAAATCCAAGAGTTTCTGCAAAAAGGGCACATTCAACCAAGTACCTCGCCTTGTGGGAGACCGATTGTACTTGTACAAAATAAGGATGGGACCTAGAGACTTTGCATTGATTACTGAGCACTAATCAAAATCATTGTTACGAACATGTTTCCAATCCCATGGATTGATGACCTTATGGACCAACTCAATGGGGCCAATTATTTCAGTAAGATCGATCTGAAGTCTGTCTATCACCAATTTGCAATAGAGCCCACATGCTGGGTATGTGTTATATTCTTTCCACGACTAGTCCCATGCGCCGGGCGTAGCAGGGGGGGCGGGGCAGCGCCCCGGAAAAAAAAAAATTGGTGTGCGGACCCACCCATGTTTTGTGCATGAGTTTGCACATGGTTTTGGGGTACGATGGTTTTCGGCCCCTGGTATTTTGTAGATCTGGTCAAGGGAACTACGGTTATGTTCTAATCCAGGGTTAATGGATTGGAGTTTATGTATGCTTCGGCATGTATATATATGTGTTTTAACACTAAAAGGAATATAATGAAAAATCGTGATTAAGGTAACCAATTTGAGATCCGAAATATATTGTTTATATGTTTCCTTTTTATGCTCTCGCTATTGTTTATTTTAAGGTCGTGTGTAGATAATTTGTCGAAATTCAGAACCATTTAATTATCGAGTGGCCCCATGAACCAATCATAAACCTGGCACAACGAGGGGTTTTGCTCGAGGAGCACAAGGTAGACCCTGTTCAGTGGGAGATCTGCGGGATCGATTCTTGCGGTGAAAGAAGATGGCGAGCGGTGGGAAGATAGAGATTGAAAAATTTAATGGTCAGAGTTTTGAGTTATGGAAGCTCAAGATGGAGGATCTACTAGTGGATAAAGATCAGTGGATCATGGTAGATGCAGGTACTAAACCAATGGCAATGTCAGATGAAGACTGGAAGAAACTAGATCGGAAGGCTACGAGCACAATACGGTTGTGTGTCTCAGATTCAGTATTGTTGAATGTATCTGGGGAAGCTACAATGAAGAATTTGTGGGAAAAAACTTGGGACTTTGTACCAATCTAAGTCTCTGGTGAATAAGTTGTTCCTACGGAAAAAGCTATATAACCTGAGGATGAAGGATGGAGACTCGGTGACAGAGCATATGAACACCTTCAATACTGTGGTAAGTCAGTTGTCATCTGTTGATATTAAAATATCAGATGAAGATAAGTGCATCAGTTTGTTGTGTTCTCTACCAGACTCGTGGGACAGTGTGGTTATTGCAATAGGTAGCAATACAACTACCTTGAATTTTGATGGAAAGCATTGTCTGACCTTGTTGTCGGAGAAATGAGACGGAGAAATAAGTCCGAAAATGGAGATTCATATTATCTCTATGCAGGGTAAGGTCCCAAAACGAAACAAGAATAAGGTTTCAGGTCGGGAGATCTGAAATCTAAAGAGAGATCCTAAATCTCCTGCATCTTAAATTCCTTGGTGTAGGGAAATGCGGAAAGGAAGGACACTACAAGAGAGCGCAAATCTAAAAACAGAAAGAAAGGTTGATAGGTATACATACTGAGGAAAAAACCACCTCGGATGAAGGTGGGGATGTATGTTGGCTATGTGAAATACGCATGTAGATCATGAGTCATGGTTTATTGACCCGGGTGCATCCTTTCACTTCACTCCCCATAGGGAGTGGTTCTGCGAGTATGATAAATATGATGGCGATGATGTATTCCTAGGGGATGATAGGAAGGCCAGAATCATTGGACGTGGAAAATTCAAGCTGAAGCTGCAAGGTGGAAGGATTAGAACACTTCCTATTGTTATACATATTCCTACATTGGCTAGAAATCTGATTTCTATAAGCAAGATGGATGATGCAGGTGTATAAACAGTGTTCAAGAAAGATGCCTACAAGATGGTTTGGGGAGCACTGGTAATAATGCGGGGAGTTCAGATTGGAACTCTGTACAAGCTACAAGGTAGCACTGTTATTGATGGGTGTAACAGTTCTGTGGTTCCTGAAAGTGGAGCGGAAAGCCTAGTTGTCTCTGGAGAAAATACCATGCTATTGCATCAAAGGCTTGGACATATTGGAGAGAAGGGCCTTAGGATACTACATAGAAATGGTATGGTAGAAGGTATGTCTAATTTCTCTCTGGATTTCGATTTAGTTTATATGGGCTGTTATTGTATGTAAACAGAATCAGGTGAGTTTAAGGAAGGGATCAGTGCTAAGGTAATAAATAATAAACTTTCTTCAGGTAAGTGAAAATATTGCGTTCATATCGATTCCATCCTTTGGGAAAGTCTGTGTACTATGTTTCATTCATAGATGAATTCTCAAGGAATACATGGATATATTTCTTGAAAAAGAAATCTAAAGTCTTTGACAAATTTAAAGAATTTAAGGCACTGGTGGAAAACCAGACAGAGAAGAAGATAAAGGCACTAAGGACAGATAATGGTGGGGAGTTCTGCAAGAAGGAATTTGAAGAGTTATGTAAGAAGTGTGGTATAGTATGGCAGAAGACTACTCCATACACACCTCAGCAAAACGGAGTTGCAGAAAGAATGAACAGAACGCTAATGGAAAAGGCAAGAAGCATGCTCAATGGTACCGGGTTAGGACAAGAATTATGGGCAGAGGCAGTGGAGACTGCATGTTACTTAGTTAACATATCAACTTCATCAGCGTTGGAGGATAAGACTCCACATGAGGTATGGACTGGTAAGAAACCCTCTCTTTCACATCTAAGGGTATTTGGATGTGATGCATATGTACATGTTCCAAAGGAGAAAAGGACCAAGTTGGATAATAAATCTGAAAGGTGAATCTTTATTGGGTATAAGGATGGTTTAAAAGGTTACAAGCTTTGGAACCCGAAAACAAGGAAGGTTGTGTATAGCCGAGATGTGGTGTTTAGAGAGGTGAAAGATGTTGTTAAACATGAAATCATACCAAAGGAACCTGAGAAGATAGAGTTTGAGCTAAACAAGGATGAATTATACTCTACAATAGAAGAAGACTTAGAAGAGGAAGAGCCACAAAATCCAGTTGTGAGAAGATCTGTTCGAGAAAGAAGACAACCAAAAAGGTACAGTCCATTTGCTTTCTGTTCAAATTTTGCTTTAACTATAATTGATGATGATCCCAAAACCGTCAGGGAGGCAGTAGATTCAGAGGATGGAAAACTATGGAAGGAGGCCATGGTTGATGAAATGGCATCCTTGCATAAAAATGAAGCATGGGATCTGGTGGAGTTGACGGATGGAAGGAAGCCCATTGGGAGCAAATGGGTGTTTAAGAAGAAGATGAATGTAGAAGGCAAGGTGGAGAAATACAAAGCTCGGTTGGTAGCAAAGACCAAGGGTTTCGAGAATTAGTTTGATATTTTTTCTCCTGTTGCCAAAGTTACTTCTATTAGATTACTTTTATTTGTTGCTGCTGCATTTGATTTTGAGATAGAACAGATGGATGTGAAGACAACATTTCTTCATGAGGATCTTGTTTGTGCTCAACCTAGTCTCCTAAATTGAGCTCATTAATTGTCAACCAGGGTCAGTAAACTGCTGAAGTGTGGTGCACTATATGTGCCTAGGTATCTATTTCCCACTACGTTGTGTTTAGTGTTTTCTGATGTTTTTGGTTTTATGGTTTTATTTTGAAAATGAAAAGAACTAAGTGCTAAATGAAGGGAAACTATTGGTCAAAACAGAGTGAAGCCTAAACTATGATGGTAAACAAATGCAAATGCAATACTGAAACATAATCAAATCTAAACTATGACTAAGCAGAAACAAAGCTTGATAATGACTTTTAAACAAATGATTCAAAACATAAATTCAACTTGTCAAATGCTTTCATCAAAGGTGTTTTGAGAGAGAGCTTGAGACATGGTCAATTAAGTATGCAAATCCTCCTATCTAAACAGTTAAACAACTAACTTATAATGATGCAACATTTTGTCCTTGATTAGAGATTTGTTGGACAATAATTGGAGTAAAATATTGATACCATCATAAGGTCTTTTACTCTAAGGCTAGTTCCTAACTCTATTCTGCCACTTATTTTGATAACACTACACTTCACTCAAAGGTTAGAGGTTTTTTTAAAATAGTCTCCTGAGGAAATGTTTGTTTGTAAGATGATCAAGAAGTTGCAGAAGTACTTCAGGCCTTAAAATGATATTGTCTTCTGTTCATATGGTTATGAATCAATTATGGGTTTTAGAACAAGAAGAGGTTTGTGAATAATGAAGGTTTTTTTGTTAAGTTTAACAACTAAAGTAATCTAATATGCAGTGAATGACAACTGAATGTGGAGTGCCAATGCAATGAGTGAAGCTAAAAATTGTGCTTAAGATGTCACTAGTCTAAAACAGTGTTAAACTACAAGTCATTATCAAACTTAAAACAAAACAACTGAACATGAGTTAAGTGCAATTAAACTCCAGAGTATCCTAATCATGCTATGCAAACGTAAAGACTGAAAGCAATGAAAAACTAAGATATCATGGCTATCTCCCACTCATCATTATGATATGTTGGACAAGCGATTAAGAGCAAGGACAGCTATGGTACTTAGTGCAAACACACAAATGAAGCGTTCAGGATCACAATCATACTTAAAACATTATAAAGATTTCTTGGAAGAGTTTCTTCTTGTGGAAGAGTATTTAGCATAAGTATAACTGTGATGTTGAACAAAAGAGATTACAATTAAATCCTACAATACTATAGCCATTTCCCATTCATTTTCATAATCTGTTGGAAGAGCTTCTTCTTGTGGAAGAGTATTTAGAACGAGTTATAACTATAGTAACTAATGAAAACAACTACGAATTCAACTTCAAAAAAAATGTAAAGGCAGCTAGGATACTTATCTAAATTACGCAAATAAATCCGTGCAAGAGGCAGGGGCCCTCTACCACCTGACGGAATCTAACTCCAAATCAAATAAACACTTTCAAAACAACACTGTCTGCTTCATTAAAAGAGAAATAACTTGAACAGAGCAATTTACGTCTTCAGAAATGTGGCACAGAATCTAAGCAAAATCTAGAACAAAATCTAGCCTAGCTCTCGGTTTCCCAAGTGTTTATATAACAAATGTACATAAAAAGACTTGCAACAATTCCAGGGTCATTGTCTTTCCTTATCGAAATCACATTGGGACTCTTGAAGTGGCAACGTAAAAAGGAAAAGGACATCTGGACTGAGACAGTCCTAATAGAAGTCTGCCTTCCTAAATGTGTTCCCACGTATCAAAACCATATCCAGAATTCATTTCTTCCTTCATGGTGAGCAACGAACAATGTAGACATGGCGTGGAATATGCCCATATGCGGTTTTCTGAGAGGACATAACCCACTCAGCGTAAACATTTAACCGGAATGCGGAATCGGCTACGAATATAGGTAAACTCTGGAGATACTATGTTCATAGCTATTTTGCAGAAAATTGTTAAAATAGCAAAAATCATGAAAATACAATATGTTAATCAATTGCATGTAACCTTTAAGCAATCCTAATCATTCTTCATTGATTTTAGGCTTATGAAGTGATAAAAGAATGATGAAATAAAGTGAAGGTTTGTAAAAGAGAAGGCAATTCTAGGGCTCAACAGATCTAGAAGAGGAGATCTTCATGAAGCAACCTGAAGGCTTTATGGTGACGGGTAAGAAAGAACTGGTATGTAGGTTGAAGAAGTCTCTGTATGGGTTAAAACAGGCACCAAGGATGTGGTATCAAAAATTTCATACCTATATATGGGGACTTGGATTCACCAAAAGCAAGGAGGATCACTGTGTTTATTTTAAATTAATTGGTGACCGTGTTATTTATTTGGTCTTGTATGTGGATGATATGTTGTTGATTGGAAATGACAAAGAAATTATCCAAGATTTGAAGACCCAACTGCTCTCCAAATTCGACATGAAGGATCTTGGTGCTGCAAACTATATTTTGGGCATGGAAATTAAGAGAGATCGAGCAAAGAGGAAGCTCTGGTTAAACCAGAGGAAGTATGTCGAGACTATATTGCAGAGGTTCAATATGTAGGATAGTAAACCGGTGAATGTTCCTATTCCTGTAGGTGTAAAGTTGTCTGCTGAACAGTGTCCCAAGACACAAGAAGAAGAGGAGTATATGTCCCGTGTTCCATATGCAAGTGCAGTGGGTAGCCTGATGTATACAATGGTCTGTACTAGACCAGACATTGCACATGCAGTGGGAGTATTGAGCAGGTTTATGTCAAACCCAGGGAAGGAGCATTGGACAGCAGTGAAGCGGGTTTTCAGATATTTACGTGGCACTAGTGATTATGGCTTGTGCTACCAGGGAAGACCAGGATTGGAAAGAATGTTGGACATTCATGGTTTTGTTGATGCATACTGGGCTGGAGATCTGGACCAAAGAAGATCTACAAGTGGGTATGTGTTTAGCCTATTTGGAGGCGCAGTCAGTTGGATGAGTAAAAGACAGTCTGTAGTGGCTCTTTCAACTACAGAGGCAGAATACATAGCAGCCACTCATGCAAGCAAGGAAGCCGTTTGGTTGCAGAGATTGTGTTCAAGTATGGGGTTGGTACAGCAAGCTATAAGGATAGACTGTGATAGCCAAAGTGCAATTTTCTTGGCTAAGAACCCCGCTTATCATTCAAAGACAAAGCACATTGATGTTCAATATCACTTTGTTAGAGATATGGTTGAGGCTAAAAGGGTGTTGCTGGTAAAGGTGGACACTTTGAAGAATGTTGCAGATGCATTGACGAAGTCTGTGAGAACTCAGAAGTTCTCTTGGTGTAGAGAAAGAATGGGTGTTGAAGAATTGGCCCAATGACTAAGTTCTCTTGTGGCCCCTTGCGGAAAGAAAACAACAAGTGGGAAAATGTTGGGTATGTGTTATATTCTTTCCACGACTAGTCCGATGTGTTGTACGTTGCACCGGGCGCAGCTGGGGGGTCACAGGGGGGGCGGCAGCCCCCCCTATTGGGGTTCGGGGCAATGCCCCAGGAAAAAAAAAAAAAAAAATTGGTGTGCGGACCCACCAATGTTTTGTGCATGAGTTTCCACATGGTTTTGGGGTACGATGGTTTTCATCCCCTGGTATTTTGTAGATCTGGTCAAGGAAACTACGGTTATGTTCTAATCTAGGGTTAATGGATTGGGGTTTATGTATGCTTCGACATGTATATATATGTGTTGTAACACTAAAAGGAATATAATGAAAAATCAAGATGGTCGTCCCGATTTGGGATCGAGGGGAAAAACTATGTGTTTATCTATTTTATGTTTTATGCTCTCGCTATTGTTTATTTTCTGTTATAAGATTCGTGTGTAGATAATTTATGTCCAGGGTTAAAACCTACACCACAGATGTATGGAAGACCACCTTTATATCCAAGGAAGGCCTTTTTGAATGGGTGGTAATGCCTTTCGGATTGAAAAATTCCCCATGCTACTTTTATGAGGATAATGTATAAAATCTTGCGGCCCTTCACCAACTCATCAGTGGTTGTTTATCTAGATGATATCCTCATCTTCAACAAGAGTTGGGAAGAACACTTACAACATATTCGACAAGTCATTCAAACCCTTTGACAGCAAAAAATGTGTGCCAACTTGGATAAATGCACCTTTGGCATGATCCAGGTCCAATATATGGGTTACATCATAGATTACCGAGGTGTGCATGTGTATCCGACTAAGATCCAAGTCTTTCGAGATTTTCCAACCCCGACCACTCTAACAAATCTTCACATCTTTTTGGGCCTTGCAAATTTTTATCAGAGGTTCATGTTGGGATTCTCCTATATCACTTGGCCTTTAAGTCATTGCCAAGGGAGGAGTGAAAGAAAAGCTTTCTTGTTCTGAATCCCAATAGAAGGCATTCATTAGGTTGAAGAATCGCCTTTGCTCTTCACCGATACTCACATTTCCAAACCTACAACAATGATTTGAAATTGAGATAAGCACCTTCGACTATGCTATTGGTGCAGTCCTCACCCAAAATAGGAATCCAATGGCCTATCATAGTGAGACACTTTCTAATACAATTCAGAAGTACCCCACCTATGATAAAGATACGTATTCCATCATGTAGGTTTTCCAACAATGGAAGCATTACATTTTGGGGAAGGAGACGGTCATCCACACTGATGACCGGCCTCTCCAGTTTATACAAACACAAGGGAAGTTGCAGAACAATCGCAATCGGATTTTTTCTACATATCTACAACAATTCCACTCGAACATTAAATACAAAAAGGGCAACACCAATCATGTTGCATACTACCTTATCCGAGCCCCAGTTGCAGCAATGACTATTTTTCTCAACTCTTGTGGCCACGAGACCTTTGGATAGACACAACTATACAAAAATTATCTAGATTTCACCTCCACATACCTCCACAAATTTCCTAATTTCCACCTCCATGATGCATTATTATGCTACTTGGGCCACCTTTGTGTTCCTTCAAGCGAGTATTCCAAGCTAATTTGGGAGGTGCACTATAGTCCGGTCCCAAGACACTTTGGTGTGGGGAAAACTGTGTTTGTACTAAAAAGGTACTTTTATTGGCCAAAACTCTGACAAGATGTTTGGAAATATATCAAATCTTGCACTGTCTCTGCCATCACCAAGCCAACCATCAAGAAGCAAGGTCTATGCACTCCTCTGCCTACTCCCATTCAGCCTTGGGAATTCATCTCCATGGACTATATTTATGGCCTCCCTTCTACCAAGCATGGTAATGAATATGTATTTTTTTTCGTGGATAGATTTTCTAAGATGGCTATATTAGCAGCCTATAAGAAGAGTATCACAGCAGAGGACACTTCCAAACTCTTCTATGAACGAGTGTGGGTACATTTTCTGATCCCACATACCATTATATCAGATCGGGATAGGAGGTGCCTGAGCACATTTTGATCAAGCATCTGGACATTATTGGACACCAAGCTCACCAAGTCGATTGCATTCCATCCCTAGACTGATGGCCAAATAGAAGTCGTCAATAAGATGATAGTGCACATACTCTGCATGTACAAATACAAGCATCCACAAACCTGGGATGAGACCCTTCCCTATGTGAAACATGGTTATAGGAGATATCTCCATAGCTCGACTAGTCGCAACCCCTTTCAAGTGGGTCTAGGATTTAAACCATTATGTCTTATTGATGTTGCAATACCTCATGAGACTACATAGATAGAATCCATACATGTATTTTCTGAGGCTGATAAAGCAACCAGATTTATTGAACGCATACAACATGTCTGCTAGCAGATTCACAACAACTTGGAGGAGTCCAATTCTAAGTACAAGAAACAACAGTATCAACATGGGTTTCCACACAAGTTTCAGGTGGGCGACAAAATTTGGTTGCAATTGCAGAAATATTGCCTTACTGGAGCCCATCGGAAGCTCAAACCAATCTGATATGGGTCTTACACCATCCCCAAGGTTGTGGGAGACAATTCTTTGAATCTCAACATTCCCCCATTCCTTGTCTTGAACCTAGTTTTCAATGTGGACCACCTTCAGCCATACTTTCCACCATTATTGGACACATCAAACATTTCATAACAACTCATACCAACATAGCTAAACCCAGACTGCATGGAACAGACCACAACTGATCGAATCATGGACATGCATATCAAGAACACTTGCCAGCAGAAGATTCAACTATATCGGATTGTCAAATCTAGCCAACTCCTGCACCAAGGCAAGTGGCTCACCAGGAACCAATTTCATCAAAAGTTTCCCCACCTCATGGACGCATTCAACGCAATGGGGACCATTGATTCCTAAGGGGAGAGGACTGATCCAGGTAGATATTGGTGTTCACTTTCCTATTCTAGTTAGACCCCCACCATTGTTTCTTCCAGTTTTTCAGTTTCCTTAATTGTAGCACAATTTACTATTTTTAGTAGTTTTTTGGGTCTTGAACTTTCGGAGTAGTTTTGAGGCCATAAACGACATTTTTTAGAAAATATACAAACCTTAGTCTTTAATTGAAATTTGCAGTTGAAATTTTTATTCCTTGTATAGATCTTTCTAACGAGGTATTGTGCATGTCAAACAGAGATTGTATGCCAAAGGTACAACCCTGGGAAGTTAATGTACCAATGTACCCCAATGGGGTGTTTAGGATTTTTCATTGTTTCTAAAAAATAAATAGGCCTTTGAGCCTCATTTTAACATATTTCATATTCATGTATTTGCCACATTCCTTGTCATAGATAAGCTACCATCGCTCGAGCTATTTTATCTCCATTATGTATGTAAGCATATTTCAGTTCTTTGATATTAATGAAATGAAGTTTTATTTCTGTTGCATCTCTGTATTTATGTTTATATATATGTTTTGTTATGTTTTCACATAATCCTGGATCACAAACCAAAAATAGAGCATCCCATGCAAGTATCTCGAAGGGTGCCTCGAGACAACTCAATGTGTATGAAGCGGCTCAATCATGAATTCACTCTGGTTCTATGCACATCATATATATATATATACACACGAACGGATGTTCAAAACGAAACATCAATTCTTTAATCAATTGTGGGTTTCTAAGTCAAGTTCAACAATATCTCTTCACAACTTCTTGAAATTCAATTAGAGTTTCCAATGATTTGCATTTCCACTTTTCAAAAAATATTCAATAGCTTCGCAATATAGATTTTCTTTTCCAAACTTCATAAATCAATTCGTCATGCTATGATTCATTATTTCTAGCTTCTTAAGCCATTTCCCTCTTACTTTTATCATTATAGGCTCATTACCTATCAAGAGTACATCATCAGTATATAAAACCAAAATCAAAGCCATACCTTGGACCCTTTTAAAGTAGAGGTTTGAATCGACACTTCATCCTAGCTTCACCAGATAAATGTCAATGTGGACATATCTAAATCGGGGAGCTTTTTTTCATGCAATTATTTTTGGAAACATAACACTTTACCAAACCAACATGCTCAACCTTACACAAATCAATAATGTGAAATCAAATCAACTAAGTCAACTTATCAAAGTTTAGAATCTAGATCATAACTAATATCAAAATCATATATATCATTGTATCAAGTTAATTGTACCAAGTGACAGGTAGAGCTCACATCTAAACATCAAGTTATGACTTTATCTATTATCATGTCAACAAGTTGTCATCTACCAAGTAATATCAATATGAACTTCATTAATCCATTCTCATGATCATAATATAGGTCACTAGATGCAAATGCATACACCGAGAATAATTCATGTAGGTTCCATCCATTTATTGTGAGTACTTCATACTGAATCACAATTGTCAATACTTCAACCATTGAGTCAAATCTAATAATGTCAACATAGGATACCAATATAAGTCACTAAAAGTCATTATGCCCATATAACATTGTTATTAAGGAAAATCATCAGTCATCAAATAAAATCATTAGGCACCATGTCAAATCCCAAACTTTCTATAAGAGTGAGATCTATAGCTCAAAATATATCTCAATAATCAAGTCAAAATTTTAAACCATTATCAAGCATCATTTCAAAAACTCCAAACACTGCTTATCTATATTAATAAGCCAAATCTATTCAAACCCTTGCAACTGCTATCAAATGTCCTCATACGCAAGCCTCAATGGTTAAATCATAATGACATGACTATATGCATATCCTGGTTACCTACAAACACAGGTTTAGTCAACATATTCACATTATAGTAAGTCAAACATTCAAACTTCCATGCTCATAGAACTTTTTTTTGTCTACTCCATGTTTGTAGGACTGACATCCTTCGGGTGTACTTCTGATTTTATGCACAAATATTCACTCTTGTGTCCTATAAGCATAGTCGTACCCATAAGCCTTCCTCTGAGCGGTTGGGAGGCTACAGTCGCACCCTTGAGATTACATTTGTGCGACTAGGGCTTAAGGTAAGGGAAAACTCTATTTCTTATATCATAACTTTGTTGCGCATCAACAATATCATATTTGACTATTCATGTCCATAAATCATATTTAAATAGTAAAGAGTCTTTTATACATATATTGAAAATTATAATAAGAGTAAGGATCTTATGGAGAGATTCTCCCTCTAAATGGGAAGCCATTTCATTCAAGTCATCAATTTGTCTATAATATTGTCATGCATCAGCAAATCTGTTAGATCATAAAGTCGAACTGTATCACATATTCATCATGCTCATATATGTTAGCATAACCTACTTCACCATTACATCATGGCATCAATATTTCATCAAGGGTAAGTGTCAAATATCTAATAGGAGTATGATCACAATATTACTTCTTTATTCAGATAAATCGATCAAGTCAGGACATTCAGTTTTATCATATGTCATAATTACTGAGCACATCATAACGATGGTAAACAAAATATCCTGAAATGTGAATCTCATTGTTACACTTCTATCATCATCGCTACCATGATTTTCACAAACATCAATAGTATAAAGTTACCATCTACTAGAATCAAGGTGCTAAGCTTATTTATGGGATCAAGATATCCAAAATCATAGGTGTTAGCCAAACATCAACTTTATACCAATATATCAAAGATCAATATTAAGTAGCTTCATAGAATCAATAAATTAATCATGTTTAAGAAGTAATATACTTTTTCAATACTAAGTGCACCATTTCACCATAATAATCATGAATCTAAATCATTTTCATATACATGAGCCATTTTTGAAGGAGACATTTTCATCATCCCTCAGGGCTTACTTTTCCATCAATATTACAACTAAAACATAACATTGAAATGATTTACCATGCATACCTTCTAGTATTCAAATACATGTGCACCTTCTTATTTTACATAGGCATCTTGTAGCACTTTGTCAGCTTTTTATCAGGTTCCTCTTTATCTTTTCTGGTGCTAGTTCTTCTCTTCCTGCACTAGTCATCTTTCTTGCATCTCAGGTGATCCTTAGGAAGGATCTAATTATAATATCTCATCAAGAAGTTAGAAGCATCCAAGTACTAAAAATATGCAAGAAGTATAAGTAATGATCAAAATAATCATTAGATCTATAAGTCTAAACAAGAGTAAAGACATAAAGGAGTATTATAAATTAAAAAATACTTATCTTCATTTAAAGGTGATCATCTCCCTCTTGAACCAACCTTTAAGAGACATCACTTTCCATTGTATATATGACAATGTTTCCTTCACTATTTCAATTAACATTATCAACAACCAGGCCTACTAGAAGTTGTCTCGTCTAGGGATTTTATCAAATCCATCACAAGTGCTTGAGAATATTCACATTGACCATGCTAGAGTTTCTAGATTTCATATATCAAATATCTTCCCTAAACTAGGGTTTTTCCCAAACCCTAACCTCATAATAGTCATCAAACCTTAATACATAGAATGCATAAGGTTATCTTCAAACCCTAGAATTATTTTAGGTCTCCACCATCCTCTCTTGCTTCTGTCAATGGTGTCATCATAGGGATGACCTCCATGACTTTTCTTCGTCCCAGCTCTGATACCATGTTAATTTTTCTTAGGGATATATTGTTATTTGTTTTGATAATTACATTTCTTTATTAACACGTTATGTTCACCCCATATCATCACAACATTATTCAAATTTACATCATTATTCAACAACATATGCAACTATGTAGAAAGAAGAATATCATCATCATCAATGAAACAGAACATAAAGGAACATTAAAAGAAAAGCATTCAAACATAGATACACTTGTATTGGTTAGAGACTAGGGCAAAACCACTGTGGGGAAATTATTCTTCTTATTAGATTTTCATTGAACGATTCAGCAAAAGAGAGTACAATTATCCATATCTTCATCCATAAACCTAATCAACAAAATCAAATAATTAATATCCATGATATGAACCCAATCTTGTTTATACTCAAAACCCTAATTTTGAAGCCTGTAATGAACTGTTACTATCTGCGGTCAACTGTTGAACCCTCCGGTCAATGATTGAAAACTTTGGTCAACGGAAAAATGAAATTTAGGTCCCAGTCGTAGAGAGGAAGTGGGAATGCGAGCAACTAGGAGCTTTTAGTCGCTCCATTGAGTATGCAAGCCAACAACTAGTCGAATCTTCCCTTTAGTAATACTACAACCGAGAAACAAAACTCTAGAAAACATGCGCGAGCTTTAGACCTTGTAATCTTGGACATGTGCCAAACACTTTCTGCAATCCTGCCTTAGACCTTTGTGATCGAAAACCAAATAAGAGAATAGAAGAATGTCTCATGATGATTTCCAAATGAGGTAGAGGTCACTTGTATTTATAGCCTTCCAAGGGTGTCCACTTTGCTTTAGGGTCAACCTCATAAAATATGCACATGTGGGCTCATAATTCAAAAATATGCTTTCCCTTGTCCAAATTAGATGATATTTAGATCGATTTTGGTCCTCTCGAAAAGAGGAATTCAATGTTGGGAATTTTGCCTCTGTGATCCATAAATTGTGTAAGAAATTGTCTTGATGATGAGCCACACTAGCTGGTTCGAAACGCGTCGGCAAAAATTCCCTACATGTGATTTTCACCGAAATAATTTCTTACAGGAATTCAATGTATTATTTTAGGTCGCTTTCCCACCCATATTTTCATGTCTTATACCCAATGGAATTACCTAGTCGCCCTTGGTTGGAGCTCGCTTACCACGACACCATTCATTGATCATTCATTAACATACTTATACCTACCGTGGATTTCCTACCGACCCCAAGGACATCCCCTTAGAAGAATTTTTTTTACTACCGCCACTCGCATTACAAATCCAACCTAGTGAAGTTGTCCATATCCATTCATATTTCCATTTTTTATTATCATGCCTTGTTGACCCACCATATTATAGTCATCTTTAACCTTCATCTTGATTCCCCGAATCAAAATTTTGGGCAGTTGACGTTTCTTCCTTGTCGACTTCAATACCCATGTTCAGGATCGAAACAATATCTTGGCTACCCCACCCCCCACCCCCCTTCCCCCCCATACAGGACATCCTCGGGTGGCACAATAGGAATTACTATCGCCCATTGATGTCTTTGGTGTCCCTTATATTCGACACCAGCATAATCTTTTCGTGTCAGCATAGTATCATACATTGTGATCCTTGCAGTTCTCTCATATAGTCGAAGACCCTTGCATCGCTTAGCACCTCATTCGGCAGTTCTTACATTATGATGCATGGGAGGTACCCAAAGTTGAAGACCCATGCATCCATTAGCACCTCATTCAGCAATGCTTCACTTTTGATGCATGGGTGAACCTATTTTAGTCTATTTTTCAAAGGTGCCTTTGAGAGTGTAAGTAGTTATCTTCATCAACCATCAACATGTCATCCACCATAACGTTGACTTGACAAGAATATTTCATGTATGATTGTAATAGTTATTCACTAGTCATCATAACGTGCATGGAACATTCCCACCTCATATACACACTTTTTTATAAGCATTCCTTCAGAGCATGGTTATCTTTCATCCTCAATCAAGGTTTTTCCCTACTTATCTCCGCAACAAGTCAATTTCTCTCTCAAGAATTTTATCAAACTCTCAGTCATAACATAAAAATGTGATGTGTTTCAGTTATAGCTCATAGCCTCATACATTTACATTAGGGGGGGACTATTAACACGGAAAAATCATACATGCATTTGTACAATCCATATGGCACTGAAAGTCATCTAACAAAGTGTACAGGTGAAGACTTTTCAGATGAAAACATCATGAAATACAAAAATGAAAAATTATCCAAAGGTTTCAATTATAAAATTTACTCATGTGGCCCATCCAAAGGTAGAAATTATGGATCACGCATCTTTTCCTTCGATAGCCACGCAGTCAAGAGAATTTTTGAATCAACAGTCTGAGTGGAAAATGGGATTCCATGATATGTACCAGTCAAGGAAAATCAATTTCGAGTCTACTTGGAGAAATGCAGCCCCAAGGGATCCTCTTGTCCTACTCATGAGCCATTTTCTCATTAAGGAACCAAGAGAGGGAATATGAATTAAAAATTCTATATAAACAGGCCATTGGAGAACCAAAAACAAAGCAATGTTATGCTGGCAAAATTACTCCCAAGCAATCCTGCATTCCATTGTTGAGAAGAAGTAGAGCATTGTTATGTTGGAAAATTTGCCTCTCAATGATCCAGAATTCTAGTGGGAAGAGGATTTCACCATTGAGAAAGTCTTCATACTTCTTTGAGAGAGAGGAGAAGCTTGCAGGAAGATTGAGGAAAGGAACCTCCTTATTGAGTATTTTTTAGCATCATTTTTCAAAGAACTCTCCCCAAGTGTTTAGTATTCATCTATTATATCTCTTCTACATTCAACAGTCAATAAAGGGAGCCCTTTTCCATTAATTTGTTGACATGTTTGCTTCATCAAGCATTATTTATGTGTTTAGTTCTTAGTTTTTACTTCATGTTTATGTATGCATTGTTCTCACCATTTACAGTTCTTTGTTTACTCACGCTTGTCCACTAACAACAACCAAATATATTTATGTGTTATTTGCAAGGAACAACCAACTGTGAAGGAGGTGTATTTGGTACTCCATAGCAACAAACACACAAACACACCCACTATTGAAACATGGCCCAGAGATAGTCCACATTGGATAAACTTCGTTATCAACAAATTTGTGTGCATTATCTTTATGGCCTCCTTTATGTTGTGTCTTATTTAAGTGTTTGTGCATATGGTTTTTACATGCTTTTTTATGAAATTTTTCTAACATCAATCAAAGAAAATATCTTGGATAATTCAAGTATCGAAGACATATCGAATTACTTCCTTACATTTTACATTTTCTAGTTTTCAAAATTACATAATTACATTCCACCATTAATGTGGCAAAATACATGGAGAAAAATAAGACTATTGTGTTCACACTTTGAGAGGCTACAATTTGGCGACTATGACATGAGACTTCATTGTGATGTGTCAAAGCCAAGTTATTTTATTTGATACTATTTCTTCATCTCTTCATGATTAATCTGATATGTGCTTCATCTTCACCCTCCAAAGGGTATGGATAAGTATCAAAACCTTCTAAGTCAAAATGAGTTTCCATTTGTCTTTTGTGGTACAAGATTCCTTTACTCCCGCATCATAGCACTTTTGTGTCTTATATCCACAAGTTCCATTTTGAACCCCTTATTCATGACCTTGGACATTATCTTCCATGTCAAGATGATAGTACCAAAAAATGAAAATCATTCATGGGAAGACAATATATGTCCCAAAATCACCTATTCTACCTTTGTTTTCTCATGAAAGATGCCAGTTGTAATGGGGCAATGTGCAATGATTGAAGAGGAGACTCTAGGTATTTCATAGGTTTCCACTTCAAGGTACAAGGGATGACCCTACTATCCACTGGGATTTCAAAATGCGCAATGAAGGGAAGACTCATCAAGGATTTTTGCAGAGGGAAAGTCCAAGAGACAGGGGTGACATGCTTACTCACTAAGTATGTGCAATTCACAATGATAAATGAGGATTCCCTTGGTATTTTGCAAGTTTCTATGGCAAGGGGATAAAGAATGACCCTACTATCCTCTGAGATTTCACAATGCGCAATGCACAATCATAAAGAAGGATTCCCTTGGTATTTTTCAAGTTTCTATGGAAATGGGCTAAAGAATGACCCTACTATCCTTTGAGAGTGCACAATGCACAATGAAGGCAAGATTCATCAAGGCTTTGTGTAGTGAGAAAGTTTAAGCAACAAGAATTTGGGTCACTATGCTCTAGCGATTCTCAATAAGCAATGAAGAGATATATTCCTTGTGATGGGCACAAGGTGCAGTGGTAAGTTGAAAGAGAGTGATGTCTTGGAATTCAGAGTGTGCAATATACTCATGACTTGAGATTAGAGGTAAGCATGCTCAAGGCTTGCGCAATATGTGAAGATAAGAAAGAGTCCATAAGTTGACTAAGTGTAAGATTAGTAGGATGACAGAGCGAGAGAGAGACAGAGAGAGAGAGACAGAACATTAAAATAGGTATTGAACATGATCACACATATAATCACTCTTATTATAAGAATATGTACAGTACCCAAAACCAATATATATTCATTAAAGCGACAATAAAATGATACCTATCTCCATGTGCGATAGTTATAACACAAGTGTCAACTGCAATCAAAAGGTGTGCTATGCCATGGGAGTGTGTCAGTTGCATGTTATTGTGATATATAGGATCAACTAATTCAAGAGAGTGCATTGGATATACCTCTAGAAGGTGTGTCAATGTGCTCTTAACAAGATATGATAAATAAAGTGAAAGTGACACATGAAAGAGTAAAAGTGCCACATACGAAAATAAAAGAAAGAAAAAGCGATAGAAAAGAGACAACTGAGGAGCTTACCTAGATGATGGCACACTTGCAACCACAAATAAGAGAATGCTCCTTATTCTCCAAAAGTGTGTAGATCTCAAAATCGAAATATGAATGTGAGACGAACTCTGGGTTGGTCTCTTTATATAGGGAGAGAAGGCATGCAATAAGGGTTATGGTTTGTGGGTGCACTTAGTGCATGTCGGGAAACTAGGAGTTAAGAGTGAGTTGAATTCCACTAAGAGGTGTGGTAGTACTAACTTGAAGAAGTTTGGTTTCATTGTCAACAAGGACTGTGCAATCATTTTCTGTAGAGGATTCCCTTACATTGTCACTAGGAATTATGCAATAACTATTGGGAAATACTGTAATGACTGTCATTGTGAAGTGTGTTTATTGTGAATACATCAAGAATTGGGCATGTGAAAGCAATTAGTTCAAAACTTAGGATTCCTAAAGGAATACTTGAACACTTAGACAACATGACCGAACATGACCGAACATGACATTAGTGACTTGAAACGAAAGATGGCATGATCATAAGGAGGCTCCAAAATTTGAAGGTAGGAAAAATTTTGGAGGGAGTTGTAATAGCTACGACATCTCTAATATATACTATTGGAACATTTCTTGAATTTATTAAAGCTGCGTTGATGTTAGATTATTGGAAAAAAACACTTGATGTTGTGTACTTTGTCAAATTGTATTAGATGATTATTTCACTCTATAATTTAAGTTTGAATTAAACCTTTTCTCTTTATCATTTTCAGAGTTTTCTTTATGCTAAATAGATTTTAACTTTTTATTTAGACTATTAATGTGTCATCTATTGGTCTATCCTTTTTTATTGCATAACTTGAGGCCCTATTAGGCGAAACAATTTCTTACACTTGGAATCTCATAATTTATATCACTTTAACACGTTATCATTAGACTAGTCAACATTATAAAGGTACAATTGAATATATTTTATATAAAAATATAGGGAAAAACCCTGAGGCTGCAGGGGACCATCCAAATAGACTGAAGCGAGATGCCTAGTCCTCAGTGAATGCCTTTTAGTTGTTTCTCAATCACTAGAATAGTTTAGGAACCAACATTCTTCTCGCATCATTGTCAGGGAAACAAATTATTTTGTGTTTGCTCATGATTAACGGTAACCCTCATCAGGGAATACCCCTGAGGCTATAGGGAACCATCCAAATATACTGAAGTGGGATACCTAGTCCTCAATGAATGTCTTTTAATTATTTATCAGTCACCAGAACAGTTTAGGAACCAACATTATTATGGCGTCATTGTCGGGGAATCAGATTATTTTGTGTTTTCTCATGATTAATGGTAACCCTTGTCAACCCTACCTTATTTTTAGGTTACATTACCAACATATTATTCTTAATGGGTTGTATCTTTTGAATTTGCAAGTATCCACAACTCCATAAGAGCTCAGGAGGAACTAGGAAGTTTATCCTATGAGGACTCAACGAGCGCAACCTAACTTAAACCTCCCCCAACGACAAGAAAGGGTGAGACAATAATTTTGTTTCCGAAGATGCATATTTGCAACAGAATTCGATGCTCCAAATAGGTATGCCTTTCTATTTTCTAATAGAGAATATAATATATTATATTTTTTTTAGCAACTCCAAATTGGAAAACCCTAAATGAATTACTAGATCTACATCTAATGTCACCTACTCAACTCTTGAAGACCCATAATTTTTAGAAACTATTACTAATAGAAGAAAACAGATAGAGGAATTTAGACATGCACACCATAAATCACCTAACCCTATAAAATGAGAACAACTTCAACCATTAACCCATACTCTGGAATCTGATTGAACACCTAGTTCATCAAGTATCCAAAACAAATCCAACCCAACATCTAGTTTTTCCTCTCCTTCTAAGCTTATCCCTCGATCATCCCCTTCCTAGTCACTATCAGCCTCTCCTTCTCCCCCCATCATGAATGTGCGGGTTAACATTCACTATCACCCCTTAAATTTAGGTGGCCAGTTACATGACTTACCTGATAAATATTATAAAAAAAATTCCTACATTTGACAACAAAGGAGAGTGAATGATAAAGGAACACGTTGTTAAGTTCTAGGATTATTGGGAAAATCTCAAGGCTGAGTATGATGACATTTGCATGAGATTGTTCATGCAAATCCTAGAGGGCGATGCACATAAATGGTTTAGAACCTTACAAAAAAACTCCATCAACACAATCGACTAGTTAGTCGAACTATTTCTAAATCAATTCAGTGTCAAAAAGAGAAATTAGTTATGGTTAACTGAATTAGGTGCCTTGAAACCCAAATTTTATGAACCCGTCAATGACTTTAAAAATAGCTTTAATAAATGTTGTAAAGAATTACTGATTGGCATACAACCTTCAAATACTATAGCTCTGGAAGCATATTCAACTGCCTTAGATTCCGATCTCTCACTGATGTTGAGAGAATAGGAGCCAACCACTTTATCAGATGCCCAAGCTAAGGGATGTGTCTGTGAGGGGAAGTTAATAGCCACTAGTAAACAAAATTAAAATTGGGATAAAACTGAAGGTAAGAAGAAATTTGAGGACCCCAATCCCAAGATTTTGGGAACTAAGGGATCCTAGGAGAAAATAATTGTTGAGATGGCTAAGCTAATTAAATCATTATCTAATAAACTACAACGAGTTTAGGTAAGAAATAGGCCCCAAGGTCCACCACCTCAAAACCCACCCCCTCCTTGAAATTTCCCAAAAAATGTGTTGAATAGAAATCCCAACCAACCCTATTAAAACCAACAGCTTTATCGTATGCCCCTAGTAACCCACAAATATTGCAACGTGGGAAAAGAGGGGAAGAGCCTCCCATTCAACCTCCCCTACAGAACAATTCCAATTTGTTAGAAGATTATAATGATGAGTTATCTAGTCAGCAGGTAGATCCAAAGTATGAAGAATATCCTTAAATCAATTGTTTTAATGATAGCTTGTACCTTGGTCAAACATGTCCCAAACAAGGTGATGTCTAGTACCTTGAAACATAATTTTGGGCTCCTGAACTTTGTCAGGCCAGGAAGTAACTCCTCAAAGAGAATTGTGTTCTTGAATCAAGATTGATCATAGATATATACATAGAGGGGGATACTCTTGGGTTTCATCTCCCAATGTATCTTCATCTTCTAATTGTATAATTTTTAATACAATATGTATTGCATGGATTCTCTTGATCTAACAATTATATGCCACTGTTAAATACAGAATCACTTCTACAAAAATTCTTGCGGAAATTTAAAACACGATCGCCAATTGCAATATCAAGAAGAAAGATCAAACACACATAACACAGATGTTTTACCAGGAAATCATAAAGCTAAAAAATCCACTATCATATATTATGTATATATCATGGATCATGAAACAATCTCATACAAAACTCTAAACCAAGAGCTCTCAGTACAATATACAATCGTCTCACATTGTCTTGCAGAAATTGGCAAATGCCTTACCCAAATTTCTGCCTCACAACAACCTGCCTCCACGACGCAATACAAGATGATTACAAACACCAATTCAATTAAATCATTCCCTCCTTGACTGTGCAATCCTCATGATCATATCCAATGTGTGTTTGGCTTGCAATAGTGCAATCCAATATAGTACAACTGATAGTCAATTGTCCCTTTCACCTACCTCTCAATTGGGTCTCCACTGGATCTGACATACATGTAGTTAACAGTATTAAATCTTCAGTTGCATGTGAGATCACTACATGTGAATTAATTTAATATTTAATTCATTGATCTCTCACTAGTGTATCTTGAGTAACAACTAGCACAACTGAGTTTAACTCACTTAACTAAGTTAAACTACTTTACAACTCACATAAATACACATCCAACTCTGTTACAACTTCGAATCACTCAATTACAACTAAGTCCACTTGCATGTCCCAACCAACCAACCTTTGAACTCGAAATTCCTTTAGCTAAATGGTTTGCCACTTCAGTTAACTGATTCCAAGTGCTCCATGAGAATAGATTAATATTTTTTTGTCCAACTATTATTAAGGGATAATAATAGTCAACATGCATCTATATAGAGACATGTGATCTATAAATAGAACTGGCACATACATCTAAAAATAGAACATCATCTACAAATAGAATTTTCTCACCATCTATAAATAGACATAATCTATAAATAGAATTTGCTCATCCGTTCTAAAAATAGACTTCCACCTAAAAATAGCCTGAGGCTCCATCCTAGTGTAGGTGCTTAATTTTCACTAGGATCATCTTCTTGAATCTCAACACTAATTCTCCTTATTTTGAATTTACAATATTTACATGGATTTACCTAATCCCAAAGATTAGTTGTCAACATTACCCCCCTTAATCTTAAGGGATGTTGGTGAGTCCAAGCATCATTATGAATCTTTCAAACTTTTCTCTTCCAAGTGCTTTGGTGAAGATGTTGCAATATCCACATTTGTGTAACAATGTCATAGGTGAATTGTCTTGGCCTCAGCATGATGTCGAATCATATAGTATTTTGTATTGATGTGCTTCATTGGATCATGGAACTTTGGGTTCTTGGTCAAATTTATCACAGAAGTGTTTTCAATCATGAGAGGAGTTGAATGCACTTGTTTCTCTTGCAAATCTTCTAGAATTTTCTTGAGCCACAAAATTTCCTTTGTTGCTTCAGCTACTGCCACATATTCTTCCTCCATTGTGGAATCCATTGGAATTGATTGTTTGCATGACCTCCAGGAGACAGCGCCTGATCCAAGACTCATAGCATATCCTGAAGTAGATACGCTAGTTTCTTTATCTTTGTTGAAGTCTGAATTAGAGTATCCAATCAAGCTAAAGTCACCCACCTGTGTACACTGAAGTCCAAAATCTTGAGTTCCTTTCAAGTACTTCATAACTCTTTTTGCAGTAGACCAATGTCCCTCACAAGGATTCTACATAAACTAGGAGAGGATTCCAATAGAAAATGAAATGTTTGGTCTGGTAGTAGTCAGGTAGTTGAGACTTCCTACGAGTTGTCTATACTTTGTTGCATCCTCTAATTATTTTCCTTCACTAGATGTGAGATTTAAATTTTGTTCCATTGGAGTGGTTAAAGATTGCACTCAGTCATTCCAAACTTGTCTAATAGATCTCCAATGTACTTCTTCTGTGAGAGGAATATAAAATTTGGATGTTTATTTACCTCAATACCAAGATAGTAGTGAACATATCCCAAGTCTATCATTTCAAAACCTTTCCTCAGTTCCTTCTTTATGGATGCAATATAGATCTCATTGTTCCATGTCATCAAAAGATCATCTACATACACCACAATATATACAAATGTTTTTCCAACTTTCTTTACAAACAAAATTTCATCATCAAGATCATAATATTTTAAGTTTAGTTTCAGAAGACACTCGGTCAACTTCTCATACCAAGATCTTAGTGCTTTCTTGAGGCCATACAAGGATTTTACAAGCTTGCATATTTGATGTTCCTAACCCTTCACAACAAATCCTTTTGGTTGGGACATAAAAACACTCTCTTTCAGATCTCCATTCAAGAAAGTAGTTTTTACATCCATTTAATGGACTTTCCAACAATTTTGCGCTTCCAAGGAAAAGAGTGTCTGGATGGTATCCCATTTTGCGGTGGGGGGAAATGTACCCTCATAATCGACCCCTTCCGTCTGTGCAAAACCTTTTTCCACAAGCCTGCCTTTGTGATTTTCAAGCGAGCCATCAAATTTATACTTATTCTTCTATACCCACTTGCAGCCTATTGGTTTGGTTCCTAATGGAGGATCAACTAGCTTCCAGGTGTCATTCTTTATCAAGGCGTCATATTCTTTCTACATCGCTTTTTTCCATCCAACATGAGAAGCGACTTATTTGAAGTAAGTTGGTTAAAAATTTGTAGAAAAATTTAGTTCACAATCATAAGAAACATCCATATCAACTGGTGAATCAATATTGTATACATCACCTCCATTCTATCTGGTTGATATCCTTATTCTTGTCTTTCCAATCTCATTAGGTTGTACACTTTCAAGTGTCTTTGTCATCCATTTTGGAGGAACTTTCTAAGATGGCCTAGGCTGCTCAGTCGATTGATTTGGGACTGAATCAACATTTAGGCTACCAATTCTGTCAATAACATTAATCAAAGTGTCATCTGGATCAATGCTTGGAGCTTCATGCGGGGGAGAGAGTGCTTTAGAAGAAGATTCCACAAATTCATCTAGTATAGGAATCCCCCCTTCAAGATGCGGAATATGATTATCAAACTCTTGAAAATATTTTTCATGTTTGAATCTATCTAAGTGATCAAGCTGCCTCTCAACAACATTGGCAGTCTTGGTATATTCAAGAACTATCACATCTCTATATATTATAAACTTCTTATTGACTTCATCATAAAGAATATATGATTTTGGGGTATTTGAATACAAAAATAAGATACCCTTGTGACTCCTTGCACCGAGTTTGTTTCTTTGTTCCTTAGGTATAAAATCATAACGGGTGGAACAAAAGACCTTTAGATGCCTCACCAAAGGAATGTGGCCATACCACATTTAATAGGGATTCTTGTTTTTTATATCATTAGATGGACACCTATTATTTATATACACAACACATAGAACTGCATCAACCCAAAACATCAGGTTAACATTCTTGAAAAACATCATGGAACGTACCATATTTAAGATTTTCATGTTCATTATTTCAACTACTCCGTCCTATTGGGGATTATAAGGCATGGTTGTTTGATGTTTGATCCCATGCTGACGGAGATAGTTTTAAAATTCATTTGAAGTGTATTCTTTTTGCATTATCATTGTGAATAGATCCAATATGGGATTGTGCATCATTTTCAATCCTTACATGAAAATTCTTAAATGTTTCAAAAGCATCATATTTTTTCTTTAATAAATAAACCCAACATATTCTAGTGTAGTCATCAATAAATGTCTTCATATATTTATTACCATTTGTAAAAGGAACATGCATTGGGCCACATAAGTTTGAATGAATGAGTTCAATTTTTCTATGTGCTTTAGAATGTGATTCATGAAAATATTTTTTGTTATGCTTTCCTAAGATACAAGCATGACATTGTTTAAGTTTCCTAGGAATTGTAAGCAAAATAGTAACATCGTTTTTCTTCAACAAATGAAGGCTACCATAGTTCAAGTGTCCAAATATAGCATGCCATAAAATACTTGGTGGAAATGTACCTTCATCATAATGAGAATTGTATGAGAAGTTTTGTGCACAAGCAAAGGTTCCTTGCAGCTTCATAAGTATTTGTTCTTCCATCCTTGCCATGACAAGTGAGTGATGTGATGCTTTTCTGACCTCGACCTTGCCATCAGATATATGAATGGAGTATCCTTGTTGGCATATGTGGACCAAATACAACGATTTTCTTCTCGGCACCGGGAGGTATAGAACATCATGCAGAAGAAAGTCTGGAAGACCAGGCAGTTTGAGCCCAATGGTGCCAAGCCCTAATGGCTTGAATTTTGAATTGTCTGTAAAGTATACTGCTCCATCAACATTGTCATTGAATTCTTCAAAGACATATCTCCTAAAATTCATGTGGCAAGTTTCTCCTTAATCAAGCAACCAATCATCTTTCCATGAAGCAAGTGAAGCATTGAAAAAAATCTTCAGTTACTCCAATATTGCAATGTGCCACAACATAATGAGTGGATTCAAGTTCTTTACCTTTCCATTTTTCATATGTTTTACCTTTCCCTTGATTTATTTCCTGCTCAATTCAGTCTCAAGGAAACTTACAAGTGGAAGCATCATGTTCATATTTATTGCATCGTATGCAATGAAGATCAAACTTTTCTCCTTGTAATTGTCTTCCTCCCCTGCCTCTAAAATTCCTTCTTACTCTACCTATTAGGCCACCCCTTCCTGTAGAAGAATATTTTACATGATTCTTCTCTCTATGTGCAATACAAAAAACTTCTTCATAAGACTGAGGAGTTTTCTTCTTCCAAAATTCTTCTCTCTCTCGGAAAATTTCTTCTCAAGGGAGTCAAAGGTAATATCCTTAAGGTTTCCACTTGCTTTCAATGACTCAAGATAATGTGTATAAGGTGGGATATAGTTCCTTGGCATAAGCTATGAGAAGAATTTATATCTCAACACTAGTGGTTTTTTATATCATGCATAATGGATCTTACTTATGATGTTAAGGCAAGAGGGTCATCATTTTTACATTCAATACTGAACAACATAATCATCAATTAAACAACTTCAAGTTCAGAGTGTGAGTCACACAATTCCTTCAACTTATTTAAGGCTTCGAAATAATTTGAAAATGGAAAAATATGGCAACTCACCTCTTCATTTACAGAGGACACAATCAAGGGATAGGCCTTGTTGTTCTTATTTTCCCAAATGGAAATTTCCTTATTTGAAGTGGGATTTGCAGGCGGATTATCTCCTTCTCCTTCACAAAATACTCTCCAAAACTCATTGAAAATGAGAGTGTGTTTTATCTTCTGTGACCATTCAGGATAGTTCTCTTTTCTAGAGAGAACTAATCCAACAATTGATATCACTGAATACATTTTAAGGAATAAAATCTATGTACTGTGTAAAAAAAAATTCACTCTGCGCGCAATATACTGTAAAAAAAATGCACTTCTAGCTGCAAACTTTGTATGGTCTTGAGTTAAACTTTGGAAAAAAAATAATGAGGGGTTATATCAGAGTTATTACTTTGGGAAGGGGTTATCTGGTGGAGAGGATAACTGAAATGGAGGAGTCAACATATGGGGGAGGTGTTGTATGGGGGGAGTTTTTATATAGTTGTCAAAGTTATATATTATAACTGGAGTATATATTATAGTTGACAGAGATATGTATTATAATTGTGGAGGTGCTATATGTTACATAAGAGGAGATAAGAGGTATAAGATATACAATATATAGAGGATGATATAAGATATACGAAGGATAGGGGAGGATATTCGGTATGGAGGTATGGTGGTCTGCGGGGCCACTAAGGGTGGTTTTTGGTGTGGTGATGTAACAAGGAGAAGGGAAAATAGGTGGTGTGGGGAAAACTAGGTGCGGGGCACTCCACCCGTTAACTTCTAGATCTACGGGACCCCCTCAGTCCATACAAACCATTGATTGGGGTGTTTAGAGGTGGTGAGTCGTAGATGATGCTCAGAATTTAGCACTGGTCTTGGGTAATTAAAAAAAAACGTGGGTTTGATGCAATACACAATACCACACTTTAACACAGACACATTCATGCTCTTAACATAGACTTAACTCCAGCATATACTCTCTTAAAACAGACTTAACTCCAACATTTAAATTCTGCATATACGCTCTTAAAATTTATCAACAAACTTCTTCAGCTCTTAAAACATACTTACCACACGCAAAACGCCATTGAACTTGAACTACAATCACACCATTCAATGCAACACCTCTAGGAAGCAAACCATTTGACTCAACACCTCGCTCCGGTATTCACACCGATTCAACCTTTTACATATGAGGTAGCAAATCAATGCCTCAACGTAGCAATGCAGTCTCGACCAATGCATTAAAAAAAATGCACAAGATTTGCAGGAATATGACAGAGTTGTCATTCTGAAAAAAATGCAGAACATAGGGGAGAAGGAGTTACAAGGGTAGAAGGAAAGCCAAAAATAGAGGTTGGGACCTGTGCTTTGATACCATGTTAGGTCGGGAGGTAAATCCTCAAAGCGAATTGTGTTATTGCATTAAGATTGATCATAGATATATACATGGAGGGAGATACTCTTGGGTTTCATCTCCCAATGTCTCTTCATCTTCTAATTCTCCATATTTTCTATTTACAATATTTACATGGATTTATTTGATCCCAAATATTAGGTGTCAACAAACTTGAACAATCCGCTCAACATATAGAAGCCCAATTCTGGCATAAATATTATTTGAGGCCACGAAATGACAATAGAAAGGCATACAACCCAAACCATAAAGAAAAACCTGAGAAACACCTCGCTCCCAAAGAAAGGAAAACAGATGAGTAGGAAGGTTTTAAAAAAGTGGAGCGAGATGAAAACCAACCCCGACCCTCGCAAAATTTTAGTTTGAAAAATGAATTGACTAAAGTAAAAATAAACATGCTTTTAACTAAAAGCATTACGATCCCAACTTACAAAAACGAAGTAGATAGATATATTTAGAAATGTATGGATTTGACTGATGATTTACGAGCAAACGAAGTGATTAACATACATGAAGATGCCCGTAAAATAGCCATTGGGTTACATAACGAGAAAAAAAATAATATCATTCCCCCTTTTTATATAATCCTAAAGATTCATGACCTAAGCATGCATAATTGGATGCTAGATTCAGGTGCATCACATAATATGATGCATAAGCAAATCATGGACCAATTAGGTTTAGATATAACTCGTGATTACAAGGTTCTTTACTCATTTGATTCTCGAAAAGCTAAATTCCTCAGCATGATCAAAGATGCAATAGTATTCTTAGCCCAAGTCTCTGTGGATGTCATTGTGGTCAATGTCCCTCCTTTTTGCGGGATGTTTCTCTCTAGATATTGGGGTTCCAAGCTGGGGGGCTCCCTTCAGCTTAATTTGTCTTATTGAACTATTCTTGTCTTTGGGGTGGGACTCCACACTTCTACTAAGAATCACGACTCACATATATAATAAGCTCTTATGAAAAACCAAATAACTTTCATGTATACTCTTTTTACGACAACCTCGAAAATTTAGTTTTGACATTAAACGATGAAGAGAAAGCTTTAGCCACCCATAGACAAACACCCAAGAAAGCTCTAAATAATATAGATTATGTTTGGAATCGATGGTGCCTCATCTAAGAATGTATATGGAGCAGGAATTGTCTTGATTTCTCCTTCCCAAGAAAGTGTTACTTTTCCTTTCAAGCTAGATTTAGAAATGACTAACAACGTGGATGAATATGAAGCCCTAGTCCTAGGTCGCTAGAAGCATCTCATAAGCTCAATATCCAAAATTTATTCATTTTTTGTGATTCTGAATTAGTGATCAAACAAGTTACTAACAAATATCAAACTAAACATCCCGAACTTAGGGCTTATAGAAATCATGTCTAGGACTTGGTGGAAAAAAATTTCTCAGCTATGAATTTTACCACCATCCCTAGAGAGAAAAACCAATCGGGTGATCTCCTAACAGCCACTACAACCAATTTTGTTCCTCCTGAACAAAAAAATCTTAATATGAAATCAAAACCTTGTATTTCCCCTCCATACTTGACAACATTAAACACTGGAAGGTATTTAAAGATGACCAATAAATTAAAAAATGTATCGAAATGGCAGGAGAATTCTTCGATTTATGTATTGAAGGTGATCAGGATGAAAATCATCAACATCTTAATCTCTCTAAATTTAAACAGAAAATTGGAAAACACAAGGTAGTGCAATTAAAAAAAATTATAGCCCAATAGGGCTAATCCCCCTAGAAATAAAATTCGACCAGAAAGGAGATACTTCCTCTCCTCTATTAAAACCTTTGGACATAGAAATTGAACAAATAAATTTAGGTACATAAAGAGATCTTAAGATCATTAACCTTTCTAAGAATATTCCAAAAGAAACCAAAAAATTATACATAACATGTTTTAGAAAGAACTCCAATGTGTTCTCCTAGAGCTATGAGGACTTAAAGACTTATGATAGAAAAATAATTGATCAAAGAATACTGCTAAAGGAAGGGGTTAAACCTGTTACGCATAATTTGAGATAGATAATCCTCTTTTACTCCCCTCTATTGAGAAATAAGTCAAGAAACTATTAGATACAAAAATCATAGTTCCTCTTAGGTGTTCTAACTGGGTCGCTAACCGAGTTTTTATTAGGAAGAAGAACGACAAAATCAGACCCAACATTGAATTTTATAATTTAAATGGGGCATTTTTAAAGGATAATTACCCCCAACTCAAAATGGATTACATTCTCCATAGAGTAGTTGGGTCCCATAAAATCTCGATGATAGATGACTTTTTTGGGTATAACCAAATAGTTGCACACAAAGATGATAGATATAAGACTTGATTTACTACCCCATTGGGGAACATTTATGTACGAGAAGATGTCCTTCGAGCTTATGAACACTAGAGCTATGTTCTAGCGAGCCATGGATATAGCCTTTGCAGATGAGAAGGATTGTTTAATTTTTATATATATAGATGACATGACAATATATTCTAATTATGATTCATAGCAATTGGACCACCTTAAATTTGTATTTCCAAAATGTCAAAAATAAGGCGTATCTCTCAATTCGTGTAAAACATTTTTTTCCATGACTGAAGGCAAGTTTCTAGGACATATCGTATGAAAAAAGGGGTTTGAGTCGATCACGAGAGATTTAAAGTAATAGAAAGAATAACTTTCCCTGGGAATTTCAAATATATATATATCACTCTTTGGAAAAAAAATGTGTCATTTCACCCCCAATTTTGTAGAAGTAGTTAAAAATATAACTATCATGCTTACAAAAAGGACAATACATTAAATGGATTGATGGGGCCAAATGTGCTTTCTCCAAAAGTAACAAATTATTAATGGAATCACCCATCCTCATGAGTCCCAATTGCGTGAAATACTTCATGGTCTTCTCTTTTGCTTCTGAACACACTGTTGCAACAGTTCTCCTCCAAAAAATGAACAAGGTTATGAACAACCCATAGCCTTTTTCAGTAAAGCATTACAAAGTTCTAAGCTGAAATATAACATCATTGAAAAGCAGGCTTATGCGCTGGTAAAGGCTTTAAAATATTTTAGAGACTATATCCTCCAATGTAATATTGTTGTCTATGTTCCTAACCATATCATGAAGGATATCCTCATTCAACATGCAGTTTAAGGGAGGAGAGTGAGGTGGATTGCTAAAATATAGGGGTATAATTTAGAATTGAAACCTATCAAAGTAGTAAAGGGGAAATATCTTGCTAAAACAATTTTTGAGGCATTAGGAATTAATCAACTAACTCACTTGAGCCACATCACTGAGGTTGAAGATCAAGAGCCGAATAAACAATCATGGTTGTTGTTATTTCACCCTATTGACATGCCAATCAACTAGATGTTTGTGACCTTTGAATGGTATGCAAATATAATTTCTTATCTTAAAACCTTACAATGTCCAACTCACTTAAGCAAATCTGATAAGCATTCATTAAATTTAAATTCCGTAAATTATTGTATTATAGAAAAATAAAATATATTAGAAGGACCCAGTGGGAGTTCTACCGAATTGAATTTTTCTTAGTCAGATCGATTGTTTGATAACTCAATTTAATGACAGGTTGTGGGAGGGAATTATGCCTAGAAATCCACTAAACACAAAATTTTAAGATTTGGCTTCTATTGGCCTACAATGTATTCTAATGTTAATAAAAAGGTGAGGTCATGTCATTGGTGCCACATATTTGCGGAAAGTGCAAGTTTTTGCCCTAACTCTAAAACATGTCCTTTCCAAGGGCCCTTTTCAAAAATAGGGACCAGAATTTATTTTGGAAATACATCCCCATAACAGTAGTCAGCATATGTAACAACCCTGGTCAAAAATCAATGTAATAAAGTTAATAAAGGAAAAATATTAACCTTGGTCATGGGACACATATTTCAAGCTGAATGTTGGGAAAACCTTCCTAGTGTGGGTGTTGATATGGTTTATCATGGCTAAGGAAATTGGTAAAGGAAATGGAAAAAGTCTTTGGAAAGGCATGAGACATTTATTGGCATTTTATTTATGAAAATAATGGAAGATAAGAGAAAAGGGAGGTGAAAGGTCACAGGTTGAAGAAATTAGAGGTCACATTAATAAAAAGGCTTTTGAGGACCAGTTTACAGATTTTTTCAGTTAAGTTTTGGATCTCTCATTCTATTCTCTCTCTCTCTCATACTCCTAGACACTTAGATTTTTTCTTGGAGCACTCTTGGAGGAGTGTGGCATACTTGGGATTTGGAGTAGGAAGGCAAAGGAAAATCATAAAAGCGTAAGAGGACATTGGGATTAGCAACTACATTGGGTTTTTCTTGTAGGTACCGAGTTGCATGTATGATTTCCTTACTAGTTTTTGCATGCATTGCATATGAATGTGGTTATTTGGTTATGATATGTCATTGACATCGAGAATTGCCTGGATTTATAATGGTTTTTCCTAGCCTTCCATTTCCTAGATATCCATGGTGATGTGGGTTTTACTTTTGTTTTCTGGTTGTTTTTCATGTGTCTTTGGTTGTCGGTTGAGTTACTAGTCCTGGAATCCTTGGTTAGACAAACGCTCTAATAGCCCAGTGATAACTGTGGTTTGAGTTACTAGTCCTGGAAGCCCTGGTTGGAACAAACACTCTGAAGCCCTAGACAGCTTGGGCAGAGACCAATATTGTGATGGTTAGTGATGTATGACCATGAGGTGGAGTAACTGGTTGAGGGTTGAGGTGGTTTGGCTTATGGAAGCACTTGTTTGGTTTTGATTTATTTGTTTTATGAGATTCCACATTCATGCTTGGAATATGGCATGGGGGTGATTAGATGAAAGAGAGATTTGGTTCAACCCAATCTATGGTTGGGTGGCTCATGGAAGTCCCATACCTGGTCGGCCTATGCAATCATCAATAAGATCTCTTTCTCCTTGGTATTTTATGGGAAAATACACATGTTTATATGTGGTTTATATGGTTGTTATATCCTTGATATCTATGTTGGTCATATGTTGGTTATGAGTGAGTTTTATGACAACGATGATGTATGGTTGTCATCATGTTTTGATTAATCAATAAATGTACAATGAATATATGGCCTAATATATGGTAATGCAGTTATTGTGATGAGGCATCAATGCTTCTTAGTGATTCTTAGATAAGTGTGATACCCCTATGCTCATATTTGTTGGTATGACTTGTAGATTGCATACGTGTGATATGTTTGATGAAATGCTTCTCATGGCTAGTAGGGGTGTAGTCAAGCCACTAGTCGATTGTTTTCATTAACATCTTTTTTTTTGTGTTATTTTTCATTTCTTGTTGAAATGGCACCCAAAGGGGGCTTCTAATTTAATTTTCCTTTAATTAAATTAGAAGAGAAATTGTAATTTCATCTCATGACAACTTGTATGACTGAGTTAGCTTAGGAAATTTGAGTTGAGGTCTAGAGAGGAGGCATGTATAGTTGTCCCCGTGATTTAAGGTGGTCCAATTATAGCTATGTATGTGTTGTAATTATTTAACTAAATTAATTGTGTTAAGATCAGTTTAACTAGTTCTAATTGAGATATGAGCTAGTGATAGGTCTAGTGAATTAAATTTTATTTAATTCACAAGTAGTGATCAATCAGTTAACTGATAATTAGCTATAAATATTTGTTTCATGTCATTTCTAACGAAGGCCTAGTTGAGACTGAGGTTAAAGGGATGATAACTATCAGTTGTATAATTAGAAAATTTTACAGGTCAGTTATAGAGTAATGTGGGGGCCAAGGATGTATTGCACAATTAATTATAAGGATTTTCCTATTTAATAGGGGCTTAATTCCTCCAAGAATACGTGAGCAAGGCTGCGTGAGAAGAGGCTGAGAATTGGCTAAGTAATTGGTTGATTTTTCTTAGATTAGAATGAGACAGTTGGTAGAGTGCGGGAATTTCTTTGAGAGAGAAAGCATTGTATTTTTTCATGGTCTTGACTTTATACAATATATAGATATCGGGGTTTTAGGCAGCGTGCTTTCCCCATATATGTATTGTGTTGTGTGATTGATTGTCTCTTTCTCTTACTTTTTATGTGATTGTGTGATCATGTTTTGTTTCCACAAATTGTAGAAGGATTCAGTATCTTGTTTTAGTACATTATAAGATCAGATTCAATCTCGTTGTTAGATTTTATACATGGTATCATAGCACCAGGAATCACAATAAGAAGAGAATAACAGATTTTTTTTTATCAAGTTCGAATTTGCAGATTTACTCTTCAAGATCCAGCAACAAATCAAGACGTCTTTCAATGGCTTGAGACTCAAATATGCACTCCATGGAAATTAGAATTATATTGAATGGAAGGACAAGATGGAGGCAATGCTCAAGGACAATAGATTGAAGGCTTTCATAGATATTGATGTCCTGCGACCCGCAACAGCAGATGCTCAACTTCTTGATGCATGGAAGAAGAATGTAGCAAAGGCGAGAAGGATCTTGTTAGAGGGAGTTCAAGACCATATTGTCTCAAGCCTCCACGGGAAGGAGACTCCATATGTTGTGGAAGGCCATGACAAATCTATCTCAGAATAGCAACGACCACAAGAAGCTGGCGCTGAAAGACAAGCTCACGAAGATCAAATGGAGAAGCGCGACACGATCCACAAATACTTGAAGAAGTTCACTCACTATCGAGATGAGCTTGGAAGCATTGGGATCATTGTTGCCTCTTGGTGAACCTAGATCTTCTATGCCTTCCCAAGAGTTTGAATAGGTACCAGGACTATGTTAATGGGAGGGAGAAGCTTCCAGTTTTGGAGCTACTATGGTATGATCTAACACAAGAATAAATTCGGTGGAGCACTAGAGATGGATCCTCATCAAAGACTGATGATGAGGAGAATTGTGCCTTGGATGGGAAGGCGAATAAAGGAAAATGGAAGGCGTCCCATTCCAAGTCTAAGACCGGAAAGGCGGGAAATAAGCGAGACTTGTCAAAGGTAAAATGTTTCAACTCTCTTGAGCATGGACAGTATGCCACAAATTGTCCACAAAATAATAGCAATAAGAAGGCCTCATGAGGAGGAGCAGGTGAAGAATTGGCTTCACATTTTGAGTTGGACTTCATCCTCATCGCATGCATGGTGTCATCGGTGATGGGATATGTGTGGTACTTGGATTCTGGAGCTTCATTCCATATGACCGGCAACAAAGAATACTTCAATAGATTGGGGGAGAAGGATCTCTAGATGCACATCGAGATAGGTGGCAACGGGAGGTATAGCTTTACGAGTGTAGGTACAGTTACCTTTTAGAGGGATTCAGGTAATCCACTCACGTTAAAATATGTCATGTATGTTCCTAGTTTAAATAATAATTTGGTTTTTGTTGTTGTGTTGGAATATCGTCTATGATGTGATCTTCAGTGAAGGAAAGGTGCTCCTTTGTTACAAAGCCATGGGACAGGAAAAAAATATTGGGGTTCGAGTAAATAATATCTATAAACTAGATGTAGAAGATTGCGTAGCATTGAGTAGTAAAGCAGAGAAGGTGGAGAGTCGAGACATCGGTGAGTTATCGCATAAGAGTTTGGGCCATCTACACCACAACACTTTGAGGATCATGCAGCATATTTCTACAATACTTCCAAAGGATGCACTTCCACAGAGAGACACATGCAAAGGGTGTACATTGGGGAAGTATACCAAAGCCACCTTTCACGATAGGGAAAGCCGAGCCAAGGAGATCCTTGAGAGGGTTCACTCAGATGTGTATGGGACGTTCGCAAAAGCTTCCACAGCAAAGTGTAGGTATTATGTGATTTTTTTTATGATTTTTCAAGAAAGTGTTGGATTTTCTTCGTGTAGAAGAAAGATGAGATGTTCTCCAAGTTTTATGAGTTCAAGGCACTTATCGAGAAAGATACAGGGAAGAAGGTGAAGGCTCTGAGGAGCGACAATGGTGGAGAATACATCTCTAACGAATTCAAGAACATTTGTGCCTCAAAAGGAATTTGAAGAGAATTGATTGCACTTCATAACCCATGGCAAAATGGGGTTGCAGAAAGGAAGAATAGAATCATTGTGGGAGATATACGATCTATGTTGCATGATCAGGGCCTACTATTGCATCTGTGGGAAGATGCATGTAATACAAAAAAATTTGTGCAAAATAGAAGTCCTCATCGGATACTTCGAATGAGTAGACCAAAGGAGGATTTTTCAGGTAAGAGACTAGATGTGTCGTATTTTAAAATTTTGGCTCATTTATTTATTTTCATGTGACCAAAGATGTCAGGAAGAAGCTAGAGCCAACAACACAGTTGGGGATATTTGTGGGGTACATTGATACACCTGAAAAATATCGGGTGTACTTGCCAACACACAGGATGACAGTGGTCATAAGAGATGTGAAGTTTGATGGAGACAAAGCCATGCGATTATCCCTTGAGAGGGAGATCGAGTTGCATGAAGTTGAGGAGCTCTTGGCTCCAAAGGATGAACCTTAGGATGTGGATCAACCACAAGAAGAGGAACAGAGAGTGGTAGAAACCACTCATGCAGATCCATCCATTAGAGATGGAAGGAATGGCACCAGAGAGGCTGAAATATTATTGTTGGATGCGAGAGAGAATGTGGGAGAACCCACATCATAGCGCAGGCAGAGAAGATCCCCAGAGTAGTACATTAGATACATTGCTCTTATGAGCAAAGGTATTGAGATAGAACCATTCTCTTTCGAGGAAGCAGTGCAACAGCCAGTGTGGGTTGATGGCATGGTTGAGGAGTATGACTCCATTATCAGAAACAGTGCATGGGAAGTTGTCCCAATACCAGTGGGGAAGTCAGTTGTAGGATCCATATGGGTCTACAAGGTAAAGCAGGCAGCATATGGGAGTGTGGAGAAGCACAAGGCTAGATTTGTGGCCAAAGGGTTATCTCAGGTGGAGGGGATTGACTACAATGAGACTTTTACACCAGTCGTAAGGTACTCATCTATTAGATCGATCTTTGCACACTCAGCACATATGGGATGGAAAATACATTAGATGGATGTAAAGACAACATTTCTCAATGGAGTTATTGAGGAATAAGTGTACACTGAGATGTCCGAAGGTTTTGATACCTTAGGGATGGAGTCGCATGTGTGCAGAATCAAGAGAGCACTGTATGGGTTGAAGCAAGCACCTCGTGCTTGGTACACCAGGATTGACAGTTATTTCACCGGGTTGGGCTTCACCAAGAGTGAAGTAGATGCGAACCTTTATAATATTGTGGTTGATGGTAAGATTTTGATTATTGTACTTTATGTCGATGATGTAATACTAACATGTGATGAGAAGCTCATAAAGTCTTGCAAATATGATATTGTAGGAGAATTTGAGATGAAGGACATGGGGCTCTTGCACTATTTCCTTGGATTGGAAATATGGAAAAGGGATGGGGAGCTATTTTTATCTCGGGGCAAGTATGCCAAGCATATTTTGAGGGATTTCCACATGGAGGGAAACAAACCCATGGAGACTCCTCTAGCGGGAAAATGGAGGAAGGAGGATGCTACTTCGGGAGTAGTGGATGCTACTGTTTACAGGGAGCTGGTGGGTTCACTCATGTATTTGGTGAACACACGACCTGACATATGCTATGAAGTTAACCAGCTGAGCCAAGCTATGGTTAATCCTACCAAGCTCTTTTGGAAGGCAAGGAACCATGTGTTGAGATATCTCAAAGGCACTACAGAGTATGGGATTATGGTACAGATGGAGAGAGGGAGGTAAAATTTAAGGCTTCACCGAGGCAGATTCGGTAGGGATTCCATCTGAAAATAAGATAACATCAGGAGGCATCTTCAACATAGGATCAACAACCATTTTCTTGGTATAGCAGGAAATAGAGATCATTTTCACTCAGTTCAATAGAAGCAAAGTACATGGCGGCTAGTTAAGAAACATGCGAGGCCATCTGGCTGAGGAAGACACTTGTTGGTTTGTTTGGTCAACAGATGGATCTGACGATGATACATTGTAATAACTAGAGTTGCATCAAACTTGTTTAATCTAGTATTCCATGACAGTTCTAAGCAAATTGATATCCGGTATCACCATCTCAAATATTGTTTTCAAAGGAGGATTATGTCATTAGAGTACATTCCCACGAAGGAGCAGGATGCAAACATCTTGACGAAGGTGTTGGCAAGAAGAAAATTCGAATTCCATAGAGGTAGGATCAGGGTATCAGATAATCCCTTTCTTTTTTAGAGGGAGTGTTTAAATGGCACCCAAAGGGGGCTTCTAATTTAAAAATTCCCTTAATTAAATTGGAAGAGAAATTTTAATTTAATCTCATGAAAACTTGTATTAGTTAACTAAGTCAGAGTGACTGAGTTAGTTTAGGAAATTAGAATTTAGGGCTAGAGAGGAGGCATGTAGAGTTGTCGCCGTGATTTAAGGGGGTCTAGTTACAGTTATGTATGAGTTGTAATTATTTAACTCAATTAATTGAGTTAAATTATGTTTAACTAGTTCTAACTGACAGATAGCTAGTGATAGGTCCAGTGAATTAAATTTGATTTAATTCACAAGTAGTGATCAATCAGTTAACTGATAATTCGCTATAAATAGTTGGTGCATGTCAGTTCTAAGAAAGGCCCAGTTGAGACTGAGGTTAAAGGGATGATAACTATCAGTTGTATAATTAGAAAATTGTATAGGTTAGTTATAGAGTCATGTGGAGGCCAAGGATGTAGGAATTATTTTCCTATTTAATAGGGGCTTGATTCCTCCAAGAATGCGCAAGCAAGGTAGGTTGAGTAGAGGCTGAGAATTAGCTAAGTAATTGGTTGATTTTTCCTAGATCAGAATGAGACAGTTGGAAAAGTGCGGGAATTTCTCTGAGATAGAAAACATTGTATTCTTTCATGGTCTTGAATTTATACAATATACAGATAGCGAGGTTTTAGGCAGCGTGATTTACCCAGATACATCTTGTGTTGTGTGATTGATTGTCTCTTTCTCTTACTTGTTATGTGATTGTGCGATCGTTTTTTATTTCTGCAAATTGTAGAAGGATTCAATAACTTGTTTTAGTACATTATAAGATCAGATTGTATCCCATTGCTAGATTTTATACATTTCTAGAAGTTTCATGGGGTTCTAGGCAGTGGCCTGAGTCCTGGCCCTGAAAAAGTGGCACAAAATTTGAAGTCGTTGGCACACAAGTACCAAGAAAAATCCCCAGTTGTAGGAATGCCCTTGCTATGGGAGCTACTCGAGGGTCCTAGTCGCATTCATTCCCATGACATGCAATAAAATGTCAGGTTGTATAAGGGGTTGGTCACCTAGAAGGGTTGGATGGCTCCTGGGGCTTTTATTGCATGTGTAGAAGGTCATGTTGGTTATGTTCCGTCAGTTTCACTTCCTTAACTAGTAAATAGGGAGTTGAATCATATCACAGTAACTCTTTGTCACATGTTTACCCCGGTTGGTTGGTTACTAGGGAAGATGTGGGAGGAGGGTGTTACAAAATGGTATCAGAGCTAGGTTCACCCCTTGGAATGAATAGACGGTGTGTGTGTTGGTCATGCATTCATGTCGGTTACAAATGTGTTCTTTATGTTTGTGGACTATGTGTTTATTGTGTATGCATGGCGTTGGTCATGGTTCCACTGGTGTTGCCATGTGAAATTTGATGGTGTCATTGATTGGATGTGGTCATCATGAGTGTATTTCGGTGATGCATGGGTTATGCCTTGTTTATGCATGTCGATGTTTAAATTTTTTTATGCATATATTGATATGGTTGCAGTTTCCATGCACCAGGTCATGATTTGTGGTGGGTATGGTCATGCATTGATAACTGGATAATGGCTGAAAATATGCTTATATGTTTATCTTATTATGTTTATATATGTATTGTGCTAATCTGGTTGATCTTATAGATGAGATATCCTCCTCGAACTATACTGAGGTATGTTGATTATGTTTATATTTTGATTTAGCTGATATAGCATGCCTTGCAAGAAAGAGATCAAAGATTACTAGAAAGATGGTAGACTATAGTTGCAAAGCATAAAATGACAAAATCATGCAGCCACAAGAGAAACAAGCATAATTCAATGCTATAATTCTTTAGAGTTCGTCTGAATTACAGAGACGGTGACCACTTTAGATTAGCCATGGACATGAGGATGGGACTAATGGTGCATATGGTAGTAGATCTCATTGTGGGAACAGACCAGATAGATATGACATGATAAGAGATGGTAGGTTCTTGGATATTCTGGATAGGAGAGGTGAAGGACACAGGTACTACTCTAGCTTTGTTTTGACAGGTACTATGATCTTCATCTCTATCAACCTTACAGGAGGAGTGACAAGTGATAATTTTTGGATGAGTTCAAGAAATTAAAGCCACCTACATTCTATGGGGAAATGAAGAAATCACAGGATGAAAAAGCATGGTTGCTTGGAATGAATAAGTTCTTCAAGTTACATGATTACTCAGAGAACATGAAGGCCAAAATAACTACATTCACTCTTAAAGGTAAAGCAAATATATGGTGGGAAGATGTAAATAACATTAAATATATTTATGAGGAGGAGTTGACTTGGAATGAATTCGATAGACTATTTAGGAAGAAGTGTCTATTAGAGAGATACTATTACAACAAGGCAAAATATGTTTATGAGCTAAAGATGGGATCTATGACCAATGAGGAGTGCACTAGCAGGTTCTTGGAGTTATTAAGGTATGTGCCTTACCTCAAGGAGGAGAAATCCAAGATTCATATATTCATCAGTGGGTTGCCAGTAGCATTCAAAGACTGGATTGAGTTTGATGAGGCTATATCATTGGAGGAGTCATCCGGAAGCTAAATCATTGTTATGAGAAATTAAAGGACCAGAAAGGTAATGATAAGAATAAAGGGAAATGGGATAAGAAGAGAGCAAGCATCGGGACATAGGTAACAAAGAGAATGAAAAAACTGCACAAGAAGTTAAATGCATTTGACAAAGGGCAAGGATTTCATTTTGAGGAGTAGAACAAGGGTGCAGGATGGAAGCCTTTACAATGTTGGACTTGTGGAAATTATCATCACAGGAGATATTGTCCCCAACACCAAGGTGGTAGAATGCATATATATAGTACTTAGGAAGCGCATATAGTGGGGCATGTTGGACAGAGTGTTCCTTATATTTATGCAGCGTTGGATAGCAAGTAGGTAGATCACCAGGCGTCTATTATCAAGATGGACGATAAGCTTTGTGATAAAGTTTTTCTATTTTGATTGACCATGGAAATAATTATAGTTATGTTAATCCTGACCTCATGGATAAGTGTGGTTTGAATAAAGAAGTGCATGCTAAGTCTTGGTTAGTGCAGTTGGCTATAGGTACAAAGAAGCGAGTTCATCATTGGGTAAAAGCTTATGCATTTGAGTTGAATGGTATGTCTACATCAACACATTTGAATGTATTGTCGTTAGGTTCGTATAGTATTTTTTTGGGTGTGGACTGGTTGAATCTTCATAGGACCAAAGTGGAATTTTATGACAAAGATATTGAGTGCTTATATGACAATGGAGTATGGAGAGTCTTGCAAGGTAAGAAGAAGAAAACATGAGTTACAATGGTAACATCTATGTAGCCGAAGCGTAGTCGCAAGAAAGGGTGTGTGTTATTTGCAGTGCATATTTCTAGTGACAAAGGTAAGGAAGTTAAGGATGCAGATGTCTTGAGTAGGTACCCGGTTCTACAACAATTTCAATATGTATTTCCAATAGAGGTTTCAAAGTTTCTGCCTCACAGGGAAGTGGAATTTTCTATTGAGTTGGTACCATGGACAACACCAACATCAAAAGCACCATACAATATGAGCACACCAGAGCTAGTATATTTGAAGCAGTAGTTAAAGGATATGCTTTAAAAAGGATGCATTAGGCCAAGTGTATCACCATGGCGCACACAAATATTGTTTGTGAAGAAGAAGGATGGCAGGTTATGCATTAATTACAAGCAGTTGAACAAGGTGACGTTTAAGAACATGTATCCATTGCCGAGAATTGGTGATTTGTTCAATCAGTTGAAGGGAGCAGTAGTGTTCTCAAAGATCGATCTAAGATAAGGATATCATCATGTATGCATTAAAGAAGATGACATTTACAAGAAAACTTTCCAGACCAGGTATGGGCATTATGAGTATGTTGTAGTTCCTTTCGGTTTAACTAATGCTCCAAATACTTTTATGTGCTTAATGATAGCGTGTTGCATCCTTATCTAGACAAGTTCGTTATTGCATTCATTGATGATATATTAATATATTCTAAAAATGAAGAAGAGCATGTCGAAAACTTAGCAACAATATTGAGATTTATTAGAGAGCATCAATTGTATGCTAACCTCAATAAGTGCAGTTTTTTTGAGACATGTGTACATTACTTGGGAAATGTGGTTTCCAAGGAAGGCATAGGAGTGGACCCAAAAAAGATAAGGGCTATCATGGAGTGGGAAACTCCTAGGAATGTGGATGAGGTAAGGTACTTTATGGGGTTAGCGGGTTATTACAGGAGGTTCATCATGAACTTCTCACAGATTTCTTATCCTATTACGTCATTGCAAAGGAAATGTAAGAAATTTTAATTGACAGAATAATGTGCAATGAGTTTTGAGGAGTTGAAATAGTTGTTGACAAATGCTCCAATGCTAAATATTACAGATCCAGAAAAAGAGTTTGTGATATGCACAAATTCTTGCAAGACAGGACTTGGTGGATTTATTATGCAGGAAGGACAGGTAGTATGTTATGAATCACGGAAATTGAATGAGCATAAGTAGAATTATCTGACGCATGATCTTGAGATGGCAACGATCATCCATGCATTGAAGATGTGGAGGCACTATCTTCTTAGCAGGAGGTTTGTATTGATGAGAGATCACGGTGGATTGAGGTATCTATTTGACCAACCGAATCTAAATTCCACGCAAGCTAGATGGTTGGCCACGATTAGTGAGTTCGACTTTGAGATCAAGTACATCATGGGTAAAGAGAAAAGGGTTGCAGATGCTCTTAGTAGGCAGATATAGGTGAATCATATAGAATCTATGAGTTATTGTGGGACAGGCTTACAAGATCATATCTTACAGGCAGGTCAGCAGGATAACATGTACATGGAGCTTAGGCACAGGTTACAACAGAGTACATGTATAGGTACATGTAGTGGTATAGGTATAGGTACACGTATAGGTACAGGTGCACAGGATGTGGACTATCATCTCATAGCAGATGGATTGGTTAGATTTAGGGACACGATATATGTGTCTGACAAAAGTGAGCTGAAGAAGACTATATTAAGGGATTTTCATGTGAAACCGTATTCAGGTCACTCGGGATATCATAATACATTGACAACAATGAAGAAGTTCTACTACTGGCCGAACTTGAAGAAAGAATTGGCAGAGTTTATGGCGAGATGTTTGGACTGTCAATAGGTAAAGGCAAAGTGTAAGTAGCTAGGTGGGTTACTACAATCAATCTCGATTCCAAAGTGAAAATTTTTGAATTTCCATGATCTTGGGTCTAGGTTAGAGTCTTAAAACCACTGACGCTACCAAACCAAGAATCTCAACTAGAACTACTTTGCACAACGAAAAATATAAAGGATTAAATCACACATGCACAAGTATACACAGTTTTTAACAAAATTGAACAATAATGAGCAATCCTAACCTTCGTTATATTAAACCAAATTTGAATAATACAACATTCTATGGTACAAAATATACAATGACAAACATGATTCGAAAACTCAATGTTGTATCTTGTCATGTCAGTCCTTCACTTATGTACTGCCATTAGCAGCCCCTTAGTCCTTTAAAGGACAAGACATCGATACTCCAGGAGGGCTGCCACCTAACACTGTTGCAAGTCACTTTTGTAGCATGTACACGGGTTGATCCAATCTTCTCTCTAGGTAGGCCTAATCCCGAGCTCCAATCTGTCAGGCTAGAAGTCACCTTTGTCCATCAAGGCACTCCACTTCGACACCAATCTTCACCCAACCTTCAGCTCCTCTTTTTCTCTTCAAGTTAGCTCATCTAGGGCTACTTTGGGCTATCAACATGTTGCCCTCCTACTTCACTGTAGGTTATGCTCCTAGGACAGAATTTTCAGCTCAATGGAAAGTCCTCCAAATGGCACCCACAGGATGCAAGAAAATCGATCCAAATTAGGTCAACGGACTGTGACCGAATACAAAATATACACACAAAAATTCATGCTCTAGCTCTATGTTTTAGGGTTTGCTTCAATGTTTCAATTATGGGTCTAGTTAGGGTACTCACTGCAGTCCCTAACAGTCCTTCAAACCACCCATAATTACCCTCCTTTGTTGCGGCTTCCTTTTTCCAGCAAATATCCAACTCCACATTGCCTATTCACTGCACCAGCATCCCTAGTTAGGCCTTATGGCCCTCCTTTCTTGCCTAGAATAGGCCTGCGATGGATCTAGGACTTACGACTTGCTACAAAAATCCTTCTCCTTACTATTTCCTCTGCCCCCAAAATAGACTTCCCTTCCTCAGCTTTCAAGAACAGGCCTTTGACCCTCAAAAAATAACCTCGACCTCCAAAATGATGACCCAAAACAATATTCTAATCCCTCGTTGTCCTGTTCTTCCTTACCGCAGCAAAGAAAAATAAATTCAAGCTCTTATTCGTGTTTATGTGTTGCAAAATGGACAAGGAATAGTCCTCACATCACCTCCTATATATACCATGAAAGAGGGCTTCTAAAATGTCACATTCTAGGGGATGACAACTGTCATAATCCTAAAAACAACTTAGGCTGACCTTGACACTTATGATGTCGACCCAAAAAATAACTTCAAAAATCCATATCTCCACTTCTACAACTCGGAATTCGACGATTCTTGAAGCGTTGGATTCTCCTTTCTGCCCTCTATCATCTCATGTCATCACATGTAGAAATTTTCTCATGGAAAGTCCCAAAACAAGATTTGGTGCAAAACCCCATTTTTGGGTTCCAATCCCACAAGTGACTCTTGTGGTGCTTTTCCCTCTAAACCCCGAACCCTAGGGCTTGGAGTACCTCCCAAGCTACTCAAAAATCAACACTCCCTCTTAGTGAGGGATTTACTTCTAATACTATGAAGTAACTCATCATCATCACTACTCGCAACACTTTCCCAACTCTTGGTGCTCACAATCGCAGTAGTCCCTCTTCCGTGAACTATGCCTTTCTTGGAAGTGTCACTGTCACTACTGGAAGCACCCTACTTCTTCTTCTTCTCTGTATCACTTTCTAGTCCCCCCATGATTCCTTCTTAGTAGATGTGGAAACACCCTTACTCCCCACTAACCACATGCTCTTCTTGGGCTGCAAAGTCTCCCTCTGAGCCTCTAAGCTCCCGCTAGAACTTGACTCCCTCTGAGTCTCTAGAACCTGGACATTCTTCCCAGGAACCTGTACCTACTCCTCTAAAGCCCGCACCTACACCTGCTTCTCTAGAACCTGCACCTGCTCCACCTGCTTCTCATGATCTATAGGCTTTCTTGTTAGCATATATAGGCCATGCTCTTTAACTCCAAGCACGATACCTGTGGAGCTAGAGCCTCTAGGCTCGAGTCTTTCCCTCCCATTATGGAACAAGTCCTCAAACCCCTTCTTCTTGATAATCAAGACATAAATCATGCTATATCTGAGTCTTGGTACAAGCAACACATCTTGGACCAGCATCAGTCATCATGTCTCCATCTTGAATGACACAACATCTGATCCTCGGATCTCCAACCAACTCTTTTCACCCAACACCATGTGAAATTTTGAGTCTCGTTCAGCTAGAGTCTCAATAAAATCTTGTGATCCACGTACCATCCATCCTTCTTGATAGTACCCTGCGAGAAATGAGATATCATAGAAAATTCCTCCTCTTCCAATATCCTAGTGTGATCATCTATCTCAGCTGAAGTGGCAACATCAACGACCTACTTTCCTTTCCTCTTCTCATCATCTCCCTTCTTCTTCATCGGACATCTCAACGAAAAATGACCCATCTCTCCATAGTTGAAACACTTGAAATTAGTCAATTCCTTCTTTGGCTTACCCTTCATTCGCACTGCAAGTGCCACACCCTCATATTCCCTCTTCGATGGATGAACATCCTTGTCTCGCAACTCTTCCTGAATGAATTCATCCCACATTCTATTCCAGTATGGTAATTTCTCTCTGGAAACAATTCCTTTGATGAAGGTCTTCCATTCCTCGGTGAAGCCCCTCATGGAAATCCTCACCATATCTCCATCTGAAATTTTCACATAGACGACAACAAGCTCATCTCTAACCTGAGACAACATCACTAGATCAAAGTCACTCCTTCACCCTTTATCATCTTAGTGGACTTCAACTTATCCTCCAATACTAGTACCTAGTTCTCATTCTTATTCAGGAACAAATTCTGAAGAGCCATCCACATATCATGTGCATTATTCTTCTCGAATAAATCAGGTATTAAGGAATCCTTCACACCATCAAGGACGATCAATCTCACCTTCATATCCAAATCTTCCCATATATCAAGCTCCTTAGGGTCGATTGGCTCCTTGATCTCTTTCTCGGTGAACTCCCAGATTTGTTGACCTATAAGACGAACTTGATCCTTTCCTTCCAGAGACTATAGTTGGAAAACCTGTCCAACCTATCCTCATACCAAATACCTGCCTGCGACTTCGACATTTTCACCTACAATGTGACCAACTCCCTCTCACATTGTACTTCATTGAGCACAACTTTGATTCACTAACTTCCAAAGTAGCTCAGACACCTTCTGATACCATGTTTAATTTCCACGATATTGGGTCTAAATTAGAGTCTTAAAATCACTGACGCTACTAAACCAAGAATATCAACCCGAACTACTTTGCACAACGGAAAATATAAAGACGTAAACCAAACATGCACAAGTATACACAGTTTTTAACAAAATTGTACAATAATGTACAATCCCAATCTTCGTTATATTAAAAAAAATTGAATAATACAATAATCTATGGTATGTAAGATGCAATGACAAACATTTTGCGTAGACTCGATGTCATATCTTTTCCTGTCAGTCCTTCGCTTCTGTACTTCTCACTAGATTCCCCTTAGTCCTTCAAAGGATAACACACCGAGACTCCAAAAGGGATGCCACCTAACACTGCTGCAAGTCACTTCTATATCATGTACATGGGCTTATCCAATATGCTCTTTGGGTAGGCCTAATCCCGAGCTCCAATCTTCTAGACTCGAAGTCGCCTTTATCCATCAAGGCACTGCACTTCGACACCAATCTTCACCGAACCTTCAGCTCCTCTTCATCACTTCAAGATAGCTCGTCTAGCGCTACTTTGGGATATCAACACTCTGCCCTCCACCAGACCAATGATGCCTAATACTTCATTGTAGGTTCTTCTCCTAAGATGGAATTTTCACCTCCATGGAAATTCCTCCAAATGGAACCCACATGCTGTAAGAAAACTAATCCAAATATGGTCAACACATTGTGACCCAACACACACAAGACACACAAAAATGCATGCTCTAACTCTCTATTTTAGGGCTCGATTTAATGATGTAATTTTGGGTCTGGTTAGGGCACTCATTGCAGTCCCTAATAGTCCTTCAAACCACCCAGACTTACCCTCCTTTGTTGCAGCTGCATTTTTCCAGAAAATATCCAACTCCATATCGTTTGTTCACTACACCAGTATCCCTAGTTATGCCTTATGACCCTCTTTTCTTGCTTAGAACAGGTTTGCGGTGGCCTTAGGGCTTGCAGCTTTCTACAACAAGCCTTATCCTTGCTGTGATAACCCTTCTCAAGGGTCTGCTCCCTTTCCTCTTCCCCCAAAACAACCTTCCCTTCCTTGGCCTTCAAGAACGAGATTTCGACCCTCAAAACAACATCCCAACCTCCAAAATGATGACCCAAAACAGTATTCTCATCCCTCACTATCATGTTCTGCCTTACTGTAGCTAAGGCAGAGAAATCTAAGCTCCTCTTTGTGTTTATGTGTTGCATAATGAATGAGGAATAGTCCTCACTTAACCTCCTATATAGACCATGAAGGAGGGATTCTAAAAAGTCACAGTTTAGGGGCTGCCAACTGTCATAAGCCTAAAAATACCTTAGGCCAACCTTAACAATTATGGTGTCAACCCAAAAAATAACTTCAAAAATTCATATCTCCACTTTTGCAACTCAAAATTCAACAATTCTTGAAGTGTTGGATTCTCCTTTCCACCCTCTATCATCTCATTCCATCACATCTAGAAATTTTCTCATGGAAATGCCCAAAATACGATTTGGTGCAAAACCCCATGCTTGGGTTCCAAGCCCACAAGTGACTCTTGTGGCACTTTTCCCTCCAAACCCCGAACCTTAGGGCTTGGAGTACCACCCAAGCTACTAAAAAATCAACAAAAATGGGAGTTCATTTCCATGGACTTCATCACAAGTTTTCCGGGGACATCTCGACATCATGACTCAATTATGGTTTTGGTTGACAAGTTGAAAAAGGTAGTGCACTTCATTCTAGTGAAGTCTACGTATTCAACCAATTATGTAGCACAAGTATTTATTAGAGATATAGTGAGGTTGCATGGTGTTCCAGAGAAGATTGTTTCAAACAGGGATGTTAAGTTTACTTCTACGTTTTTGAAAGAGTTATTTGCAGCTTTGGGTACAGAGTTTTCCTTCAGTACAACTTATAATCCACAGATAGATGGACAGATAGAGAGGGTCAACAAGATATTGGAGGACATGTTGAGGATGTATGTGAGGCATCAACTGCAAAAGTGGCAAGAGTGCCTTCCTTTGGTTGACTTCGCTTACAGCAATGGGTATCAGGATTCTTTGACGATGAGTCTGTTTGAGGCACACTATGGTTGGAGTTCTAATACTCCTAATAGTTAGAGTGATCCAACAAACAGGATATTGATAGGACTGAATGTGTTGGAAGAAATGGAACAATAAATGCAGATAATCAAGAAGAATCTAAAAGCAGCATAGGATAGACAGAAAATTTATGTAGACCGAAACAAGTTTTTTAAGGAGTTTCAGGTTGGGGAATAGGTGTACTTGCACATCAAGCCCAAGAACAACTCGTTGAGGATTAGATCATGTGCTACATTGGCACCTCAGTTTTTTGGACCTTTCAAGATTATTGAAAGGATTAGACCAGTAGCCTATCAACTTACACTTCCTTCGATAATGAAATTCCATGATGTTTTCCATGTGTCATTGCTTATAAAGTATGTTAAATATGTTGATCATGTGACTGATTGGTTTGTGTTGCAGGTGGAACCAAACGGATAATTCCAACTAAAACGTCAGTGCATTTTACAGAGAAAGATGCTCATGCTCTAGAACTAAGCAATCAAGTAGGTTAAAGTGCAATGGAGCACTTTGGGCCAGATGAAGCTACCTGGGAGATGGCGGATCAGATGCAGGCTATGTCTCCTTCTATATTCGTTGGTTGATTGAATGTTTTGGTATATGTTTTGGTGCGATGTTTTAGTTTATGTACACATGTATATGGATGTAAATATCGTCATGAGCTATGTTATAAAGCTCTAATAAGCGGTATGGGTGTTATGTCGTTATGATTTTCATGATGTTATTTTTTCATATTGGTTTGATTTTCAACAGATGTTCATTGTAAATACTGAAACAAGCTAAGTTATAAAGCTCCATTGTCAGTGTGTTTTTATTTCAACATTCCCTTTGGTTGTAGGTGTCATTTCCTCGGTGTTCCCCCAAGGGGGAGGGTTATTTAATACACTTGGTAAAAAATACATGTAATAAAGTTAATAAAGGGAAAATATTAACCACAGTCATGGGACATGTATTCCAAGCCGAATGTTGGGAAAAAAATCCTATTTTGGGTGTTCATATGGTTTATTATGGCAAAGGAAATGGAAAAAAGCTTTGGAAAGGCATGAAACATTTATTGGAATTTTATTTATGACAATAATGGAAAATAGGATAAAAGGGAGGTGAAAGGTCACAGGTTGCATGTGAGGAGGAAAATGAAGGAAAATAATGGAAAAATGAATAAATTAGAGGCCTCATTAATAAAAAGGCTTTTAAGGACCATTTTACATACTTGTGTCAGTTCAGTTTTGGATTTCTCATTCTATTCTCTCTCTCTCACATACTCTTAGACACTTAGATTTTTTCTTGGAGAACTCTTGGAGGAGTGTGGCATACTTTGGATTTGGAGAAAGAAGGTAAATGAAAAGTAGGAAAGCGGAAGAGGACATCAAGATCAACAACTACAATTGGTTTTGATTGCAGGGACCTAGTTGCATGCATAGAATATGCATGTGGTTATTTGTTTATGATATGGCATTGGCATGGAGGATTGCCTCGATCGACAATGGTTTTGCCTAGCCTTTCCATTTCCTGGATAGACATGGTGTTGTGGGTTTTAATTTTGTTTTTTTGGTTGGTGTTCATGTGCCTTTGGTTGTGGTTTGAGTTACTAGTATTGGAAGCCCTGGTTGGAAAAATGATTTGGAAGCCTAGTGGCAGTTGTGGGTTGAGTTACTAGTCCTATAAGCCCTGTTTGGAACAAATTCTTTGTAGCCCTGGACAACTTGGGCAGAGACCAATCGGGCGATGGTTAGTAATGTCTGACCATGAGATGGAATCACTGGTTGAGGGTTGAGGTGCTTTGGCGTCTGGAAGCCTTGTTTTGGTTTTGATTGATTTGTTTTATGATATCCCACATTCATGCTTGGAATACGGCACTAGGGTGATTGGTTGAAAGAGATATTGGTTCAGCCCAATCTATGGTCTGGTGGTTCGTGGAAGTCCCATACTTGGTCGGCCTATGCAATCATCAATAAGAGCTCTTTATCCTCTGTATTTTATGGGTAAATATACTTGTTTATATGTGGTTTATATGGTTGTCATATCCTTGATATTTCTATTGGTTATACGATGGTTGAGAGTGAGTTTTATGACAACGATGTTGTATGGATCTCATCATGTTTTGATTAATCAATGCATGTATAATGAATATATGGACTAATAGATGGTAATGAAGTTCAATGATTCTAAGTGATTCTTAAATAAGTGTGAGACCCCTATGCTCATATTTGTAGTTATGACCTGTAGATTGCATATGGGTGATATGTTTGACAAAATGCTTGTCATGGCTAGTAGGGGTGTAGTTAATCCATTAGTAATTTTTTTGCATTAACATTTATGTTTTTGTGTTATTTATCATTCCTGGAAGTTTCATGGGGTTTTGGGCATTGGCCTGATTCCCAACCTTGAAAAAGTGGCATAGAGTCTAGATTTGTTGGCACAAAAATACCTGGAAAATTCCCCAGTCGCAGGCATGCCCTTGCTGTGGGAGTGACTGGAGGGTGCCAATTGCATGCATTCTCATGTAATGGGAGCAAGTGAGGCTTTAATGTAGTAAAATGTCATGTTGTCTCAGGGGTTGGTCACCTCGAATGGTTGGATGGCTCCTGGGGGTTTTGTTGCAAGTCCTGGTAAGGTTCTTCACTTTGCATCGAATTGAACCACATGCTCCACCGCTTGTGCGGGCCCCCGTTAATTCCTTTTTTTTCTAGCACTATCTGTAAATTGAAAAATGAGTTTCTATGTCCCGTTATCGGGGACTATTCGCCATATTTCCCACCTGAATTAGAGGTTATTATAAATGTTATAACGAAACTTCGTGAAATAAAATATCGTATAGAAGGTCAGGTTGGTTGCATGTGTTCCTTCAAGTCCACTTCCTTAATTGATACATAGGGATTTGACTCATATCATAGTAACTCTTTGCCACATGTTTTCCCTGGCTAGCCAGTTACTTGGGTAGATGTGGTAGGAGGGCATTACAACACCGTTGGATATTGACTGCTACTGATTATTTCATGAAGTGGGCAGAAGCCATACCCATTAAGAAAACTAAGGATATAGTCATTACGAACTTTCCAGTTGGAAATATTTTCTCATGTTTTGGTTGTCCTCATAAAATCATCGCTAACAACAAAAAACCTTTATGTTCATCAACCTTTATCAACTTCAGTGACAATTATAATATCACCCTTTATCACTCAATAACCTATTATCCTCAAAGTAATGGGCTGGACGAATCAACTAATATTAATATTATGAAAATTTTAAAGAAAATGATTAATTCAAATATAAGAAATTGGCATGTCATAATAAAATATGCCCTTGAGGATGAAAAAATTAGTACTAATAAATCAATTGTTACATATCCTTTTGATCTGGTATATGGCATAGATGTTTTCATACCACTATATTTAGGTAATAAAGTAATGGAATTTTTTCAATAAATAAATGAAGAACCAAATGATTTACAAATGAGAATTTATTAGTTGATTTACATTCAACAAGAGAGAGAACACGAATACAAAAGGATAACCTAATATTAGGCAGATATCAAAAAAATATTTGACAAGCGAGCTAAAGAGAGAATTTTTCTCCCCCAAGGACTTAGTATTAAAATGGGATACGAGAAATGAAGATCATGGAAAACATGTAAAATTAAATAATATTTGGCTTGGTCTCTTTATTATTAACAAGGTTAAGGAAGCCTGAACTCTTTATCCCCTAAAAAATTCAATGATGAGGTAATTGGCCCTCTAGTGAATGGCTAGTTCCTCAAATATTATTTCACCTACTGAGTTTTTCATTAAAAAACAAAAATACTTATATATAAAATAAAATAAAATGTATATACAATAATAGTAATAATAATTAAAAATAATATATCTATTAAAAAATAATCAAATCTTTGTTTGTTGCAACTATGATTATGAATTCATTATTTAGACACTTATTTTTTAATAAAAAATTAACTACACACTTATGTATATAAAAAAACTCTATTTGGTATTCAACATTGGTGATATTCACTGCTTGAAATATTAATCCTGGACTGTATTCCATTGTTTTTCCCCACATGAGATATTTCATCGCCACTTATATTGTGCTTAGGATATTTTTTTATACCTTCTTTGGGTGGGGTATGCTAACAACTTCATCGGGGCTATAGACACTCATTGGAAATAGAGCAATGTTAGTGCCATTGGGTTTTCCCAAGGTGTGATCTTCCCATTCCCTTATGTAGTGGTCACTCTAATGGGGTATGGCAACAAGGACCATCGGGGCTATGGATGCATGCTGCCAGTGGAGCAATGTTAGTGGCATTGGGTTTTCCCAGTGTGCGGTCTTCCCATTTTTCTAAAAAAGGGAAAAATTCAATCATCCATGAATACAAAATATAATGAATTAGCTAATGTTCTAAAAATATACTTAATAGAGGATCAGTGCCATAAGGTTAAATAAGGAGGATATAGGTAGTGTGTACTATGGCATGGTGAATGACTTCTTTAAGGCTATGGATGCCTGCTGGCAATGAAGCAATGCTCGACATGAAGTATTGACCTCCTAGAAATCAAGAAAAAGGTGTGCATTTGTTTTTTAAAATTACATAATGTGTGTTTGAGAAAGTATTTTGAAGTGATTCCAAGGGCATATTGAAGCATATATATAAGTATTGGGTTCTATAATGCCTCCCAAAAATAATTCCACACCCATTAAGCCCTCAGAAATCTCTATTATGACGCATGAAGATGAAGAAGTGCAACATGATGTACCAAAATTACGAGACCAAGTGCAAAAAATGTCACTCTCAGCAAAAGTAACTAAAATGTAATGGAAGCTAAAATGGATGGTTTGAAGAAAGGAATAGAAGCTAAGATAAATGACATGGAAGCTAAGATGGATGGTTTGAAGAATGGCATGGAAGCTAAGTTGAATGGCGTAGAAGCTAAGATGGATGGTTTGAAGAATGGCATGGAAGCTCAGATGAATGGCATGGAAGCTAAGATCGATGGTATAGAAGAAAAAATAAAAACTGACATGGAAGGTTTGACAAAATTTCTACAAAAAATGATTCCTAATGGCGAAAAGGTAGTAGAGGAAACTCATTATGAGAACAAAATAAACGTTAATCATGATTTCATAAACTCTAACGTTGGATTGAAGACCCACCATATTCCAAAGATCGATATGAGTAAGTTTGATGGCAAATATCCCGTAACATGGATACTACGGATGGAGCAATATTTTGATGTTTGTAATGTCCAAAACACACAAAAGGTACATATTGCAATTTTATATTTAGAACAAAATACACTTTTATGGTATCGATGGCTTTGCTCTCGTAAACAAATTGTCACTTGGTCAATTTTTACAGAGGAAATGATGGAACATTATGAGGATACAAAGAGCAACACCTTATGTATCCAATTTATAAATATAAAACAAAAGGGTTAAATAGTGGACCACATTGAGGATTTCCAAAAATTGAATATAAGGGTAACTAATATTCCAGAGGAACACATGATTGATGTCTTCATAAGGAATTTAAAGGATAACATACAACAAGAGGTTTGCCTTTGGGAACCCGATTCATTGGAGAAGGCATTCAGGTTCGCACGAAAAATTGAAAGTAAAATTATGGTGACAAGGAAGCCTACCACTCACATCTATAAAGATGGAAGTGTTGCTACTCCTAGACTTCCACAACATACAAGGTTGACACCGCAACAATTGGAAGAAAAAAGAGAGAAAGGGCTTTGCTACAGTTTTGATAGTAAATACACTAAAGGTCATAAGTGTGTTGACAATAAATTATTTTAAAAATATTGTGAAGAGGAGGAATAAAATGAACAAGAAACTTCAAAAGAAGAGGATATATAGCAGGAACCAACCCTAGATAAATAAGAAATTAATTTGACCATATCCTGTAATGCATTGGCAGGAATTACCACTCATCAAACCCTCAAGATAGAAGGACATATCAAGAAGAAAAATGTAATGGTGTTCATTGATTTGGGTAGTACCCATAATTTTATTCATTGTAAGGTTGCAAAGGAATGGAATTTCTTCCTATACCCAGCACCAAAGTGTCAATTGATGGTTGCAAATGGAGGAGCTATAAATTTCTCTGGAACGTGCCATAATATCAAGCTAACCATGGGGGAATATGTATTGAACAGTGAAATGCTTTCCATTCCAATGGGTGGTGCTAATGTTGTACTAGGAGTACAATGGTTACAATATTTGGGGACGGTAGCTTTTAATTTTCAAGAAATTTTCTTGAACTTTTTTTCAGAAGCAAAGGAAGTTGAATTATGGGGTATCGTAGGGAATCCGAGAAAGATAATAAGCTCTAATTTCATGAAAAATATTTTAAAGAAAGTACAACGAGGAGTAATTTCACAATTGTGCTCACTAGAATTTCCAACATCAAAATAATCTATTTCTCGAGATACAATCATTCCAGGGTGTTTGAAACTCCCGAAGTACTCCCACCTATTCGTGATCATGATCATGCCATTCATTTGATTCCAGGAATTTTTCCTCCAAACATCGGGCCTTACATATATCCTTATGTCCAAAAGAGCGAAATTGAACGTATGATTGAAGAAATGCTAGAGGTTGGTATAATTTAACCTAGTCAAAATTCTTTCTCTGCTCCAGTAGTATTGGTGCAAAATAAGGATGGATCATGGTGCATGTGTCCAGATTACAGGGAGCTCAATAAGTTCATTATTAAAGATAAATTTCCCATTCCTGTGATTGATGAATTATTGGATGAATTACATGGAGCAATTTAGTTCACCAAGTTGGATCTTCGTTCAGGATATCATCAAATTAGAATGAAAACTAAAGACATTCTAAAAACAAAATTTCGAACTCATGAGGGTCATTATGAATTTGTGGTAATGCCTTATGGCCTTACCAATGCACCTTATACATTTCAAGGGTCGATTAATTCCATTTTCAAACACTTCCTTAGATAATTTGTGTTAGTATTTTTTTGTGATATACTAATCTACAATAGGTCTTGGAAGGATCATGTTCAACATGTTGACATGGTGCTTAAACTATTGGAGGAGAAACAATTATATGCAAAAACCTCCAAATGTTTCTTTAGAGTACAAGAGGTGGAATATATGGTTCATATTGTATCTCAGGAAGGTGTTAAGGTAGACCCTAACAAAATTAAATCCATTAAGTCTCCACAACCATAAAGCAGTTATGAGGATTTCTCGGGTTAATAGGTTATTATCGAAAGTTTGTTAAGAATTATGGGAAAATATCAACACCTCTAACAACCTTGTTGAATAAAGATGAATTTTCATGGAATATTGAAGCAACTAAGGCCTTTGAACATATTAAAGAGGAAATGTACCAAGCACCAGTCTTAGCTACGCCAGACTTCACAAAAACCTCTATTGTGGAATGTGATGCCTCAGGAAATGGAATGAAATGCAAAAACATGCTGATAAAAATTGCAATCATGAGAGGTAGGATGAGAATGGTTTCATTTTTACAAAATCTTGAAACCTGGGAAACTATGCTTGAAAGTGGTTTCATTTTTACACAAGCTTGAAACACGAGGAAAAACTATGCTTGAGAGTGGTTTCATTTTTACACAAACTTGAAACAGAGAGAAACTATGCTTGGAATAAGTTGCATGCCCTCATCATAATGACTGAATCCGAGGTACATTCCCCACAAACTTCATTTCATGCACCTAAGTAGACTATTTGGTACTAATAGGTGGATGAAATGAAGGTTCATTTACGAGATCCAGTGAAATAATTGACTGGGAATTTACGAGATCTAATCAAAGACTCATATTAGAAGGGGATTTGTTTCATTTTTTAATGAGCTTTACACATGAAAATAATTATGCTCAATAAACCTTGTTTCATTTTTTAACGAGCTTGACATAAGAAAAGGAAATCTGCTCCAATGACCTTGTTTCATTTTTTAAGGAGCTTGACACAACAAAAGGAACTCTGCTCCAAAAATCTTGTTTCATTTTTTAAGGAGCTTGACACAAGAAAAGGAAATTTTCTCCAAAAATCTTGTTTCATTTTTTAAGGAGCTTGACATAAGAAAAAAATACCGTTTCATTTTTTAAGGAGCTTGACACAAGAAAAGGAACTTTGCTCCGTAAATATTGTTTCATTTTTTAAGGAGTTTGACACATGAAAAGGAACCTAAGCTTGCTAAGAAATGGAGGATATAATACTAATAGAAGCTCCCTCATATATAACAGTGTGATGGATTCTCTTATCATAAGCCTTTACCATGATCTTAAAAGGCATGTAAGAAGGGAGACGAGGTTCTTTCAATCGATTCCAATCAAATCCAATGTCATGTTTTCTTGGAGAGGGTTTCGTGGTAATGGGAGAAATTCCTCCTTGTCCTGTAGAATCAAAAGGAACAAGAAGAACCTGAGCGATATGAATTTCGCTCTCTAAGGGAAAGGTGCGATCAACTAGAGGTGGAATCGAGTTAACCATTTTATCAACCAATGGTTGGTCGGGGATGGAATCATGGGATTCACGTTCAGAAAGAGTGTGATTGACTAGAGATGGATTATGATCATTCAGTTCATCAAATAGTGGAGGATTGGGAGAAATATTCTGGTAACCATTTGGAATTCATGGATGAGAATATGTAAGGTTTTCCAACATTTTTAAGGCTTCATACATACAAGGAAAGAGGTGAATAGGATGATTCCCTTCACATAAATTACATGGAAATTTTATTTTACCCTTTTTCCGATGGACCTTATTATCACTAGTCAATGGTTTGTCACCAAATTGATCTCCAGAGGCTGATGACAAAGGCCGATGTGAGCCTGTGGACCACACTTTTAATATCTTGGGAATACCAGGAGTATTTCTAAGAAGGTGATCACCTTTACATATCTTGCGAGGGAGTTTAGATTTGTGGGGTTGATTGGAAGGTTCCTTCATACTAGATGCATATGTAGCAATGGTTTCTTGGTTGCCCCCTTGATTATTTTGCTTCTTCTTATTCTTAGCTTCTTGGTTACTAGAATCGAGACTTTCACCAAGCGAAGAGGAAGAAAGGGATGAAGAAACAACATGTGAAGAAGGCAAAGGGACAACTTTATGATCAACATGAGGTTGATGTTGTTCATGTGGAGGAGAACTTGGTTGAGAAGAAGTTTGGACATTGGAAACCATAGGGGTTGAAAACAACCAAACTTGCAAACCAATGGTAAATTCGGGAAGAGATGACGTTTCCATATAAGGAGCACCAATATTTCCAAAAGGAGGAAAAGGACTAGGATTCCCATCAGAGGGGTTTCCTTGCTTGGTAGATTTGGGAAATGTTGCCATTAGTCTCAACCTAAGATCCACTAAGGAGTTGTTCCACGGGGAGGATATTGTTGTGCGGTCAATTGATTGATTTTATAAATTAAATACATAAAACAAAAAAAAGGGATAGCTAGGAAAAAGGGTTTACAAAGTCACTGTGAACTTCAATATACACCTTGGAAAACCAAGGACTTAACGTATGACAACCAATCTCCCTGAATGTTGTGTTCGGTGTATCACAGTATATAAGGCGGCAAACTCAGTTACCTATGGTGAGGATAACAACCTATAGGGGACTCCCAAAATATACTCGATGGTATGTGGGATTGCAGTCCATAGTAGTGTTTTCTAATGTATAATTGTTCGATGAGAGCGTTCCCATATAATTTTCATGCATGGAGTGCCATCAATATACCCAAAGGTACGTGGAGAAAAATCTTATACACTTACGTACGTGGAACGATATTCCACCCCCAAGATGCAACGCTAGAAAATAACGACAACTCCTACATTTAACAATGCTGGAACATTTCTCTAGCCAAAACCTCTAAATGTTTGTGTTAATGTTACAAATGCTCCTTAGGTTGATTCAATAAATTTTATTGTTTATCTTTGATTAAGTTACAGTTTTGGGGCCCACCACGAATGTCACCTGAATATCCTAAAATGAAAATATAGCATGAGAAAATAGGCATCTTTTCTCTTTTAATGAAAATCTAGCTAAGGAAGGGAAGAAACAATCAAGATGCAATACATAATATGAAACAAACAAGATGCAAGATGAAATTTCCCTTTCGATAATTCACAAACAAAACCCGAAATGCCAATGCACGATTTTTCTTTTCACCACACTTAATTTTTGAGAATGAAGAAAACTAAGATGCAAATGTTAAATTACTAATTCAATTACACTTTTCAGAACGAGGACTCAAACAACAATTCATCCAAGCAATCAAAAATAATAAAAAATAAGTTTGCAAGTGACCATATGATAAGAACAAAGAAAAATCAAAACCAAATCTTACCAAAGGCAAACAAACGCAAATGAAAACCAAATGGAGGTTTTAGAGAGACCACAAGACACTCAAGACCCATGGAAGTTGAACTAGAAGCAGGTTGATCAAAGAGAGGCTAAAATACCAAGGCAAAATTTGTGAAAAAATAAGGGCCAACGCTGGTGCAAAGGAGGCACCAGTGCTTTGCAATGCTGGGACATAGTGGGCTTGAGTGAGGTGCAATGCTTTGTCAGAGGCACTGAGGGAGTGTTGGGCCTGCAAAAGAAGTTTCCGACACAGGAATTGCAAAAAAGGTTGGATGAAACCACTTCCTAGGTATGTTCTTGGTTGTATGATACAACAAAAGGTTTGCCAATGAGGTAATCAAACAAAATGGAAAAGGAAAACCACAAAGGGAATAATTTGTTCCCTAATATGGTCACTAATTTATTATACATGATTTACGATTACGAACAAAAGTATATCCCCTAGGTTTGGTGGTCAACCTAGAACAACAGAGAGACACGAAACCCAAATATTTTCCTTAAAGTAAATAGACAACGGAGTGAGGCTTACCTAGAATCTGTCGCAAGTTTCACTCCTTTATCGTGGAAGCTCTAATTCCAGCTCTGATTGCCAAAATTAGAACCCGCACAGTCAGATAACACAAGCCAGGACCCCAGATGCGGGTGACAAAGTTGACGCACTTGACAATCACATCCCTTTATTCTCGGATAATGGAGAACTCCTACGCAAAGCCTCATTTTCCGTGGATCCACATACCGTTAGCCACTCGCACGAGACTCACAAACCCATAAATGATGACGAGAGGACGGGATCTGCGTCACCATGCCTTGAGCATCACCATTAATGTCCATCATAATTAACCTGTATTGCAGCCATACCCCTTCCCTCGAGCCTGCTCAAGTTCTCAATCATCGCACGCAGATGCGTACGAAACCTACTCATTGCTATCCTCATCACACACATCCCCACCCCTTTAAAAAGATGAGCTATCTTCCCCTCTCATTACTAAATATGTCATCTTGGCCTTTTGTCCCCCTAACTCTGCTCTTGTCCCTCACTGACTTCAACAGGCTGCGAAGTCCCACTCTTAGCATAATGTTGCACAGTCTCCTTTGGGCTTCTGCACTCCTTCCTCCGCACCTGTCCCCAAGATATTTCCTCCCCCTAAGCCCCAGTGTTGCTTTCCCTTATGTGTTACCTTTTCTCCTGAACAACTCCCCCCTCTCTCGGTGTGCAATGGCTCCACGACTTCACCAACGCACTATCCGCGAAGATCAGAGAGGGGCTCTACCTGGAGGGTATCATCGAGGCGAGGATAATCGTCTTGAGTCTATAGATGGCTCCTCTTCCAGCACCTTTGCGCACCAGGGTCCCGATCCCGAGCAGCGTGCAGAAGCCTCTGGGCATGCTATGTAGAGAGGAGGTATTGGTTCGAGCAAGTCCACCATATCCCCCCAGACGCATCCCCAACAGCGGAAAACTAACCCTCTGCCGGCACCGAAGAAGGAAGATGTGGACATGGACATCTGGATCATGGATTTTGATGGCATCTGGACGCGTGTTCCCGACGACGTAGATCCGGACTCCTCCATCCTCTGCGCACTAGTGGGCACTCCCAGGCGTACAGTGGCAGATGCGGCGGAAGCTCCAACACAGGCTCCTGCTTGCCCCATTGAGGAAGATACCCCCAACAGTGATGATGAAGATGATAAGTGAAGTCTATGCTGCTGCACAACTCTACTATGTTTTTTTTCATGCTCATCCACCGTGCTTTTCAGCTACAGTGTATTTTGTGTGTCTTATATATGTAAGCGCTACTGCGCATAATGTATTTCTTGGTTTCAAGTTTTGTTTGGGTTGGTTTCCTTCAATGAGGCAGCCCATAAACAGTGTAACAAAGGCTGGGATTGGCTAAGCGCAGCTTTCCAACCTAGCCTGTAGCGTATGTAACTTTATGTTCTCGAAATTAATAGAACAGCCCAACTTACCAAAAAAAAACACACAAGCTAAGAAACTAAGAGATCTATGAAGTATCATCTAAATACTCTATTCAATATATCAACATGGTATTGAAATATAAGAAATAACATCACATATAGGAAAACATATAATTATTTGCATTAATATAAATGCAAAGAGATTAAAACCATAAGTAGCAGTTGATCTTGTAGAAGAGCTCCTCCAAGTTGTCGACTTGTCACTTTCCTTGTCACAATATGCACCTCCAATCACCCTAATGCATGAGATAATAACCACTCACTACAATAGTATAAGGGAAAAGTTTCTCCAAAGGAAACTATTCATTCATTCTTCATTCTAACCTTTGCATAGGCAAGATGGTAAATATATAGGAGAGTGGGGTAAGCCAGGAGTTCTTATCCAAATACCATTCTAAGGTTTTATATCCACCTTTGATGGAGGGATAGGATCAAAGGATAAGTGGTGAAAACTCCAAAGTAGGGTACGATAGGATCTGAATGTTTAATCCAAGGTAAGCGGTTGAAACAACTTCTGGAAACTTCTAGAAAGTGAAGCTTTCAGAATCCTGATCATTATCCCGAATTTCTAGAACCAACACAGGTGCAAAGGGGAGAAACCTATTGGTGACCAACACTGGTCACAGTGGAGCAACCTGTAGGTGGTCGCACCCCAGTAGGCATACAAGGAGTGTTGGTCCTAAAACTGGCTCAAATGATTCAGTTTAGGGCTAAAATTATGGGGGATGAAAGGTACATGCTTAGGGCTTTGTGCAAGATAGTTACAAGGGCGAATAGGATGTTGATTGATCCCATTAGGATGCTCACTGATCGAATGTGACAAAATGGCCTATAACAGTACCACTTTGAAACCGCTCTATTCTTAGAAGGCAAGTTGCAAACATAAAACCATGGTGATCTTGTATCATGCGAGAGTATCTTGCTTCCCTGTCTTTTCTCGTGATCAACATTAAATTATGTCACACCATATTTTCTAACATACTTTCGTATTTGACCGATACAAAAAATAAAATTGCACGCGTAAAATAATCTAGCTCAATAACTAAATGCTACCACTCACACGCTAACTCCATTAGCCCAACAAAAGTCAGCTAGTACTGGTTCTTACCATTTCACAGGGAAATGGTATCCCCAATTGGACCCAACTATTGTCGCTTAATTTATCACTATGAAATAAATCTAACCACTCTATGCGTTTGCGAAATGTACCATAGTTAAATTATAAATCTCCATGAATCATCCTTCATGTTGAAAACAAAGTTGATTTAATATTTTTGTCCCACTCTAACTATTTATCAAACAATCACATCCATAAAATCGAACGATTATCAAATTTGATCAATTTTTGTCATACTCTATCCGGCCCCGAGATGAACCCCATTTAATCGCCCCTTTTCCACTCAACAACATATAATTGCATGATATTCCTTCATATGAAAACTTTCATCAATTATCAGGTCAGAAGATGTGTGTATTTTAATGCACCTTCGTGCACTCGATGAAATCCAATCGCTCACCACAATTGAAATCCTATGTCGAATCGGCTCTGAATTTACAAGCAAGTATGCAGGGAATTAGACCTGATGGATGGGACAAAGTTTGGGTCCCGCGATGACATTAAACACGATTGGAAATATTTTTAATTAAAGAAATATTTGTTATTAATGTTACATTTAATAAAACCTTTCTCTCCTCCTCCGCCAACTTTAATACTCATGCTTGCAGATAAACTCTTGTCTTCTCTTAGATGTAACTTAAACAAAGCTAGGAACTATGTTCTCCATGGTAGGATTGTAGCTTAACTAGTCGCGTCACAAAAAATAGGTAATTACCGAGGTCATCACCTTATTAGATTTCTTAATTTTAGGGGCCATTTACAAACTAGATTATAGAAATGTCGGAGGAATTGTATAAGGAATTTTATATCAATGAACTAGCTATAATTATGGATAATCAAGTGCGCAATACTAATATTTTAGCTTTGAAAAGAGCTCTAACTGTACCCTCTGGGAATTATTTCCAAGATGAGTATTTGGTTAAGTAAGGACTTTTAGCAGCCACCCTACCCGTAACTCATTTTGAACTTGATTCTATTTTGCTTCAAGCTAGATTTTTTGACCCTCAAAATAGGAATATTATCTTTGTCGTAACTAATCAAATTTTATTGGAAATTTCTAAAGCCACATTCGCCAAAATGTTAAATTTTCCCACCACTAGTATAGACATTATGGATAAGAAGTTTGATGAAGAATTCATAAATTGGATAGAAGATGAGAAACTCAAAATTTTTAGAAGTTTACTCAAGGACCTCACTGAAAACCAAAAGGTAGAGTTACCTTTTCCCACCAACCTATTAAAACCCTTTTTCATACAATGACATCTCTTTTATCCACGATTTTTGAGGATGCAGATCAATTTGTAATGGATGAAACTATGTTCATGAATATCAAACTTATAATGTTGAATCCATGGGAAATAACCATCAATTTCATGATATACCTATATAGAATCACAATTGTAGACCTTCATACTACAGTTCCTTTCAAAGTACGCGGGACTGTGTTGGAAACCTTTGAGAACTACTGAGGGGGGCGGGGGGTGGTGGGGGGTGAATCAGTAGTGTATCTTATTGCCAATTTTTACCAATTTAAACTTTAACTAAATCACACACACTAATTAGAAGAAACTCATTAAATATTTGCATATGTATGCATAAATCATAAGCAACAAGTAAACCATATGAGCAACATAACCATGAATAGAAACACAAGAAAGTATCAACACATGAGACACAAATATTTTTGGTGGAAACCCCTTCATTGGGAAAAAAACCACCCTTGTTTCTGTTGTGCTGCTTTGAATATTATATTAAGACAAATATGTCTTTTACATAGATTTGATGACTCTCATTAGCTAGGAGACTCGACCTCAAATACAATCAGTTGAATCCCATTAACCATGAGACTCGATTCTACTAATTAGCTCGGAATACTATGTTATCACATGGATCTACATAATACCATCCGTTGAAATCCACCACAATCAACGATCCTCGCCCAACTTTGATTGGAATATCCAACTACCATTGGATGGAGAAATTGTTCCTTTCACTGAAGCTTTGAAATCACCGCTCCACTCTCATGAAGTATCTGCTCCTCTACTCTATGCATACCTTGTTTCATAGATTTTCACACTAGATCCCAAGACTTTTTTCTCAACTCAATTCAACTATGAAATACGATCTCTAATATAAAGACACCATCAACAAATAAAAAACACCATAACAAGTATGCTCTCTACTCAAGCAAATAGTGGCCACAATTCAACCATCAAATTTGAATAACATAATCACCAGTAGATAAAATACAACTCATACTCAAACAAAACATCAAACCCTCACCTCAAAATATAAATTTTGCATAATACAATCAACAACATAAAACACAATGACTATGTGCCAAATGCACCAACAACTCCTGCAAAAAGAAATGTGAGAGTTAGAAACTTGAATCTATACCAAGCTCTCTATCTCTACCAACACATTCTGCTCCAACTCTCTGCATCTATGATATGCAATCTAAAGTTTTGAATCAACAGATTGCTTTATCAAATAGATATGCTCATTATGTTGCAATTATAACTCGTACACTGAAGCAATCATTCTCACAAATAATTCTAAAGCATACTTCACACAATGCAGCCTTCTCTAACTCACACTATCACTGATGCAACCTGCACCCAACTCCAAAATGAAGAACATAAAACATGTAGGGATAAATTCCCCTTTGGACTAGGATCAATAGTGCACAAATTTGATTAAATCAATCCTCAACCATCACTACTTTTGCACTAAATGCATTCATGCAAAATCTTGTCTCCATGCAGTTGGAGCCTTTAAACCGCATGCACAAGCCTACATGGGTGCGGTTGGGGCAAAGCATAATGAAAAACGTAAATTCTTTGATCATAACCTCTACCACATGTTGGATCACCTTCTCTAACATCTAAACTCACCTCCAAACCTCTTCCAAGGCCTGTGGCACTTCTGCAACTAGGCCAAACATGTCTCCCAAGTGTCACTGCCAAGCCGGCCTAAAAGGCCAACAAGAAAAGGTTGGCTTGTCTACCAACAATTCCTTTGCTCTCCTATGACACTTGCACAAGCTTCAACACTTCTAAACACACTATGTAGTACCTCTACAACATCATCATTAGACCAAATATAGTTGCAACAAGTCATCTCCATGAGCATAGATGAAGACCTAGTATGCCAACTCAACTAGTGTGCCATCTCAACAAAATGAATGACACTTCGGCCATCATCTGACCATCATGAGTGTGACATCATGCGATTGACATCAATGCCAACACAACCAACTGCGACCATACTACGAGGAAGGCATCAACACATCAACTAGGCTACACATGGTTGACATCAATGCTAACATGAGATAGTTTCCATCATGAAGCCAATGCTAACATTAACTAGATAAAACCATGAACACCATAATTCCAACAATCTCCCCCTTTGGAATTGATGGAAACCATACAAAAGCTACAAAACAATATCCTCTATCACTTCCCCTTTGACATTAATGGAAAAGGGCCAACTCCATTGAATAAGGCAACAAGAATACAAGTACAAACAATGAAGCATCTAATATCTACATGGCTGAAAAATAATACACATCAACAAGCATTTTTGCCTCTCATATCAGTAGCAGTAAGCAACAAATATCACCAACCAACATTCAAAGAAGCATATCCCACAAAAAACCTTTAATAACAACAACAAAATGCACAAGCAATGAACAACAACATAATATGTGCATATATATGAGACAACCAAACCATACTCCATAGCAACAAACACATGCATATATCAAATCAACAATCATCAATAGCTAATCACAAACTCTCTGCTCATATCATGAGGTCAATAGTGCCAAAATTCATAGCATCAGGCACACCATGAACACCTCCAAGCGAACCATAATGCCAACAATGTATGATTGAACTAAAAAAGAGCTAATAATGCTCCCCCTGAACATTCCCCATATCTAACATCATCTCAAGGTTGTATTGAACCGCTTCCATTGCAAACAATGCTTCCTTTACAAAGGAAAGAAGCCTAAGGTGGAACAAGACTCCACATGACCATGACTGATGACATATTACATTATACACGCATGGCTGTAGCAGCGATACAAAAGACCTCATACATGACCTCATGACTCATGACTCATGACCAAATGACCCAAAGGTACAGAGAATAAAAGTACATGGCTTCATGAGAATTTTAAATGGATATATCAATAATTACATGGTTGCTATGATCATCTCCTATGGAAAAATGAATAAAACATGACACATCATGATTGTTACATCAACGTTAGCCCATATATGTGGCAGCAAAATGACTCCATAAGATTCCTTGATAAAATGCCTATCACCATGCTGAATCAAATCACTATTGACTAGACCCAATACTAATGTGAAATTATGAAACAATGGGAAATACATGACTATAATAAACTGCATATAACAACCTACATATGGCTGGTCCATGTCTCAAGCCATCTCTATGCACGCTCATGCATACCAATATCTCCTTCTATCCATGGTTGTACAAACTTTCCAACCAACTTGTCAAAGAAACCAAAAACAAAGCATATATATGACTGAAAAATGTAATACTTTCACTCATAAAAAATATGTAAAGGAACTACAAATAATTGAGTGAAAATGATGAAGAAAAATATCAAACAACTCATACAAACCCCATACCATGCACAACTCCCCATGAGCTCAATATACCTCCAATATGCATGCTAATCCTGCGGACCTGAATGTGCACGAGGCTCAAATTAATTCATCAAGCACTGCTACAATAAATCCTACTCATCAGGCCACCATAAATTTGTCATACTCTCCCCATGAGGTTATGCACCTCTCATAAACTCTACAGTTCTCTATGAGTATGTATGATGTAACCATGGACTGCAGGCCCTAGATGTTCTTCACAACTTGAAAAAATGTTGTTGCTTCTTCCTCCACACGGTTTTTGCTTGCTTATTTTCTTCCTTCACTGGTTTTCTGCTAGGCCCTATTTTTTTTTGTTCTTGCTAGTTTTGCCTTGAATAACGGGGCAACAAGTAGTCTCTTTCTACATGGCCAAAATTATGACATGTGCAACACTCCACATGGCCAAGATATGAAATAAGAGGACCAAATCTCATGTTTCTCATGCAAGATCTACACCTTTTTTTCAATGTGCTTCTCCTCCATTGGTTAGATATGCAATAAAATACCTTGTGGTCAAATCGGTTACATGAATAACAATAACCATAAAAGGCATGATTAGACCTATTGACCAACATCCTTGGTTGTTGATACTGCTGCAATCTCTGTTGATTGGATCTATACGTTCTGCTCTTGTAGTTAGTTGCAACATGCCCAAACTTGTGACAACTATACCATTCTAACTTATGAACAAAAGGAACAAAAAGACTTTGGTTCTTTTGAAATTTTACAGATCTGCACGATCCTCTCTAGGAGCAAAAGATTTTATAAATGTGGTGCTCCTTTAGGTTTTCTTTTCTGCTGTAGTTGGTTTTGCTTGTTTATTTGTTGTTGGTTTCTTTGTTTGCTACTCTTGTTGCTGGCATTGTTTGCTACCAGTTCTTTTGGTTTTACTTTTGTGTTTTTACCTATATGTAAACTAAACTCACCCCTTTGAAATCTAAGACCATATTTATCCAATGATGATCTCTCGATCTCAAGCAAACTATCCAAGGCCACAATGCTACACATGCATTAGATTCTTTTTTTTATTTTTTTATTTTTTATATATCTCTCTCTCTCTCTCTCTCTCTCTCTACACACACACACACACATATACATATATATGACATTTAAATATTTCACTCAAGACAGGCATCTATTTTATTTTTGGTATATATCCAAGGAATCTGAGCACGCTCTCTCTCTCTAGTTATTATTATTTATTTTAAATTGTCACATTTGAACACCATAAGCATTGAAGAAATTATACATCTGTGTCATAATATGACTTGGAAAGTAGAATACAAAATCAATCTCTCTTTCATATATATATATATATATATATATATATATGTTCTTTTTTTAATATGATGCACATAAGTAATTTATTTAATTTTTAATATAACATTTATATGTAGCATTTAAAAAATATTAACAAGAAAATTTGATATGCACATGAAGTTTATATATATATATATATATATATATATATATATATGATCAACATTAAAATATTTGTCTTTACTTTCTTATCTCTGTATAGATATATATGAAGTTGATAATGAAATATGTTAAATAAGATGCATCTTCAAAGATTTTATTTAAAACAAATAAGTAAAGGAAATACACATCTCTCTCCCATAGAAAATGAAAAGTGAAAATATAAGAAAGTTTTTGCTTCCAAATATTTAACTCTCTTTGCTTTCAATTATTTAACTCTCTTTACATAAAAGTCATAAAAATTTATGTTACTTAGTATGGACATTGAAATATTTTATTTATGGCCAACACTCTTTTGTTATTAATATTTTTTTTGAAATAATACATGTCAAAATTCTGTTTAGGATGAAATTAGTCACACATCTTTATACTAGGGTAATATCTATATTATATTAGATTGCACATGTCAACTCTATATGGAGTAGTGAAATTATATATCTCCCTCATACTTAAAAGGTAGTAAGCAATTATAAACAAATGAGAGATGTTTCATTGTCAATTTCCTTATCCCTTTAATATTAAGGTGGACATCATAATGTGGATGATATGGCCATAGATCAATCTTATTCCAAGTTCAATCAAGTACCCAAAGGGATCAAATCTCTCAAGGTACAAACCATTCTTTAAGTTTTACAATTTAAAAAATGTTGTTGGCGAGTGATCAGGTCTCGCTGGCAAGACCCAGGTTCAGGGATTGTGGCCAACAAAGGAATCCGTTGTAGTCTAGGATCACGCCGGCATTATCACCCTACTCTGGAGAGTAGAGAGTCTCACCCGAGGCGTGTCGTGACCACATGCAGAAGGGGAATAGACCAGGGGCAAGGAACAGATCCGCAACTCATTCTCATCAGTGATTAGATTGCATAGATAGAATCACGCACGCAACATCATTTAGAGAACATACAGATATTAAGCAAATGAAATGAAATTTTTAAAGCATCTCAACCAACACACATGCATGTGAATCACACGAATATACATCAACCTACAATTGTATTAAGCTTTTGGCCAAACTCCAGTTACATAGATTTGCAATGGGCTTACAGATCTGATACATATGCCTTGCGGAATAGAGAATCTACATCAATAGACCCTAGGAACTACAGAGACCTCATCCATGCTCTGGATTCCTGCTGCAGCATGTGGTTTCTCTCCTTTAGTCGCTCTCTTCTTTCCTTCATCCGGGTGACTGCTATTTATTTACCCGCTGTCGCGACTATTAGTTCTTCTTCTGTCCTTCTTCAATTGCTTCTAGCTTTTCTCTGATTATCTGTGTGTTCCGCTTGCGTTCTTTCTGTTGTATCTTCTCCTTATCTGCACTTATGCATCTAGTTTCCTCCACTATGTGCCTGTTCCGTCGCAACCTTGGTAGCTCCGCCGTTTGATGTGGTTGCGACTTGGTTGCGGCTGCCGTGTGTCCTTGTTCCGCAACCCCAAAACAAATAAGTAAAGGAAATACACATCTCTGTCCCATAGAAAATGAAAAGTGAAAATATAAGAAAGTTTTTGCTTCCAAATATTTAACTCTCTTTGCTTTCAATTATTTAACTCTCTTTACATAAAAGTGATAAAAATTTATGTTACTTAGTATGGACATTGAAATATTTTATTTATGCCAACACTCTTTTGTTATTAATATTTTTTTTGAAATAATACATGTCAAAATTCTGTTTAGGATGAAATTAGTCACACATCTTTATACTAGGGTAATATCTATATTAGATTAGATTGCACATGTCAACTCTATATGGAGTAGTGAAATTATATATCTCCCTCATACTTAAAAGGTAGTAAGCAATTATAAACAAATGAGAGATGTTTCATTGTCAATTTCCTTATCCCTTTAATATTAAGGTGGAAATCATAATGTGGATGATATGGCCATAGATCAATCTTATTCCAAGTTCAATCAAGTACCCAAAGGGATCAAATCTCTCAAGGTACAAACCATTCTTTAAGTTTTACAATTTAAAAAATGTTGTTGGCGAGTGATCAGGTCTTGCGGGCAAGACCTAGGTTCAGGGATTGTGGCCAACAAAGGAATCCGTTGTAGTCTAGGATCACGTCGGCATTATCACCCTACTCTGGAGAGTAGAGAGTCTCACCCGAGGCGTGTCGCGACCACATGCAAAAGGGGAATAGACCAGGCGCAAGGAACAGATCCGCAACTCATTCTCATCAGTGATTAGATTGCATAGATAGAATCACGCACGCAACATCATTCAGAGAACATACAGATATTAAGCAAATGAAATGAAATTTTTAAAGCATCTCAACCAACACACATGCATGTGAATCGCACGAATAGACATCAACCTGCAATTGTATTAATCTTTTGGCCAAACTCCAGTTACATAGCTTTGCAATGGGCTTACAAATCTGATACATATGCCTTGCGGAACAGAGAATCTACATCAATAGACCCTAGGAACTACAGAGACCTCATCCATGCTCTGGATTCCTGCTGCAGCATGCGGTTTCTCTCCTTTAGTCGCTCTCTTCTCTCTTCTGTTGTGGAATCATTCTCTTTCCTTCATCCGGGTGACTGCTATTTATTTACCAGCTGTCGCGACTATTAGTTCTTCTTCTATCCTTCTTCAGCTGCTTCTAGCTTTTCTCTGATTATCTGTGTGTTCCGCTTGCGTTCTTTCTGCTGTATCTTCTCCTTATCTGCACTTATGCATCTAGTTTCCTTCGCTATGTGCCTGTTCCGTCGCAACCTTGGTAGCTCCGCCGTTTGATGTGGTTGCGACTTGGTTGCGGCTGCCGTGTGTCCTTGTTTCGCAACCCAAAAATATGGTCGTTGTTCCAAATTCAAAACATTCAAAACAAGCTTTTTCAAAACAAGGCCCCAACAGGCCCCGACCACAGTTCCTTGACTCGTCCCCGAGTCAATCACAAATTACGGTTTCGATCTCCATTGCCCTACTTGACCCCGTGCCCTGTTCTCCCTTTGCGTTTTCATCCTGTGCTCATTCCTGTTGTGCACCTTCAGCTTGTTCCTGTCCTTGCTGTGCGTCTTCAGGCAGCTGTTCAAACAAGGGCCCCAACTCCGGAACCCTTTGGAACGCTATATCTCGGAGCTCAGTAAACGCCGACACGGTTTTCTGCCACCCCTGGATAAGCGAGTTCGTGTCCTCAGCGAGCTTGGTGACAACAGCTTCCTCAATGGGCATTGGGACAACTCCAAACATTGTGCTGATCTGGGTCTCGGCTGCTGCTGCGAGCTGCTGTATGGCCCGGGCACTAGATTGAAGCGGCGGCCGGAGCTCACGAATGACGCGTTTGGCCTCCACCGAACAAGCCTTTGTGTGTTGGAGCTGTGCCTCAAGTTCATCAGCCTGGGCGTATAATTGATCCAGCCTAGCGGGGTGAGTAGCCTCTTGAATTTCCCTGGAAACCTGCTAGAGTTGGGAGGAAATCGGCTGGGTTTTGACAGTGAGGGCCAGGGAGCATTCCTGAAGGCCCTTCAAGAGGTCACGGGCCTCTCGTGCCGTGGATTGAAGTGCTTCCTGCATCTGAGCTGCCTGGCTCTGCTTGGCGGCTACCTGGGCTGAATAGTCGACCTCGGGCTCAGCCGGCTCGACACGGGCTGCTAACACTGCCCGAAGCTCATGATTCTCCCGGTGTAATTCCTGAACAGCGATGCGGAGGTGGATAGCTTGCTCAGAGAAGCTGGCCGCAACGATTTTGGGAGGCAACAGGGGGTAATGAGGCCCTAGGGAGGGCCAGAACTCGGAGAACATCCGGGTGACATTGGTGATCATTGCTTCCATATGCTCCCGCGATGTTTGGAGTTGGTCACGCTGTTCAGTAAGCGCGGAAATTCGGTGTTGCTGCTCGGCATACTACCACTGGAGTCCCAAATGTAATCTTTCGGCCTGCTGGGTCGCCCTTTGAATCAGCAGATACAACTGAGCTGGATTGTCAGGCTGGAAGGTGGTGGTCCCAGAAGGGCTCTGCGCCGGCATTTGCTCCTGCAACGGTTGCCCACTGGCAACTGTGCCATTGACATGCCCAGGAGGTGAGAAGGGCGTGGCCTCTGGGTGTGCAGTGTCAACCATATTCAGATCCGGCAGTGCTTGCTGATCAAGGTGAGCCGGTCGTGAAAAAACTGTGGCCTCAGGCGGAACCTCGGCAGAATCAGACCCGGTGTGCAGCTGTTGTGTGAATATATCAGTGAAAGGAGGGTGGGGTTAGACCACTGGGTCGATCGGTGGTATGACTGTGGCAGCACCAGAGTCAACCTCAGCCCCGCGGTCCCCACCCATGAGTTCCCGGATAATGGGGTCAGACACCGTAGCTGAGGAATTAGACGGGGCGGATGAAGTGGCAGGCGGAGGAACGGTGGATGGAGCAGTGGAGAGTGTGGTGGGGGTGTGTGGAAAGTGCATATTGATGAATTCGGATGGGTCAATGAGGGGTTCTTCAGTAATCAGCACCCCGGTGCGTGGGGGCGGTGGTGGATCATCAGCAGTGAGGTCCACCACCGGATTTGCCTCGGTGGTGCGAGCCCTCTTAGCTTGGGGGGCCTCGAGTGAATCTCTAGGCCCGCTCGTCTCGCCCATCGGGGTCGTGAGTGGATCAGCAGAGGTAAACAGGATAGTGGGGATGGGGGAGGTGAGCGGAGTGGTACGGGGGTGTGAAGTGGAGCGAGTGAGCTGAAATTCAGAAAATAAAGGAAATGGGGTAGCACCGCTAGAAATAACCTGGGCCGCCGCATTGAGATTTCGTTCCTGATTATTGAAGTGGCGAATGACGGGAATGAGTGGTTCGGGGAGTTCCTGTGATGGTGTTGCCACCGCCGTCTCGGCAGGCTGTTGCACCGGTGCCATCTTGCCAAAATTGTATATGGGGAGCCCGTCCCGCATGTGCTTCGTGACCCCCGGCCATGAGCAGACTTCACGGTGGAAGGTAGCATCGTCCAGCTGAAACTTCAGTGGCGTCATTCGGAAGGTATTTGCCGGAACGCAAGCGGGTCGGAGGTAAGTGTGCTTGTGACTTACCCCGAACCATACTTGCTCACTATAGTCGTCCAACAGGTTCCTGGGCACCCGTTGCTGACATGCCACCACGTCCGTCATTAGTCGGTACCATGACCGAAACGCATCTGCATTCACCAGCTTGGTACTGGGGTCATTTGAGACCTGCCATGGAGTGAATTTCATCGTGAGGAGTTGGCCCTCGGGGATCTTTGCTGGGAACCGGATGTGTGGAGTGTGCCATTTCCACATGGAAAAAGCAATAATCAAATAGCCATAAATAAAAGTAGTTGCGCGCTTATAATTCTCCTCGCACGCATCGAACAACTCCTTTAACAAGAATGAACACCAATTCAGTCTGGTGCCTTGGACACAATGTTCAACAATTGAAATAGTATCAAGAGTGCATTCGCCCTTGGTGTAATGCCTCATTGTCTTGCTGGCAATGAGGTAACAGGCGAATTGAATCTCGGGCTTGTTAATGAGGTCGATCTTGGCTCCTTTCCCCCCCCTACGAGTGCCATACTTGGTATAGAAGTCCGCATCGCTCGACTTCCATGCATGCTTGGAGGAGGTCTGACAGGCCGTTGAGACGTCAACACCTGTTTGCGAAAGCCCTGTGAGGCGATGAATATCTTCGGCATGAATGGGAATTTCCTGGGTCAGCCACAGGGACCCATTCTGAATTCGGTTGAGGAGGAAGCGCGTACACTGCAGAACTGGTCCGGTGGTGCCAAAGACCGGAAGATTTCTCAAGTTCATCATGGACGAGGTTTGAAGGCCCCTGAACTCAGGCAACAGGCGGTTGGCGGGGTTGCCGGCTGCAGTGCAGTAGTGCTCCATGTATGCCTGCCGCTGGAGGGACGGAAATTTGGCAGCATTTGAGAGGTTGACATCAATCAAGGCTGCGTTATCATACTTTCCCACCAGGGACTCGGTCTTGTGAATCCGAGTGTCGAGCTCTGGTTCAACGACGGTTGGAACGGCCTTCGGCATTTTGGCCCGGCGCTGATAGACCTGTAAAATTTTCTTTGGGCGCCTTTCTTGGTGCAATGCGTTCTGAGAATGCAATGGCTCTGGTGCAACTGCACTTGCTAATTCGAACGGGTCCGGCATTCTCATGCTTTTGGTGCTCATGCAAGTTATTTCAGCACCTGGCACGAGTGGAGTTGATGAGACCTTCTAACGAATTAATTCCTGCTGGCATTCTTTCTGTGATAATCATGCGATCAATCGCATGCTAATGAGTACTATGACAGTTGCTAACGGTGGCATGGGGAAATGGGCGGACGCGACGGCTGAGGTTACTAAGGGTGATGGCCAAATGATGACGGCGTGGTCGCTGCCAAGGATGGTAATTAATGTTGCAGATATAGGCGATCCTACGGACCAACACAAGTACATGGGTGGACTGAGTTGGACTGACGTGGAGATTAGTACGGATCCTACAGGGATGACACACTGGACCGGCGCCGCCCCGACCATAGTCGGTTGCGGTGCGGGCCTCGCAACTGAGCGGTTATTGACACACTACCTATTAACAAAGAATACCTCCTACGCTCATCCCGGTTGCGAGAGAGTTATTCAACTACACTACACTACGGGTGCTCTCGGGTGCGAGAGTTATTGATGAGAGATGAAAGGTACGTACTCCTGGTAGGGTTGCAGGCGTGCGCCATTCACCCACCCAGGCAGGACCGTGTCGTCCAGTTGTGCCAACCGAACGGCTCCGGAGTCGCGAATCTCGATAACGAAGTAGGGTCCCAACCAGTGCATCTGTGGCTTTCCCGGGAACTTCTGGAACCTACTGTCGTATAAAAGAACTTTGCCGCCAACTTGGAAGGTTTTGTTCTTAATGTGGCGATCGTGCCACGCTTTCTGTCAGTCCTTCTGAATCTTCTGGTGGAATTCGGCCAGGAAGCAGGCCTCATCCAATTCCTACAATTCATGGAGGTGCTCCTGGAGGGAGGCCTCTTCCGAAAACTTCAGAGACGTGGCGATCAACAGCTTTGGTACAATAAATTCGGCAGGGATCACAGCCTCCTGGCCGTACACGAGCTAGAACGGCGTTCGATTGGTCAAGTGCTTCACTGTAGTCCGATAGGCCTACAAGGCCGCTGATAGGCGCTCATCCCAATCATCACGCTGGGCATTGCAAATCTTATTCAAGCATTTCTCAAGAATCTTATTGAAGGCTTCCACCGTACCGTTAGCCTGCGGGTGATACGGGCTACTCTTGTGATGCTGAACCATGAAGGTGTTCAGTAGTGTCTTGACCGTGTCATTAATGAAGTGCGTACCCTGATCACTGGTTAAACTCCGCGGGCAGCCAAACCGGCAAATGATGTGTTCAAAAATGAACCGGGCGGCGGTATCCACTGTGCAGTCGCGTACCGCAGCTGCCTCAACCCACCTGGTGAGTTAATCCGTGGCGGTAATGATGTATCGAGCCTTGGAGTGTCTGGTGACCGGAGCTATAGGCCCCACAAAATCGACAGCCCATTTCTCGAACGGCCATAACACGTGCACTGGGTGTAACGGAAGCTCCCGGTGAGAGGGCCTACCCGTCCGCTGGCAGACGTCGCACCGCTTCACGTAGGCCTTACAATCGGTGTGTACTGTCGGCCACCATAGGCCAGCTTGTAGCACCTTTCTTGCGATGGGTTTCGCACCCACATGCCCCCTCGCAACACCGCTGTGACATTCCCACATTCCCACTTCTCGTTCGTGGTCAAGGACACATCTGCGCAGAACCTCATCGAGGCCCAGTTTGTATAGTTGCCCTGCGATAAATTGGTAGTCGGCGGCGTGGACGACCAAATGTCGTTTCTGTAGCGGGGTGTAATCCTGAGGGCATTGCCCCGTGGTTAGATAGGTGGCAATGTCGGCCAAGTAATCTAGTACAGCTTCGACTTGGAAGAGGTCAGCGTCTGGCAACTGATCATCAAGGGAGTCGTCATTCTCCCCCGTCTCCAACCTGGATAGGTGATCGGGCCCGACATTCAACCTTCCGGGCTTGACGATTACCTTGAACGTGAATTCTTGAAAGAGAAGAAGCCAACGGCAAATCCGTCCTTCCAGAACAGGCTTATTGACCAGGTACTTCAGGGCAGAGTGGTCCGTGAAGAACTTGAACTTGCCCCCTAGAAGATAGTGGCGGAACTTCTGAAGAGAGTACACCATCGCCAGTGCCTCCCTTTCGGTCGTGGTGTAATTCTTCTCCGCATTGGACAATTTGCAGTTGGCGAAGTATACCGAGTGGTCAACTGTTGTATCGCCGGGTTGTGCCAAGACAGCGCCAAGTGCAATACTGGAAGCGTCGATATGCACATGGAACTGCTTATCCCAATCGGGATGAACTAGAATAGGCGCCAACGCCAGCTTTTCCTTCAGGGTGTCCAGGGCCACCTGACACTCCTCCGTCCACTGAAAGACTGTGGACTTCCGCAGAAGTTGTTCTAACGGAGCAGTGATATTGGCATAGTTGCGAATAAACCTCCTGTAGTATCCCGTGTGCCCAAGCAATGCCCGCAACTGTTTCACCGTCTCGAGGGCTTCCATATGTACGATCACCGCAACCTTGGCAGGGTCGACGCAGACCCCTTGCTTGCATACCACATGTCCCAGCAACGTGCCGAACGGAACAACAAAAATACATTTCTTTAAATTCAAGGAAATCTGCAGCTGGCGGCACCGATCAAACATGACTCGCAACAGGGTAGCGTGTTTCTTCAATAAACTGTAGACAGTCCAGTCGTCCATGTAGACTTCCAGGAACTTGTGAAGGTACTCCCGGAAGGCGGCGATGACGATCCGAGAAAACACGGCCGGAGCATTCTTCAAGCCAAACGGCATGACGTGGTATGCGAACGACCCCCATTCGGTGGTGAAGGTTATCTTTGACTTATCTTCTTCCGCAATACGCACCTGATGGTAGCCCGAAAAGCCATTAGTGAAGGAGTAGGCTTCGTTCCCCGCAACATGGTCCAACACTTCGTCGCTGAAAGGAGTGGGGAGCGGATCATGAATGCAGGCATTGTTCAGATTGCGATAATCGACACAAACCCGTATCTCTGCCTTGTCCTTCTTATTCTGGATGACGATGGGGCTCACCCACTCTGCTTCCTCCACAGGAAAGATTAGACCCGCGACCAGCATCTTATCGATTTCCATCTTAACCTTCTCTTTAACTCGCGGGTTCAACCGGTAGGGCCGGTGCTTCACAGGCCTGGCACCCGGTTTCAGCACGATGCGCATTTCGCCAAGATCGCCTTTGATGCCCTTCATATCTGCGACCGACGAGGGGAACAAATCCTCATATTCCTGGAGGACGTTGAAAATCTCTTTGGTCGTCTCCTCGTCCCAGTAATCGCCCACTGTAGCCAACTTAGGCTTCTCCTCCATACCGATGTTTAACTTCTTTGTCTTCAGCGGTCGTAAATGGACCCCTTCGATGGCCGGCTCTTCGTTAACGTTCCGCTCGCCTTCCTTCTCTTCAAAATACAGGTGCCTCAGGTCCTCCAGACCATCGTCCTCCGGATCGCCGTCAATCCTTTGGCAAACCAACTCGCGCACGGCCCTGGGACGGTCGGGCAGCGCGCAGCAGTCGGTCTGCGGATCGCGGAAAAACAGTACCGTCCTGATAGCGTGCAAAGCCTGAGATTCCAACTCTGTGTCTCTCGCGAAAGAGAAGCACCGCACAAATTTGCGCGCGACTTCTATCCAAGAACTGGTCCCTCATTTCCGTTCTTCCTCCAAGTACCATGCGTGGGGGATGGTGTCTAAAGAGTGGACAAACCGATGAACCCACAGCTCTTCCGGGTATCCTATACTTCGCCACTGCTCCTCACAAGTCCGCAAGTGGTCCTGTGGATTGGAAGTCCCAGAGTACCGCTGCCTGCTTCGAGGGCCTTCATCTTCTTTGAACCGCGCCCGCAACGCGTCCTCCACACTACTCCACCGCGACAAGGTATTGCGGTGATTTTTCCACCACTGGGCTGCTGTAGACTGTAGAGCGACGTCCAAAAGGGGTAGTATGCTCCCTTCCGGCACGATGTCCTCAACCTTGGTAATAAACGTATTGACAGCTTGCATGTTTGACAGGGTGGGGTATCCTTTGAACTCAGCACCAATCCAACTGACGCGGCCAACATGGGCACATCTCCACGTGCTGGTCTCGTACCCCCCCTGCTGCCAGTCTTCCCATGCGAGTTCGGATCCCAACTCTGAGCTCTGGACACTCCGCCAACTGACAGAGCCAGTCGCGGTCGGGTTAATATAGTCTTCCCGCTTCCCTGTAGTAATCTTGTATAGGTGGTCAATCATCTGAGCATCCTCTCGGTTATCCACCGTTTCGATATACCTCGGGCCTTGATATGGGTCGAGAGGCTGAGTGACCCGAACCTCCCCATCTTCAAAGATCATCAGCTCCTTTTTGAGGTCGATGATAGCATAATTCTCAAAGGCCCAATCAATGCCCAACAGGGCAGGGTAAGGATCCTTGTCTCCCATAATATCAATGACCTCAAAATCGGTGTAAGTCTTTACCCCCACAATGTCGACCTCGACACCTTCGAGTCGGCCAATCGGCAGAATGCAGTACTAGTTCGCCATCCTGAGTTGGATGGGCGAGTAGGCCAGCCGTGGCTTTCCGAGATCCTCCCACGTCTTGCGCGACAGGATGTTGACGTCAGACCCTAAATCAAGCATGGTGTCGCTGATTTGGAATCCCCCAACCTGCGTATTGACCCGGAACTCTTTACCCGTTCGTCGCTTATTTCTCTTGATGCGCTACACCGATTGGGGGGTTGGGTCCACCGGTTCCCCCAGTCCTGTCCTCCCCTGCAGTGCCCCTTCCAAAGTACACTTGAGCTGCTGCCGCAGAGCAGCACTGTCAACAATCTTGAGGAATAGCTGGAGCCATTCTTCCATCAGCATTCCTGGGGCGTGCTGTGGCCCAGGATCTGTCGGCAGGGGTGCCTCCAGGCCTTCCGCTTCGCGCAGTTGAGAAAAGGCCTCAACCGCCTCCTGAAAATACTTCTTCTGCGCCTCTGGTCTGATTACCCGGTGCGGGGAGGGTGGCCTGACAACTGGTGCCGGCTCCTTTCCGCGAGCATCCTCCCCCGTTTTCTTACCGCCCCTCATCACAATAGCGACGTTCTGCATGGCCGGAGTCGCGGCCATCCGCGGCTCGACGTTTACCAAGTTCGTGCCCCTCTGGCGTGCACATTCTTCCCACTTTTTGATGAGCTCGGGACAGTCTTCTGTCGCATGGGCGTTTACTCGGCACTGGGAACACCACGGACGGCGAGGGAGGGGACATTCGCGAGCCACATGGCCCTCCTGGTCACATTTATAGCATTTCACCGGCCCGCGGCCCCCAGCGCAGCCTCCGCGCGCCCCGCCCCTTCTTCCTCTAGGAGCCTCATTCACCCTATAGGAGGGTCGATCCAGCCGGTCCGCGAGTGCGTCGAGAGCCCGGCATTACTCCGTGTTGTGATTCATGGAAGCGCAAAACTCGCAATATACATTATTTTGGCACGTTGGAATACTTCTATAGGATCGGGCACATCCGAGGCGGATGTCCCACCGTCCGGCAAATCTCACAATACTCCGTGGCGGCTGGGTTGAGTTAGGAGGGGAACCCCGCATACGACTGTTGCGTCTGGTATATTCCCTGCGGGTTCAGCACCGCGCCACCCCCCGCGAATGGCCCCCCTTGAATTGCCGCAACCGAGGGTCCCACCCCCGCGCCACGCAACCGAGGACACTCAGTTGCGACATGGCCTTCAACCAGGCAGTGAGTGCACCAAACGTTCGGCCTGGCTGGTCTAACCGGTTGTATCTCCTTGAGCTTTTCGGTTAGGCTAGCTATCTGATGCTGCAACCCCACCAAGGAGGGATCCTGCGGGGCCGGCCCTCCCCGATATTCCTGAGGGTAGCCTGCCATGGCCTCGATCTTCATGGCCTGTTCCAAGGCGTCCTGCAGATTGTCGATCTTCTGTTGGGTGAGGGGGGTTCGCGTCAAGGGAAGCAGAGCCTTGATGAACCAGTCCCTCTGATGGTTTGGGTCGATCGGGTAACTGAGTTTCCCGATCGCGTCCTTGAATCGCCGCATTAGCTCCCATGCGGTTTCTCCTTCCTTCTGTTTAATTTCCCAGAGCTCGGACAGACCCTGTTGGTCCGTCTGGGGAAGCTTAAATTCCCGGACAAAATCTCGCTTCATGTCCGCAATGACGGGATTCGGGTGGGCCTCGGACCACTTGATGAACCATCGCAGAGCCCTCTCTCTGAGCGTGGTTTGGAACTCTATTAGTTTCCCTGCGTCCGACGTCTGCTGAGCCCTCTAAATGGCTTCGCACAGATACCAGTGTTGCTCTACATCATCATTACCCCGGCCCGAGAACTCGGGATATCGAGTAAAAGACCCAGCCATGTTCACTTGCGGCGGGTTGACCAGGATAAAACCTCCGGGTCCTGGTTGCGTGACTGTTCCACTCGGGAACGCAATACAACTAGTGTTACTGCTACTAACGGGTGTTGCCGTCGACACTGAACTACTCTGCAATTGACTCAATGCTTGTAATTTAACGAAAATATTACTCAAAGGTTGATAAAGTACCAGGGGAAGGTAGGGATCCTGGCCATGCAGATTGGGAGGAGTATGGCAGGCTGGAGGACTGAATGTCATCTTCTCTTCAAACAACTGCTGCATCACAACGTACCATTCACCATTGGAACTTTCCTCGGGCTGCGCATCTCCATCATCTTCGTCAGTTACCGTCTCGCGTGCTTGCTTGGCTGGGCTCCCATGCACCCATCGTACTCCCACAGCGGTCCCTTCTCATCCCTGAGTATCCGCGTCCATACTTCCTACCCTCTGAGGCGCCTCCTTCCGATTCTTCCTCTCAATCTCTCGTCTCTTCAAATCTCGCATCACCCTTCTTCGCCACCTATCGGCAATCTGCGCTCGCCGATGTGCACGTCGCTCCCTCAGCGTCCTTGCTGCCTCAGCATCCATTCCCCACTCCCCGCATCACACTCTACGTAGCATCGATCCCTTCAACCCTTCCCCCAGCACCGGTGGTTTACGCTTCCATACTTGTCTTGCGGAATTATATCAACCCTTCATCCACCATCAGAGCTTTAATCCACAGCGGAATCTCCTTAAGAAGCTTCCCTCTGAGCCTGGAGCGGAAGGTAGCCTCAGCCTTCGAGAAGGACTGATAGCACTCAGCAGCAAACTCCACAACGTATCCTTCCATCGTGGTCTCCACCCAAAAATCCACCGCGCGGGTCAACTCAGTGTTTAACCGATGCAGAGCCACCAGATCTCCGTGCGCCCACCTGCGGTTTATCTTCCGCGAGCCATCTCTCGGCACCTTCGTCTGTAACCTCCGCAACCAATTGTAAAGGTCGGTAGGGAACTTTCCCCAGAAAATTTTGTACGTGTCACAAGCTAAATCTGAGAAGAGGACGAGTTCCTTGATCGCTGCCTCCCCTTTCTTAACCAACTCCGCTTACTGAGCAATGAAATGGTCTAAATGATTATCCCACCATCGTCGTATCTCCCCTTCAAAGATCCGCGATACCATGGTCTAGATCCCTTCATATCATGCGGGTCCCGGCAACGGAACCATTTGTTGGCGAGTGATCAGGTCTCGCGGGCAAGACCCAAGTTCAGGGATTGTGGCCAACAAAGGAATCCGCTGTAGTTTAGGATCACGCCGGCATTATCACCCTACTCTGGAGAGTAGAGAGTCTCACCCGAGGCGTGCCGCGACCACATGCAGAAGGGGAATAGACCAGGGGCAAGGAACAGATCCACAACTCATTCTCATTAGTTATTAGATTGCATAGATAGAATCACGCACACAACATCATTCAGAGAACATACAGATATTAAGCAAATGAAATGAAATTTTTAAAGCATCTCAACAAACACACATGCATGTGAATCACACGAATAGACAGCAACCTGCAATTGTAAAAAGCTTTTGGACAAAATCCAGTTACATAGCTTTGCAATGGGCTTACAGATCTGATACATATGCCTTGCGGAATAGAGATTCTACATCCATAGACCCTAGGAACTACAGAAACCTCATCCATGCTCTAGATTCCTGCTGCAGCATGCGGTTTCTCTCCTTTAGTGGCTATCTTCTCTCTTCTGCTGTGGAATCATTCTCTTTCCTTCATCCGGGTGACTGCTATTTATTTACGTGTTGTCGCGACTATTAGTTCTTCTTCTGTCCTTCTTCAGCTACTTCTAGCTTTTCTCTGATTATTTGTGTGTTCCGCTTGCGTTCTTTCTGTTGTATCTTCTCCTTATCTGCACTTATGCATCTAGTTTCCTCCGCTATGTGCCTGTTCCGTCGCAACCTTGGTAGCTCCGCCGTTTGATGTGGTTGCGACTTGGTTGGGGCTGCCGTGTGTCCTTGTTCCGCAACCCCAAAATCTGGCCGTTGTTCCAAATTCAAAACATTCAAAACAAGGGCCCCAACAAATGTTTGCACCTCAAATTTGATTCCTCTTAATGTTTGATAGATTCGAGATTAAGATAAATCTATACTAGTTTTAAGTATTAAGATTTTGGTAATTAACAAAAAAATAAAATAAAATAATTACAAATCTTTAAAATATATTTTGATTGATGTAATATATATTTTCTAATCACTTTGAAAATTTAAAATTAAATTCTTTAAAATGGAAATTAAAAAAAATTGTGATCTTTAAAAATTATTTTGATTGTTAATATAAATATTTTTATAATTATTTAAAATATAAAACTAAAGTTTTAAAGAGAAGGAATTAAAGAAATACTAATATATTGATTTATATTGATTTCTTAAGTATAGTATTTTGTTATTCATTTATGTATTTATATTTAATGAATTTGTTTTTATTTTGAAATAGATTTTATATATCTTTTTTTTTTTTCCTTCTTGAGGGAAAGAAAAAACACATGATTTTATTGAATAAAAGCCAGTACATGAATGTATAATCTCCATCAAAGAGATGATCATCAATATAACAAATATATGATCAAAACAGAAAATATGAAGAAAAAAAAAAGTGTCATGACAACAAAGTGCATGTAGGATCTTTCAAAATCTGTAGAATGAACTAAAGCTAATGTGAGAATGGTTACCAACTAGATTATTTTTATTATAAAAAACTCATATAATAATTAAGTTTCATTTCGCCATATAAATTAAAATAATGATTTATATTCATAATTATTATGTTTTAAATTTTCGTATTTAAATTTAATTAAGAAAAAAAATAAAATATTTTTTTCTAATATCTTTCTCACAAACAATATATAAAATTAATGCTAGGTGTACATATTAAAAAAACTATAAATTATATGTGTGTGGGTGGTAGTATTGTGGGCCAATGGTTAGGTGGGGAGGTTTAGTCCCCACAGGTTTCGTGGTCCAATTCTAGGCAGGACTATAAGGGTAGGACTATGTATGCCTTAGAGTTGCTCCAAGCGTGATTCTTTAGTTGAAAAAAATATATTTGTGGGGTAAATTTAATCACAGAAAATTATATATAACTTGAATTTCCAAAAAATGACTAAATTCCAAGAGATATTTGAAACTAACAAGCTACCTATTAAGAATAAACAATTAGAAAACTATTATGATAATCCTAATAGCATATAAAACTCCTTGAGGATTTAAATTAAGAACAAACAATTAGGAAACTATTATGATAATCATAATAACATATAAAACTCCTTAGGGATTCAAAATTGCAACCTAGGAAATGCCTATAACATTTGAGTTTTAATTTAAAGATTAAAAACAAGTTTGTTTCTTTTGTTTTTGTTTTTGTTTTTTTGACAGGAAGGGATATGGTTTTGTATTAATACTTTGGCATGAATGCCTCGAAACAGATTACAAAATTTGGGAGCAATTCCTTATTTTCCTCACCTATCATGATATCTATGACCCAGATACTTATGTGCTAGTATTTCTTACAACTAGCTATCAATTCAATCTCCGAGATTTTCCCTAACTTGTGGATACAAACGAACTGATGCAACAAAATACAATAAAACATGAAAACTGGAATTTAAGGGATTGGATCCCATTCTTCTTCCCTGTCTCTTGAAAGGGTGTCGACGGAAAGAAGAACAACTTTGTTGGCTTCCAAATTTGCGTCCTTATTGTTCTCCCGCAATACATGGAAGAAGTTCACACTTTGAAGAGTTTCTGTTATTGATTTTATTCTCGTCACCTATCTTGCAAATCTAAGATCTTTAGGGATAGATTTATCCACAATAGTTTTTATAATGGACTGAGAGTCACCTATAACAATTACCTCCTTGATGCCGAATTTTTTGACTTGATTGAGGCCTTGGAGAAGAGCAAGCGTTTCTGCTTGGATGCTAGTGTTGTGCCCCAAGCCCCAGGCATAAATGTGCTCAATTCTGCCCTCTATATTCTTAATGACACCTCTTGCACCAGCTTTCTCAGGATTGCCTTTGGCAGCCCCGTCAAAGAATAAGGAATGACTGGACTGCTTAATAATCCATTATGAGAAGTCTTTCTCATTGAGTTTGATTTGCCATTATTTACTTATCTTATTTTGCCTTACTGCCATGGAGAATTGAAGGCCCATCATGTCACCCCATTCCAAATCCTGCTGAATTAAGTTTGCTGCTTCAAGTTGATCGCCCAAGCTTTCTTTCAGCTGACTTTTGATCTTGACTATGATTATATTTGAATTATGCTCTTGGTCTGTAAAAATTCTCTTATTCCTTTCAAGCCAAATTTGCCAACAAATTATCTTTGGTAGGGAGAGCCAGAGGGCTTTAAAGCTATCATTCTTTAGGAGCCCACTTGGATAGCTTTGAGGCCAACTAGCAAACAAATAAGAGGTGGAAGAAGAGAGAGTGAAATTATTCCCCCAAGGAGCCAAAACCTCATGGAAAACCTCTGCAACGAATTTACATTCCAGCATAAGATGACAAACATTCTCTTCGTTTTAGTAGCACATCCGACATCTTGAAGGTCCATGGAAGCCTCTTTTTTTCAATCTGTCCTCTGTCAAAAATCTATTGTGGCACATGATCGAGCAGAAAAAATCGATTTTAGGAATGGTTTTGTGACTCCACAACCCCTTCCACGTCGTTGGGTTTGGAGGGACGTGAGGTAGCTCCAACTGTTTTGCATAACCCAAAGCCACTGAATAAGAGTCAGATTGGCCCCAACCATGTTAATCCAGCCTCCTTGCATGAATCAGAGCCATGCCATGAAGGAGAGCGAGCAACGTTTCGAAGGCTGTTTGTAGCTCCAAAGGAACCTGTAGTCGCTTCCAACCTGATCAGCAACTGCCGTCTCAACAGGAAATATCCCACAATGTGTTTAGACCAACGTTTTCCATCCAAGCACGCAGCGAATGCAGAGAATAGTTATCGGCTAATGGAGGCTTGTTCATGATGCTGTCCTCTCAGATTTTAATATGTTTTCCATTGCCCGGGATCCAGTAAGCATGAGATTGGATTAGTGGGAATTCCAACGCACAGAGTTTGAGCAAGTGCGAACCTAATTTTGGAAGGGGGCTGTCAAGGCAGCGTTTCCTTTGTCCTCTGAGGTATTTCCTCCATAGTGTTTTCTGCGCCCGGCCTGGCTTGGAAGCCATGAGTCTCCAAATGATTTTAGCTCCCATAGCAATGTTTTGAGAGTGCAGGTCTTTGAAATTTAGTCCACCTTCCATAAGAGGTTTGGTGATTTTATCCCAACTGACAAGAGGGATTCTATTTTCATTTTGTTTGCCACCGTTCTAGAAAAATTTGTGAATGAGCTCCTCCATCTTCTTGAGGATGCAGATTGAAGCCAGCAGAATCGAAAATTGAAAGATAGGAAGATTTTTAAAGAGAGAATCCATACAGGTGAGATAGTTTATAGAAGAGAGGAATAACCTGTTATTGAGTTTTGTAATTACCCAACGTTTCAGACTGTCTAAGTGAGTCCATCATCAGGGGTAGACATCCAAAGTTCTTTGAAAAGAAGAGCAAATAGGGCAAAGGGATAGAGGTATAAATAGTAAAAGGTGAGGAGTTTCATGAAAGGTCGGCCCTTTTTTTTTTTTTTTAATATGAGACACAACTATTGAAATATTTAATTAATTTTATTTATTTATTTATTTTTATTTTTATTTTATTTATTTTGTTTATTTTATTTATTAATTGTTATTTATTTATTTTTTATTTTATTTTTATTTCATTTATTTGTATTTATTTATTTATTAATAAACTAGATTATGTGTTTATTTATTTATTTATTTTATTTTATTTTATTTTTTATTTATTTTATTTTATTTTATTTTATTATTATTATTTATTTATTTATTTATTTTTTATTTATTTATGGCATCATTAAAATTCTAACAACCAGGGCGTCTAGAATCTCAGACTCCCACCACCTTGAACATGAGATAAACCACCTTCGCCATGTCTTTCAACAAAATGGTTATAATAAACATGTTATCAACAAAACTATTCACCAAACCCTTAATAAAAATAACTTAAAAAGACCCTTTGACATCCCTAAAATCTCTTTACCTTACATAAAAGGAACAACTGATAAAATCTCTAGAATACTTAACAAACACAACATTAAGATTGCCTTCACTCCCCCTAATACTATTTTAAACATGGTAGACTCAGCTAAGGACCCTATAAACCCTAGGCTTCATAGAGGAGTTTATGTCATACCTTGCTCTTGTGGCAAAGAATACATTGGCGAAACAGGGAGATCCCTTAACATTAGACTAAAAGAACATGCTGCTGACTTATTACCTTCACGCAAACTCTCATCACCATCCTAAGCAAAAAATTGGCATCATTAAAACCCTAACAACTAGGGCATCCAGAATTTTGGACTCTCACCAACTAATGCATGAGATAAATCACCTCTGCCATGTTTTTCAACATAATGGATATAATAAAGACATCATCAATAAAACTATTCACCAAACCCTTAATAAAAATAACTTAAAAAGACCCTTTGACATCCCTAAAATCTCTTTACCTTACATAAAAGGAACAACTGATAAAATCTCTAGAATACTTAACAAACACAACATTAAGATTGCCTTCACTCCCCCTAATACTATTTTAAACATGGTAGACTCTGCTAAAGACCCTATAAACCCTAAACTTCAAAAAGGTGTTTATGTCATACCTTGCTCTTGTGGTAAGGAATACATTGGTGAAACAGGTAGATCCCTCTACATTAGACTAAAAGAACATGCGGCAGACTTATTACCTTCATGCCGACTCACATCACCACCCAAAACAGAAAATTGGCATCATTAAAACTCTAACAACCAGGGCGTCTAGAATCTCAGACTCCCACCACCTTGAACATGAGATAAACCACCTTCGCCATGTCTTTCAACAAAATGGTTATAATAAACATGTTATCAACAAAACTATTCACCAAACCCTTAATAAAAATAACTTAAAAAGACCCTTTGACATCCCTAAAATCTCTTTACCTTACATAAAAGGAACAACTGATAAAATCTCTAGAATACTTAACAAACACAACATTAAGATTGCCTTCACTCCCCTAATACTATTTTAAACATGGTAGACTCGCTAAAGACCTATAAACCCTAAACTTCAAAAGGTGTTTATGTCATACTCGCTTCGTGGTAAGGAATACATTGGTGAAACAGTAGATCCCTCTACATTAGACTAAAAGAACATGCGTTACACTTATTACCTTCATGCTGACTCACATCACCACCCAAAACAGAAAATTGGCATCATTAAAACCCTAACAACCAGGGCATCTAGAATCTCAGACTCCCACCACCTTGAAGATGAGATAAACCACCTTCGCCATGTCTTTCAACAAAATGGTTATAATAAACATGTCGTCAACAAAACTATTCACCAAACCCTTAATAAAAATAACTCAAAAAGTGCCTTTGACATCCCTAAAATCTTGTTACCTTACATAAAAGGAACAACTGATAAAATCTCTAGAATACTTAACAAACACAACATTAAGATCGCCTTCACTCCTCCTAATACTATTTTAAACATGGTAGACTCTGCTAAAGACCCTATAAACCCTAAACTTCAAAAAGGAGTTTATGTCATACCTTGCTCTTGTGGCAAAGAATACATTGGTGAAACATGTAGATCCCTCAACATTAGACTAAAAGAACATGCGGCTGACTTATCCCATAACAGAACGGACAATTCCGCCTTAGCTGAACATGCCTTCTCATCCTCACATTACATAAGAATGGAGGATGCGAAACTTGTCTCTAAAGAGGACCATTACCTAAAGAGGAAAATCAAAGAAGCTATAGAAATTGAGAAAAGATGGAACAACTTAAATCGTGACGATGGGCTTACCATTAGTAACACTTGGAAACCCTTAATACACCAAAACCTCTCAAGACATTAAAATCTTAAGCTAATATAAACCTAGTACAAATTCATCTGGTCCCCCTTAAAATTAATAATAATAATTAAATAATTATAATCAATTACAAATATACAAATTAAATAGATATTTTTATTTCAAAAATAAATAAATATAAATGAATAGAAAATAAAAAATAAACATATAAATAAATTACACAAGTAGATAATTTAATAAATAATTGATTAATTAAATAAAAACAATTTTACATACTATACAAAATTATTATAATTTAATAATAAACATATCAAATTAAACAATTTTACAAACTATTCGATATCTATATAATCTAAATTAACATATCAAATTAAATAATTCATTAATTTAAAAACATCTTCTACTCTTCTAAAACATTTCTAATACTTAATTAATTAAGGTTTTATTTGTACACTTAATTATGTTTATACTTAAAAAAATTAAAAAAAATTAAAAAAAATAAATAATAAAATAAAATAAAAAATAAAAAAAATAAAAAAATAAAAAATAAAAATAAAAAAAAATAAAATAAAAAAAAAAGAAAGAAAGAAAGAGAAGAATAAATTAAATTAAATTAAGCTCTTTAAATAATAGATTATTTATTTATATAGGTTAAAAAACAAATAAATTAATTAAAAATAATAATAATAATAAAATAAAATAAAATAAAATAAATAAAAAATAAAATAAAATAAAAAATAAAATAAATAAATAAATAAACACATAATCTAGTTTATTAATAAATAAATAAATACAAATTAATGAAATAAAAATAAAATAAATAAATAAATAAATAACAATTAATAAATAAAATAAACAAAATAAATAAAATAAAAATAAAAATAAATGAATAAATAAATAAATAAATAAAATTAATTAAATATTTCAATAGTTGTGTCTTATATTAAAAAAAAAAATTAAAAAAAAAAAGAAAAAAAAAAAAGAAAAGAAAAAAAGGTCGACCTTTCATGAAACTCCTCACCTTTTACTATTTATACCTCTATCCCTTTGCCCTATTTGCTCTTCTTTTCAAAGAACTTTGGATGTCTACCCCTGATGATGGACTCACTTAGACAGTCCGAAACGTTGGGTAATTACAAAACTCAATAACAGGTTATTCCTCTCTTCTATAAGATAGGAAGATTGCTGAGGACAACCTTAATCAACACCAACTTACCAGCAAGGTTTAGCTAAGATAAACCCCATGCTTGGATACTAAGTTTGAACTTATCAATCAGAGGGAGCCAATCTCTACTGAAGGCGGATTTTTGGAATATTGAGAGGCCCAGATACTTGAAAGAAGTCCAATTAGAAGAGACAGCAAAACCCAGACATCTGGAAATAGCACTGAGAGCCCTGATTGAAATGTTCCAACAATAAATATTACACATCCCCTTATTTAGTTTGCTGCCCGTGGCATCACAGTAATCATCCAACACTTCTTTGAAATTTGTAGCAAAAAGAAGAGAGGCTGCACCCAGCAACAGAGAGTTGTCAACAAATAATGCATGGTTAATATTTTTAACTTCTCTAGCTATGTTGAGGCCCAGAATCTCTTGATTGAGCTGCTTCTTGTACAAATAGAAACTTAGAACAGAGGCTTGGAGAAAAAAAAGGAGGGGAGAAAGAGGACATCCATGTCGAAGCCCTCTTGTAGCTTTGAAGAAGCCCGTGGCTCGCCCATTCACCAATGGGGCGATCCAAGGCTTAGAGATACAAGCACGGATCCAGTTAATAAATTCAGGTGCAAACCCAAACTTGTGTAGAACATCAAGGAGAAATTTGTGCCTAACTCGATCAAATGCATTAGCTAGATCTAGTTTGACAACCATTCCCTTTTATTTTTGTTGCGGGCTTGAGTGGATCACCTCTTGCACTAGGATGAAATTATCAACAATCTACCTCCCATGAACAAAACCACCTTTATTCTCCAGAATAATATTAGGGAGGATACCTTTCAATTTGTTGGCTCTCACCTTGGTTATTAGTTTGTAGCCAATGTTGCACAACGAAATAGGTCGAAATCTGTTAAAAGCATTTGCTCCCTTTTCCTTCGAGGTGAGGGCTAGGAAGGCTAAACTTGTGCTGCCCCCAATTTTCTGACAGGCTTGGGATTTCAAGACCATTTTTTACAAATCCTTTTCCACTATATGCCAATAGGATTGGAGAAATCTTGCTATGAAGCCATCTGGTCCGGGGGTTTTGTTGGGCTCCATAGCAAAGAGAGCAGCCTTTATTTCCTCTCCAGTGACCTTTTCCTCCAGGGACTGATTCATCTTGGAGGTAACCTTTGTGGGAACCACATCCAGAAATTTAGAGTTCTGATTCCACACACCTTCTTCACTATAAATATTTTTAAAACGAGAGAAAGCTGCCCTTTTAATGCTCAAGAGTTTACTGTGGGTAATGGACTCCTCCTTGATTTCTAAAATGGATTTGAAGCTTCTTATCGCTTGGGCTTGTTTGTGAAAGAAGGAAGTATTTCTATCTCCCGCTTTAAGCCAAAGACTGCGAGAATTTTGTCTCCAAAACTCTTCCTCCGACAAACATGCCTTATGAAATTTATGTTGTAAATTTGCCTCCCTGTCTAGAACTTCTTTAGTAATGACTGCATCTTCTATTTGTAAATGATGGGTCTCAAGACTGACTTGATTATGCTTATGTTCTGCTGCTGGATTAGGGAGGGTTTTGGCCCAACTTTTTAAAGTTACTTTCACTCTTCTGAGTTTTTCCTCCAAAACAAAGAAAGGCGAGCCCTTGATAGGATATTTCCAACTTTCCTTGACCTTATCCATGAAGTCCGATATTTTAATCCATAAAGGGATAAATCTAAATGGAATAGGGCCAAGATCCTTTTGGGCCAACAACTCAAGCTTGATTGGCTTATGATCTGAGATGCTACAAGGAAGGATTTTCATTCTAGCCTCTAAACCTAAAAGGAGAAAAGAACTTTGAACCAGAAATCTATCTAGTCTTGCAGCAATATGACCAGGACCAACTCTTTTGTTTGACCAAGTGTACTTACAGTTGGAGGGCTTGATGTCGAGCAAGTCCTAATCTTGCATGAGGTCCTCCACCCATTCCCTTTCCGGGTCTCTAACGATGCTACCTCCTTGCTTCTCAGCCATAAGCAAGGTGAGGTTGAGGTCGCAAGCAATGATGATGTTTTCCAGATTCTCTATTTCTGCCAGATTTTTGATAGAGTCCCAACAGACCTTCTTCTCCCCTGCGTTGACTGGGACATACACATTGAAGAGGCTATAGACCTCCTTTGTTTCAAGATGCCGAAGTTTCAAAAACAACCAGTGGGTATTTAGGATCTCAGTGACCATGAAGTACTTGTTTATATTCCATAGAGTGCCCAGTTCGCCCGAAGCTCCTCGAGCAGAGACAGCCTGTCCTCCACCTTTATTCCAAAATTTCTTACTTGTATGGAGGAAAACTTTGTCCTCCATTCTTGTCTCTTGGATTAGAAGAATATCTTGGGTTTCTATCCAAAGCAGGCTTCTCATGGCTTCTTCTTTCACTTTGCTCCCCAATCCTTTGCAATTCCAGGAGACAGCCTTCATCACTTACTTTTTTGAGAGTGATGAGCTCCCTTGGAGCCTTATGTCTGGTTTCTTGTCATCTTGGGAGTTCTTGCCAATAATTTCTCAAGGGTTGGTTGACTTCCTTGGAGTTTATCTTTGTATGTTTCTTGTTCTCTCTTTTCTTCGGTAGGCATTCGACCTCTTTCAATCTTCTAGCCGAGATTTGTGATTCTCCTATTTCTCCTTCCTCCTCATATTCCTCCGAGTCTTGTTCCTCCTCTTCAGCTTATGCATGCTTTTCCTTAGGTCTTTCTGACACTACAAAGACCCTCTAGCGGATGTTTTTGAGGAACCATAAAGAAAAATACCCCATACATCCATTTCTAGTGGAGGTTACTAGAGGAGGTTGGCGGGCGGAGGGTTTTGCGGATGTTTTCCTATCGGTGCTCTTATCGTTAAAACTCGCCCCGGTGCTCTCAAAAAAATAAAGCATCGGTGCGGCCCAAATCATTGGCACACCAGACACCGTGCACTACGTACACACACGCCCAGTGCGTCATAATATAATAGACCACTGGCGCCTCACAACTCATTCGTGCCGGTGCATTATAAAACACAACGCCAACACTAAAACCACGCGGTGCGTTAGACAAAACCAACACTGCTGCATCATAAAAAAACGTGTCAAAACACAAACTGATTGGTGTGTTTGCAGCAAAGAGTACCGAGTTGCCTATAAATAACGCGCACCGGTAAAGGGTTAAATTAAACGACAAAAACCCAGATTTTTCAATTTTCCAGTGCTCTTGAGCTATCAATTACCGGTACGCACGATGCCATAGAACGCACCGGTGCGCACCGAAAATTGGCACACCAGACAGTGTGCACGAAGTACACACCGTCGGGGCGTCCAATTACTGTAACGGACCGGGGCGTCAATACTCTTCCGCGCTAGTGCATCATAAAACATCGCGCCAAAACAGAAACAAACTGGTGCATTCTTCTCTAAGAGCACTAGTGTGCCATAAATAACACGCATTGGAATAACGTTAAAAATAATAATAATAATCATAATTTAGGGCCAAAAAACCAGTGCTTTGCGACTATTACGCACCAGTGCTTTACCATTACGCCGCCCCGGTGCATCATAAAATTTTCGCACCAAAACTGAAACATCCTGGTGTGCGGTTAGGGCAACGCCCTGGGGCATTATAAACAACAGGCCAAAATTGATATCGCCCGGTGCGGTTTTCCTAACCGCACCAGTGCACTTATAAAACCCCGCACACCGGAACAGGGTTAGTAAAAAAAAAATTACGGCAAAAAAACTTCATTATTCACTTTCCTCAGTGCTCCAGAGCTCTCAAGCCCTGGTGTAATTTTCTTGTTTCTGAGCCGCCCTGCCATCGATGCTCTCATTGCACCCATTGCACGCACTGTTGCTCTGCATTGCGAACCAATCTGCAGCTTTCATTTTGAAAAACAGTGGCCAAATTTTATTTTTCAAATTTTACAGCCAATATGCCTCCTCGACCGCGAAATGTATAGGTATTTTTCTAGTTTTTCTATAATTAAGCCTTTTACCAGATTAGATATTGAAAAAAACCTTAACAAAAAAAAAAAATAATAATAATTGTCGCGCGGTGCACTCGAGTTGTTTGGGTCGCACTGGTCGCGGTGCTACCTATAAAATTTACAGGCAGCACTGCTACCGGTGCTAACGGTAACCGCACCATTTCCGGGGCGGTTCCGGAAGGCGCCCCGAATAATTTTAAATTAAAAATAAAGAAATAAAAAGGCAGTGCGCTCATTTATCTAGGCGCACCGTTGACCCCGACAATCACAGTGCGGTGCGTTGACTACATTTTCCGCCCCTGTTTATGTTAGCGCATCGCATTTTTCATTCCGAGAGGGTCAACGGTGCGGCCGGGTAAAAGACTGCACCGTCAACTATGTCAATGTCATGAACTCGGTGCGCTAACACGACTATACGCGTCGGGGCATATATTTCAGTCAGCGCACCGCTATTCTGAATTATAAACAGTCCACGGTGCTTGAAAAATAGACATCGGCATCGAAGCTGGTGCAGTCAGTTTCTTTAGCGGCCCCGAGGACGGTACGCTAAAATATCATAACACACCGGCACCAGTGCGTGACTATTTTTATGGAGCACCGACTTTTATGTGTGTTTTTTTTTTCAAAAAAATATATATATGTATATTTATAAGTACATTTTTGTTTATATATATATATATGTGTGTGGCAATGATTTAGAGAGAACAGGAGCAACAACGGAAACAAGAAGCAAAACAGTATGACATGATTCGCCAATGGGAGGCGAGAGAGAGGGAGAGAGATGGATGCCCTTGCCCTATTACTGCAGATACCGAGGAGATACTTAAGCAGGTAAGCCTCCTCAAGTTCTATGAGGAGGCTATTTCCGGCCTAAAGGCCCATAGTGTGATTTTGAGACATCGTATCAGCAGGTGGAATGCCCACCGACAGGCTTTTCAGGTTGGTCCTGACTAGTGGTACACACCCATTGAGGAGAGCATTTATTTTATTACAGGACTATCGAGGAGAGGGGTGGATTTTCCCTCATTCCCAGACGTGCCACCTGGTTCTATAGCAGGGAGTTAGTTAGTTTACTCCCAAAGATACATTGGAGCACATGTATTGTCTCCTTCAGAGTTTCAGATACTTAGAGGTCAGTTACGTATAGGTGCTTTTGGTAGACAGGACGTGCAGTGCCTCTCTATTATCGCTTCGATCATTTCGCACAACACCAATGACGAGCAATGCATTAGTTGCTCGCTTTTATATTACGTTGATTCTTTAGTACAGTAGCCACGACTTGTCAGGTGGTCTGCCATTTTTTTACAACAGTTTTGTACGGCCTTAGATAGATGTCGTGCTCATGCACAAGGGAGAATTAACTTCCCTTTTGCTTTAGAGCTGTTTTGTTTATTTTTTGAGAGGTTTTTAGAGATGAGACCGAGTTTTGTTCGACAGCCTCGTAGGCCGATGTTGCAAGCCCGAATGCGCATGTGGGGGCAGATGATGCCCAAGAGGGGAGACACTATGTTTCCAGCGAGGATATCACATGATTCGCTGGACTTACTAGCCAGCGTTGGCAGGCTGCATCCCTTCATTATGGTCCCATGTCCTTATGCTGGACTAGATCAGCGAGGGTGTCCCAACATTCTCTTCACTCTTGATGAGCCGTCAGATGATAAAGGTAATATTACTGTTTTATTTATGCTTATTCTAACATATTCTTTAACTTGTTTTTATTAAATTATGTAATGAAATTGTCTAATTATTGTTGTGTACTTGTATATATTTTGCAGACATTGGATCTTTTGATGGCGATGAGATGTCGGATCCACCACATGATCCAGGTGTCGATCTTGATGATTTTGATCAGGAGATGGCTAATGCGCCAGATGATTGAGATGATCCTCGTGCGCCTCATGGTGCACCGGTACCGCCTTTTGCTAGGCGTGGTCGACCAGAGACCATATATCAGATGGAGTTGGGCATTCAACTCTATGGACTGATTTCAGATGCGGGCATCAGGCTCGCTCATTACAGAGATATACAGGGTGATGATAGATTGATACGGATGTGGAGAGGCATGCCATGTGACATGTACGACTTGATGCGGCATGTTGTAGGAGCTACGACAACTGTTACGTGATTGAAGAGGATTGTCCGTAGCTATAGGCGTAGTCGAGCTGCGGCACGTGATGGACAGTCTTCCAGCAGCCACTCAGATGCATCTCATGATTTTTCACCTCGCAGCGCTCCTGATGATCAACATGAGGCTCCACTGCCAGAATTTGACACTACTCATCATGGAGATGAGGCTGGACCATCAACCATGTCCAGTTAGTAGCCTGCAGCATCCACCATGAGTACTAGTCACAATCATCATGAGTAGACTGGACCATCGACCGCCAAGGCTGCAGTACTATTGACTGAGTAGGCTGCCTCCACTACTACTGCGCCTCATATTGATCATGTTGTACTACCACCAGCGGATGCATCCATCAGTACTAGTGATCATCGTGATCATGAGCAAGCTAGTCGACCATCGACTATCGAGGCTGCACCCAACGTTATTGAGCAGGTCGCATCCACTTCTACTAGTGTTATTCATGATGTTGTTATACTACCACCAGAGCTTGATCCATGACATGATTTATATTACAGTTGTATATTTTTAACATTATTCAGTTATATATATATATATATATATATGGTCCATGTATTTTATGTTCATGTTGCAGTTGTACTTGATTTTCATGTTGATGATCATCATGATGTGGCGCATATTGTTGGTCATGTTAGATATTTTCATTTAATGTTTAGCTTGCAGATAGATTGGTATATGTGATAGGCGCATGAGTTATTTGACATTATATTGAGATGTATATTTGATGTTTGTGTTGTGATGATGTTAATATATAATGTTAATTTGATGTTAATTGAATGTGTTTATCAGTCATATGATGTTTGTACGATGGTTATCATGATCATGATTATGTTTATTAATTAATTTAATATTATTAAATGACCATGATAGTTATTAAATATTATGTCGTGAATGTAATTGTAATTTAAATTTTAATGCTATGTAAAATTGTAAAATTGTATTTGTATTTGTACTAATTGTAATTTTAAGTGTAATTATATGTAAAATATTTATTAATGTAACATTTTAATTGTAATTGTAATATTTAATTTATTGTGAAATGATTGTAATTGTATATATGAAAAAATGTAAAATTCTAATTCTAATTCTAATTGTATGTAAATTTCACAAATTGTAATTGTAATTTTAATTGAATTGTATGTAAAATATTTGTAAAATTGTAATTTTAATTGTAAATGTAATTCTCTGTAAAATTGTAAATGTAATTGTATTTGTAATTGTAATTTTAATTGAATTGTCTATAAAATAGTTGTAAAATTGTAATTGTAATTGTAAATGTAATTATATGTAAAATTGTAAATGTAATTATATGTAAAATTGTAAATGTAATTGTATGTAAAATTATAATTATAATTCTAATTCTAATTCTAATCGTAATTCATGTATGTGAAATTAATGTAAAATTGTAATTGTAATTTTAATTAATGTAATTGTATGTAAAATATTAATTTGTAGAATTTTAATTCTATTAATGTGAAAATTTTAATTGCATTAATGTGAAATGATTTTATTAAAATATTTAAATTTGTAAATTTGCAAATAATTGTAAAATAACAAATATAGAATAACACGAATTTTGGTAACATAAAGTTTAGAAAAAAATGAAAATAAATTCATGTTCTTTATAATTATCATTATTTTATTATGATCTTACATATATAAAATTTAGAAAATAATGAAAATAAATTCATGTACTTTATAATTATCATTATTTTTTATGATCTTACATACAAAAAAATAAAATAAAAATTTTAAAAGTCTGATCCGCTTATTATCCTAATAGGCCCTAGTGCGTAGTATTAATAAAACGCACCAGTGCGTCACATTTATGCGCACCGGAAACGAATAAACGCAAATAAAAAAACGCAACTCTATTTTGTTTAAGTTTAAAAAAGCATGCAATTTGAAAAATGGGCTGAAAAATATTTTCGAAAATCTAATTTGATAAAATAATTCTTTAAATACTAAAGACTTTTCATTATTTCACTGATTTTGCTAAAAATTTCAGTCAGATTTTTGCAGGAGACAGACTTGGAGCAAGAGAGCACGAGGGCATTGTGGATGGCGAAAAACGTTTCAACAGAAGTATTCAGACAATCAGAAACCAAAAATCTGGTGATTCAAATCCTTTATCATAGAATTTTAAACCATTTCGTGATTAAATTTAATTCTTTTTTTTACTTTTTTCTGCAGTTTTTTATTTTTTCCTGCAGTTTTATCCATTTTCACCCTGAACCCTTTATTTGTTTGTTTTTTCCCTTTCTTCTCCCTGTTTCTATGATTTCAGAATTAGGGTTTTTCATTTTAGATTGACGTCCAGTCCACGAGACAACTTGAATAGCCGAATCCCAATCCATTCGACAATTTCATGAATTTTTGAAAAAAAGGATTTTTCTTTATCGGTGCGCCCTGCGTACTCCACTGCACCGGTGCTCTATATTATTACAGCACACCGCGCAAGTTCTGTGTCGTAAAAAATTAAAAACATTTTTTAAATCCGTGTGCCAAATCTGAAATAGGGCATCGGTGCTCTCTTTAACTAGGAAAGCACCACACGGTGTATTACACTGTTTTTGCAGTGCGTTTATAATACCCCACGCACCGTTAGGTTTATTACATTGTTTTTGCGGTGCATTTATAATACCGAACGCACCATATGGCATATTATGTTTTTTGGCGGTGTGTTGTTAATATATACATGCACCGGCGGCGGTGCAGGTTTCATGAAAGGCACACCAGTGTCTCGAGATTTATTTTCTAACTAAAAAGTTGAGAATTTATTTATAAATATATTAATGAATGATATGCTACAGGTTTCAGATTGATAAAGAAATGACTGACAAGATATCAAGTAACAAAAATACTGTTAACACATCAAGAAAAGAAAAAAATGCAAGTTCTTTGTAAATTATTTATAAAAAATATTATTTTTGAACTATATGTAACTTTAGCTAATATGTATTGTTTACTGTGTATCATGCAGAGCCACAAAATGACGAAGCTCGATATGATTATTTTTTATCTACGACCAGAAGAGCGTAAAATTTTAATGGAAAAATTGCAAAAAGATGAATCAGGTGAATGAAACAATACTATCGATCCAATATGAGTTTCTTTTTTAATTATCATTAATAATATACTTAAAATTATTAGATAACATGTGTCAAACACTCTACTAATTCACATCTATTTAATGTTTTACAGGGACCAACAAATCAGAAAAGGAATGTTGTTCTAAGAAAAGAAAAAAAATAGAACATGCAAATGAAAATGAATTGCTCCTTGGCTCATCTGGAGTGGTGCTGGAAGTTAACGAAAGGGGGAAAAACTTTTACAAAAGTTTGAGGGATCTAGTGGAACGAATAGAACAACGTGCTTCAAATGTAATATGTAATCATTGAATTTTTCGATCATTAGGTACAATAAATAAACAGTTTAGCATTAAATATTAATTTTCAAGAATTTTCTTGCAGAAAATAAAATAAAATGGAGCCCATTCAGCACATAAAACAAGAAGACAAGGAAGAAAGTGGTTGATCTCTAAGTTTGTGCGTAATTGTTACTTCCTTATAACAACTTAACTAGATTTCATTTTTGTATTTTTTAAGTTGTTTTACAAAAATCATCATTGAATGTCTTCAAACAGGTGCTAACATACAAAGAAGAATCATCAGACGAATTGATTGAAATTGGGTTAAATATGGGTTGTGAGTATATGTTGGCATATCAGAATTTAATTGTGGAATTTGTAAGCATCTAATCTTGTTTTAATTAGCTCCGTCTATAATTAATAGAACAAAAGCATCTTTTATATTAAATATATGATTTGTTATGGGGTATAAAACTTGCAGGAAACAAAGTATGGAATTGCGCCAACAGATGAAATTTTGAAAGATGGCATGGTACATGGTTTTGAAAGAATGTGTATAGTTTATGAGTCAATTTTTGCTATGGTACGTCATTTTTCTTTTCGATTTACATTGATGTATATTATTTAATATTGGAATTTTCATTATTCTCACCAATGTATATACACTCATTTCAGTTTATTTTTATGTTTGTAGATGGAAAATGAAGAAGAAGAAAACAATCAACGCCATGAAAACAACATTCTTGAAAATAACCCAAGTCATGGAAGTAGCTCTGGCAGTGACAGCAGTTGAAGCAAAGAAAGATGATCACTATGTAATTTGGATATCAAGGCAAGGCGTTTTATTTTTTGAAATATGTCTGTGAAATCAAACATTTTGTTTAATGTAATGGACATAGTGTCCCAATTGAAAGACAAAGGGATATGAATAATTGTCCCATTTTGTATGATAAAGGCTGTCTTATATATATATATATATATAAAATCATAATATTTGTTTTAATTTATTCTATTGCATTCTCCATTGTCGCTATTGCGTTCTCCATTGTCGTTCTCAAATGCACTAATAAAAATTTAATTCATATGAATATTGTTATAAGATTATATATATGTGTTGACTTTTGATGAATAATGAATTTAAAAAAACCACAATAATTCTGATATGATATAACAAATTAATCCAAACAACACATTCAAATGCATCAATAAAAATGTAATCAATATGAATATTGTTATAAGATGTGTCGACTTTTGATGAATAATGAATTTAAAACAATCACAATAATTGGACTGTCAGAGGTGGATGTCTAAAAAAAAAACAAAATGAAACTCGGTGCGTTTATGTGTCTATACGCACTGGTGTGTTTATGATTCTATGGGCACCGCACTAATACCGATTCTAGTTATAAATATTGGTGCATTCGTGTGATAATGCGCACCGGGGTGTTTATGTATCTATAAGCACTGGTGCATTTGTAGATGCCATGTGCACCGCACGAATACCAATACCAATTATAAATCTCGGTTCCTTTCTGTGATACGGAGCACCGGTGCCTCATAAAGATACACGCACTGGTGCGCTTATACGACCTATGGGCACCACTCAAATCCCAAGACCAATTAAAACGGCAACGTGCATTGTATCACCAACACCAGGCCCAGTGTTGTTGTTTTCCTTAACGGCCCGGTGCATTCTCCTTAGACCGCCTCGGTGTGCTGTCTACCAATACACACCGGTGCGTTTAAACCTAATAAGAGCACTGATGAAAAAACATTTGTAATAACCTTTGGCCGCCCATTTTTTTTAGTTGTGTTCAATTTCCGTTAAAAGCTCCGCCAAAACCTCCGTTACCAGAAACGAATGTGGTAGCATATGTTTTTTTGACAATTTTGGCCAATTTTATAACACTAAAAACCTCCTTTATAACCTCCGCTAGAGGGTCTTTTCCTTGTAGTGGAAGGTGCTTTCACCCTGCCTCGAGCTTGAGGATATCCCTTTGTCCGGGAACACTTTTTTTTGCATCTCGACCTCCTGGACCTCTACTGAATCTGAACTTAGAGGCCCAAACTTATTCTCTTGCCCTTTAGGGGGAGGGTTTTGCTGATAAGAAGTCGGTTGAGGACCTTTGCCTTTTGGAGCCCCAGCAGCTTTTGAGAATTTGTGAGGAGTCTTTGATCGCTTAACCTAATTCCAGCCCTCCTCTTTTCCTTTATCTGTCTCTCCATTTCTCGGGCAACCCCTAGCAAAGTGTCCGTATTTATGACATTTTTGGCATTAGAAAGGACACTGCTCATAGTCTAGCTTTTGCACATGAGACCAACTGCTGACATTGATTTTTATTGACTCCGGTAGACCCACCTCTAAGTTGACCTCGACACAGATTCGAGAACGATCATATTGATCCTTGTTATTTGTTTGGTCAATAAACTTTCCCAGAGCGTTACCTATGTGTTTTAGAAAATCCCAGTTCCAGCAATGCACTGGAAGATTCAACAACCTTACCCACACAGGAACAGCCGTCGGGACATCCACTACTGGATCGAAATCCAACGTCCACTTGTTGAGATACAGGCCTTGAGGGTTCATGAAGTAGGGGCCATTCCTAAAGATCAGATCTTTATCCTCTTTTGATATGAACTCGAACGGAAAATAGCCCCTCCCCAAGAAATACGAGGTTACATTGTTCTTGATGAAAGGAACCCAATTTTCAATGACCCAGGTCTCCATTGATTTTGGAGAGGGCCAAAGGCCAGTAAACTGACCCACAAGGGCACGATTTTCCAGAGACAAGACCACCTCAGGAGGAAGGGAGATTTCTGGAAGTGAGGTTAGCAGCGATCTGAAGGCTTCATCAGCGGACGGGGGGGGGGGAGCCTTGGGCGAACCCAGATCCTCCATGGTTGTAGGGAGGAGCCCTTGCTCCAGGCGTGCACGGTCTCACAGGAGCTGCAACAATGCTGTCGCAGCGGGCTTGAGCAGAGAAATAACAAGTTTTTATTTTATAATCACTATGTCCACGAAATATTTGTACTAGGTCGATCTACTTGAAAGGTACCACGTCGATCTACTTGAAAGGATCAAGGAGCCTGACCTCGAGAGTGTCGAGAGAATTGAATCTGTGACCTCTTAACAACATAAGTGCTTCAATAATGGGGACTTGACCAACTAAACTAATCCTCATAGCTTTAAAATAAGAATATTTTGTATATAAAAAAAAAAAATTAAATAAATATAAATAATATTATTAAAAATAACATAATTTTATTTTAGTTCCAAACTTATCAATTATCAAGCAGAAACAAATCTCTTCACCTACAAATATTTCTTCAAATTTTATATTCAAAAAGAAATTCACATTTTAAAAGTTTTAATCTTTCTCTCCTAAATTTAATCTTCTTCTCCTTAATAACTTTAAAATTAAAATAGATTAATATAAATACAAATTAAATTATATATTTAATCTATTATAATAAAAGTTGAAAAAGTAGATATTTAAATAAAGGTTAAAAAAGTAGATATCTAAATTCAAATAATTTTAAATGTCTTTATCCTTTATTAAATCCATAAGCCCAATAAATTAATGTCACTCCACCATTGAATTCACTTCCTTTTAATAAAGTTTAGAAAAATAAATATCTTTAATTTTTCTATTAATGCATTTTTAAATCTCTTGACTTTTATTAAATTCATAAATTATTACTACATCTTACTAACTATATACTTTTAAAACTTAATTTAATCTACTCAAATAAATTTATACCACCACCAATGAATTCATTCCCTTTTAATAAAGTTTAAAATTTAAATATCTTTAAATAAAAAAATATTTTTATAAATGTTTTGAATATGATTAAAATCATAAATTATTGGTACATCTTACTACAAACTTTTATATATACATTTAAAACCTAATTTAAACCATTAAAATAAATTTATGCCACCACCACCATTAAATTCATTCATTATTTATTATCATTAGTTTTCAATTTTGCCCCGCAACAAAGTTTTGAGTATCTCTATAGGTTTGTGTGAATACTGCTTGGAATCACATTTATACCACCACCACCAATAAATTCATTCCCTTTTTAACTTTTATCACTAGTTTTTAATTTTGCCATGCAACATGCCTCGAAATTTTGAGTATCTCTATAGTTTTTGTGAATAGTGCTTGGAATCACACTTGATTTTTTTAGTCCTTTTTTTGGATTCAATAAACTAGGACATTACTTTCCATGTCCTTGTTTGTTGAGAACCACCCTGAGTGTTCTTCCATAAAGACCTTTTCTATGTTTGACAACCAAAACATCCTTCAAAAAAATCCAATCTAACTCGTTCTAGCGTAGTAAAACTATTACTGTAAGTATTGTCCATCAAATGGCAATGATTAAGCTACGCATGACCGCTCTGTGCTCTCAGATTAATGCAGCAGGTATGCTTTCACTCCATGTAACTTAAATATAATTCAATCCTTAACAACCATTGATACCCACGTCTTCAAATATCTTCATATGATTTGATGGGTCATTTGATAGCTTCAACCTCCGTGAATATTTCACTGTTCAGAACTTCCTATATTTTTGTGGGTATTGCATATCTTCAACCTTTGACAATGTCATCATTTGGGTTTTGCAGGTAAGTTTGGACAAGCTGCAGGACCATTTGTAAGAGGAGGGCTTTTGTCCCCATATCCGAAAACTTCAGGCAATCAAAGAGGGAATTTGGTGTTTTACAAGCCAATACCAAAATCCACTTCATTTTCTGCAAACTTCTCTGTAAATATGGCCTCTCTGCCTTCCAAGGTTGTGGAACATGTTGTTTTCTTCAAAGTCAAAGATGGCACTCCTCCTGAAAAAGCCAATGCCATGATCTCAGCCCTGCAAGCATTGAAGTCACTGGACCAAGTGTTAGACTTAACAGCAGGTCCTGCATTGAGATTCAGTTCTGGGACTTACAAATATACTCATGCTCTGCACAGCAGATACAAGGACAGACAGAGTTTAGCGGATTATTCTGCTCATCCTCGACATGTCAATGTAGTGAAAGAGTTTGTTCAACCCCTTACAGATGACTTACTTGCTCTGGACTGGGAGGCTGACCTTGGTGAGCCTATGCTGCCATCTTATGGGGCCATTAGGATTGCAGTGCTTAAGCCAAAGGAGGGTCTTGCCGATCCACAGAGGTTTGAGCTGGCTGAGATCCTCAGTGGGTACAAGGGTTTTTTTCCATCAGTTGGGCAGATTAGTTTTGGTGAGAATTTTTCTGCTAGGGCTAAGGGTTTTACATGGGGTTCCCTCTCACTTTTCCCCGGTGGTAAAGAGCTGGAGGAACTTAACGCAAATGAGGAGCATGCCAAGATACAGAATGAGAAGGTTCTGCCCCAGATGGAGAATTTTGTGGTTATAGAGTACATAAACTCACCTAACTCTGCAAATTTATGATTCTGATATTTTGTTCACTTACTAAGAACGGTGAACAATTTCCAGACTAAAGACATACTATAATACTATTTGGAATTTGGAGTGAAATAAAATATAATATTGAGTATGAAGCAACTTCATCTGAGTGTAAGCATTTATTAAGAGATCGGTAGGAATATAGATCATCAGAAATAACATCAAGAGGCATGGTTTTCTGTGAAAGATGAAACTGTTGTATTCAATTGTTTGTTTGTAATCTGAACATTGCTTGTGTGGATTTTTTTATTTCATTTTTCAGTTTATGGCACTTTTGTTAACTGTCAAGCTGAATGACTGACATGTTGAAAAAAGAAAGAAGTGCAAGTCGTGTGCTGCTATAATCAAATTTACTGAACCTTCTTATTACTGGGCGAGTTTATTGGCTCAGCTAAAAATGAACCAAATTTACTGGGGCAGTAAACATTTGGTCAGCCTGAGTTTCACCTAGACTATAGGACTTTAACCAAACTGGACAATTACTCTTTGAGTTTTTTTTTCCTCCAGATTCACCAAGTTCAACAAGGAGAATCAGCTAGCAGAGTATAAAACCTACACCGATGAAAACCGCCTAATTCTTCAAATGCAACTATCTATGTGCATATTGCAGCCGGATTTGAACTGCTTTTGAGGATTTTCAGTCTGTGTGAGAGGACAAGTCGTGACCAGAAACGCCCCAGGAGCACCCCTGAAACACCATTTGGCATTTCAGAAACAGATTCTGATGGGAAACGACTTTGAAACGCCAGTGAAATGCTTATCTCCTGCATCCATTTTCTGCAATAGCGTTTTGGATTTCAGAAATGCCAAAATTGTAGTTTTGTCCCTCTCCTGAAATTTTTCACAATTTTCTGAAATGCTTTGCCTGTGCAGACTCGCGCTCGGGCATGAAACTTAAAACAACACAAAAAAAATGCCACTCCTCTCTGAAAGCAACAATCTGAACTTTGACCTAAATAACCTAGAAATGAAACCGTATGCACATCGTTGTGCTCAAGAGAATTTATTATAATTGTTATTCTTGATGTGTAGAGTTGTAGAGTTGCTGGTAATCTGAATTTTTTTTTTTTTTTTTTCGCATCCTATCTGACATTTTCAGAAAAGTTATTGTTTCGAATTATGCAAAGAATGTGATCCAAGGTTCAAATCCCCCTGATTAGCCTGTGAGCCATGTGTGGGGGTGCATGTGGTTCACCTAGGGGTTGTAATAGTAGTGGTTGGAACCCCCTGATTAGCCCATGAACCGTGTGTGGGGTTCACCTAGGGGTTATAGTAGTGGCGGTTAGAATGAACTCCATGTCACGCGAGTATGAGCCCGACCCAGTTGTTGATTCCTCAAGTAAAAAGAAAAAAAGTATCCATTTCTGTATTTGTTTCAGTGCAACTAAGTGATTTTTCAGTGAGTTTTTTGAAGTTTTGTCGTGATGGGCATGCCAAACTTGTGATTTGAGTTGCCCTATCTGCCAGCAGCCACATACATAATTTTCATGGAGATTGGGGGTAGTTTTTGAAAATTTTAGACTTTTTTGCAGTTTTTTTGTTGGCTGTATTCCAGATTTAAAATATATATAGATGTGCACAATTCTCTATTAGATTTTACACGCCTTATGTTTATTTTGAGGTCAGTCAGGAGAATTTGTCATGTAATGAATTCGTTTTTGTTAAATTTTTAAGTTTTCTTTGAGCTTTTTATTTGTCGAATTTTTTTCCCAAGCATTTCCCAAGTCCGACAAATATACTTTTGGCTTGCCAAGTCATTCCCTTCATAGAATAGCATGTTGGGAAATAACACTACTTTGATTGTGGAGACACAGGTCTTGTTTGATGATTTTGATGCCGAGGATCCCATTTCAAAAAATGGGGATGAGTTTTATGATTGATCAAATTAGTGATATATCGTAAGCCAATAGCTTGTAACGTGTTTTTTTTTGTATTGTAGAGGCTATTTAGAGTCTCATCGATCGTTGATTATGTATTTTGTTTCAAAGTTCAAATATGTATTGCACTTGGTGCCATTGTAATAAATTCACCCTTTTATATATATTCATTTAATTTTTTTTTTAGTAGATTGAGTCATAAATTGAAATTGGTCTGATTATAAGCCGAGTTTGAGTCAAGATTGAGCGGACCCTCAACCAATTTTGAGGCCGAGTCAAAGTCTGAGATTCAAAACATCGTGTTCAATGAATTTCCACAATAAGTAGATCACTAGGACTCCAAAGTACATTTGATGTAAATACGTAGTGGGAGTGTGAAAGCATCTCCTGTTACTCCTCCATCTAAACCAGAGAAAGATTGAAGAATCTATTTGAAAGGAGTCCAAAAATACATAAAAGTGCTGAATACAAAGCTAAGAACTACAATCCAAGATCTAAGAACAAAGCCAAGAGAAAAAGTTCCTTTTTGTGAGAGATAGCTTTTCATCATATTGCAATAGGTATACTGGGTATCTGAGTAGGTCTATTCCATCTCAGTTTTTGTTCTCCCCAACATTTATACATAGGATTATGCATGCGGAATATTGAAATGGTCCTATCTAGCAATACCGCTATGTTGTTTAGGCAGTACCCAAAACAAACACAGCTATATGTGTATTACCAAGGGGAAAAACCTTGAGAAAAATGTCATGTACAAGAGCACAAAGGAGAGAAGATCAAGCACTGCTAGAGTTGCCATTAGGGACCATGGAAGGAGATTGAGAGGTATGTCCTTCCACCAAGTCAATAATCTCAGTATGTGAATCTCTCCTAAAATTTGAGGACATAGAGAAGAAACTCCAAATAAATAGTTGACTAGATGAACTAGAAGAATTGGGCTGCTATGAAATGTGTTGTTGCTTGGAAGAAGCAGCCCACTATTAAGGTTTGGGGCAATGTTTACTGTCTGCTGGTGGGATGTGAGTCGTGACGCATCTTGGGCTCTAAGATGACATATTTGTAGGGGTCTTGAAGTTTTATGATGGCTTGCTAGTAGAGGGCATATGTCCTTTCAAGGTCTCATGGATCCAAAAGTAGAAACTAAGCAACTCTTGGCCTTCTAGTTGGAGCCCGTGTTAAATGGGGGCATTGGGAAGAAATATGTGATTGTCTTGAGGGTGTTTGGTTGGGTTGTTGCTTGTAGAACCTAAGATTTGAGTCTGAGGGCCTCCCTCATAAACAAAGCCAATTATCTCTAGTTCAAATATGGGCAGAAGGTGGAAAGAGTATTCTATAAATCTGTAAATAGATAGTAGAACTGTCCCTGGATCTTATAAGAAATGGGATAACATATGTGAAGTGCTCTTTAGTGTTGGTCTTGGTCTCTTGGAGATGGAAATGAAGGCATGGCCTATTTGATTGTGGGATATGATGCTCAGGTTCCACTTGAAGCTGATGCGAGCCCACTTGGAACTAGGCAAGGGGGATTCATATCGCACATATCCAATGACAAAATGTAATAATGAGGCCATCCCTTAACTCCAAGAAGTGCTTTGTATAGGCCATCTTGAGACTTGTTACCCACCACTTTGTGGGTGATATCCATAGGAGAATTTTTTTCTCCTAGATGGTCCTCAGTCGACAACCAACAACCCCTTACAGCTACCAGATATCTCGATGTGCCAACATCTCAGCCACCTGACCAGCCATGTGGTCCCTTGCCCATCTGTTATGATTGTATGTTTGAAGGTGGGCCTCTCGACCCCAAAGGTATGGCTTTTCATTGGTGTAGTTGAGTAATTTGGTTTACTTATCATGGACACTTTTGGACATTGATTGGTGGGGGGATTCGACGGAAAGAGTGGGCTAGGTCTATACTCTTTTCTCCTCTGCTCGATTTAGTGGTTAGCCTTGTATCCTAGTCCCGTGGGATCTCCTTTATTGGCCATTAGCTTTAGGGCTGACACTACATGGGAAATCCTAATTTTGGTTGCGTGGTCCCGCTTCCCAACATCATATACATCACTCCCTTCCTCTCATTTTAACCCCATTCATCATTTTCCCATTCGAGTCCACATTTGTCTATTGGGTCCACAAAAGGGTTAGCCTTCCCCTCCCCTTGTCTACACTTTGGGTCGCGCTTGGACCGATGCTCTGGAGGTTGATGTAGCTAAAAAGAAAAAAAAGAAGCATAATTTGGCCACTCTTAACAAAAAATTACCACAAAATGCAAAAGATGGCCAGGACATACAAATTTAGCACGTGGGCAAAAGTCGAACATGAGCTCTACCCCTTATCTATGACCATCACCCTGGTTTCAATGGGCCCTAAATGTGCCCCTTCTACATTAAGAAATCCATGATTGTCCCAACCCCTGGTGGGCAATGAACTGCCACACCTTAAAGGGTATCCATTGCTATATCCTACACATCATGCTCTCATCCCCTGGAGCCCCGAGCAGGTATGAAGAAAAATCATTCAAAGAAAAAAGGCATATGAAGAAGGGTGGAAAATCAAAGGTTGGGGTAACTCATTTACCATGATTGCTCCCTCCCACACTCATATACCCAAGTGTGGGCTTGCCCTATTATATCTACCCTCGTACCATGGGATGTGGCTTGGAGCCTTCCCGTAATCCCCACTCCATTTCATCATTATATCACATGCCACCTACCACTTGATGGATGTACCATGGACATGCCGCCCCCTTTAAAGGTTGAAACCACCTAATAAGGTCCTTGGTTAAACCCCGTATTGAGCTTGGAGACACCTGTACGTGCCAAAGCCCACTATGGAAGGGCATGCCATTATGAATTGTCTGCTTGTGTTCCATGATTTGTAAGCTCTTTTGCTTGATTACTCCAATGATTTGTTGTATTGGAGGGCAAGGGGACACATTGGATCTTATGCAGGATTGCAGTTGGGTCTCCATTTTGGGTTTGGTCTCCCTATACGGGTACAAGCCCTCTAGAGGGCCACATTGGCACTTGTAGGGTGAGTGTTGAGAGTCATGGGCCTCCACCATAGTAGAGATCACTTCATGGATCCCCAACACCATTCAGTGATTACTCGTGTTCCACCTTTGAATGAAGATGATGCACCTGTATCACCAGGCCCAACCGACTTCACACTTGTACCACACACTTGGCAAAGGTTCTAGGGTCGAGATGAGGATGTGTCTCACCACGGGAGATAGAGGGGGGGCTCATCATCCTAGCCCTTACAGATGGTTTACAAGCATTATCGATTCACTTAGAGACCCATGAGGATGTCACTATGCTCCCACACCCACTTGGGGACACCACATGTGACTTGCTTGGAGATCAAGGTGCCAACCCCTTATTCACTATGTTTGGAGTCTATTATCTCACCTTGGCACACTTTGGACTCTACTAGGCCTCTCAATGGCCCACAACTCATTATGTTTACTATTTTGCCCTCTTGAGAGGCTTATCTTTCTATTTTGGAGCTATCTTGGTGGGCTTCTCACCAAGGGATGTTGTTATTACATATTATTTAATTATTTGGGGCTTAATTAGGTCTAATTAGGCAAATAAAACTCTTTAGAGGGGATATAAATTAATGAGAGGCTCGTTCATTCCTCTCATCATCACTTGGATTGGATTAGTATCTCTTGAGAGATTTTCGCACTTGGTTGTTGGGATGAACTTTTTGGAGTTTCTTGATACACTATGATGTTTGGATTTTCGATTTTGTCCTTGGAGCTTCTTTCTAATGCGAAGTTGATGAATGGATATACTCTCTCTCTCACATAAGTAAACTTTAAATGCTATTCTTGTTATCTTACTTGTCTAATGCATGTTATTGTTATAATTATTCTTGTATGGGTTAAAGTAATGCAAAATTCTTTTGGAGACCTTGGTGTGTTGCTCTTTGAGGGATTGAGTGAATGTTCCTAGAGGTACCTCTTAGGTTGAAAGACCTCGAAACTTCATCTCCTTTGCAAATTTGAAGTATAAATCCTTAATAACCTAGTTGCTGCCCTTGGAAATGTTATCGCGAAGGTCAATTAGGGCTCCTTAGCTCATGAAAATCTTTGATGTATGTGTATCTTGACTCCATTAAGCCCAAGCAGCAAGGCATTGATCCTCACATCCCTTTGGTGGTTAAATTTATCTCTCTTTTCTCCATTTTTCTCAATTCTAGGCCTAACCCTAGAGGGTCACCTAGGGCATCAACAAAAATTCCTTGTAGCCATCCAAAGCCCTCAAATCTTTGTCCACTACTATGCTAAAATTTGCTCAAGAGGTCCTCTTAGTTTAAAGCAAATCCGACAGTGGAATCTCGAGATATAGCAATCCCTAGCCACGAGACCATTCCTTTCCCTAGGTTGATTTGGGTTAGTGTCCTCACTTGGATCATTGCATTTAAAATTCAAAAGAGAACTTGTCCTTTGATCCTATTCTCCTCCCTAAACGGGTCAAGCCCTTCTAGTGTTGATCAACTCCACATCCTTGACCTAGTTTGGGTCCACTTGGGTTCCTTGTGGTCCCATAACTCTATAACCCAAATTCCACAAGGGCTACATAGAATCCATTTCTCCACAAGGATCCTTAAGTCTAGGAAGCCCTGTGTCAAGGCATATCCTCCAAACCTAGGCTCAAGTATCCTCTTAGCCCTTCTTCGAGAGCCTATCATCTTGCTTCTAAAGCAAGCTAGTTAATTGAGTCTCTCTTGTGAATAGACTTTAGGAATCACCATATCTTGTCATTGATCCATCCTTTCTTGTGATTCCTCTCATACCAAGACTCCTCCCATCGGTGAAAGTCCGTAAAGAGCAGGGAGCCTTAGTTGAGTTGACTTTGGGCTATCACTCCATTGTTTCCCTTTGACCTAGTAGTTTCTCTTTAGGATCCCCTCCTAGGACCCCTGCTAGTTTGAGTAGTAACATTTTGGTGCCATTGTTGGGGACACGAGACGTGTGTCTTGTTTCCCATACGACATTATCGACATATCAATTTGGCGACTGCATTAGAAGAACGAAGCCCTACTTCTTCATTAAGCTTTGAAATTAATGCTTGTAGGGTGAAGAAAGCATCTATCAAGGCATTTGATTCACTCTGGTAATTCCATTTCGATCCTAATATGCAAAATTATGAAAAATGGCATATTGTTAGGAAGAAAATACCCTTGGCTCTCTATTTGCAAACCTCAATGATCAAGAGCTTCAAAAAATACAAGAAAATGTGGACCACTATGTTGAGTTTTGTGAAGATTTGTTGGAGAACATGGATAAAGAATTCATGCTCAAGTTTCATGGGATAACACAAAAACAACTCTACATAATAATGTGTGCTTATGAGAAGGATCCTAGTCGTCTCTTTGAATTTTCCAGCCAAACTTGTGCTTTAAATATTTTCACTGACCTTATCAATGAAGAATATTATAATCAATCGCGAAGCCCCATAGAATGTAATCAATTGGATGATCAAGCTGACTTTGAAGAAAATTCAAATATGGAAGGCCATCATGAAAGTGAGGAATATATAGAAGAATGGAATCCATCTGAAGAAGATTGTGATGGCCATAATGCCACAGAGGACCTTCAGGATGCAAATTTAAGGATTGAGAATGTGCATGGCGTGAGTGAGAGCCCCATTGAAGACCATGAAGATGAACACAATGAAGTGGGGACTTTCATTCAAGAAAGGACATTTGAAGATCTGAGTATTGTAGCACCCTATGATGATGACATTTCTGATTTCTTGTGCATTAATGAAGGAAAATGGGATGTGGGCAAGCATCATTTTGACTGTGACCCTATTTATGATACTAACATGAAAATTGAGGTTGAAATTGATTCTCCTTTTCAGCAGGACATTGTTCATGATGATATGCCCACCCTCACCATCAAAAGGGAGGATCATTGTTTTCCCATAAATGAAGAAGGTTTGTTGGAAAGAGAAGGCTCTATTTATGACATCAATGATGACACTGACAAAGGCCTTTCTTTCCCATGCCTTCTCCAGGATCCTAATAACATAGCTACATTATCCACGAGCCCTTGCCTTGCCCATTCTCACATTATCACCATCATTAACGATCCCTTTTCCCCTCCTAGGTATGATGTTGAAGAAGAACATTCCACTAGATGCATCCCTCCTTCCCCCCCATACCCTCGGGGTTGTGAATACAATCACTCCATTGAGCAATCAATCTGTTGTCCCCTTCCGTGTTTTGAGTCCCCTTTTCCTTCCCATCATAACACTGTGGCATCCATGAGGCATAACATTATGAAGAGGGGTTTTGATGGGGAGTTCTTGAGTTTGATCGTTCATTCTTCCATCATGTACCTAGAAGAGAAGCTGCACACTTCTAGATTGACTTATTTGCCTTCTTTTAGGACTTCTTATTACGTTGAATGGAGATCATATTTCCCCTCCTCCCACTCGCATCATCCTCCATGTAATTATGTCCACACTCGCTTTGGGATTTGCTACATGAGTAATCATATAAGCAGGCATGTTTATATTGGTCTAATGATATGTTGGTTGCACTAGCTTTATGATTACACTTAACATTAGCTTTGTATCATATGCATGTTAGGGTAGGTTGCATTGCATACTGATTTTCGCATTAGAACTAACATCATATGATATTCTCATGCTAGATTAGTTGCATTTACATTAAAATTGCATATAGAGTAAATTTTATTTATTTGTTGATTTTTAGTGGCCTAATATAAGCATGTGCGATCATGAGATGCCGCGAAAGCATGCTGCCCCGTGTGCTTGATTTGTGATATGTGCAGGCTAGTTGGAGCCAGATTTTATCCACCACTTTGTGGGTGATATCCATAAGAGGATTTTTTTCTCCTAGATGGTCGTCAGTCGGCAACCATCAACCCCTTGCAGCTACCAAATAATTTGATGTGTCAACATCTCCGCTACCGGAGCTAGCCATGTGGTCCCTCGCCCATTTGTAATGATTGTATGTTTAAAGGTGGGCCTTTTGACCTTGAAGGTATGGCTTTTCATTGGTGTAGTTGCGTAATTTGGTTTACTTATCATGGACATATTTGGCCACTCTTAACAAGAAATGTACCACATAATGCAAAATATGGCTGGGACATACAAATTTAGCACGTGGGAAAAAGCCGAACATAAGCTCTACCCTTTATCTATGGCCATCACCATGGTTGCTGTGGGCCCTAAATGAGCCCCCTTTACATTAAGGAACCCATGATTGTCCCAACCCTTGGTGGGCAATGAACTGCCACACCTTAAAGGGGGTATCCACTGCTATATCCAACACATCATGCTCTCATCCCCTGGAGCCTCGAGCAGTTATGAAGAAAAATCATTCGAAGAGAAAATACATATGAAGAAGGGTGGAAAAACAAAGGCCGAGGTAACTCATGTACCATGATTGCTCCCTCCTACACTCATATACCCAACTGTGGGCTTCCCCTATTATAGCTACCCTTGTACCATGGCATGTGACTTGGACCCTTCCCCTGATCCCCACTCCATTTCATCATTATATCACATGCCACCTACCACTTGATGGATGTACCATGGACATGCCACCCCCCTTTAAAGGTTGAAACCACCTAATAGGGTCCTTGGTTAAACCCCTTATTGAGGTTGGAGACACTTGTACATGCCAAAGCCCACTATGGAAGGGCAAGCCATTATGAAGTGTTCTCTTTTGTTCCTGGATTTGTAAGCTCTTTTACTTGATTACTCTAATTATTTGTTGTATTGGAGCGCAAGGGGACGCATTGGATCTTATGCAAGATTGCAGGTGGGTCTCCATTTTGGGTTTGGTCTCCCTATACGGGGTCGAAGCCCCTCCAGAGGACCACATTGGCACTTGTAGGGTGAGCTTTGAGAGCCATGGGCCTCCACCATAGCAGAGAGCACTTCATGGATCCCCAACACCATTCAATGATTGCTCGTGTTCCACCTTTAGTTGAGGATGATGCGCTTGGATCACCATGCCCATCTAACTTTACACTTGTACCACACACTTGGCAGAGGTTCCAGGGTCCAGATGAGGATGTGTCTCACCGTGGGAGACAAAGGGAGGGCTTGTGTCATCATCCCAACCCTTAAAGATGGTTTACATACATTATCGATCCACTTGGAGACCCATGAGGATGTCAATGTGCCCCCACACGAGGAGCTTTTTTTTAATGTGAAGTTGATGAATGGATATACTTTCTCTTTCATATAAGTGAACTTTAAATGCTATTCTGGTTATCTTACTTGTCTAATGCATGTTATTGTTTTCATTATTCTTGTATTGGTTAAAGTAATGCAAAATTCTTATGGAGACCTTGAATAAGTGATTTAATGCATGCGTCGCTCTTTGATGGATTGGGTGGATGCTCCTAGAGGCATCTCTTAGGTTGAAAGACCTCAAAACTTTATCTCCTTTGCAAATTTGAAATATAAATCCCTAATAACCTAGTTGTTGCCCTTGGAAAGGCTAGCGGAGGTCAATTAGGGCTCCTTAGCTCACGAAAATCTTTGATTTGTGTATCTTGAATCCATTAAGCCCAAGCAACAAGGCATTGATCCTCACATCCCTTTGGTGGTTAAATTTATCTCTCTTTTCTCCACTTTTCTCAATTCTAGGCCTAACCCTAGAGGGTCACCTATGGCATAAAGCAAAATTTCTTGTAGCGATCCAAAGCCCTTGAATCTTGGTCCACTACTGTGCTGAAGTTTGCTCAAGAGGTCCTCCAAGTTTAAAGCAAATCCATCGGTGGAATCTCGAAATATATCTAGCCCTAGCCACAAGACCATTCATTTCCATAGGTTGATTTGGGTTAGTGTCCTCACTTGGATCATTGCATTTAAAATTCAAAAGAGAACTTGTCCTTTGATCCTATTCTCCTCCCTAAACTGGTCAAGCCCTTCTAGTGTTGATCAACTCCACATCCTCGACCTAGTTTGGGTCCACTTGGGTTCTTTGTGGTCCCATAACTCTATAACTCAACTTCCACAATGGCTACATAGTATCCATTTCTCCGCAAGGATCCTTAAGTTTAGGAAGCCTCGTGTCAAGGCATATCCTCCAAATCTAGGTTCAAGTATCCTCACAGCCCTTCTTAGAGAGCCTAATACCTTGCTTCTCAAGCAAGTAAGCTAGTTAATTGAGTCTCTCTTGTGAATAGGCTTTAGGAATCACCATATCTTGTCATTGATTTATCCTTTCTTCTGATTCCTCTCTTACCAAAACTCCTCCCATTGTGAAAGTTCGTAAATATCAGGGAGCCTTAGCTGAGGTGACAATGGGTTATCGCTCCATTGTCGCCCCTTGACCTAGTAGTTGCTCTTTAGGATCCCCTCCTAGGACCCCTGTTAGTTTGAGCGGTAACAAGACTCAACTTGCCTAATGGGCTGATCCAAGTTCTTGGATCCATTGCCTATAGATGTCCTCCTTGGTAATTATGTCTAGCTCTTGCTTGGTTGGTAGGGAGATGTCTAAGGGCGTCTAAAGAACCCTTGAATGGGAGGTGGTCATCCATCACGATACCAATTGATTATCGTAGATGCATGACATTTGAAAAGTAATAGTAAGCCCACCTAGTGGGCTTGAACAAGGCAATGGCCTTTGATGAACAATATACTAGCTAATGATAATGTCCTTTTTCGTAGTCGTTTCAATGAAGCTTTGTACATGATACACAAGTTAGACTAGGCTAAAATTTTGTTTCAAGATGTAAGACATGAGGGGTGTTTGAGAGAAAACCCAAGGTCTCATTGATCTAGTATTTTGAAGTGTTGTGGGTGTTTGCATGTCATTTGTTGCCTCGAGTAGACAGGACAAGAAGGAAGAAATAACTGATCCTCTTGGTGATCTTTTGTAGGGTAGTCCATGCAAGTATTGCTATCTATGCCTGAAAATTTCCCTCATGAAGAGAGCTTGGTATCATTGGTTTGTATAATGAGAGAATGTGGAGAAGGAATCCCCGTAACCCTAAATGAGATGTTCCTCATACATGGTCTCTTATAAGTGGCATAGCTAGCAAGTCCTATTGGGCTGTGGTGTTAAATTTCCAATACCATTCCAGATTTATTTATACCTTGACAATTTTTATTCCCATAAAATTATTAAATAAAATTTTGAATTGCTATAAAAATAAAATCACTGGTATTTAACTTTTGAAATAAAGTATTTGTAGTGGAAAAATAAAATTTGAGAGATCCATCACATCACAATAGTAACTATACAACTATAAAATTTTCCTTCATTAAATCCTTGAAAAAATCTGGGCCTAGACCCACAGAGAAAAATACATAGAAAAATGCATAGTTGGAACTTGTAACTTGGCCCCCACTAGAAAATAGGTCCACTAGATAAATCAACTTCTCCACAACTCGACCTCCTCTATGCTTCAGCAGTTCGGCCTCTTGGAAATATTCCTGAAATTTCCCTACACTTTTCTTCCCTTCTCTTTAGTCTAGTTGAGCATCTCGCTCTAGAGAACATCACTTCCTCTACTTGTATATATTCACCTCTTTCTTAGGCTTGTTTTATAACTTCATTAAACCAAATTCCTAACCCTAATCTCCTAAGTGATTGATGGTTGAGATTAGATCTCGCCTCATGTGAGATCAAGGTTGAGATCATATCTAAGTCACTTAAATAATTTTATTATTTATCCTTAGTACTTTGGCTTAATAGTCCATAATAATTAATTGACCTTAATTATTGTACTTTTCCTAAGTTAGACTTAGGAAAGAAGTCATAAATCACCTACTCCCCCAAGCAAGCACCTAAAGAGACAATCAACCATCTTCTAAATGTTGAGACACCAAGCTCATGTAGAAGACCTTCTGAAGCTACCAAGAACTTTAACACTCCCTCCTAGCAATGAAGGGATTCTTCACCACCCCTAGCTTGTCCCTGTAAAACATGAACTACCCTTTCATTAGAGGCTTGGTGAGAATATCTACCACCTGCTCCTTTGTGGAAATGTATTACAATCTCACAACACCTCTTTGGACCCTATCTATAATGAAGTGATATTTGATCTCTATATGTTTGGATCTGTCATGAAACACAGGATTTTCAGAGAGTTTAATGCAACTCTGACTATCGCAGTGAATAACTGTGGGATCCAACTCAAGACCAAATAACCCTATGAGCTATGAAAATTTCATCTATCACAACAACTGGAAATTATTTTCCTATTTGTTAATTTATTTAACAATTTATTTGCAGTTTGCTACGGCAAATACCAAATAATTCACACTGTGATTTTCACAAACAAATACAGTGGAAGAAAAAAAAATGCTGGAAACTGAGAAATTCTAGCACACACAAGAATTGTGACACTATTATTTTTGGACAATCGTCCCCGGAAAAATCCAGTGTGGGAAAACCGGTGCAACAGTTGGGGGTATTATTATTTATGCAGCGACAAAAATTCTAAGTACAATAAAATGACGCCAAACTAACGTTTCTATCTGAGAAAAATATTGGCAAAAATATCTGAGGGAATTTACCCTCCTCGTCAAGCAATCCCGTAACAAACATAGCCTTAGAACTGGCTCTGGAACCCTCTGCGTCAGCCTTCTGTGCTGCTTCTGCGCAAGCCCTACTCGTACTGCCCAGAAACAATCTCTGATGTGACGTCTAGCTTGTCGCTGCCACTGGAAGTGATTCTTTCAGCCTCCTGGAAATTTCCTAGCCTCTGGAAGTTGAATCGACCCTCCTGGCTGATTCAAACTGCCTATCTTGAGGCACTGCGCAGTCCCAACGCTGCCTCCTGAGGAATATTTTCGGCCTTTCCTTCTAACTCTTCTGGAACTAGAGACTCCTTCAGAAATCTGCTACTCTGCCCCTTTGCCACTCGCAACTCGACCTCTGACTCGATTTTTCTTGTTGAATCATATGCACTGGAAAATCGAACTGTCTAGATCATCGAGTATTTGCACTAGTGTGTTCTCCATCTACCCATCAACTTCTTATAATCCTCTGTTAGAGCACCAACAACCAAGATTAGAACTTAATCAAGGGCTTAAATTAATTCCTCGTCAATCCATGTGAGTTTCTAGAGAATTCTTGAATCTCACCTTGACTTAATTAATTATGATTAAAAAGTAGGTTAATAATCTAATGAAGGCATCTCTAGGATGGAATTTCCAGAAACGGTTTTTGGGTTATGGATATCTCATGTATTTTAGCCTCTCCACCAAGTTTCGTGGCTAGAACACATCCAATGCTATAGAAACTAACACTCCCTCTTAGTGAGGATTATGTTCTAGTGTTGCACACCTTGCTACCATACTCTGTCTTTGTATCATCCTCTATCATGTTGTTGATGTCTGGCCATGTTGCCCACCAATCACTGCGCAACTCTGATGTTGCATCTGTGTTGCTGCTGACCTTGCTATACTGCTGTCAACACTGCAAGTCCCTCTCATCTGTTGCTGCTGCAACTGCAACTATTGCAACTGAGTAGCATCCAAAATAATCTGTCCCTGCTATTGAAACGAGTTCTTCACCATACTCATTTGTTCTTTGAAATAAACGAACTTAGCTCTCCCTAGAGCTTTTGTGAGTATATCTGCAACCCGCTCTTTTGTGGGAACATACTGTAGCTGGACCGCTCTACGCTGTACATAATCTCTGATGAAATGACATCGAATATCTATGTGTTTCGACCTGTCATGAAACACTCGATTCTCAGAGAGCTTAATGCAACTTTGATTATCACAGTAGGCACTGGTCACCTCCATCCTTTGTCTGAACAAGCTTACTAGCAACTTCCGAAGCCATATAACTTCGCATGTAGCTGTGCTTGCTGCCATATACTCTGTTTCTACTGAGCTCAGTGCTACTGACTTCTGCTTCCTGCTACACCAAGAAACCATCCTTGATCGAACGTTTGTTTGTTTGTTTGTCAAGTTGTATGTGATCCTCTAGGCTTGACCTGTGGCTTGAGGAGCCACGACCTAGGGGCACCTAAGCCGTCAAAGTCACTTGGGGATCGCACTCGGCCTGGGCCACACTAGCCCTTAGCTGACTGGATTTTTTAGCATGTCGCCTCTCCTTAGCACATGGCACAACCGCCCCCTGTGAGGTTTGATCCTGGGTCGCCTTTCTGACGAGGCCCATCCTCAACCGATTGTGCTAGTGGGACTTGACATCCTTGATCCAACGTTGAAGCAGTACTCAAAGGCACTTTTCTTGTCGACTGAACTAATTGCCCAATCTGCATCTGTGAACACACATAGTCTGATGTCATCCCTTCGGTATATCTCAACCCATACTCGACTGTGCCACACACATACCTCAAAATATGCCTCGTTGCTGCCCAATGTACCCTCTTCGGTTCTACCATAAACTGACTGAGGGTCTTGACAATGAAATTGATATCTGGCCTAGTGTTGACCAGATACATGCGAGAGCCGATAAGCTTTCTATACAAGGTGGGTTCGACATCCTTGTCATTTGATGCATGTATCTTCTTCCAATTGGGGATCATGGGCGTAGACATGGGTCTACAATCCTCCATTCCGAACCTCTTCAGAATATCTGTAGCGTATCTTCTCTGCCCAAGGAAGATCTCCTCGTCCTTCTGCCACACTTCCAATCCTAGGAAATAGTGCATCAACCCCAAATCCTTCATATCAAACTCTGTTGCTAGGTTCCTCTTGCAGTCCTCTATTACCCTGATGATCTTGTCAATAAGAGATCATCCACATACAATACTAGGATGAGTGGCTCACCTTCTACCTTGATCTTCTTCCCTGTCACATTCTTCACGAGGGCCTTAAACTCTCTGAAACGATTGATGACGTTATCTTTGGTCTTCAAGAAGTAGATCCAGGTTTTCATGGAATAGTCATCAATAAAAGTGACAAAGTATTTGACATCACTAAGAGCCCTAGTGGACATTGGGCCACAAATATCTAAATGTATAAGTCCTAACATGCCATTTGCTTTGCTGTCACTTCTTGGGAATGCTGCCTTGACATACTTCCCAAATATGCATCCTCTGCACACATCATCGTGTTCTGTGCCAAGTTTTGGAACCCCTGTTACTGTTTCCCCTAGCATATTGAGTGCTCCATGGTGTAGATGTACCATTCTTCTATGCCATAACTCATTCAGTTCCTTCCCACTACTACTGTCATTGCCTATTAGTGCCATTGGAGAGTCGAGTTGCAACTTCTACAATCTATTGCTTCGAACTCCAATCTGTCTTACCCTCTTCCAGCTTGAGTGTTTGACAAACACTTTCTTCCCTACGAAGTGGACATCATATCCCTTATCCTGTAATTAGGATATTGAAATCAGGTTCATACCCAATCCTGGCACATGCAATACATTTGTAGCGTTGGTGCTTGCTCCTGACTCCCTCTAAAAATCGATGGTACCTCTCCCTACCGGAGTACACTTCATTCTGTTTCCCATTGTAATTTAGAAGTCCATCTGCTCCTCCTTGTAGCTTGAGAAATATTCTCTAACCCTTGTCATATGAGCTGATGCTCCACTGTCTATATACCAACACCCTGTGAAGTTGATCCTGACAAGCAAGTAAATTCGTCCTCCAACCTAGAAGACAAATATGAAGCTTCCTGAATGTCAATTCTATCCATGGTCATAGAAAAGCCAATTTGTGTGCTATTCCTCTTATACCCGACGTTGATTTTGCTGTTGCAAAACATTCTGCGTCCAACCAGAAGTCTGCTCAACGAAAATCTGAGTTGCTGCTACTCCCCTTGACTGCTAGAATCACTGAATCAGGCAAGTCGAATTTTTCTGCCAACTTACATTGAAAAATTGAACTCTTGCCTAGCAATTCGAACTCCTTGTCTGAGCTTCTCGGCTAATCACCTAATACCACATGAAAATTTCATCTATCACAACAACTGGAAATTATTTTCTTAATTGTTAATTTATTTAATAATTAATTTGTAGTTTGCTATGACAAATACCAAATAATTCACATTGTGATTTTCACAAACAAATACTGCGGAAGAAAAATAGTGCTGGAAACTAAGAAATTCTAGCACACACACAATAATTGTGACACCGTTATTTTGGACAATTGTCCTCGAAAAAACCGAATGTGGGAAAACTGGTGCAACAATTGAGGTTTTTATTATTTATGCAACAGTAGAAATTTCGAGTTCAATAAAATGACGCCAAACTGGTGTTTCTATCTGAGAAAAATACTGGCAAAAATATCTGAGGGAATTTACCCTCCTCCTCAAGTAATTCCGCAACAAACTGAGCCTCATAATTGGCTCTGGAACCCTCTTCGTCAGCATCTACACAACCCCTACTTGTATTGCCCAGAAACTGCCTTTGATGTGACATCTAGCCTGTTGCTGCCACTGGAAGTGATTCTTTCGACCTCCTAGAAATTTTCCCGACCTCTGGAAGTTGAATCGACCCTCCTTCTGGCTGAATCGAACTTCCTATCTTGAGGAACTGCGCAGTTTCAACGCTGCCTCTTGAGGAATATTTTTGGCCTTCTCTTTTGACTCTTTCGGAACTGGAGACTCCTCTAGAAATCTGCTACTCTGCCCCTCTGCCATCTACAACTCGACCTCTGACTCGATTTCTCCTGCTGAATCACTTGCATTGGAAAATTGAACTGTCTAGATCACTGAGTATCTGTGCTAGTGTGTTCTCTATCTACCCATCGACTTATTCTTATAATCCTCTGTTGGAGCACCAACGACCAAGATTAGAACTTAGTTAAGGCCCTAGATTAATTACTTGTCGATCTGTGTGAGTTTCTAGAGAATTCTCACCTTGACTTAATTAACCCTGATTAATTAACCAATTTTCCTAAGTTTAGGCTTAGGAAACATTAAAAAATAGGTTAATAATTTCATTAAGCCACCTTTCGGTGGAATTTCTAGAAACGATTTATGGGTTATGGAGATCTCATGTATTCTATCCTCTCCACCAAGTTTCGTGACTAGAACATATTCGATGCTACAAAAACTAACATGAACATCTTGCAAAGCCATATGGCTTCACAACCAAGTAGATTCGTTGCCATGTACTCTGCCTCTGTTGAGCTCAGTGCCACTGACTGCTGCTTCCTGCTACACCATTAGGTCTGTTGAATAATGTAACTAGGTTCGGTCTTCATTAATGTATTTGAGTCAATATGTAATGTACTTGTCAAAAGAATAAAGAAAATAATTTTTTATTATTGTTACAATGACTTATTGGAGCATGGGTTTCATGCTTGGGTCATTATGTTTTAGGTCAAATTCCTCATTGAGGACTTCTAGGATTTATTCTGAGTCTATAGAGTCATTGTACATTTAAAGAGACCCTTCTTGAGATTTTGAATAATGTAAAAAGGTTTAGTATTGAATCAAATATGATTTATGTCACCTCCACACCAAGTCGGGTTCAAGATGATCAAGTCGACCTCAAGGAAGGCCATTCGACCTCACCTAAAGGCTATAAAAGGAGCAGATCGAATTCATTTGGAGGAGAACATCTCAATCAAGTTCGATATCTCTAAGGAAGTCGGAAAAACTGCGAAGTGAAGGAAGAGGGAAAAAGAAGTGTGAGTTTGGTCAAGGTGAGGGAGAAAAGGAAAATTGAAATTTTGGTGTATCTCTCCCTCTCTTTTGTTCCCTAGATTGGAAGATCAAAGTTCTTGTTGTGATGCCGCTGCCAAGACAAGAATAGTTTGAAGTTGCTTGCTGGGTGTTGCTGCCTCAAGAAGTTGTATTGGGTCAAAATCGAATTTTCTAAGTCAAGATCGAAGTCTCTCAGCCAAGATCGAAGTCTCTAATGCAAGAACGAAGTTACTGGGTCCAAGAAAGTGCTGCTGCTACTGCTAGGTCAAAATAGGATCATCTGCAAAAGAAGAAGAAGGTTGACTTGGTGTGGAGGAAGCTTGTGTCAAGGTCTAGAGTCTTGGATTATCTAAGGGAAACTATTGAAGGAAGAATTACTGAATGGGTTTTCCCCTAGAGTGGGGTTTTTCCCTGACTATCCACCTATATTTGGTGTCCTTGATCTTTGTTTGCTTTGGTAATTGCTTGATGAACAGAGAGAAAAGCAGATAATAAGAAAACTAATAAGAATATTGAAACATCACAAATAAATTATCAAGTACAAGAAACTCTTTCTGCCTTTCTAATTTTCTAACAAGGTCATGGCTGATCCCAAGTTGAAACAATATCTAGACGTGGATTTTCTGTCCATGACACTTCTAGCCCAATCAAAATTTGCGTACCCCTACAACTCTACTCCACCAACTCCAACATATCTCAATCCAAAGTCCACTGTACCTTGCAAGTTTCTCAACACATGCTTCGTGCCACCCAATGAACCAACCTCGACTCCACAATGAATTGTTTGAGTATGTTCACAACAAAACAAATATCCGACCTAGAGTTGACCATATACATCAATAACCTGATCAACTGCCTATACAATGTGGGATCCACCAACTCTCCCTCGGAAGCACTTAGCTTCTTCAAGTTGGTGGTCATAGGTGTAGACATCGGCCTGTAGTCCTTCATTTGAAATCTCTCTAGGAACTCATTTGCATACTTGCCCTGCCTTAGGAAAATTTCTCTTGGTTGTTGCCACACCTCCAATCCTAAAAAGTAATGCATCAAACCAATGTCCTTCATCTCAAACTCTGAAGCAAGGTCCTCCTTGCACATCCTTATGAGCTTCTTTGATCCTGTTAAGAAGAGATTGTCCACATAGATGACCAAGATAAGCGATTCACCCTTAACAAGTACATAGTACAAGTTGGAGTCTGCTTCACTCTTGGTGAATCCCAAACCAAGAAGATATCCATCAATCCTGGCATACCATGCGTGCGGAGCCTGATTCAACTCGTAAAGGGCCTTCTTCAGCCTTCATACATGAGACTCTCTCCCATGCACACCTCAAAGCCTTAAGGCTGTTCAATATGCACTTCTTCCTCAATCACCCCATTGAGGAAGGCAGTCTTCACATCGATCTAATGTATCTTGCACTTCATCTCTGAAGCAATAGATATGACCGCCCTAATAAATGCATATCTTGCGATAAGAGAAAATGTATCCTCATAGTCCGCTCCCTCCTTTTGGAAGAAACCTCTCGCTATGAACCTTGCTTTGTACTTCTCAACACCGCCATCAACTACATGCTTGATCTTGAAAATCCATTGAGAAGTGACCATAGGCTTTCCCTTTGGCCTTGGCGCTATGCCCCACACATAATTCCTAATGATGGAGCTATACTCCACCATAGAATCCCTCCAGACCTGCTCATCTGCATCCTCCTCAAAAGTGGAAGGCTTGGACTCACTAATGTTGCTCAACAAGGCCAAGTAACTGGAAAATTTCATTGGTGGTCTACTCTACTTGAAAGTGCTGCTAGTTGCCTCCACATGCTCCTCAACTCCTCTCAAGGTTTGTTTGGCCCATCTTGGTCTCCTTCTGGCAGAGCTTGAAGGAACATCTCGCTTCTCCTCCAAATCTACAGGCTATGTCCCTATTGTTAATACTGTTGGTCCTTGCTCAACCTTAGGAGCCTCTTGCTCTTGATCCTCTACCCTTGCTGGCTTTGTATCATGAGACCTCCTAAAGTTCCTGCCCTCTTCGAATCTAACATCTTGATTGACAATGACTCTCCTTCGTCTTAGAATGTAGACCTTGTAGGTTTTTGAAACCTCATTGTAGTTGGAAAAAATCCCCTTCTCTGATGAGGGTTCCAACTTAGTCCTTTTCTCTATAGGAATGTGGACATAAATCGGATTGTCGAAGATGCGTAGATGACTCACTTGTGGTCTCATTCTTGTAAACAGCTCCTCAAGAGTCTTGTCCTCCAATACTCTGTGAGGACTCACGGTTTGCGAATAAAAAACTGTATTGTAGGCCTTCACCCACAAAACATATGCAAGTCTTGATCATCGATCATTTCCTTCACTGCTCCCACTATGGTCTTGTACTTCCTTCTGACAACCCCATTTTGCTAAGGGTTGTAAGGCACTGTGAGTTCCTTCTTGATCCCTGCCTCCCTTCAGAAATAATGAAACTCATTAGAGGTTTACTTGCCCCCATTATCAGATCTTAGTACCTTAATCTTCTTCTCGGTCTGGTTCTCCACAAGAGTTCTGAACTCTTGAAACCGACTGAAGACCTCACCCTTTGTCTTCAGGATCCAAGTCTTCCTAGAATAGTCATCTATGAATGTCGCAAAATAGCTAGACCCTATGATAGATTCCACTGACGTAGGACCACGTATATTTGAATCCACCAAGTCCTATATCCCCTTGGACCTAGTCTCACTATGAGGAAAGGTAGGCTTGACATGCTTGCCAAGCGCACATCTTTTTCACACTCCCTAGTGTTCCACCTTGATCTCCGGGAAACCTACAACCATTGCTTGTAACATAGGAAGAGCCCTGTAGTGTAGGTGTTCCATCCTACTATGCCATGTTGAGATTTTGTGTATTTGGGGTAGCATCAGTTGTGCTCTAGGTCCCAAATTTTGAGGAAGGACTAGCGTTCACCTAATCTACAAGACTCAGAAATGGATTTGGGAAATTTCATTTGGTTTAGGAGATATTAAATTAATTAATTATTTTAATGTATTTCCTAAGTTAAAACTTAGGAAAATAAAATAAGTAAAGTGAATTTAATTAAACATGTGATAAAATTGTCTTAAGTCACACGGATCAAGCTTTCTTTTAATTTTAGCCATTGATTAAAGATTTAATCTTGGCCGTTGATTTGTCAATGAGAAAAGTATAAAGGAAAGGCTTGGGGTCATTTGTAAGACACACAGAGGCAGAGCACTGAAGCTAAGCTGAGATTCTAGAGCGGGGTTGCTAAGAATTCTCAAGTGTTTTAGTTTGCAGAGAGGGGAATTTAGACCAAGGGGATGATCCGATCCCGGGGTCTAGAATACACAAGAAGCAGAGAAGAGATCAGGAAAGACAACACAGAGGAAGGCAGCAACAGACAGCAGCAGCAGATGGTAGTAGCAGCAAGGACAGCGTGATTTTCAGGAAACCCTTCAGGGGTTACGCAGAGACCCTTAGGGGCAGCGTAGTGACTGCATCACCCAGTCTGGGGTAACGCAGTCCCTTCCAGTGACAGCGCTAAGCATTTGGAGGCCTTCAGAGGCTGACGTAGTGTCTTTCAGGGGCAGATCTGGGGTTTCTAGGCCTAGATCTGGCTGAGTTCTGTAAATCCCGTTTGATGGTGTGGATTAGTCAGTATTGTTGGTCTTGGATCAGCCAGGTGTTGTAGATCTAGAGTTTTCTCTGTAGGGTTTTCCAGATTTGGAACCCAGAGTTGTGTATTCAGAAATATTCTTAATAATAGAGCCCTCCAGCAGCCAGAGATCAGTTTTCCCACATTGGGTTTTTCCGGGGACAGTTTGTCCAGAAATAATTGTCACTTTGTCTATGTGTGCATGTGCTTATTCTAGATCTGAATTGGTAGAGATCTGTTATGTGTTTTGCTTTGATGTTAACTTGAATTTATTCAGTTGATAACTTGTATAAGTAGGAGAAGCTTAATCGGATTAACAGAAATAATTTCTGCATAAGAATTAAGATTCAGAAATTTCTACATGGTATCAGAGCAATTGTAGATCTAGAAGGGTCACCAACTGAAGCATCTGAAGGATCTAGTCGTAGAAAGCAACTGGAAAGGCAACAGAAAAGTAGATCTGAAAGGATAGCGCAATTTTCAGGAGGAGATTCACGTAGAGGGAAGGGTGATGCTGTTCAGCGCTATGTCCTAGCAAGCCCACACAATTACTGCGCAGAGGCAGCTCAGAAACAACGGTGGTTGGGTTTGAAGCCAACCAGTGTGATTCAGATCTGAATCTGTCACATCCAGAAAAAAGTTTGCAGAAAAGTTGCAGAAAATTCAGAAGAGCTGGTGGGGTTAAATTTCTGAAGTTTTCAGATTTTTAGCCTTAGCACAAGTGACAAAGTTTGGGAAGAGATCAGTTTCTCAGAGAGTTTCTTGCCAAAGGAAACTTGCAGTTTGGTCAGAGGATCAAAGAAGAAGCTGAATCGTAGTTGATTTGGTAGATTTCCAAGGAGGGAAATCAGGTGTCAGAGGGAGCAGAGGGTTCCCAGTTTGAAAAGGACCCTAGATCCAAGATCTCTAACATAGAGAAGAGGAGCTCCGACACATTCTGAGCAGATGGCTCTTCATGGATTGCGTGATCAGGATAGGCTAGAGGGCCTCTTGAACTTTTCGGTGTGGAAAACAAGGATCCTGATTGTCCTCGAGGCATACGGTTTAAGAGACCATGCAGAGCAGACCCTAGCCACGCCGATAGATGCAGATCTCCTATGGAAGCATAGAGACGCTGCTGGGCATGCCAAGCAGTTGATAATGGACAGTATCAAGGATCATATTGTGCCACACATAGCTGAGAAGAGGACATCCAGTGAGATGTGGAAGGCCTTGACTTCCCTATATGAGGAAAAATCAGTCCAAAGAAAGACGCTGTTGGAGGCCCAAATGAGGTCATTCATGATGACCAAGGGAGAAGACATCGAGCATTTCCACTTCAGATTGCAGTCAATCAGGGATCAGCTGACTGCAACAGGCACAACCGTAGATGATGCAGTGATAGTCAGGACTGCCCTCAATGCAGTCACGGATGAGTGGGAAACCTTTGTCCAAAGTATCTTGGGTAGAGCAGACCTCCCAGATTGGGACAACTTGTGGTCCATCCGGCGGCAAGAAGAACTACGAAGGTTCACCAAGAAGTAGCACAACCCTGCGTTGAGCAAGGTTAAGAAGGAAGAGGAGGAAGATGCAGCCTTGACATCAAAGAAGCAGCCGAAGAAGAAGAAGGATCTTTCAAAGATCAGGTGCTTCCAGTGTGGCGAAATGGGACATTTTGCCAGCCATTGCCCAAAAAAGAAGAAGGACAAGGAAGCATCTTCTTCCAAAGCAGCGGTGGCAGATGATGGGTTCGGAGATGATGTGGCCATGAGTGCTCACGAACCACGGAGGTGGGGTGACATGGACATGTAGAGGAGCTACATGGAAGTGAGGCGGGATCCTTGAGCGGCTCATCTCTTGGATCACAAGCGAGCTACGACAGCCTTAAGACAATAGCGGGACAAGTGGAGCAGTGGGTGCATAGATCACAGATGAGGCAGAGGTAGAGGCAGATCTGGAGGTTGGGAGGAGCAGCGCAGAGCATAGCAGCAGCAACATAGAAGCAGTAGCAGCGCAGAGGCTGATGTGACTTCAGCAGCGCAGTGCAGTGTTGCTTACGCAGTGCAGAAGGCTTCAGAGGAACAACGCAGTGCAGCAGCATCGTGATAGATTTCAGCATAAGGAGCTGATGTGACTTCAGTAGTGTAGAGGGAGTCTAATTACGCAGGTAGAGTTGTAGCTGTGCATCGTTCTTTAGATGCCAGCACAGATCTGTAGCCTATGGAGCTTCAGTAATGATGATGCAACCCATCTGACTTGTCTGTCAAAGAGTGGGCAAGAGATTCAGTTGTTTCTCTCAACAACTGAAGTTGCAGTGCAGCAGATCAGCAGTGGCAGTGCTATGAGCAGCACAGATGCATCATATTGAGAGGGAGTTGCAGTACAGTGGTTGCAGTGGCAGTGGCAGAGTCATGGGCATCAGTATAGAATGGTAGCAACAATGCAGAGTTGAGTGGCAAGAGGCCAAGCTTCAGCAACACAGAACCAGTGCCCAAAATCATGTAATGCATAAGTGTGATGTATTGCTAGAACACACCCTTGATGCTAAGAGTGAGTGTTGAGATTTTGTGTATTTGGGGTAGCATCAGTTGTGCCCTAGGTCCCAAATTTTGAGGAAGGACTAGAGTTCACCTGATCTACAAGACCCATAAATGGATTTGGGAAATTTCATCTGGTTTAGGAGATATTAAATCAATTAATTATTTTAATGTATTTCCTAAGTTAAAACTTAGGAAAATAAAATAATTAAAGTGAATTTAATTAAACATGTGATGAAATTGTCTTAAGTCACACAGATCAAACTTTCTTTTAATCTTAGCCATTAATTAAAGATTTATTCTTGCCCGTTGATTTGTCAATGAGAAAAGTATAAAGGAAAGGCTTGGGGTCATTTGTAAGACACATAGAGGCAGAGCATTGAAGCTAAGCTGAGATTCTAGGGCGGGGTTGCTAAGAATTCTCAAGTGTTTCAGTTGCAGATAGGGGAATTTAGACCAAGGGGATGATCTGATGCCGAGGTCTAGAATACACAAGAAGTAGAGAAGAGATCAAGAAATACAACGCAGAGGAAAGCAGCAGCAGACGGCAGTAGTAGCAGACGGCAGCAGCAGCAGACGACAGCAGCAGATAGCAGTAGCAGTAAGGACAGCGTGATTTTCAGGAAACCCTTCAGGGGTTATGCAAAGACCTTTAGGGGCAGCGTAGTGACTGCGTCACCCAGTCTGGGGTAATGCAGTCCCTTCCAGTGACAGCGCTGAGCATTTGGAGGCCTTTAGAGGCTGACGCAGTGTCTTTCAAGGGCAGATCTGGGGTTTCTAGGCCTACATCTGGCTGAGTTCTGTAAATCCCGTTTGATGGTGTGGATTAGTTAGTATTGTTGGTCTTGGATCAGCCAGGTGCTGCAGATCTAGAGTTTTCTCTATAGGGTTTTCCAGATCTGGAACCCAGAGTTGTGTATTCAGAAATATTCTTAATAATAGAGCCCTCCAGCAGCCAGAGACCGGTTTTCCCACATTGGGTTTTTCCAGGGACAGTTTGTCCAGAAATAACTGTGTCACTTTGTCTATGTGTGCATGTGCTTATTCTAGATCTAAATTGGTAGAGATCTGTTATATGTTTTGCTTTGATGTTAACTTGAATTTATTCAGTTGATAACTAGTATAAGTAGGAGAAGCTTAACCGGATTAATAGAAATAATTTCTGCATAAGAATTAAGATTCAAAAATTTCTACATGCCAAAGCTCACCTTGGCTATCACTCTGATGTACACAGTACAAGAGTCTTTATCGACTACCCTCTCAACAAATATAGGTTGTTCTCCTTGCTCTCATTTACTCACCTCTTGCTGGAATCAACTACTTTTGGCCTAATAGCGACTTCACCTCTAGTCCTCTATCCTCCGTGCTCAAAACTGAAAGGAGATTCTTTTCCCAACCTGGGTACAAACATTACTTGGTCTACCTCCATGATACCTTCTGAGTCCATCTGAAACTCATTGCTACCAATGCCCTCTACTACATACTTGGTGTTGTCTCCAAGCTCCACATGTAGGTCTTTAGTCTCTTTGGCCACGTTGGTGAAAATATCTCGAGATCCCATCATGTGACGAGATGCTCCACTATCCACAAACACACCTCTCTTGTAATGGTGCCAAAAAGGCATGACACTAGGGCAAAGTTCTTCTCGAACTTCTCAGCCAACTCATCCATATGTGTTATGGTTGATGTAGAGGTCTTTCCCTTTTCCTTATTCCTGTTTAGACATTGTCCAACAAAGTGACTGAACTCATGACATGCAAAGCATTTTGCTTTGCTCATGTCCTCTTTTTTACTTTGTGAAGATCCTCCTCCATCCTAGTTCTGCTTGGCCTTTCCTTTGACCTTCTTTATTTGCACAACAAGAGCAAGTTCCTCATCCCCACCACCACTCCTATGCTATCACTAGTTATTGAACTTTCCCAATTCTTTCTGGATGAAGTCATCTCACAACCGACTCCAATCAAGAAGCTGTTGTCTAGGAAGGATCCCCTCCACAATTGGGGTCCATTCTTTAGCACATCCCTTCAGAGCTACCTTCACTAGCTCCGAATCACTCACAACTTCTTCCACTGTTGACAACTCATCACAAGCTTGTTGGATCTTGGTGAGATATGAGGTTATGGTCTCCTATCTGTTCATTTGAATGTTGTTCAAATTTTCCTGCAACTTCATTATCCTATTCTCATTTTTACTCTGATAAAGTCTGGTTAAAGTTTCGCACATCTTACCTATTGTCCTTCTTTGTTTTGCGAGGAATTATATGATTCCTCACACCATCCAAGATAATACTCATCTCTTTCACATCCTTTAGATTGTGCTCGACTGCTTGGGCAAGGTTAGAAGTAACCTGGATCTCAGTGTTTGTAAAATTCCACAAACCATTTACTTTCAAAACAATACTGATATGCTCCTTCCATGGACTGAAATTAGTGGCCCCACCCAACTTGTCTTCATATCTCAAGCTCATTGATGCCATTTCACAAATTGACCTTGGCCACAAAACTCTAACTGCAAAATAAAAAATTATGTTGTCATAAAAATGAACAACTTGCTATTATAAAACATTTGTGATATCAAATCTCTCCTTCAGAGTTTATGTAGCTTTGATACCATGTTGAATTTCCAATACCAGCCCAGATTGATTTATACCTCAACAATTTATATTTCCAAAAAATTATTAGATAAAATTCTGAATTGTTGTGAAAATAAAACCGCCAGTATTTAACTTCTGAAAGAAAATATATCTAGTGGAAAAATAAAATCAGAAATATCAATCACATAAAAACAGTAAGTATACACCCATAACAATTTTCCTTCATTAAATTCCTCGGGAAAATCCGGGCCTCAACCCATAGAGAAAAATACACAAAAAGATGCATTGCTGGAACCTGTAACTCGGACCCTATTGGAAAATCAGCCCACCAAAAAAACCACCTCTTGAAGAATTTGGCCCTGGAGAAATTCGACCTCCAGCACTAGCAAATCAACCCTCTCCTTTCCTCCTTGTACGACCCATGCGCACTCAAGAAAATTAGCCTCTCAACAACTCAACATCCTTTGCACTTCAACAACTTGACCTCTCGATTTCCTGAACTTGGCCTATTGGAAATACTCCCAAAATTTCCTTGCACTCTTCCTCCCTTCTCTTTAGTCTAGTTGAGCCTCTCGCTCTAGAGGAAATCACTTCCTCCACTTGTATGTCTTCACCACTCCCTTAGGCTTATTTTATAACTTCATTAAGATAAATCCCTAACCCTAATCTTCTAAGTGATTGAGAGTCGAGATTAGATCTTGCCTCACTTGAGATCAACATTTGAAATCATATCTGAGTCACTTAAATAATTTTATTATTTATCCTTAGTACTTTGGTTTAATAGTCCACTATAATTAATTGACTTTAATTATTGTATTTTTTCTAAGTTAAAACTTAGGAAGGAAGTCATAAAGCGGGTACTCCACCAAGCAAGCACCTAAAGAGACAATCCACCATCTTTTACATGCTAAGACACCAAGCTCATGTAGAAGACATTTCGAAGCTACCGAGAACTTCAACACGTGGGATGTGGTGATCATTGTCCACTTGGAGCCGGTGACAACCTTCTCAAAATTGAAAAAGGGAGATCTTAAGGATGTTTATCCACTATTTGTGTGTATTCAAAGGTTTGAAAATAAGAACGTCTCTCAACTGTAGGAAGTGCTCAACATAAAATGTCATATTTGCACTAAGACCCTCATGGGGTGCAATCCAAGTGACATGGATGTGTTGCTTGGAGATATCCTTTCTAATCACTTGTTTTAAGTCATATTTAGATAGTAGGAGGTGACCTAGAACATCTAAAGGATACCTGAAGGTAGTAGTCAACTAGAAGAAATGGTCACTAACTAAAGTACCCAAGAAGCTTTTGTAGAATAGCCACATACGTTCCTGGGGGGGCTTGCTGAGGCATTGTCCTCAGGAAAGATCAGTGTTGCAAACATTGCAAAAGAATCGTGATAAAATTGGAAAATCATGATTTTTTCATCGTGCTGATTTTTCGGCCGAAAAAATCACCAATTTTTAAGTCCAAAATCATAAAGATCATGATAAAATTGGGATAAAATCATAAAAAATGTGAGTCAATCCCAAAAAATCACCTTAAGTCATTTTAATTTTTATTTATTTTTAATTTTGTCAATGTTTGCTGATTTCTACTGATATTTTCCCGATTTTTATGTTTTTTCATTTTCTAGACCCTTGTTGATTTTATCCTGATGTTTATTTTAACAACTTTGGAATAGATATCTAGGTAGGGGTACCGATCTCTATGGGGAGTTGAGACTTCTAGAGTTAGGACTTTGTGGAGGAAACATAAAGTCTAAAGATGGACTCAAAGTGCAAGAGATGGGCCTTGAACTCCCTATAGATGATAGATTGTGTTAGTTTTCATTCAAACCCATGTGAGATTTTAATGTCCAATAAAATATACCCAGAATAGAAATAGATCTAAATTTCATGCAATGAAATAAACTGGGTTCCTAACTTAGTATGTACATCAGAAATAAAGCAATCACAAAACCAAAAACATAAAATTATTTGACACAGTTTTACCCTGGAAACCCTAATGTGGGGAAATCAATGAATTTGGGATTTTTTTTCAGCTCAAAAAAGTTGACTACAACAAGAGTATACTTCAAAAACTTTAGTAACAACTTAGCCCTACGCAGCCTGTTTAATTTGGCTAAATCGCTATACAGCCATATCAAAATTTGGCCTGTACAGGCAATTGATTCTCAACCTGTACAACCTTGCAAAATCGGCCTGTACAACCCAGCCAAAATCGACCTGTATGGCCTTGTCCATTTGGCCCAGTTAAGGCATGTCAAATTGACCTAGTTAGATCCTGTTAATTCACACTGTTCAACCTGGAAAATTTTCCCTGTACGTTCTTGATGAATTTCGACTTGTATGCTCAGGTAAATTCAACCCCCTTGCTTATTCGCTGCTCCTAAGACTTGACCTGTTTGCTACCCTTTCTTGCTATTAGTTTGATCTCCTGCTTCAATGAATGCCCAGTCACTTGTGCCAATTATTTATCTCTCCAACAACCTATTTCCCTTTCTATAATTTTCTGACCTAATCTCCAAAGTGATATAGGGTTGAGATTGCATCTCCACACTTGAGATCTACAATCACAATATAACTTTTGTTGACCCTTTTAACTTCATAAAAAAATTGGCCAATAAAGTCAAAAAATCAAATTAGTGACTTTATGCCCAATGACCAAAACTTGGGAATTAATTAAATAATTTTTCTGAGAGAACCTTTTGGTGATTTACAGCATGTCATGGCACTTGACCAACGCAAAACCCCTTTTCAAGCTGTAGTTTCAACACTCCCTCTTAGCGAGGAAGGTGTTTTGTGCTACACCCATTATGTCTCTGAAAAATACAAATCTGCCCTTCATCAAAGCCTTAGTCAAGATGTCTAATAATTGCTCATCCGTAGGTACATATTGCTGCTTTATTGTTCCCTTTTGCACACAATCTCTAAAGAAGTGGTATCTGATCTGAATGTGTTTCGATTTATCATGAAACACTGGATTCTCTGAGAGCTTGATACAACTTTGATTGTTACAGTGAATCAAAGTCGATTCCATCTCTTGATCAAATAATCCCATGAGAAGCTTCTGAAGCCATATTGCTTTACAAGCAGCCAAGCTAGCAGCCATGTATTCGACCTTAGTGGAACTCAGAGCAACCGTCTGCTTCTTGCTGAACCAAGAAACTGCTCCAGATCCCACGCTGAAACAACACCCAAAAGTGCTTTTTTCCGTCAGTTCTACTACCTGCCCAATCAGCATTGGTGACTCCTCTAACTTCACTGCATCCATCTGAGTATATCTTCTCAGCCCATACTCAATTATGCCTCGAAGGTATCTCAGCATAGGCTTTGCAGCCACCTAATGAACTCGTTTTGGCTCTACTACGAACTAAGTAAGTGTATTAACTGCAAAGCAAATATCTGGTCTCGTATTGACCATATACATGAGACAATCAACTATCTATATAATGTAGGGTCCACTACTTCTGACCTGCAAGCATCAATCTTCTTCTAATTGGCCACTAGAGGCGTAGACATGGGTTTGTAGTCCAACATCCTAAATGGCTTCATGATCTCAACAATGTACTTCCCTTGTCCTAGGAAGATCTCTCTATCTATCTGCCACATCTCCAAACCCATAAAATAGTGCCTCAACCCCAAATCTTTCATCTCGAACTTTGCTGCTACGTCCCTCTTGCATTTTGCTATGAGCTTCTCACAACTTGTGAGAAATAGGTCATCCATATAAAGTACCAAAATGGGAGGTTGAATCCCATGCCTTGTAGGTAACTGTCAATCTTGACATACCATGCCTTGGGAGCTTGCTTGAGTCCACACAACGCTCTCTTCTATCTGCACAAACGGGGATCTCTCCCATTCATCCCAAATCCCTCCGGCTGCATAATGTAAAACTCATCCTCAACCACATCATTGAGGAAGACAATCTTCACATATATATTGTGAATCCTCCAACCCATTTGTGCTGCAATAGAAATCAATGAATCACTGCCTTGATGGATGAGTATTTCGCTATTGGGGCGAAGGTCTATCATAGTCAATCCTTTCCTTAGGAGAAAACCCCTTAGCCACAAAGTGGGCTTTAAACTTATCCACACTACCATTTGCAACATGCTTAGTCTTGTAAAACTATCTAGAGCCAACCACAAATTTTCCCTGTGGTTGTGGCATAACCTCCCAGACATCGTTCTTCATGATCGAAGAGTACTCTTCCACCATAACATTCATCCGAAACTAATGCTTGAATGCTTATTGAAAGTTGCAAGGCTCGACCTCAATCAACTCATTCATCAATGCCATATAGCTGGAATATCGTTGTGGCGCTGTGCTCTATCTGACTATATATCTAGGAGTATTGTTAAAATTGGACAATTAGGTCCAAACTCCATGTTGTGATGCTTAGATGACACCAATATTTTTATTGGGTTCCTCTTTCGAAGAGGTGCAAGATCGATCTAAAGATCATCTTGATCCGATGAGCAGAACATTTATTTTGAATACTTTCAAAATATGTGTAGGTCGGCCTTAAGGTTTTACACCCCCAGCAAATGTGTCACACATTTCAGTGATTGATATAAATAGAGTCAACTTTGGAGGACATTTCACTCATCTCATCCTCACACATCATGTCTCCTTTTCTGATTGATTCGAGCTCCTTGGAGGCAGTTTCAGTTCATACGTGGGAAAGAAGGACGAAGAGGAAGTTGCTGTAGCTAGGGTTTCCATGCAAGTTTGACCAGCGTTGACTTTGGTCAACGCATGGTCCAAAGGAGCTGATTTTTGGTGGAGACTTTGATTTTGGAAGGCTGTACATTTTGGCAGAAGAACCGAGGTCAAAGGTTGACCGTAGATTGTGTTGCGTTGACTTTTACTTGTTGCTGCTGTTGGGGCAACATTGACTTTTTTGGGGTTGACTTTGAGTTGACTGTGTGGCTGTTTTGAGGGTTATTGTGACACATGCTGGGTTGGCTGACCAAGGAGACTTTGCTGGTTGAAGCATCTTGTTGACCGCCGTAACGCACCACCACATTTTTTCTGTTTCTGGTTTGTCTTCTGTAGATCCACTAGTATGTTCTATCAACATTTTACTTGATTGTTTATGTGATTGCTGTAGTGACAAGTAAAGTTGCATCAAGCATAGAACATCTACATAAATTTACATGGTGTCAGAGCTGAGGTGAAGGCAAGCCCTATTTGTAGCAATCACCAAAGAAGAAAATGGGTTCCACAAACTATGGCTTCAAGGAGGATGACAAATTGACTGGGAAGGATGACTTCCATGCTTGGAAGATGATATTGGATCTCAAGAAGACCAAGATGTCATGGACTATGTGCAGGGTAAAATCCAAGAACCTCCATCCACTGCTACTGCTGCTGCCAAAACAAAGTACAAAAAGGGGGACATCAAAGCAAAGCTGATGATCAAGGAATCCATTCATAAGAGTCTGGTGGCCTACGTCTCTGAGCTAGGCACATCCAAAGAGATGTATGATAAGTTGGTCCTCATGTTCAAGGCCAACAATGCAAATCAAGTGCTATTCTTCAAGAATCAATTGAAGAATCTGAAGAAAGGTAGGGATGAGTCTATCCAATCATACTTTCTGAAGCTGACCGAGATCAGGAACAATCTGTTGGCCATTGGGGAGACAATAGCTAATCGAGAGATGGTACTCACCGCACTTGGAGGGCTCCCATCCAAATGGCATGTGCTTAACACTACCATTCTCAATAATAATGTGACCCCTGACTTTGATGAGGTACTATCGAGATGCGTTCAAGAAGAGACAAGAATGAAGGAGTATGAAAATGAAGGGAATGCTGCCTACACTGCTCATTCTAGAAAGAAAAACTTTGGTGGTCCAAAGAACAAAGGAAGAGCAGGGGCACAAGGAAAGAAGGGCAAGTGTTACACTTGTCATAGGCCAGGTCACTATGCTAGAGAATGCCCTTTCAAGAAGGATTCTCCTGATGATGATGACAACAACAACAAGCGGAGGGATGGCAATCAAAGGAACAACAGGTTCCAGGGAAAGAGGAAGGCTCCCTCCGGCAGAAATGATCAACCTTTCAAAAGGTCAAGAAATTCCAGGTACGAGGAATCAAATGTTGTTGATAAAAAGAAATGAAGTTCATTCTTGTACCTGCCCTCTCTGCTGCATCTCCACCTGACACTATGGATGTCTGGTTGATAGATAGTGGTGCCTCAAGGCACATCACTAGGTTCAAGGAAGCACTCTCTGATATGGTTGAGAAGGATACTAATCTGGAAATAATCCTTGGAGATAATGCCACATATCCCGTGAAAGGGACAGGGACTGTGACCCTTCACTTGTCTCAAGGTCAAGTACTCCACTTGCAGGATGTACTCTATGTACCTAATTTGAAGAAGAACCTTGTGTCTATATCGGCCATGGAAGACAAAGGTTTCAATGTGGCATTCACTAATGGAAAGGTGCGCATGTGGAAGAAGACTTCAAGGAAGCTATCACGTTTGGGTCTAGAATTGATATACTCTACCATGTTGGAGGAAGTCCACTGGGAGCAATGACATGAGATGCTATCCGACAGATCGATAATGGCATTGAATATGAGTCGAACGAGTTCAAGAACTTTTGCAAAGGAGCTAGCATCAAGAGGGAGACCACAATGTTTGTGGGCTACAATGAAACTTCAAAGGCTTATAGATTCTATGTGCCCGGTCAAAGGGAAGTGGAGATATGCAACGATGTCACCTTTGATGAAGATGCTTCCCTGAGGAAAGTAGTCAATCTTCTGAGATCTGAGGAAGATCATGAAGCAAGGCCTGGAAATCAAGAGGAACCGAAGGATGAGACGATGCCTGATATTGAAGGACCGATGGACTCGATTGATCCACCTCCTTCACTGGGAAAGAGACCATCATGGCTCAGGGACACTCTCGAGGATGCTGAGCGACATATGGCCCCAAGGGGGACATTCCATGAAAGCAAGAAGCCGAGTAGATACCAAGGGTATCTAGCAACCATGAGTACTATTGAACCATACGAGCCTGGATCTTTTGAGGAAGCCGTAAAGCATCAAGTCTGGAAGGATGTTATGCATGAAGAGTATGAGTCCATAATGAAGAATGATGTTTGGGATGTGGTTCCAAGAACGGAGGACAAAGCAGTTGTCACCTTGAAATGGCTTTACAAGATCAAGCATGGATCTGATGAAAGCGCTGAAAAGTTCAAGGCAAGGTTCGTTGCCCGTGGCTTCTCTAAAAAAGAAGGCATAGACTATGATGATATATTTGCACCTGTGACCACGATTCGATCTATCATAGCCCTTGCTGCTATGCAAGGATGGAATCTTCATCAAATGGATGTGAAGACTGCATTTCTGCATGGTGCGATAAAGGAAGAGGTGTATGTGGAGCAACCTCTGGGGTTCGAAGTCCAGGATCAGGACACCCATGTCTGTAGGTTGAAGAAAACCCTCTATGGGTTGAAGGAAGCACCCAGAGCTTGGTACGAGAGGATAGATAGCTACCTAATGAAGCTGGGCTTCACTCACAGTAATGCTGATCTGAACCTTTACTTCAAGGTTGATAGGGAGAAGCCTCTCATTCTGGTGCTAGATGTGGACGACCTCTTCCTAATAGGTGCTGACCTTCTTATTCATTAGATCAAGAGGGAGCTCGCTGCTGAGTTCGAGATGAAGGACCTAGGACTGATGCACTACTTCCTAGGCTTGGAGGTCTGGCAGAGACTTGGTGAGATTTTCCTTTCTCAAGGAAAATACATTGTGAAGCTTCTGGAAAGATTTAGTATGGTGGATTGTAAGTCCGTGTCGACACCAATGGAGTTCAACATTAAGAAGTTGAGTGGCAGCGCGCTGCTAGGCTCGTGTTAGCAAATCCTGCTGAGTATCATCAACTCGTAGGGGCCCTGATGTTCTTAGTGAACACCCGTCCAGACGTATGTTGTGCACTGAACACTTTGATTCAACACATGGTTGATCATAACATTCACTGGGTTGGTGCCAAGAAACTCTTGAGATATTCGTGGGGCATGATAGACCATGGGCTGAGATACACTGCCGAGAGCATGACACTCCTTGGATATACTTATGCCGATTGGGCTGGCAATGTGGTGGATCGCAAGAGCACATCTGGATGCTGCTTCGCACGTAGATCTGCTTCGGGCAGGGAACGAAAGTCGGTAGCCTTGAGCACCATTGAGGCCGAATACATTGCAGCATTTATGGCCTGTTGTGAAGTCACTTGGTTGTGAAAGCTTTTCAGTGAGTTGTTCGAGCATGTGCTAGATGCCACCGTTATCCTTTGTGATAACCAAAGGGGGATTCGTTTGTCATAGAATCCCGGGTTCCACGATCGATCCAAGCATGTTGATGGCTGGTACCACTTTATTCGGGATATGGTACATCGAGGCGCCTTATGGCTCGATCATATAGGAACTGATGAGCAGGTCACAAATATTCTCACAATGCCCTTGGGGAAGGTCATGTTCCTAACCTTTCGTGAGAATCTTGGTATTGTGGAACAACCCTATTCTGAGGGCCTTGTTGGACGATGAGCTCTGGGGGGCTTTGGGGATAGCTTCTCGGAGCTATAAGCAACCACAGGGCTAGGCTTGCCGAACCTTGTTGGTGTGCTTGGGCCCCACCGTTATGATGATTGAGTTGGTTCGCCTCTCATGATTTGTGCCCCGTATGCATCCTACCCATTTGAGTTTCGAACTCATGGGAAGTACCTCTCATTTGTCCAATGAGGTGAGAAAAGCTAGAGAATAGTAGCAAACTTTGATGGACGCATCAGAGATTGCCGTACTCTCTATCTAGGATGGCATGATCCAACCACTTAATCTGGGATCAAGTCCCAGTGAGGTTTTGGACCTCCAACTAACTTCAGGTCAGTGAAACTAACTTTGGGTCATTGAAACTAACTTCGGGTTAGTATATGACTCTCTTGAGTCCTAGCGAGGTTTCGGACCTCCAACTAACTTCGGGTTAGTCAAACTAACTTCGGATTAGTATATGACTCTCTTGAGTCCTAGTGAGGTTTTGGATCTCCTATTGACTTCGGGTCAGATAAACCAACTTCGGGTTGGTATGAGACTCTTTGTGAGTCCTATAGAGGTTTCGAACCTCTGGGCTGAATTTGTCAGTCGAGAATGATGTCTTTGTGATTGACCCACTTATGTTCTGAAATAAAGAGGCCAACAAAGCAAGTTACGGCGGGATGACGCACGATGTTTGATTGCATTGGTGGATGGAGTTCTCCCTAGTTGAGAGGGAGTGTTAAAATTGGACAACTAGGTCCAAACTCCATGTTGTGATGCTCAAATGAAGACACTAATATTTTTATTGGGGTCCTCTTTCGAAGAGGTGCAAGATCTATCTAAAGATCATCTTGATCCGATGAGTAGAACATTTATTTTGAATTTATTTTTAGTACTTTCAAAATATGTGCAGGTCAGCCTTAAGGTTTTACACCCCCAGCAAATGTGTCACACACCTCAGTGATTGATATAAATAGAGTCAACGTTGGAGGACATTTCACTCATCTCATCCTCACACATCATGTCTCCTCTTCTGATTGGTTCGAGCTCCTTGGAGGCAGTTTCAGTTCACACGTGGGAAAGAAGGACGAAGAGGAAGCTGTTGCAGCTAGGTTTTCCACGCAAGTTTGACCAGTGTTGACTTTGGTCAACGCATTGTCCAAAGGAGCTAATTTTTGGTGGAGACTTCGATTTTGGAAGGCTGTACATTTTGGCAGAAGAACCGAGGTCAAAGGTTGACCGTAAATCGTGTTGCGTTGACTTTTACTTGCTGCTAGTGCTGCTAGTGTTGCTGGTTTTGCTGCTGGTGTTTCTGCCATTGGGGCAACGTTGACTTTTTTGGGATTGACTTTGAGTTGACCGTGTGGCTGTTTTGAGGGTTGTTGTGACACATGCTGGGTTGGCTGACCAAGGAGACTTTGCTGGTTGAAGCATCCTGTTGACCGGCGTAACGCACCACCACATTTTTTCTGTTTTTTGTTTGTCTTCTGTAGATCCACAAGTATGTTCTATCAGCATTTTACTTGATTGTTTATGTGATTGCTATAGTGATAAGTAAAGTTGCATCAAGCATAGAACATCTACATAAATTTACAAGTATCCACATACTCTTGAGCATCTCTCAGTGTCTGCTTTGCCCACTTGGTGTTATTCCTCCCTTTGCTGGGAGTTTGAGCTTGAGTGAGAGGAGTGTGAAAATTTGGTTACTCAAATCTTATTGCAACAACTTATGTTAAGTCTTCTAATTGTTTAATTAAATGAACAATTTACTTGTAGTTTCGTACGATAAATATCGAATTAAATTCATTGCAGCGTACACAACATAAAATACTGTGGAAAATACAACGCAGGAAAGATAGAAACACACACACAAGTACACCGTTATTTTTGGACAATCATCCCCGAAAAAACCCCAACTTGGGAAAACCGGTGCAACAACTAAGGGTTTTAATATTATGTAGTAGTAATCTGAGTACAAATCATTGGATGCCAAAATTGGCTATTCGATACAGAGAAATACTGACGAAAGAGATAGTGAGAAAATCTCACAGTGTCATGGGCAATTCAACACTGATTTGGATTGGAGAGGAGCTGCTCTGCGTAGTGACTGCTCAGCCTACACTGTCCCTGCGTCACATCTCTAGCAACTGCATCACCTCCTCCTTCTGACCTTCTGCTAACTGGAAACTCGACTCTCTGGACCTTCGGACTCACACCCCGACTTCCGAGACTAGATCTCGACTGTCTCCCAACAAAATAGCGGACTCCCTCTGAAACTCTGCATTGCTACTTTGTGCCTCTCAACGTCTTCTTTACCGTGCACTCCCCGGATCTGGAAAACTTCCTCCCGTCTACTATCTCTATCCCTCACTGCAACGTCTCTCTAGCAACTTAGCGCTGCCTCTCTGAGAATTCGATCTTCCAGCAAAATCGATCTCTGCAAATCTCAAGCGTGTTCTCCATGTGCCCATCGAGCTCCTTCTTATAATCTCTCTTTGACATATCTATCAACCACCAAGATTAGATCTTAATTATTGACTCAGATTATCTAGGACTTGATCCACGTCTTTATCTAGAAGATTTACACCGGATTTAATTAATACCCTTTAATTATTCTCATTTCCTAAGTTTAGACTTAGGAATACATTAAAAATAATTAATTATTTTAATTAAATCATCTCAGGGTGGAATTTCTCGAAACAAATTCTAGGTCTTGGAGAATGCATGTTTCTTAGCCTCTGCGAAATCTCGTGGCTAGAGCACATTCGATGCTACAAAAATCAACACTCCCTCTTAGCGAGGAATGTGCTCAAGTGCTGCACTGCTGATGTTTGGCCTCTCTGCTCGCCAACTACTGCGTAGCTCTGCGTTGCATCTGTGCTGCTGCCGACTCTGCATACTGCTGCCAACTACTGCATTTGCACTACAACTCTGATGCTACTGCCAACTACTGCATTTGCACTGCAACTCTGATGCTACTGCCACTGAAAATCTGCAACTATCTCCCATATGCTGCTACTGCAACTGAGATATGTCCATCATACTGAACCAACTGTGTTCAGTCTGATGCATCTGTCACCCGAGTCCTGATTGCTACTAGTCTCTGTAATATTCCCAATTAGCGATAGCTAATTGGAAATATTAATTTTGATCAATTTTGCCTTATTATAGTTGGAGCATGAATAAAGTGAGTAAAATATTAATTAACTCACTTAGGATAAAACACTTTGCTACAGTCCACAACAAAATTAAAGGAGTGGGGCCTAATGGCCAAGTGGACAGCGCAGGAGAGGGACACAGACCACGTGGGTAGCGTGGGGCCTACCTCACGCAGATGGAAGGGACAGCGTGGGCCAAGGAGCACGTGGAGGAGGTGTGGCCTAGAGAGAGAGAGGCCCAGCGTTATAAAAAGGAGGAGAGCCCCCTCATTTGGTCATTCATGTTTATGCATATTGAGCTAGTCATTTCGACTTGGAGCATGCTGGCTGTTTAGCCTATCTGCAGTACTGTTCAGTACATCGGGTGTCTCCATTCGGAGATCCCACCCTCAGCCTCGGGAGACTTCGTGTGCTTGCTCGGGTGAGGTATTTCCATCAACATTTTGCAGGAGGATCGAGGTTTGCATTCGTGGAAGAGCATAGCATTCAGAGACTGCGCAGTCTTGAGAGGGAGGACGCAGTCCATCTTGGGGGAGCTCCGGATTGGCATCATTTTGGAGGTTTCAGGCCAGAGGATTGAGCAAGGGGCCAGCGCTTGCCTATTAGAGGCATTTGACAGAGTGGGAGGCCATATTTTGGAGGATTGCACTCAACATCAGCGTGGCCCTTGGGAGGATAGCGTAGATCCTCAAGGGAGGCATTTTCGGGGGTCGACCATTTCAGAAACGCTCTTTGGGCTTTTCTGGGTATTGTGAGTAGAGGCCAATTCCAGAGTTTTAGCTTTTTCTGAGTAGGGGAGCAGCCCCAAATACTCATTTTGTTCGAGCAGTAGTAGCAGCACGACAGCTTTCCAGCAGCTTGGACGCAGAGCAGAGAGCAGCCATTTCCATTGATATTCTGAGAGTATTCCTACACTTGCCTGGTGCAAGTCGAGGTGCCATCATTCCGATCACCTCTTGTACTCGTTTCTATTTTTCAGTATAATAAAATGGCTTAGCATTCTCTTTATTTCATGTGTATCTGCTTCATGATCTGTTTCTAGCATTTTATATCTTGTTGTATGCTTTGTATTACTGTTTATTTCCCCTTCGGGATATTATAGTGGTATCAGAGCTCATAGACCTGGCTCAGCCTGTGGAGCAAGTTGTCTATGACACCGGGAGAGAAGCCGTATATTTGTTATAGGGGTAGGAAGTACCGTGACAGAGAACGTAGGTTGCAAATCACCTACGGAGAGGGTGACTGCGTTCCAGTAGTGGACGCAGAGCAGGAGGAACCGATGGCAGATGATAGTGATGCGAAGAAGTTTGGGGAAATGCTCCTCAAGTCAGTACAGGGTCTGTCAAGGTAGATTGAGGTGATGGGACAGAGATTCACTGCTGTAGAGGCTAGACAGCGTGAAACCCCAAGGGGTTTCTAGATTGGTGAGGGATCAAGCACATCCCACCATTTGCAGGAGCACGATGCCACTCAGCACATGGCATCACATGCACACACACGTTCCACCATGCCCACTTTTCTGGCTGCAGACACAGGGGCAGGAGCACAACAGGAGCCGGAGCTCGGCCACATGGGTGATTACTTTGCTGAGTATCAGGCATACGGGCAAGAGTTCAGGGATGCCCTTTCATTTCGAGATTTTGTCCAGCTCCAACGGGATAGTAGAACCCGTGACCATCACAGGGGACACCGACATTACCACGAGGGAGACACTCAGCGTATGATGAGCAGGTTCCATTTGCCTATGTTTGATGGCTCATCAAATAGTTCGGCAAAGGCTTGGGTGGAGAAGCTGGACATATACTTCTAGCTCAACCAGATGGCGGAGACGGAGGCCATCAAGGTGGCAGCGCTGCATCTGGATGGCGAGGCCCAGGATTGGTGGTTCCACGGGATGATTACACTCGGGGATTCGACAGTGACCACATATGTCGAGTTCACCCGGAGGTTGATAGAGAGATTTGATCGGAGGGATCCGGAGGAGCACTTTGTTGAGCTGACGAGGCTCAAATAGACCGCGAGTCTGGATACATATGTCTCAGGTTCCTAAGGCTTTCAGTGATGGTGCCAGATCTATCCGTGACACGGATGATTTACATGTTCATTGAGGGGCTAGCAAAGCCGCTTCGGGGATTGGTCAGATCCACTAGACCAACCACACTCCATGACGCAGTTGGCAGGACCCGGGACTTGCAGGATGCCTTACCCAGGACCAGGACGCCTTACCCCCAGAGACAGGCTTTCCAGCCTAAGGGGAAGGATGTGAGGATTCCTCCTCCCAGGGGGAATCAGGGCAAAGGACAGTTGGATGATGATGCCAGGAGGGAGTTGAAGAAGAGGAGGTTGTGTTTCACTTGTCAGGAGCCATGGGCACCAGGACACAGATGTGCTGCTGGTAAAACACACTTTATTGAGGTCTTCTCCGAGAGCAGCGGGGAAGAGGATGAGTATGATGATGTGGAGGCAGGGGGTAGCCATGCAGCGTAGGACCATTTACCACCTCCACCACCAGGAGTCGGAGGTGCAGCCTTTGTACCTACCGAGGTGACCCTTGTAGCATTGCGAGGAGTACCCAAGTATCTGACGCTGCGTGTCCGAGAGACAGTATGGGGGTAGCGAGTATCAGTACTGGTAGACAATGGGGCAACCCACAACTTCATCGATGCACAGATGGTAGAGTGGAGAGGCATACAGATAGAGAGCTTCGATGGGTTTTCAGTGTTGGTCCCAGGAGATTAGACTATGCAGTGTGCCAGATATGTTCCAGAGCTGGCAGTGACGATGGGCACCTACACAGTGACTGACCACTTTTTCGTGGTTAACATACCGGAGACCAATGTGGTATTGGGTGTACAGTGGCTGATCACTCTAGGGAAGGTCACCACAGATTGGGAGGCCTTGGAGATGGAGTGGGATGATAAGAAGACCGGGAAGCATGAGAAGATACGGGGCATGCACACTTACCCACCCCAGACTGTTTCAGCTCACTGGATGGAGGCAGACTTCCGAAAGGGAGACATCGAGTGGGCAGTAGAGCTACGTGCATCAGAGGCAGGGACTACTGGACAGACAGTGCATCCAGAGATACAGACCCTCCTTGACAGGTATGCCACGGTGTTTGGGTAGATACCGCCAGGTTAGCCACCGGATCGGGGATTTGAGCATACGATTGAGCTAGAGCAGGGCATTCAGGTCGTCATTACCGCACCCTATAGGCACCCAAACGCCTATCGGGACAAGATCGAGCGGGCTATCCGCGAGCTGTTAGCTCTTGGACACATTCGGCCTAGCACCAGTCCTTTCGCTTCTTTGATAGTGTTGGTGAAGAAGAAGGACGACACATTGAGGATGTGCATTGATTACAGGGCCCTGAACAAGAAGACCATGAAGAACATGTACCCTATACCTCGGATTGACGAGCTGATGGATGAGTTGAGAGGGGCACAGTTCTTCTCAAAGATTGATTTGAGATCCGGGTACCATCAGATTCGCGTGAGGGAACAAGACATTCCCAAGACCGCTTTCAGGTGCCAGTATGGCCATTTTGAGTTCTTGGTGATGCCTTTCGGGCTAACCAATACACCGGCCACCTTCCAGTCGTGCATGAACCACATCTTCCGCAGTCACCCGAGGAAGTTTGTGCTGGTCTTCTTTGATGAGATATTGATATATAGCAGGACATGGGAGGAGCATCTCCAGCACATAGAGGCAGTGTTGCGTATTTTGGAGGAGCAGCAGTTCTATGCTAAGCTCTCCAAGTGCAAGTTTTGGTTGACGGAGATGCTATACTTGGGACACATTATAGGGGTGGACGGAGTGAGGGTCCACGAGGAGAAGATCAGGGTCGTCAGGGATTGGCCACAGCCGAGAAACGTGACAAAACTTCAGGGGTTTGTGGGTAGCTGCACCTACTATAGGAAGTTCGTCAAGAATTTCTCTAAGCTTGCTGCACCCCTTACAGATCTGACGAAGAAGGGGGCATTCAGTTGGATAGATACAACGTAGTGGGCCTTCAATAGGCTCAAGGAGGTGATGAGCAGCTGTCCAGTGCTTGCATTGCCAGACTTCACGCAGCCATTTGTTCTGGAGTGTGATGCATCAGGAGAGGGTATCGGCGCAGTGTTGATGCAGGGAGGCCACCCTATAGCTTTTGAGAGCCGAAAGCTCCTTCCACATGAGAGGTTGTATGCCATATACAACAAGGAGATGCTGGCCATCATGCATGCATTGGCCAAATTCCGGCAGTACCTTGTAGGTAACAGGTTCAGGGTGAGGACTGACCACAACAGCCTCAGGTTCTTCTTAGAGCAGAAGCAACTACAGGAGAGGCAACAGAAGTGGGTCAGCAAGATCCAGGCCTACGACTTTGACATCGAGTATGTCAAAGGAAAGAACAACGTGGTGGCTAATGCACTTTCATGCAGGCCAGCCACGTTGTCTCTGATGAGTTTGGACGCAGATTGGAGGGCTCGACTTTTGGTGGAGTACTCCAAGGACAGGTTTGCTTGTGAGGTTCTGGATGGACAGGTGACAGATGATAGATGCAGGGTGATGGATGAGATCATCTACTACAGGGATAGAATCTTCTTGACTGAGGGCTCTCAGCTCAAGAAGAAAATATTGCAGGCTTCTCATGATTCACCATTGTCTGGCCACTAGGGGTTTACCAAAACCTACAGGGCCATCAGGGAGAGGTTATCATGGAAGGGCCTCAAGGAGGACATACTCCAGCATGTCAGGGAGTGCGAGGTTTGCCAACGCAACAAGGGGGAGATGAACCATCCAGTAGGTTTGTTGCAGCCTCCTCCCATTTCAGAGGGGAAATGGGAGAGTATTTTGATGGACTTCATCACAGGGTTTCCATGGTGTAGGGCAAGGACTGTATATTCATCGTCGTTGATCGACTGACGAAATATGCACATTTTTTTGCCATATCCGCACATTATACAGCAGCGCAGGTGGCGGAGCTGTTCTTCAGGGATATCTTTAGGTTACATGGTCTTCCCAAGACCATTGTCAGTGACAGGGACAACTGCTTCATGGGCGGATTTTGGCAGGAGCTTTTTCGGCTGGTAGGGACAGAGTTGACATCGAGCACCAACGACCACCCACAGACAGATGGGCAGACAGAGATAGTTAACAAGTGGCTGGAGGGCTACTTGCGTAACTATGTCAGTGGGTAGCAGAGAGCATGGCTGAAGTGGCTGCAACTAGGAGCTACAACAACACACATCACATGTCTATTGGTATGTCTCCGTTCTATGCATTATATGGTTATCATGCTTTATCTTTTGTTGATGTGATGTTTGGTGCCAGCAAGGCTCCGAGAGCCAAGGATTGGATCCAAGAGAGTTAGGACATCCTCCGAGCTCTCAAGGATAACATGGCTATAGCACAGAACCAGCAAAAGCTGTATGCCGACAGGGGTCGGGTGGAGAGACAATTTGATGTGGGGGACTTGGTCTACCTACGTTTGCAGCCATACCAACAGTCGACTCTGAAGCAGAAGGGAGCTGAGAAGCTCAAGCCCCGTTTTTATGGGCCTTACAAGGTGATACGCAGGGTTGGACAGGTTGCCTATGAGTTGTAGCTGCTCCAAGGCAGCAAGATTCATAACATCTTTCACGTATTGTGCCTGAAGAAGGCATTGGGACAGCAAGTGACAATGACAGAGGAGCTTCGGCCTATGGATGATGAGGGGCATTTGGTGCTACAGCCGGAGGCCATTATTGATATTAGGGAGAGGCAGTTGCAGAGTAGGACAGTCCGGGAATTCTTAGTGAGGTGGAAGAATTTGCTGGATGAGGATGCCACTTGGGAGAGTGAGAAGATCTTGCAGCATCCATCACTACAGTTGCTTGGGGTCAAACAACATTTTTCCGGGGGAGACTGTAATATTCCCAATTAGCGATAGCTAATTGGAAATATTAATTTTGATCAATTTTGCCTTATTATAGTCGGAGCATGAATAAAGTGAGTAAAATATTAATTAACTCACCTAGGATAAAACACTTTCCTAAAGTCCACAACGAAATTAAAGGAGTGGGGCCTAGTGGCCAAGTGGACAGCGCAGGAGAGGGATGCAGACCACGTGGGTAGCGTGGGGCCTACCTCACGCAGATGGAAGGGACAGCGTGGGCCAAGGAGCATGTGGAGGAGGTGGGGCCTAGAGAGAGAGAGGCCCAGCGTTATAAAAGGGAGGAAAGCCCCCTCATTTGGTCATTCATGTTTATGCATATTGAGCTAGTCATTTCGACTTGGAGCACGCTGGCTGTTTAGCTTGTTTGCAGTACTGTTCAGTACATCGAGTGTCTCCGTTTGGAGATCCCACCCTCAGACTCGGGAGACTTCGTGTGCTTGCTCGGGTGAGGTATTTCCATCAGCATTTTGTAGGAGGATCGAGGTTTGCATTTGTGGAAGTGCAGAGCATTCAGACACTGCGTAGTCTTGAGAGGGAGGACGCAGTACATCTTGGGGGAGCTCCGGATTGGCATCATTTTGGAGGTTTCAGGCCAGAGGATTGAGCAAGGGGCCAACCCTTGCCTATTGGAGGCATTTGACAGAATGGGAGGCCATATTTTGGAGGATTGCATTTAGCATCAGTGTGGCCCTTGGGAGGATAGCGTAGATCCTCAAGGAAGGCATTTTCGGGGGTCGACCATTTCAAAAACGCAATCTGGGCTTTTCTGGGTATTGTGAGTAGAGGCTGATTCCAAAGTTTCAGCTTTTTCTGAGTAGGGGAGTAGCCCCAAATACTCATTTTGTTCGAGCAGTAGCAATAGCACGACAGCTTTCCAGCAGCTTGGACGCAGAGCAGAGAGCAGCCATTTCCATTGATATTCTAAGAGTATTCCTACACTTGCCTAGTGCAAGTCGACGTGCCATCATTCCGATCACCTCTTGTACTCGTTTCTATTTCTCAGTATAATAAAATGGCTTAGCATTCTCTCTATTTCATGTGTATCTGCTTCATGATCTGTTTCTAGCATTTTATATCTTGTTGTATGCTATGTATTACTATTTATTTCCCTTTCGTGATATTACAGTCTCTGCATTGTCACTGAAGCCTCTGCGCTACTGATGACTCTGCACTGTGCCAACTACACTGCTGCCAACTCTGCTCTGCACTGCTCATATTCTAACGCTACTAATTACTAAATCTGTCACTTTGGCACCTGACTGCACCAACTGTCACTGGTCAATCCTGCTACCGCTGCTATGGGCTCTCGTAGCAAGGAATTGATCCAAGAGGTGGACTCCTCAAGGATCCTGCCAATCCTGTAACTTTCAGGGGCTACAAAACCAAATCACCTCACCTCAACCCTGGAGGTATCTCGGTGATCATGGCAAACTCTTCCTCCAATCTGGAGGACAACCTATCGATCTCTGTGGATGCAGCCTGCTGATCCTGCCTCTCCTCTTTGTCCCTCTTTCTGAGCGGACACTGGGTAGCGTAGTGACCAAGTTCACCACACCTGAAGCACTTGATCTTTGAAACATCCTTCTTTCTTCTGCGCTGCTCCTGCTGTCCCTTTGATGCAAGGGCTGCATTCTCCTCTTCCTTCACCTCTGCGTTTGTTCCACTGCTGCTGCTGCCTTCAAGGTTGCTCTTCACCAAGTCTCGCCTCGACTCTTGTTGCTGCAAATCTGCCCACATCCGATCCCGCTTTGGAAATGTTTCCCTGCCCAAAATATTTTGGACAAACACTTGCCATTCTTCTGAGACAACATTTAGAGGTGTTCGCACCATCTTTGTAGGTTGAGGCGCTGACCCTACAACTGCCTACTGATATCGGACATTTTGAAGCCTGTGGAGAAAGTGGTCTATGCGTTCTCCCTTTCACATACGTGTGCTCAAATTTTCTTCCATATACATCATCTACTGCTCAAAAGATCCCTCTTACAACGTGGCAAGGGAGTCCCACATGTATTTGCCTGTTCCAAGGGCTGCTATGTGAGATACAACATGATCCCAAACTCCATCAAGGATCATCCTCTTTGCCTTGGCCATCTCCTGCTTGTACTTCTTCAATGGATCTGGATCTGTGGGGACAACGACCACGTTATGGATGTAGGTTTTGAGATCAAACTCATCCAGAAGGAAGGAACTCATTACCTTCCAGATCACATAGTTAGATGCTCTGTCTAACTAATCCCGATCTCTCAACCCAACTGATGCCATCTCGCCAAACAAAGTCCAACTCTGCCTCTCACCCTTTGCGCTGCTGTTGACTGGCTCTAAGCACTCCTTGCTGGAGTGAGCAAAACTGCTCTCGGCTATTGCTGCCCTACGTGGAAAAGTAGAATTTCTTGGCTAGAAATTCTCTGAGAACAAAATTCCCTTAGTGTGCTCTTCTTTCCTCCTAACGCTTTTCTACTTTAGCAAACCGCTACAAAAAAATTGCGTCCTAGCTGAAAATCTTCTCTGCGTGGAAACTGCGGCGATGCTCCCTCTGCCTCTGACAAATCTCGATTTGGAAATTTTGTGCTATGCCGACTCACTCAGATACACAAATTCCCTCAAAAGTCTGCCCTGCTAGCCTCTGGACTACGCAACCTCTGAGGTTTCGAGCTGTTGCCTATGTAGTACCTCGAATCACCCTCTTCCCTTTTGCAACTGAGCTCTCTGGCTTCTAATTGCGCTTTGATACCGTGTGAAAATTTGGTTACCCAAATCCTATTGCAACAATTGATGTTAATTCTTCTAATTGTTTAATTAAACGAACAATTTACTTGCAGTTTCGTACGACAAATATCGAATTAAATTCACTGCAGCCTACACAACATAAAATACTGTGGAAAATACAATGCAGGAAAGATAGAAATACACACACAAGTACACCGTTATTTTTGGACAATTTTCCCCAGAAAAACGCAACTTGGGAAAATTGGTGCAGTAGCTAAGGGTTTTAATATTATGCAGTAGTAATCTGAGTACAAATCATTGGATGCCCAAACTGGCTATTCGATACAGAGAAATACTGACGAAAGAGATAGTGAGAAAATCTCACACTATCATGGACAATCTGACACTGATCTGGACTGGAGAGGAGCTGCTCTGTGCAGTGACTGCGTCAACCTATGCTGTCCCTGTGTCACAGCTCTAGCAACTGTGTCACCTCCTCCTTCTGACCTTCTTCTGATTGGAAACTCGACTCTTTGGCCCTCCGGACTCACACCCCGACTTCTGGCACGAGATACCAACTGTCTCCTAGCAAAATAACGTACTCCCTCTGAAGCTCTGTGCTGCCTCTTTTTGGCTCTCAACATCTTCTCTGCCTTGCACTTCCCTGATCTGGAAAACTTCCTCCGGTCTACAATCTCTGCCCCTCACTGCAACGATCTCACTCGATCTGTCTCTAGCAACTCAACATTGCCTCTCTGAGAATTTTATCTTCCAGCAAAATCAATCTCTGCAAATCTCAAGTGTGTTCTCCAAGTGCCCATCGAGCTCCTTCTTATAATCTCTCGTTGACATATCAAATTCCCTCAAAAGTCTGCCCTGCTAGCCTCTGGACTACGCAACCTCTGAGGTTTCGAGCTGTTGCCTATGTAGTACCTCGAATCACCCTCTTCCCTTTTGCAACTGAGCTCTCTGGCTTCTAATTGTGCTTTGATACCGTGTGAAAATTTGGTTACCCAAATCCTATTGCAACAATTGATGTTAATTCTTCTAATTGTTTAATTAAACGAACAATTTACTTGCAGTTTCGTACGACAAATATCGAATTAAATTCACTGCAGCCTACACAACATAAAATACTGTGGAAAATACAATGCAGGAAAGATAGAAATACACACACAAGTACACCGTTATTTTTGGACAATTTTCCCCAGAAAAACGCAACTTGGGAAAATTGGTGTAGTAGCTAAGGGTTTTAATATTATGCAGTAGTAATTTGAGTACAAATCATTGGATGCCCAAACTGGCTATTCGATACAAAGAAATACTGATGAAAGAGATAGTGAGAAAATCTCACACTATCATGGACAATCTGACACTGATCTGGATTGGAGAGGAGCTGCTCTGTGCAGTGACTGCGTCAACCTATGCTGTCCCTGTGTCATAGCTCTAGCAACTGTGTCACCTCCTCCTTCTGACCTTCTTCTGATTGGAAACTCGACTCTTTGGCCCTCCGGACTCACACCTCGACTTCTGGCACGAGATACCAACTGCCTCCTAGCAAAATAACGTACTCCCTTTGAAGCTCTGTGCTGCCTCTTTTTGGCTCTCAACGTCTTCTCTGCCTTGCACTTCCCTGATCTGGAAAACTTCCTCCGGTCTACAATCTCTGCCCCTCACTGCAACGATCTCACTCGATCTGTCTCTAGCAACTCAACATTGCCTCTCTGAGAATTTTATCTTCCAGCAAAATCAATCTCTGCAAATCTCAAGTGTGTTCTCCAAGTGCCCATCGAGCTCCTTCTTATAATCTCTTGTTGACATATCAACGACCAAGATTAGATCTTAATCAATGGCTCAGATTATCTAGGATTTGATCCACGCCTTTATCTAGAAGATTCGCACCCGATTTAATTAATACCCTTTAATTATTCTCATTTACTAAGTTTAGACTTAGGAATACATTAAAAATAATTAATTATTTTAATTAAATCATCTCCAGGTGGAATTTATCCAAACGATTTCTGGGTCTTGGAGAATGCATGTGTCTTAGCCTCTCTGCAAAATTTCGAGGCTAGATCACATCCGATGCTACAAAAATCAACAAGGAGCCCTCTACCCGTCGTTCTGTTCCTCTTGCTTGGCGTGCTCATTCAGCTCACCACTTTGTGTTACTGTATTCTGAGGAGCTTGCATTGCTTCTATCTTTGGTGTCTCCTGCTCCTGAACCTCCATTGTAGAGGGATATGTGCTACAAGACCTCTTGAGAGCCCTTTGCTTCTCAAACCTCACATCCTTGCATAACACTGTTATCCTCAGTGTCAGAATGTAAAACTTGTAGGATTTTGAGGTTTCACTGGACCCCACAAGTATCCCCTTCTCTGCAATAGGTTCTAGCTTTGTCCTCTTTTCTGATGGGACATGGAAATATACCAAACAACCCAAGATGAGAATGTGTGCCAAATCTGGTTCCTTTCTTGTAAAAGCCTCCTCATGTATCAATCTGCTCAACACCTTATGTGGACTTCTATTCTACAAATAAAAAACAATGTTTCAAGCCTCTGCCCAGAAAACCATAGGCAACTCTTGGTTATGTAGCATAGCCTTGGCCGTTTGAATAATGGCCCCATTCTTTTTTGATACCCTCATGTGCACAAAATTCCTTGAAGTCATTCAAGGTGTACTCACCTCCATTGTCAGACTTGAGTGTCTTGATCTTTCTCCTAGTCTATTTTTCTATGAGGGCTTTAAACTCGAACCAACAGAAAACCTCGTCCTTATTCTTCAAGAAGTATATTCAGGTCTTCCTAGAAAATTCATCTACGAAAGTCACATAGTAATGGTATCCACATACGACAATGCTGACATGGGCCCACACAAATCTGAATGAATTAGGTCCAAAACGCCCTTGGCCCTAATATTGTTGCCCGGAATGGTGTTCTTGGCGTACTTTCCCAATGCGCAACCCTTGCGCACGTCATGCTGCTTGACCATGATCTCTAGTAGTCTTGTCACAATCTCCTTGAGCACATTTAGTGCATCATGGTGCAAATGAACCATCCTTCTGTGCCATGACTCCCCCAACTCTAGGTTGTAACTCACCAATGCTTGCGTTGGCTCAAAATGAAGCCTGAATAAATTACCCTTTCAGACACCTATCACCTTGGGTGTCCTGGAATCTTTAGGCTAAATGTACACATTTTCATCCTCAAAGGTCACAATGTAACCCTTGTCTTCTGAGGTTGCAACAAAAATCATATTTTGGTCATTCCCGGGAAATACAACACATCTTCTACCAGCAAGGGTTTACCCGACTCCCTCAGAAACTTGACAGTGCCAATTCCAGCTTCCTTGGCATTGTCCCCAGGTTCTATGTAGAAGTCCATTTCTTTCTCCTTCAAGTTGGTGAAATACTCCATTCTTGTCATGTGTCAAGAAGCCCCACTATCAATACCACACATTCGTGGCTACTGAACTCGAGAGATAGGAAATGAGTGAAAACTCATTTTCAAATTTGGCTACAAATTCATCCACTTCAGCTGTAGCAGCAACCTTATTCTATTTGCCCCTTTTTTTGTTAGGGCATTGGTTGGCAAAGTGTCTTGGCTGGTGACAAGCAAAACATTTTATTTTGCTAGGGTCTTTCTTCTTCTATGCCGTAGAAGTCGACCCATCTCTTGGCCCTTACTTTGCCCTAGGTTTGCCCTTACTGGCTAGGGCAAGATTTTCTTCCTCAAACTTTTTTTTCTGGTCACCACGCTGAGCCCCTTCTCTGATTTCTTGAATGAAATCGTCCCTCATTCTTTCCCAAGTGGGAAGGTGCTCTCGACTCACGATGCATTTCACAAACACATTTGACTGTTTGATGAAGCCATTCAAGGCTATACACACCAGTTCTGGTTTAGGGATTATCTCCCCTGCAACCGCCATCTCATCCCGCAGTTGAGTGATCCTGGTCAAGTCGGAAGCTACGTGCTCACCCTTGGACATTCTTATGCTATGTAGCTGGTCCCTCAGTTCCTTTGTTCAAGTTTGGTAGTCACTCTGGTACAACTTGGTGAGTGCATCCCACATTTCTTTAGCTGTCTTCTTCTTGGATAGATGGAATCAAGTGGTCTTTAACCCCATCAAGAATAATTTTGTGCATCTTCGCTTCTTTCACCTCATGTGGTCTAGGGCTATTGGATTTGAAACTGGTGGAACAACTGTGGTGTTGAAAAAGCTCCACACTTTATTTTCCTTGAGAATGGCTATAATTCGAACCCTCCACTGAAGATAGTTCAAGGACCCTTCCAGTCTGTCTTCATATCAAACGCTGGTAGCCATGTTGGATTAAACCTTAGAAACACTTGTTTGCTGAAGGCTTGAATTCCTTTGAGCTGGTACCTGTATCAAATGCCCTTGGTTTCGTACCTAGAAACTATTGCTCTGATACCATATTCATTTTTTTTCAAACCCATGTCAGATTTTAGTGGCCAATAATATATACCCAGAACGAAAAAAATAATTCCTTCGGATCTGAATTTTATGACATGAAATACACTGGCCTTCTAACTTAGTTGCACAACAGAAATAAAACAATCACAAAACCAAGCACATAAAATTATTTGACACAATTTTACCTTGGAAACCCCAATGTAGGGAAAACTAGCAAATTTGGGCTTCTTATTCAGCTCAGAAAATTTGACTATAGCAAGAGAATACTTCAGAAAACTTCAGCAGCAACTCAGCCCTGCGCAGCCTATTTGATCCAGCTAACTTGTTGTACAGCCATAGAGAAATTTGGCCTGTATGGCCTTGCAATGTTGGACTGTACGACCTAGCCAAAGTCAGCCTGTACAGCCCTATCAATTCGGCCCAGTTTAGCCCTATCAAATTGGCCTAGTTTGACCTTGCTAATTCGTACCTGTTCGGCTTGGAAAATTTGGCTTGTACGGCTGTGAGGAATTTTGACCTGTACATTAAGTAAATTCAGCCTCCTTGCTTACTCACTGCCTGTGAGATGACCCATTCACTGCCCACTCTTGCTGTCAGTTTGATTTCCTGTTTCACTTGTGCCAATCGATCTCTCTCCAACCAGCCTATTTCCCTCTCTATAATTTTCTGACCAGACAAAGTTAGTAATCATTTTGGAGGGGAGTTGCTTACCTTGTGTGGTGCTTTCAACTTAATTATCTGCAATGGTCTAGAGAGATGGAAAAACTCTGGGAACTTCACTTGCAACACATACAATGGGGCAAGTGTGGTTGACTATGTTATTGGGTCACAAAGCCTAATAGAAAGAACAGCTGAAGTTAAGATTGGAGAGCATATTTGGGATTTAAAATCAGATCATAACCCAATTTATATAAAGTTATCCTGGTTAGAAGAAAGACAGAATAGGAGGAAAAGCCAATGTTCTCAACAACCGGCATCAAGGGGCAAAATTCTTCTAACACAAGCAAATTTCACTATCTTCAAAACAATGTTGAGGAGATCAATTCAGAAGGAGAAAATTGGTCCCCAAAGCCTCAACAGCCATGAGTTAACAAATATAATCCAGGGTGCGCTTGAGAAGTGCAAAAGATCAAAAAATAGGAAATCATAATCAAATTGTTTTCCTGTGAATGCATGGTTCGATGACGAATGCAAAATGGCAAGGAGAACCTTGAAAAAGGAAGGAGAGGGGAAGATGAATGTAAAGTTATATAAGCAGATTTTAAAAAAGAAAAAATATGAGTTCATGTAAACAAGGCAGGAAGAGCTGATATATCTAGGCAAGAATAACCCAAAACTTTTTTGGCAAGCACTTCAACCAAGGAAGAAGAAAATTGAAAATCATATTACAGCCAATCAGTGGTTTGACTATGCAAGGGAACTTTATGAAAGAGAAGTAGAGGTTGAGCCTCCTCCTAGGATCAACACATCTACAAAGCTTTTCACAGTACAGGAGGTGGAGGCAGGAATTAAAAAGTTGAAAGCAGGGAAGGCAAGAGACTTGGTTGAACTTCAAGCAGAATATCTAAAGTGGGGAATGAACATTTTGGCACCCCACATCATGGAAATATTCAACAATGTCATTCAGCAAGGGTTCTCAAGGGATTGGACAACTAGTCTAGCAATTCCCCTTTTTAAAAGCGGAGACATTAATAATCCTTCCAACTATAGAACCATTATGATCAATCCGATATTTGCAAAGCTTTTCAGCGGCATGGTAGAGAATAGAATCAGTAAGTGGGCAGAAGTAAAAGAAAAGAGGGCAAAAGGGCAACCAGGTTTTAGGCCGAAGCATTCTACAGTGGATCATGGTATCACGCTGAGACACATTGTTGAAAAGGTTTGGGGGAGCAAAGAAGAAGTATTTTGCTACTTTGTTGATTTCAAAAAGGCATTTGACAAGATCCCTAGAGATAAGTTGTGGCATAGAATGGAAGAACTTGAAATTCCTTTACAATATAGAGTTGTTGTCCATAGGCTTTATGAAGAGGTGAAAGTCAAGATTAGAACTTCAGCAGGCATTTCAGAAAGTTTTAGAAGTGACATCGGAGTCAAGCAAGGTTACCCTTTATCCCCTACCCTTTTTGGTTTATATATTGACAAACTGGAAGAGTGGTTAAATTTGCAAGGTGGGGAGGGTGTTTGATTGGGGGAGTTTGTGATAAAGCTTCTTCTATATGCCGATGATCTTGTGCTGGTTGCTAAATCGGCCCATGGATTGCAGATGCACCTATATGCCCTTGAGCATTTTTGTAAAGCAGTGGGGATGCAAGTCAATACCAGTAAGACCAAGATAATGATTTTCTCTAATAAAAGGAAGCAAAGCCAGCATACGTTCTTCTTTCAAGACAACATTCTTGAAGAAGTAAATGAATACAAGTACCTCGGGATCGATTTCAACAACAAGCTTAATTGGGAGGATTGCAAAAAGAAAAGAATTTAAGGAGGGTGGAAAACATTATATGCACTTCAAAATAGATGTAGAGGGGCAGAGTTATGGGATTGGAACACGATCAAAGTACTTTTTGGACTCCTAGTTTGTCCAGTGATATTATATGGGTGTGAATTGTGGGCTAGAAGCATCTCTGTTTCAAAATGGAAACAAATTGAAAAAATTCAAAAATGCTTGATCATGAGCAAGTTCAAAATAAAAAGTTCAGTTCCCTATGAGATAATGTTGAGTGAAACAGGGGTAGCACCCATTGAAGCAATTGCCATGGTGCGTCTTATAAGGTACCTAAAGAGAATGGAGCAAATGGGAGAAGGTAGATGGCCGAAAGTTATTTTCAATGAAGGTATGAGTGAAAGAAAGAAATCATGGATGAGACAAAACAACAAATGGATGCAAAAATGGAATATTTACTTGAATGCATGTCCCATAATAGCAAGGAATTAAAGAATTTTGTGCTGGAGAAGTTCCGTAAGGGTATATGGGGGAAAGAGTTGGGTAGAAAGAAGAAGTATTATGTTCAGGAATTCAACCCCACTTGTGATCTCCAACAAAAATAATACATTGGAGCTAGCATTCCGTGGAGGGCAAAGGTTCTTATAGCTCAATTAAGAACTAACTCACATCAACTTCGATGTGAAACGGGACGGTGGAAGAGACCTAAAGAAGCTTGGGAAGAAAGGTTATGCACTTTTTGCACCTCTGGGGCAGTGGAATCAGAAAAACATTTCATTTTGGAATGTGACGCTTTCAGAGACATCAGGGACAGTTACCGTTGTATGTTAGCATCAATTCCGTGGCATTGTCTTTTCAGTGATGGAACTGTTATAAGGTTGGGTCAGCTCATCATCAATTTGAGTAAGAAAAGGATTGAATTGCAGAAAGCAAAAAACAAGGAAGTTGGTGGTCCCATAGACTATTTTTAGTCTCGTGGACATTAAAATATCATTCATTCATTCATAAAGTGATGGAGTGCTGAGATTGCATCTCCACACTTGAGATCTATGGTCATGATATAATCTTCCATTGGCCCTTTTAACTTTATAAAAAAATTGGCCAATAAAGTCAAAAAAAGAAATTAATGACTTTATGCCTAAGGTCTACACTTGGGAAATAATTAAATAATTTTTGTGAGGGAACATTTGGGTGATTTATTGCATGTCATGGCACTTGGCCAACGCTGAATCAACTTTCAAGGTACAGTTTCAACAAATTGAGGCATTGTTGATTGCAATGGATGATGCACTGTAGGAGGAGGGTTTGGACTCTCTCAATCCAAGCCCAGTCAACTTGAAGCAAACTAGGTCTCCAAACCTCAAAACCATAGAGGACAATGGGTTCCATGGACTAAATATCTTGGAAGTGACTTTAAAAACATTGTCACTCTATAAGGGCAAGGGAGCCATATGGACGAATAACACTACAATGCAAAAACTTACACAACAAAATAAGACTAAAGTCACTTCATTTTTACACATGAAATTCTCTAGAGCGTATTTCCTATACTAAAGGATTCACCAAAACACTTGCCTATTTTGTTCTATAGTAGCAATAAACTTTCAGGTTACATCACTGCTTGCATGTCAGATGCAGCTTTCTTGGGTCATTTACATCTCAATGCCCAAGGAGCAGGATTTGTTATGGAGTTCACATTTGATTTTTTATCAATTAAATAATCTTTTTGGTCCACCTACTGTTTCTCTTGCGAATTTTTGAGATCATATCCTTTAGGTAAGGCAGACTCTTAAAGTTATTCAGAAGAACATTGTGCTTTTTAGTGTTTATTGAGGACAGTTTACAAGAACATTAAATTAGAGTTGTAGCTGTTGGAAGATGTGTTTTTTGCAAAGTAAATTGAAGTTTTAGTCATGGTCTTTCACTATATTTTACTTCTCAATCCCTATGCAAGTATGATGGTCGTCATTTTTCAACCCTCATCAGATAGATCAGTTTTAAAGGCAGTTGTGTAGGGATTACTATGGATTGTTATCAGGGAAGCAACATGTACGCCCACTAAAAGGAGTATATAGTATCTACTTTCCTGTGAAATGGTAACTATGTGTTTCCAGTTCCAAATTGACAATCAATTAAGGATCTGCATATCAGAACCCAATTCAATTTCCTACAATTTAATAATGAACTTCTGAGCATATGGACACGGCTTAAAGCTTTATTTGGCAGATAATAATGCGTACTCTATATTCTAAAGCAACTAACAGTAACACTGTTATTGAAATCCAATGTAACCTCATACGGAGTCCATTATGATTACTAATAACATATGTTGATACTAAATAACATGACAATGGACAAACTACCTAAAAATATTCAGACTAGCGTCAAAGTAATAACCTAATATCAACTCTATGAAGATTAAAAAATATAAGGAACTGTTGAACAATAGGATAAAGATGGAAGCAATTTGTGGTGTTGTAAATTTAGAGGAGATTTGTACATTAAAGCCTCAATTGCTTATGTAGCAAAGGCATGGGATGTTCAATGGCAGTGATGATGACAAAATGAAGAGGTATCATTTTATCATTCTATATATTAGTTCTTTTTGTTCTTTTTGTGTTCTTTCAAGTGTCATCGCTATGGAATCTGAATGCGTTCATTCAATGTTGTCTCATATAATACCACCTGTGAAACTGTCTCATATAATATCACCTGCGAAATTGAGGCATTTATAATCTCTTATGTTTACCTAGTTGCTGCATATTTGTAGACATGTCAATAGACAAGTTTGCTAGAACGATGTACATACATTCGTATGTGAATGTTAGGCAGAAGCCTCTATTTGGTAGTACTTGATGCGATTCATAATAGTTTGAGTGGTCATTGACGTTGTACCCTTGAACTCTAAACCCTCTTTTCAATATCCTTCATTATACAAAAGAAACAAATATGTATGTGATGTCTTGTAGAATACTTTTGGTCATGTTTCATAATTGCTTTCTTCTACTAGACCACATTTAACTTCAAAAGTATCCCAGGTAATCGCTTTTATCTTGTTTTCCTCCTGTTTACAAGGATAGCCTGTCTATTTTCCATAAATCTCCCTTTTTTTCTGAAGCCTTAGAAAAATACTTTATTTCCCTAGATCATTGCTTGTATCTGTGCCATTATTTCATACCATTTTGAAACAAGATACATAGGAAACAAGTGTACAATAGAGTGCCTTTGAAATGTTCTGCAAGTTATTATAAATCTATCGTTCACTTCTTAGTTGGTGCTTGTGATTGTTTTTTGACATTACAAACTGCCACCTGTTTGGCATGGCCAACACAAATAACTAAACTGTTTCTGCCAAAGACGAGTTGTGCTCATCAGGTTTTATTTATTTTAACCAGACTTCTTCTGGGAAGGTGTCTCATCATGCCAAAAAGTCCTGTTTGATTAACTTAATCGGCCATTTGCAGATGTCTTTATTCAATCCGGATCAGTCAAAGGGTTTCTTATCAAATTATTCGACCATAATTTGTATTCTAAGAAATTTTTAATTTTTTATGATGATCTTAAAATAGAACAATACTGCCATCGATTTCAGCATGAGCTATTGAGCTGCTGTTAAATTGGAGTTCCCCAATAAAACTTCCCTTGCCTTGAGAATAATTGGAGTTTAAAGCTGCTTTTTTTTATCAATCTAGGCAACGTCTTTCAACAGTTTGGATGGCATTGAGAGTTGAATAACTTATTTCATTCTCAAGCTTTTCAAGCAATCGATGTACTAGTTTTGGGGGATTTCTAATTTATTAGCCTTTTCTAACTCTTTAAATCGGCAAAAAACTAATTTACCATCCAGTCTTTATAAATCATCTGTCAGTAACATTCCAAATCATCATGAAATTTGGCTTGATTCTTTTTCTGTTTAAATTGTTCCTTCAGCTTGGATTTCTCATCTAATTCTTTGAGCTCTGCTTGAGTTGGGCAACAAGTTTTGTGGTGTAACTTGTAGTTTCAAATATTTTTAAAAGCTTGTTTTTCTTTTGGCAAAAGAACTTGGTAAGAGCTTGGTGTACTCTGAAATAATGTTCACAAACTTAGGACATTGCATGCAACACAAGCTATTGTGTAGCATGCAGTTATAAAGTCATTGTGATGGCAAATAAAGCAGGTCTTCTCTATTGTATTTCCAGCTCCTTTTTCAAGCATGGCAGAAAGTTCAAAGTACAATAGAGGAACAACTATTGACTTCGATAGGATGTTGGAATTCATTGTAGGCGGGATAAATATTATGACTTCCAATGGATTAGTTATAATTCTCTCTTATCCTAGCTAGTATGGTTTCTACTTGCATTGTTTTCTAGTCTTACTTGAGCATGTCACTCTAGGTGTTGTGCCAACTCCTTTTAGATGCATCCTCAGCATTGGAAATGGTTACTTCTCTAAATCCCTTTTATATGTCTTATATGTCTTATATATATAAGGATTATTGAGAGGGAGACTAATTTCTTTCCCCCCAAAAAAACTGTAAGGATTATATTAGCAAAATCAGTGCCTAGGGCACTGCAGTTTACATCCAGAGTTTCAAGAGCAGCTTTCTCTTGGACCATTCATAAAGTTTCTAATCCTGTCCACTATTTTATACCAGGCTTCTATTACATACATCCAGAGAGAATTCTAAAAATATACAATTTGTTAAACATGTCTAAAATTCTTCAATTTTATACCAAGCTTCTATTACATATATCCAGAGAGAATTCTAAAAGTATAAAATTTGTTAAACATGTCCAAAATTCTACAATTTTATACCAAGCTTCTATTACATACATCCAGCGAATTCTAAAAGTATACAATTTGTTAAACATGTCTAAAATTTTACAACTCTTAGCAGGCATAAACAAAACTGATATCCAAGTCATGAGAGCTAATCATCAATGACTATTATATTATCAGCTAAGGCTACACGGTTCAGGTATGGGAGTCCTGGTGCCATAGATTGTGCAGAGTTGGAAGATGAAATTTGGGCCTACTTGGCTGGGTCTCCTCCTTTTTGGGATTACTTGAATTGAGACTAGTTGGGATTTCACTCTGTAAATTTCCTCGCGGAGCTCCTAGATTTGGATCCTCTGATCAGGCGTAATCTCCAGCAGTGCATCCATTTGGGTTGTCAGCTTGGCGAGTTTTAAACAGAGTGCTGCAATTTCCTTTTGTTTTATGTTTTCCCTTCTCCTATGCCACACAAGGGGGTCTTGCCATGTCTACGGGTGCTGTCAATGATCTTGACAAAATGTGCTTCAATAAAGCTTCTGATGGCTCGAGACAGGTAGGCATAGAAATTCTAGAGGGGAGAAAGGCTAGATTTGTTCGCTGCAGAGGAGAGCAGTGTGGCAAGAAAACGTCCACCTTCACGAACTTCCAGAGTACAGAGTCGTACTTGAACGAGGAGGGGAATTAGGCAGCACAATCTAGTGAAAATGCCATTGAACCATGATGGCTTTGCATGGTCCCTCATGTGAAAATTCAGCTAATCCCAAATCCTATTGCAGCAACTGATGTTAATTCTTCTAATTGTTAATTTACTAAACAGTGTACTTGCAGCTTCCTACGACAAATATTGAATCAAATACACTGCAACCTTCACAAATAAAATACCGTAGAAGAAAAAAAAACATTGGAAGAAATAGATGCACACACAAAATACATCGTTATTTTTGGACCAATGCCCCCAGAAAAACCCAATGTGGGAAAATCAGTGCAACAATTGAAGGTTTTGATATTATGCACTAGTGAAATCTAAGTACACACTATGGATGCTCAAATTGGAAAAAACTAGTGAGGAAATTCCTCACTCCACAGACGAATCTGACACTGACCTCAGCTCAAAATTGAGTTGTCCCTTGCTGCCTCTGCATCACTGTATGCAGTCACTGCATCCCTCCTGCTCGAAACTGCGTTACCTCTCACTGTCTCGTCAGCTGTTGTCTCGAAAATTGATTCTCTCGGCCTCTGGAACCTTTGTGCAGCTTCTGGCACTTAATCTCGCCCTCTCCCAGCAAAACAAAATTTGCCTCTAGAGGGCACCGCATCGCCTCACTATGCCTCTTTGCAAATGTACTTGCCATATTTGGAAATCTTCCTCCGACTTCACTATCTCTGCCCCTCTCTCACTGCTTCGATCTTACTAAATCACTTTCGGCAACACACAATTGCTACTCTGGAAATCGAATGCTCAGCTGATTTGGTGTGTCTTCTCAAGCCCCATCGGCTTCTTCTGATAATCCTCCGTTGAGACTTCAACGACCATGATTAAATCTTAATCAATGGCTAGGATTAACTAGAACTCGATCCATGTACTTTTCCAAAGCATTCTCACCATGACTTAATTAATCATATTCCCTAAGTTTATACTTTAGGAAATATTTAAAAACTAATTAAGTAATCTAATTAAGTCATATTTAGGTGGAATTTCCAGAAACTATTTATGGGTATTGGAGAATACATGTATTCTAGCCTCTCTGCCAAATCTCATGGCTAGAACACATCTGATGCTACAAAAACTAACACTCCCTCTTAGCGAGGAATGTGTTCTAGTACTTTAACTGCCGCCACAATACACTGTCTCTGCACCATCTCCTGTTATGCTGCTGATGCCTGGTTACCGCTGCCCACCAACCATTGCGCAACATTGAAATTTGCTGCATCTGTGCTACTGCTGACCCTGCTGAACTGCTGCCAACACTGCATCTGCACTAAAACTCTGTTGCTGCTGATACTGCAACATCTGCAACTCCCTCTCATCTGCTCCTGCTGCAACTGCAACATCTGCGACTGAGAACTATCCAAAATACTGAACCATTTGTGTTTAGTAAGATGCATCTGTCACTCGAGTCTTGACTGTTACTAGTCTCCGCATTGTCACTAAAGCCTCTGCGCTGTTGCTGACTCTGCACTACTGCAACTCTGCACTGCGCTGTGCAGTATTTGATCGCTTGTAGCCACTACATCTGTCATTCTGGCATCTGACTGCAGCAATTGCCACTGGTCCATCCTGCTACTGCATAACGTGAGCTCCCGTAGCAAGGTATTGATTCAAGAGGTGGACCTCCTCAAGAATCCTGCCAAACTTGTAGCACTCTGGGGCTACAAAACCAAGTCACCACACCTCACTCCTAGAGGGATGTATGCAAACATGGAAAAATCTTGCTCTAGCGTGGAGGACAACCTATCAATCTCGGTTGAAGCTGCTTGTTAGTCCTGCTTCTCCTCCTTGTCCTTCTTCCTCAGAGGGCATTGAGCACTGTAGTGTCCTAGTTCGCCACACCTAAAGCACTTGACCTTCGTCAGCTCCTTCTTTGTTAAAATTGGACAACTAGATCCAAACTCTATGTTGTCATGCTCAGAGGAAGATACCAATATTTATGTTGGGTTCCTCTTTCGGAGAGGTGCAAGATTGATCTAAAGATCATCTTGATCCGATGAGCAGAACATTTATTTTGAATTTATTTTCTAATATATTCAAATATGTGCAGGTCGGCTTTAAGGTTTTGTACCCCAACAAATGTGTCACACAACCCTAGTGATGGATATACATAAAGTCAATGTTGGAGGACATTTCACTCATCTCATCCTCACACATTTCTCTTTCCTTATCTGATTGGTTTGATGACCTTGAAGGCTCTTCTATCGACACGTGGGAAATTTCAGTGACAACTATTTTCTGTTTTCGGTCTAGGGTTTCTGCAGTAGTTTTGACCAGTGTTGACTTTGGTCAACGCAAGGTCAAACGGACCTGAAACTCTCCCTAAGTTTTGATCTTTCAAATCTGCATTTTTTGGCACTATTCCCGAGGCTAGACGTTGACTTTGACTTTGCTGTGTTGATCGAGTTGCTGTTGTTTGCGTTGACCGTTCACTGACATCATTGACTTTTGGGTTGACTTTTGAGTTGACCGTTTTGGCTGTCCTAGAGGGTTGTGTGACATTGCTGGTTGGCTGGCCATATTGAGACTTTGCTGGTTGAAGCATCCTGTTGATTGTTGTAACGCACCAACACACTTATATATTTCTGGCTTGTCTTCTGTCGATCTATTGATATGTTCTATCAGCTTTTTATTTTATTGTTTATGTGATTGTTGACTGATATTGGGATAAAAGTAAAGTTGCATCAAGCATAGAACATCTACGAAAATTTACATGGAATCAGCGCTGAGGTGAAGACAAGCCCTAATTTGTAGCAATCAGCGAAGAAGAAAATGGGTTACATAAACTATGGCTTCAAGGAGGATGACAAATTCACTGGGAAGGATGACTTCCATGCTTGGAAGATGACATTGGATCTTAATTTGGAAGACCAATATGTCATGGACTATGTGCAGGGTAAAATCCAAGATCCTCCATCCTTTGCAACTGTTGCTGTCAAAACAAAGTACAAGAAGGGGGAAATCAAAGCAAAGCTGATGATCAGGGACTCAATTCATAAGAGTCTGGTTGCCTACATCTCTGAGCTGGGCACATCCAAGGAGATGTATGATTAAGTTGGTCCACATGTTCAAGGCCAACAATGTGAATGAAGTCCTATTATTCAAGAACCAATTGAAGAATCTGAAGAAAGGCAGGGATGAGTCTGTTCAATCATATTTTTTGAAGCTGACCGAGATCAGGAATAATCTGCTGGCTATTGGGGAGACAATAGCTGCTCGAGATATGGTACTCACCGCACTTGGAGGGCTCTCATCTGAATGACATGTGTTCAACACTAGCATTCTCAATAATAATGTGATACCTGACTTTGACGAAGTACCATCAAGATGCATTCAAGAAGAGACAAGAATGAAGGAGTATGAAAATGAAGGAAATGCTGCCTACGCTGCTCACTCTAGAAAGAAGAACTTTGGTGGTCCAAAGAACAAAGGAAGAGCAGGGACCCAAGGAAAGAAGGGAAAGTGTTACACTTGTTACAAGCCAGGTCACTATGCTAGAGAATGCCCTTTCAAGAAGGATTCTCCCGATGATGACGACAACAACAACAACCGAAGGAATGGCAATCAAAGGAACAATAGGTTCAAGGGGAAGAGGAAGGCTCCCTCTGGCGGAAATGGTTAACCTTTCAAAAGGTCGAGAAATTCACCTTTCAAAAGGTCGAGAAATTCCAGGTATGAAGAATCAAATGTTGTTGATAAAAGAAATGAATTCATTCTTGTATCTGCCCTCTCTGCTGCATCTCCACCCGACACTATGAATGTCTGGTTGATATATAGTGGTGCCTCAAGGCACATCATTGGGTTCAAAAAAACACTTTCTGATGTGGTTGAGAAGGATATTAATCTGGAAATTATCCTTGGAGACAATGCCACATATCCCGTGAAAGGGAGAGGGATTGTGACCCTCCACTTGTCTCAAGGTCAAGTCCTCCGCTTGCAGGATGTACTCTATGTACCTAATTTGAAGAAGAACCTTGTGTCTATATCGGCCATGGAAGACTAAGGTTTCAATGTGCCATTCATTGATGGGAAGGTGCGCATGTGGAAGAAGAGCTTCAAGGAAACTATCACGATTGGGTTTAGAGTTAATACACTCTACCAGGTTGGAGGAAGTCCACTGGGAGCGATGACATGTGATACTATCCGACAGACTGAACTATGGCACCGAAGGTTTGGACACCTTCACTACAAAGCCCTTCCCGAAGCAAGGAAGGTGGTGACGGGGATGCCCTAGTTCTCAAATAATCATGAAGATGTATGTCAGGGTTGTGCCGAAGGAAAGTATACAAGGGGACCTTTCCCCTCAAGCGCCAGAAAGACATCTGATGTTTTGCAATTGATACATTTTGATCTGTTCGGTACGCTGCCCGTGACATCCTTGGGAGGATGTTTTTATTATATGACATTCATAGATGACTTCTGTCGCAAAACCTGGATATACTTCTTGAAGAAGAAGGATGAGGCTTTCATGTGGTTCCGTACCTTCAAAGCCTTGGTGGAAAATCAGACAGGGAAGAAGATCAAGATATTCAGACTGATAATGGCACTGAATATGAGACAAACAAGTTCAAGAACTTTTGCAGAGAAGCTAGCATCAAGAGGGAGACCACAACTGTCTATACTCCTGAGCAGAATGGCGTTGCTGAACGAAAGATCATGACCATTGTGGAAGCTGCCCGTGCCATGATATGTGACCAGGGTCTACCGAAGTTTCTGAGGGGAGAAGCTGCGAACACTGTTGTGTACATACAAAACCGATGCCCACATTCCGCCTTGGACTCCAAAACTCCCGAAGAGGTTTTCACTAGTAAGAAACCTGACATCTCACATTTTAGAGTTTTTGGATGTCCTATTTATTTTCATGTGTCGAAAGAGAAGAGGACCATGCTAGATGCTTCTGGGAAGAAATGAATGTTTGTGGGCTACAACGAAACTTCGAAGGCCTATAGAGTTTATGTGCCTGGTCAAAGGGAAGTGGAGATATGCCACGATGTCACTTTGGACGAAGATGCTTCCTTGAAGAAAGTAGTCAATCTTTCGAGATCTGAGGAAGATCATGAAGCAAGGCCTGGAAATCAAGAAGAACCGAAGGATGAGACGATGCCCGATGTTGAAGGACCGATGGACTCGATTGATCCACCTCCTTCACTAGGAAAGAGACCATCATGGCTCAGGGACACTCTCGAGGATGCTGAGGGACATATGGCCCCAAGGGGGACATTCCGTGAAAGCAAGAAGCCGAGTAGATACCAAGGGTATCTAGCAGCCATGAGTACTATTGTACAATCTGAGCCTAGATCTTTTGAGGAAGCCATAAAGCATCAAGTCTGGAAGGATGCTCTGCACGAAAAGTACGAGTCCATAATGAAGAATGATGTATGGGATGTGGTTCCAAGACTGGAGGAAAAAACAATTGTCACCTTGAAATGGCTCTACAAGATCAAGCATGGATCTGATGGAAGTGCTGAAAAGTTAAAGGCAAGATTTGTTGCCTTTGGCTTCTCTCAAAAGGAAGGCATAGACTATGATGACATATTTGCACTTGTGGCCTGATATACCACCATTCGATCTATCATAGCCCTTGCTGCTACGTAAGGATGGAGTCTTCATCAAATGGATGTGAAGACCGCATTTCTGCATGGTGTGATAAAGGAAGAGGTCTATGTGGAGCAACCTCTGGGGTTCGAAGTCCAGGATCGGGACACCCATGTCTGCAGGTTGAAGAAAGCCCGCTATGGGTTGAAGCAAGCACCCAGAGCTTGGTACGAGAGGATGGATAGCTACCTGATGACGCTGGGCTTCACTCGTAGTAATGTTGATCCGAACCTTTATTTCAAGGTTGATAAAGAGAAACCTCTCATTCTGGTGCTGTATGTGGACGACCTCTTCCAGACAGGTGCTGACCTTCTCATTCATCAGTGCAAGAGGGAGTTCGCTACTGAGTTCAAGATGAAGGACCTAGGACTGATGCATTCCTTCCTAGCTTTGGAGGTCTGATAGAGACCTGACGAGATTTTCCTTTCTCAAGGAAAATACATTGTGAAGCTTTTGGAAAGATTTGGTATGGTGGACTAGAAGTCCGTGTCGACACAGATGGAGCTCAACTTTAAGAAGTTGAGTGGCAGCGCTGCTGGGCCCGTGTTAGCTAACCCTACTGAGTATCTTCAACTCGTAGTGGCCCTGATGTTCTTAGTGAACACCCATCTGGACGTATGTTTTGCAGTGAACAATTTGAGTCAACATATGGTTGAGTCTCATCACTTTCACTGGGTTGGTGCCAAGAAACTTTTGAGATATCTTCGGGGCACAATAAACCATGGGCTGAGATACACTGCCGAGAGCGTGACACTCCATGGCCATACTGATGCTGATTGGGCTCGCAGTGTGGTGGGCACATCGGGATGCTGCTTCACACTTGGTTCTGCGTCGATATCATGGATGAGTAGGAAGCAGAAGTCAGTAGCTTTGAGCATTGCGGAGGCCGAATACATTGCAACGCGTATGACTTGTTCTGAAGCAGTCTGGTTGTGAAAGCTCTTCAGTGAGTTGTTCGGGCATGTGTTAGATTCCACCGTGATACTCTGTGATAACCATAGTGGGATTCTCTTGTTCGAGAATCACGTGTTCCATGATCGATCCAAACATATTGATATCAGGTACCACTTTATCTGGGATATGGTACAGCGAGGCTCCGTAAGGCTCGATCATATAGGAACTTATGAGTAGGTCGCGGATATTCTCGCAAAGCCCTTGGGGAAGGTCAAGTTCCTAACCTTTTGTGAGAATCTTGGTATCGTGGAACGACCCTATTCTAAGGGTTCTGTTGGACGATGAGCTCTGGGAGCTCTGGGGGGGCTTTGGGGATAACTTCTTGGAGCTATAAGCAACCACAAGGCTAGGCTTGCTGAACCTAGTTGGTGTGCTTCTACCCCATCGTTATGATGATTGAGTTGGTCCACCTCTCATTATCTGTGCCCCGTATGCATCCTACCCATTGAGTTCAGGGCTCATGGGAAGTACCTCTCATTTGGCCAATGAGGTGGGAAAAGCTAGAGACTAGTAGTAAACACGGATGGATGCATCATAGATTGTCGTACTCTCTATCTAGGAGGCACGGTCCAACCACTTGATCTGGGATCAAGTCTAGTGAGGTTTTAGACCTCCTACTGACTTCGGGTCAGATAAACCAACTTCGGGTTGGTATGAGACTCTTTGTGAGTTCTATAGAGGTTTCAGACCTCTGGGCTGAATCTGTCAGCCGGGAATGATGTCTTTGTGACTGACCCACTTCTGTTCTTAAATAAAGAGCCAGCAAAGCAAGTTACGGTGGGATGACACACGATATTGAGTTGCATAGGTGGATGGAGTTCTCCCTAGTTGAGAGGGAGTGTTAAAATTGGACAACTAGGTCCAAACTCCATGTTGTGATGCTCAGATGAAGATACCAATATTTTTGTTGGGTTCGTCTTTCGGAGAGGTGCAAGATCGATCTAAAGATCATCTTGATCCGATGAGCAGAACATTTATTTTGAATTTATTTTCTAATATATTCAAATATGTGTAGGTCGGCTTTAAGGTTTTGTACCCCAGCAAATGTGTCACGCACCCTCAGCGATGGATATAAATAAAGTCAACGTTGGAGGACATTTCACTCATCTCATCCTCGGACATTTCTCTATCCTCATCTGATTGGTTCGATGACCTTGGAGGCTCTTCTCTCGACACGTGGGAAATTTCAGCAGCAACTATTTTCTGTTTTCGGCCTAGGGTTTCTGCAGCAGCTTATACCAGCGTTGACTTTGTTCAACGCAAGGTCAAACGGACTTGAAACTCTCCCTAAATTTCGATCTTTCAAATCCGCTTTTTTTGGCACTATTCTTGAGGCTAGACATTGACTTTGAATTTGTTGCGTTGACCTAGTTGTTGCTGTTGTTTGCGTTGACCGTTGATTGACATCATTGACTTTTGGGTTGACTTTTGAGTTGACCGTTTTGGTTGTCCTAGAGGGTTGTGTGACATTTGTGGTTGGCTGACCATATTGAGACTTTGCTGGTTGAAGCATCCTGTTCACCATCGTAACGCACCAACACACATATTTCTGGCTTGTCTTCTGTTGATCTATTGGTATGTTCTATCAACGTTTTACTTTATTGTTTATGTGATTGCTGACTGATATTGGGATAAAAGTAAAGTTGCATCAAGCATAGAACATCTACGAAAATTTAGATGGAATTAGCGCTGAGGTGAACACAAGCCCTAATTTGTAGCAATCAGCAAATAAGAAAATGGGTTACACAAACTATGGCTTCAAGGAGGATGACAAATTGGCTCGGAAGGATGACTTCCATGCTTGGAAGATGACATTGGATCTTAATTTGGAAGACCAATATGTCATGGACTATGTGCAGGGTAAAATCCAAGATCCTCCATCCACTGCAACTGTTGTTGCCAAAACAAAGTACAAGAAGGGGGAAATCAAAGCAAAGCTGATGATCAGGGACTCAATTCATAAGAGTCTGGTTGCCTACATCTCTGAGTTGGGCACATCCAGGGAGATGTATGATAAGTTGGTCCACATGTTCAAGGCCAATAATGTGAATCAAGTCCTATTATTCAAGAACCAATTGAAGAATATGAAGAAAGGCAGGGATGAGTCTGTTCAATCATATTTTCTGAAGCTGATCGAGATCAGGAACAATCTGCTAGCTATTGGGGAGACAATAGATGATCGAGAGATGGTACTCACCGCACTTGGAGGGCTTTCATCTGAATGACATGTGTTCAACAATACCATTCTCAATAATAACATGATCCCTAACTTTGACGAAGTACTATCGAGATGCGTTCAAGAAGAAACAAGAATGAAGGAGTATGAAAATGAAGGAAATGTTGCCTACATTGGTCACTGTAGAAAGAAGAACTTTGGTGGTCCAAAGAACAAAGGAAGAGCAGGGGCCCAAGGAAAGAAGGGCAAGTGTTACACTTGTCACAAGTCAGGTCACTATGCTAGAGAATGCCCTTTCAAGAAGGATTCTCCTGATGATGATGACAACAACAACAACCAGAGGAATGGCAATCAAAGGAACAACAGGTTCAGGGGGAAGAGGAAGGCTCCCTCCGCGGAAATGGTCAATGTTTCAAAAGGCTCTCACAGTTTTGTAAAAAACTTTACGGTTTGAGAGATATTGATCCATCTTTAAGCCTTATTTTTGCATAATTTTTTTATTTTTTATTTTTTATTTTTTAATTTTTTTTCTTAATTTTTGATTTTTGGCAATTTTGGAAATTCTACCTTCACAGATGCGTAGTGCCAAGGTGTTATGATTTTTCCTAGGGCACTTAAATGATGAATGGATTACATAGTTGAATGCATTTTTATGGGCACATCACAGATCAAGAATCCTTTTTGCATCACAAACTCTAGTTTGGAAGAAAAAGCCAAAAAACTACGTTTTCTATGCTTCTGCCAGTATTTTGACCAGGCGCTACGCATTTGGAGTAAGCTTGGGAAAATCAACTTTTGGAGGCCTGCCCATGTGTCATTTTTCAAAATTCAAGATGTTCTGGAAACTAGACACACAAGGCTAGTTGACCTATCTTCTAGTTTTAGATTTGGAGTCCTAAAAGTCCCTCAAAATTAGTCGCAAAAAGGTGTTACGCATTTGCATAGGATTCTTCAGGACACTTGTCAAGCCTAGAAAAAGTCAGATTTTCGAGGTTTTGTTGTCCTTTGAGCTAGCATTAGAGGAATTGTATTGGTTTTTGCCTCTTATCATGAGGAAACATGTAATTTAATGTGGGGGGCACACACTCCTAGTCTCTAGCTGAATTTGAGGAAATGGTTTTTAACCTCCCTATATTCTAGGAAGTGACTCATCTTATGTAATTATGATGCATTTTGGATGAGATTTCGACCCTATGAGGTTTCATTGTTCATATTTTCTATAAGTAGACTCACTTTAGTCTTTTCTTGGGCTAGATAGTTGTATTTTGCAATGGAGCTATTGTACAAGCCTTTTGGAATGAAATCAAAGATAATGTTGCATAATTTGTGTTGGGAATCTTGTGGTATGCCTTGGAGCATTTGTTCTTTCTCTTTATATTTATCTTATCATGTTGAATGATATGTTTTCTCCTTTCATATACATATTTCTATGTGTTCATCTTGTCAGTCTATAAGCATAAATCATGCCTTTTCATGCTATGTTTTAACAAGATTTACATTATATGTTTATGTTCTTCTAAATGAATGAATTCACCTCAGTGCTCATTCAGATTTTCTATCATTTGATCCTATACACAATGAAAAACTAAACATGCTTTCAAGCTACCTACCTGTCCTCATCCATATTCTCTGCAAATTGACCTAAACCCTAGACCTAGTCTCCTTACTGTCATTCCTATCCAACACAGAAACACCAAACAAAAACCCTATTTACTGAGCTTATATACCTGGCCTAAGATCATTAGATATTCAGTCATTTCAATGACTGCAAAGTGACATTGAGAGAGCCCTCTCTTGTCTTGGTAGGGCTAGCTACTTGACCTAAAGCCTGGTCTGTGGTTACCTTCCTTCACTCCCACTCTCAGCCGTGGGAATTTGGGGGGAGTGATAACATAAGCAATGTGAAAGACAATAGTGAAGGACATATGCAGGGGGTTACAAGGTCGTGGAGGGGCCACAAGCCAACACTACAAAAGGCTACAATCATGAAAGTATGCAAGATCACTAGGCAGGGGATGTTGCACTAGGAATAAGTCGATAGTGGCCAATAGATATAGTAACAACCGATAGGGTTAGGAAGTAAATGCTATACAAAGTGTAAGAGTTTACTAGGTTTTCAGTGGGATTGGAATATGTTAGCCCTGAGAGGAAGAGACGAAGACTTTATTAGTCAATGGTTTGGAAACATAATTTAGTGGGTGTCTCAAAGGACTGATATAGAACCATGATCGGAAGATCTTTGTAGATCTATAAACTAGTAGTTTTCTTGTGGGTGGTAGGAATTAGTACAAGGGCCACAAGGATAGGATGTTCAAAAGAAAGAGGATTCTAGGAAAAATTCTAAAGGGAGCAAGTCTTCGAGGATGATTCTATACCAAGTGGTAGGAAAGGCTTCCTGTTTGGATGGGGCAACCATGGCAGTGGATGTAGTTCGAGAATCTGAGCTAGTTCCAAGCCGCAAGAGTACCTCCCTCACCAAGAGGGAGTGTTAATGTTTGTAGCTCAAATAGGTACTTATGCACATGCCTAAGTGTATAGGCATCCAAAAGTTTCCCAAAGTATCCTTAAGAAACTTTCTCAAGTTTTAATAAGTTGTTATTATAACTTATCCCGAGTCTACCTTTGGAAAAATACATAATTAATTATGTTGGCTGTTGAGCTAAAGAAACTTAGGAAAAGTAAGGTATTTACTTTAGTGATTATGTTTTAATCTCAATTGTTTATCTCAAATAAGACGAGAACTAAAATTGGTCATCAATAACTTTGGAGATTAGGGTTAGGGGTTTTACTTATTGTAAACTTATAAAAGAAAGGTTAAGGAGAGGAAAAACACTAGTCTTTGAAAAATAAATTTCCTTAGGTGACGAGTATAAGAAATTTCCTTAGGCGAGGAGTGTGATACTCTAGTGTGTAGGGTCCAAGGAAGTGCATAAGGGTAGCGCTAAAGATCCAGATCAACCAAGGAGATCAAGGACCAATCTAGGGCATGATCTACTAGATCAAATCCAACGAATTTTGTATCTGTAATTTTCTTAGTTGGGCCATTATCCCAAGAAGAGAGCCCAAGTAAATTTGTATTTAGTGAATAATTGTTGATTGGGAAGAATCCATTTGTCATTGTGATTGAGATTGATTACGTATAATTTTCCTTCCACTAATTGTGTTAAGAATCTACCTCTACATTCATTCAATAGATCTATAATCTACTAGGTCAATGAATTGTTGATGCTAGGTTAAAAAAAAAATAACAACCGATGCCATTTTTATCAAGTCTCATAATAACAATTTATCTTGGGAAACCTATGAGTGCATCGTTCCACAAAGGATTGAATTAGGATGCTCTAATCATGTTATAGCTCAACAATTATGCTCGGATCTTCTAACTCTATATCATCTAGTATCATCAACTATGATAACATCAAGATCATGCAAATACAATACAACTAAGAGCACATACATAAAAGTATTTTCATTAATATGTTTTCAAGACAAATAATTTTTAGAAGGGAAGGCAATGTTATGAACATAAATATCTAGAATAATATAATGAAATAATTTTTAGTTAAATAACAGTTAGTATAATGAAAGGATATGACTATTCATGAAAGGGAAACTTACCTAGGCATAAATACGAGACCCACATTGTATTTCAATAATATCATTTGTATTCAAACATTTATATATATTATTTATTCATCCTTATGGATATTTTTATATTTCAAATATTCTGAATATTTTTTATGTGAGTGAACTTTGTTCGTCCCATTTCATCTTCTCAATATCAGCAACAAAACATTTATAAAATTGCAAATTTCTCCTTGAATCTATTGGAAATCAGCAAATTAGTGACTAGAACTACTTCCAACTCTTCTATACAATTAATAAAAGAAAGAAATTTTACTAGCTCACTATCCAATCAAGCCATATAGTGCAATTTTTGGTCCACATAGGTATGATTTTGTTAGGAAGCATCTGTATAGTTCCTTAGCAAGGTTTGTATAGCCATATGAATTCTATAGTGCCAAAATTTCTTCGAAATGGATAAAAATAGCTTTTGTGGATTGGATTGGAAATTCCACAACCCCAATTCTTCATTTCACAATACGTACAATTGATATTTTGTCATTGATGTCAAAGAAAAGGCCAGCCATGGTCAAATCCAGATGGTTGAGAGGTTGTCATTGATGTCAAGCCAAGTTGACTGAGCAAGGAGTCAATGTGTCAAAGATTAAGGTCCAAAGGAAACACAACAAACTCAATTCCCACAAGGATTTCACCACGTTGATTATATCCCCAAAGCATTAATAGATATGGAATATGAAAATAACATGTTTGTATACTTTAATCCTCCATCTTGGACTGAAGCCTTAACTGCTCCAAATATAGCGTAATATATAGGAACTTTATTAGAATTGGCTTCTCATGAAAAATATGGATGTGTTAAAAAATTAGAAGGATTTTGAATTGGAGATGAATTATGGCAGAGGCTTCATCACACTTTCTGTGATGTCATCCTTGAACCTTTCCAAAGAAGGAGTTGATGAGGAGTTAAGGGAATCCATGGCTATAGTTGTGTTGACGGTGCTGGAAATCCATCAACCAGAGTGGTCTCCCTGATGTGAAGTCCCATTTAGACCTCACACCGTTTGGAGTAGGAGGCCCATTTGGAGTATCATCCCAACCACCATAACTCTAAGATTTTCCTTGGCTGCAATGAATCACATAAGAGAGAATGCACATAACCTTTGAAATCAACAAGTAAGTTGACATTGTGAAACATTGATTGCATTGTGTAAAAGGAGGCTTTCACCAGAGGGAAGTAAGAGTGAGTCTCTAGAAGGAAAATAATAGTATTATACTAAGAGAGGCACATGAGAGCAAGGAAATATTTGTTAGTTATCTAGCAAAATAGTTCACATAGACACAATGAAAATTAAAGCAAACACAACACAACTTCAACAAGATAAGTACTAAAGCCAATGAAGTAGTTCAATTTCCTTAGTACATATGAACGAAACATATACCACAAACATCTAAAGCATAATCTTACAATATTCATGGTACATGCATGAAAATGTGTTGGCTCAACGAGCTTTTGATTATTAGGTGAAACAAGTATGTAGTTACAACGATGAAGGACTAGCTCCAATAGTGGAACATTAAGCCACTTCTTGCTTCTCCAAAGAATGATATTCTCTCCTATGCCAAGATAGAGAAGCCAATGCCAACTCTCCAAAGGATAAGCCTTCAAAATCCATTTGATTGAGTTATGAGGGTGTATTTATAACAAGAGGGATGACCTTTCATATCCCCTATGACTCTTGAGTTACCCTCATGACTCTTGGAATTATAATGTGACCTTTGGACTTCCTTATGACTTTTGGACCTTTTCCTAAAGGATCTTTTGTTTATATATGACTATGTGATTTTCCATATTCCACATATGACTCTTGGACTTCCACACATTACATTTTTTCCTTTCCTTTTCATAATAACATCATTACATCCAAAAATGATGTGGCAACACATAGGAACACACATGACATTGTGGTGGCACCGGTACAAGTCATAACTTGAAAATGATGATATGGACTCCATGATGAAGTGGCAATGACAAGTTGTTCCTCTTGCTACTTTTTCTTCAATCTTTATGAGAAGTCCATACAATACTTTATCTTCATGAAATATCTACTTTTTTATTCTTCTTCACCCTCCAAGGGGTTGAAAATAAGGATTCTTCATTATGATCTTGATCTTCCAACTTCTATTTCAAGCTATTGCCCTTTCATCTTCTTGTTCAATGATCAACATGTATCTATCACTTCGTAAGTGTATTTTAGCATTGTCTCCTTCTCCTTCTCTTCGATAATCACCCTATCATGTTAAGATATAATACATGCAACTGAAAATAAATCATGATAAGGTGACATCAGTCTCGAAAACTCCTAGTATAGCTTGCTTCATGAAAATAAATTAGTGAGTCGAAACTAGGTACTGGATAGGGAAGAAGGCTTAGGGATTACACAATGCATAGTTCCAGAGGCTAGGAGTGAGGTATTGATGCTTTTTCTCTGTGCAATGCGCAACACTAGAGGCCCATCAAGCAAGACTGTGCAATTGAGGGTCACGGTGAGGTAGGATTTCCCACTATAACTAAGTAATGTGCAGTTCAAGAGAGAGAGAGGGCCAAAGGATTACAAAGTTGCATATTTCAAGAAGGCAGGGAGATAGACTTCTGCTTGAAACTGCGTAATGCGCAGAAGGAGACTAGTTGGGAGGCGAGATTATGCAGTCCTAGAGGTCAAGAGGGAGTTCTTGGGAGCTATGACTATGCAATGTGTAGTTCATGGAGGGAGAGACTGCATATTGTGAATTTCTAGGAGGAACAAGTGCATGCTTGAAGCTTGCAATTGCACAATGCATATTTCAAGAGGGCAGAATGAGCTCAAATTGGTCGGGCATGAGTTTTTTTGGAATTTGGATAAGTGTGGGACCACTGAGTCAGAAATGAAACCAAGGTTGGACTTCAACATGATCGCACACTCAACAGATTCAACGAAACAACATTAAACACTCAACACTCATAATCAACATGATCCCCTTGATGTGACAACAAAACAAGACTCTCTTCCAAGTGCAGCACATAGGATACACTTTGCGGCAACAATGACAACACTAGTATGACATTGCATGAAACTTTGGGAATGACTCTAATACTTGTATGTATGATATATACGACACATTGGTACCAGAGATTCCTCTTGAAATGAACCATAACTTTGCTTTTATAATGTGCGACACATCCCATGCCAAAAAAAAATACTCATGAAAGTAAGAGAAAATTCCAAACGACCCTTGCAAAGACTTAAAGATGGTGGAAGTGACACATTCCAAAGTGAAGATAACATGAAATTGACACTTATTAAAGTAAATGCAAGAAACAATGACAATTGTGAATGTGAAAATGACACTTGCGAAAACAAAGGTGCACCAGAGTAAAAGTTGAGAAAACTCACCAAAATAGAAGTACAATTGCAATCGAAGTGAGAAAGACTGTCCATAGAGAGTGCACATGAATTGTCAATACATATTGCGCATTACATTGTGGTTATGGATTGTGCATTCAATGTCACTAGTGATTATGTAAGACTTACCTTCAAGAGTTGCACAATGCTTATCTAAGCTTGCATATAAATATGCATGTTTGTGAATTCATCGAAGACGGAACATGTGTAAGCAAATGAATTTGAAAATTAGAAGAAGACTCAACACTTTACAAAACATCAAATTACCATGAAGTGACCATAGAATGATAGATCACAAGATCTTAAGTAGGCTCCAAAATTTGAGTGTAAGAAAAAAATTGGAGGGTGTTTATCGCAACGAAAACACTTGGCTACAAACTGAAAGAAATCCAACTTCTCTATTTAGGTTTTATCCTTAAGTGCAAGATATCAGTGTTTCAAGAAGTATTGATTCGTTGTGAAGATTATCCCCGCTTTTCTACTTATCCTAGATAAAGATATAGTCTCCTCCATTCCTTACTTAGGTTCAAACACACCAACATAAGAGTAGTCACACATCAATTGTTTCAATAGGGGAGAAGCTAATAAGTATACCAAGCATTTGATATTCATAGTTAAGCACATTCCCTGGTGTTTCTCCCCTGCGAACGATCTTGTTTAGTACTTGTTGGAGTCACCTCAAGGAAACACAAGCATTGCTTCGTTGCCACCAACTTGTTCAGTACCCTGGCGAAGTTGCTTGCTTCACCTTTATGCACAAGAAGCCTTTCTCTTCTTCACCTCTATATTTTGTTACTAATAGAATGCACAAAGACACTTATTTATTTTGATGGTGGAAGAGGGATCCTGAATTATTGAGAGCAGAAGAGGTTGGTTTCTTTTTTAAGGGTTTTGAAAGATAACCGAAGTTAATATGTTGATTCAAAGTTTTTTCCTTTCCCTTCTCTACTTGGATGAGTCGACATGTTGAAACACCATTAACACAAGGTTGAGTTAGAATGAAGATCCTAATAAAAATACGGACTTTGTATTTCAACCAAAAGATTTCCATCTAGAACAAATCGTGTTTTCTATTCAGACATGATAGTTTTTAATCATATATGAACCCTAAACAAAGAAGAGGATGACAGAATAGTCAAGCATTGTTTGTCATCATAAATTCCGTTTTCAAGTTTTTCCACATTGTCTTTTGAGCTAAAAGGAACGCTTTCATGCAGAGTCTTATTAAACAAACATGAAAGAAAATACACGACAAAGAACTAGTAAGCAACACGCAAGACAAAAATAAGAAAATAAAACAAATACAAAGACTAGATGGAAAAAAAGTGCAGGATGAGTATGCAAAGGAAACGAGGATGCAACTAAACATACTCCTAACCTAACCAGCTATAAGGTTAGGCCTAAGTGTAATTAAAATTCCAATGTAGCCACTGTCACTGCTCTCGACCTGCATACACGAAGATACCAACGATTAAAACATGTATAAAATAATGTGCAACATAAAAGATAAGAACATGAATAGCTTGCACAATAGATGGAAGGTCTTTGCTAAAGGCAGAAAGATGTGTAATGAAAAATAACCTTAACTAACTGGAAACCTTCCCATTTTGATGAGAACAATAGTCATACAAACCTCGAATGCTTCTCATGAACGTACCTTCATCTGTATTCTCCATCTTAGCAAGCTTCAAGAAAGATCAAAGCTTATTATTAGAAAATGGACTTGCTAAGTATGATGTTTCAAACCAATCATATATTTGGTTGTGAAATCCAAAACAATTCTTTTGAAACCATTAAAATTATTGAGTGAATGAACTTTCAATTAACGCACTCATATTATAAGGAGAATCGATAGGATCAATCGATGTAGGACAACTATCATCATACGTACAAATAGGAAAATGATTCATCGAGTGACAGTTGTTAGGACTAGTGTTATGCCCAGATTGATGAATTAGCATATGAGATTCTTGATTCTCCTTGGTTTCCTTTGTGCCCAATTCCATACCCGACCAGTAATACAAAATCTTGAGGAATTAGAAACATTTTTTGGCCTTGTAAATCCCGTAAACCCTTTGAAATAATATCTGCCAAAAGGTTAGAAGGGTATGTCAAATCAAATCTAGAATCCATGTCAACATGAGGGTCTTAATCCACCGAATGATTCAAGACTTGAATGCTGCTCAAAAGAATTGATTGGGATAGAACCAAAATGATTAATTTAATAAAATTCATGATGAATATTAGGAGTTGATTGTTTACCAAAGAACTTAACCGATATGAATCCTTCAACCAATGTTGATATTTATCTTGACAATCAGAATGGTTGGATTCATACTCTGGGCATGCATGAAGGATATACATTCCAAACCTGAATTCGATACAAGATATTTGCATGGGGATGTATTAAATAAAGCATTCTATTTTATCTGATCAGAAACCAAATCTTGAAAGTTATAAAAAATGTATCTAAAATACTGAAAATATCTCAAGAAATATTTTTCATCGAGTGAAACAATATGAAGGAAATAATTTTGCGAGGAAATACAGATCTGACATGGTTTGAGAATCTCACCAAGATTGCAAGAACCTAACATAACCATCAACGAAAGTTGAAGTGCCTTGACTTCCTAAAAAGTTCTAGAACTTTGAAAAGATAGATAACTACATTTTGAGGATTGAGTCCGACTGCAAATTTCATGTGGACAATTTTTATTAGTTAAATTAACAAGATCATTATTATCTAGATGGAAACCATATGCATCACTAGTTTGCTCATATTTTTCAACTTCAACAAATAGATTAATCAAGTCATAAGATTCTTCTAATCACAAATCTATATATGTATGAATCGAAGAAAATCATGAGCAAACTTATTTGAAGGGTTGTCCTCATGTAAAACAAGAGATGATAAGGGATGGAATCGATGCTCTATGATTTGATTGTTTCTTCTACATCATGGATAATCTCACTATCATGTGCCATTTCAAGATTAAATCTTCAAACTGTGAATCCAGAGAGCATGGCATATTTTCATTACAAGAAATATGACAGAAGGAATAGTGAGATGAGGAGGAATATGTGTTCATAAGAGAATCTTCTTTGACCGAATAAGATTTAAAATCTAAATATTTCGAAACAAAATCTTCTTGAGAGACCAAAAGATCAGTTGGTGCACTTGGGCTTCCATCATCATATATGTCAATGGAGTCATCCTCATCAGAATGATGGCTTCCCAAGACTTCAGAGCGATTAAGAAAATTGATTTCATTTGATTGATTACCAGATTCAATATTAGCCAAGAATGAGGAAACGCCATCTTCACATGGAGGACTTTGAAAACGAGAAGAAAGATTGAAACTTAATCTTCACCTTCTTGCTCCTCTACCTGTGAAATGTGACTACCTTGCACCTCTTCAATGATTGTATTTGGAAGAGATTGATCATGCAAATAAAGGGACAAGGGATCATGAGAAAGAGATGATAGAGGATAATGGGTATTCATATCATATTGAAGTATGAAGTTATGAGCGTTAATATCATGTTGTGGAATGGAGGGTTTAGTATCTGTCTTAGGCCCCATAAACCATTCCAAATTTTCCTCCATTGAATTATGAGAAATGGATGAAGGTTGAAGAGATGAATCATCCATTTGATTTTTAAATTTCCCAATTTTATTATTATCACCAGGAGGCACCCAAATTAGTACTGGAAAGGGAGGACAAGGAAAAAAAGGAATAGTAGGTTCCTCCTTTAAAAGTAGAGGTGTCTCATGATTCACAAAAGTTGGGGAAATAGAAATATTAGGGGGTTCGGGCTTACCATGTAAAGAGATATGAACCAAACGCTCAAAATTTTGTTTAAAGAAACCCGAATTTGTATCTTCTTCAGGAAATTCATAACATAGGTGAAGGAATAAATTAGAAAAATCCTCAATTGACTTGCCAAGGTTCATTCTTAGTTGATTAATCATTTTAATAACATTTCGGTAATCATACTTATTGAAGGCTAAATGAATCTTCTTGATGAAGTGTTCAAAATAATGAATGGAAGAGGGTGGTAGGGTATGACACTTAAATTGACCTTCAAGTGTGAGGAAGAAAAGAACAAAAGCCACATCTTCACAATCGATTTCATAATATTCACGAAACTTAAGAAACAAAGATGCATGCTTGACTATGGATGTATCACCCTCACCATCAAACTTGAATTGAGACAAGTCATAAAGAGGTCCATCGAGGATAAAACGTTTACCATTGGATCTATTGGAAAAATGACCCCGGAGTATGATTTGGGGAAGATCCATTTAAGATAAGAGGTTCAAAACATAATTAATAGGCATAACTTTTCATTTGGGCCTCCTTTTAGTGCCAACTATTGACGGTGCTGGAAATTCGTCAATCAAGGGTGTCTCCTCAATGTGAAGTCTCAATTAGACATCACCTTGTTTGGAGTAGGAGCCCCATACGGAGTATCAACCTGACCACCATAAATCTAAGATTTGCCTTGGCTGCAATGAATCACATAAGAGAGTATCCACATAACCTTTGAAATCAACAAGTTGACATTGTGAAACACCAATTGCTATGTGTAAAAGGAGGATTTCATGAGAGAGAAGTAAGAGCGAGTCTCTAGAAAGAAAGTAATAGTACTATCCTAAGACATGCACATGAGAGAAAGCAAATATTCATTAGTTATCTAGCGAAATAGTTCACATAGACACAACAGACATTAAAGAAAATACAACACACATTCAACAAGATAAGTACCAAATCCAATGAAGTAGTTCAATTTCCTGAAGTACATTTGAACGAAACAGATACTGCAAACATCTAAAGAATAGACTTACAATATTCACAATACATGCATGAAAATGTGTTGGCTCGGTGAGCGTATGATTATTAGGTGAAATATCATAGTACACGGTTACAATGGCGAGCCACTAGCTCCAATAGTGGAACACTAAGTCACTTCTTGCTTCTCCAAAGAATGATCTTCTCTCCTATGCCAAGGTAGAGAAGCCAAGGATAGATCTCTAAAAGCTAAGCCTCAAAAATCCATTTGCTTGAGTTATGAGGGTGTATTTATAACAAGAGGGATGACCTTTCATATCCCTTATGAATCTTGAGTCACCCTCAGGATTCTTGGACTTCTAATGTGACCTTTGGAATTATATGACTTTTGGACTTTTTCGTAAAGAGTATTTTGTCCATATATGACCATGTGACTTTTCATATTCCACATATGACTCTTGGACTTCCACACATTACATTTTTTCCTTTCCTTTTGATAATTACATCATTACATCCACAAATGATGTGTTAAGACACATGAACACACATGACATTGTAATGGAACTGATACAATTCAACTTAACAATGATGATATTGAATCCATGATGAAGTAGCAATGCCAAGTTGTTCCTGCTGCTGCTTTATATTCAATCTTCATGAGAAGTCCATACTGTACTTCATATTCATGAAATATCTACATTGTTCTTTTTCTTCACTCTCCAAGGGGCTGAAAATAATGAGTCTTCATTATGATCTTGATCTTCCAACTTCTGTCGCAATATATTGTCCTTCATCTTCTTGTTCAATGATCAACCTGCCTATACTGCTTCATAAGTGTCTTTTAGAAAATTATCCTTTTCCTTATCTTTGATCATCATCTTGTCATGTCAATATATAGTACCTACAACTGAAAATCACTCATGACAAGACCACATCAGTCCAGAAAAATCATAGTCTAGCTTGGTTCATGAAAATCACTGATTGAGTCGGAACTGGGTACTGGAAAGGGAAGAAGGCTCAAAGATTGTGTAGTGTGTAGTTCTAGAGGCTAGAAGTGAGGTATTGATGCTTGTGTCTGCGCAATTCACAACACTGGAGGCCCAGGATACAAGATTGTGCAGTTGAGGGTCACAGTGAGGCGAGCTTTCCCAATGTAAATGCACAATGCGCAGTTCAGGAGAGAGCGAGGGCCATAGGATTTTGCAGTTTTGTAGTTCAAGAAGGTAGGGAGACAAATTTTTTCTTGCAACCGCACAATGCACAAAAGGAGCTAGTTGGGAGGAAGGATTGTGCAATATTGGAGGTTATAAGGCAGTTATTGGGAGCTGTGACTATGCAATGTGTAGTCCTTGGAGGCAGAGACTGCGATTTGTGCAGTTCTAGCAGGAAAGGGTGCATTCTTAATGCTTGCAACTACACAATCCACTGTTCAAGAGGGAAGAGTGAGCTCAAGTTGGCCAGGCATGAGACTTTTCAAAATTTTACAAAGTGTGGGATCAATGAGGCAGAGATGAAACCAAGGTTGGACTCGAACATGATCACACACTCTGCAAATTCGATGACACAACATTAAACACTCAGTGCTCAGAATCAACATGATCCCGTTGATGCGACAACAAAACAATAATCTCCTCCAAGTGCGACACTTAGGGTACACGTTGCAACGAAAATGATGACACTAGTACAACAATGCATGAAACTTTGGGAATGAGTCTAATACTTGTCTATATGATAGATATGACCCATTGGTACGAATTTTTCCTCTTGAAATGAACCATAACTCCACTTATACAACATGTGATACTTCCCATGCCAAAAAAGGTCACTTACAAAAGTAAGAGAAAAGTTCAAACGACACTTGCAAAGGCTTATTGAAAGTGAAAGTGACACATGTCAGAGCGAAGATAACATGAAAAATACACTTATTAAAGTAAATGCAAGAAAAAATGACAGTTGCGAAAATAAAGCTGTGATAGAGCGACAATTGAGAAACTCACAGCAATAGAAGTGCAATTGCAATCAAAGTGAGGAAGATTGTTCATGGAGAGTGAAAACTATTTGTCGATATGTATTGTGTAGTACATTGGGCTTATGGATTGTGCAACCACTGTCATTAGTATTTGCATAGTCACTGTCACTAGTGATTGTGCAATACTTACCTTCAAGAGTTGCACAATTCCGATCTAAGCTTGCATAGAAATATGTTTATTTGTGAATTCATCAAAGACAGAACATGTGTGAGCAAGCGAATTTTCCACTTAGAAGAAGACTCAATGCTTTAAAAAACATTAGATGACCACAAAGTGATTATGGAACGAAAAATAACAAGATCCTCAGCAGGCTCCAAAATTCAAGTGTAAGCCAAATTTTGGAGGGCGTTTGTCACAATGACAAGAAGTTGTAGTCACCTTAATCCTTTTACTAACCAAGGAGCCGTGAATGTTTTTCATATCAGGAACCATCTTAGACCATCTATCGTAATTATTGTATCCAGTGAGGATTTCATTTCCAACAATTATGGTATTAATTCTGGTTGTAGGATAGTGTGATAAAACATTGTGTTTAACCCATCTTCAACATTCAATATGTTGGAAGCAATGGTCGAAATCTCCTCATTCTTCACAATTATTACAATAGAGAGACTTGAGTTTTCTAACACAATAGAAATAAAAGCAATATTTAAAATATGTATTACTTAAATTTATTGATACAAAGATTCATAGTTTTGGTTATTGGGTTATTTTTCCATGCCAATAATCCCAATGTTCTTGAATTTGGAAGTGAATTTGTAGTGGATTTCAATTAAACATGACGCACTACCATGTTAACATGAAATAAACTAGTGTAGAACATTTGATGTTAAGGCATTATAATGAAATTGGCAATGTTGGAAATGATAAGTGATCTTGGAATGGCACACGAAGTGACGTGAACATTCACTCGTTCGACCACATATATACTTCACCTTAAGAGGCTAATGAGTAGTAGATTAGCTGAGATAAGAGGGTGATATCTACAGTGATATGAGGTGAATTGGATAATAAGTTCTCTGTGGTGAAATTTTTTCCAGGTAGAAGATGTGAGGTATTTTGAGGAGAAATTAATGGTTTGGTGAAGTTTAGAGGAATTTTTGTGCACATTTTTTTGAGGCTCCTTAGGCTTGGATACTAGAGTTCCCCGTCTCTATACACTGTCGGCCCAATTTCTAGCTTCAAGCAGATCAAGAGTCGCACAATTTCTAGCCTTCAATTTTGAATTAAAATATTCTTATCTTTCACAGAGGGGATATTATATTGAATCTTTCAACAAAGTAAACCAGGATATATTCTACATGCATATGCAGTTTGGGAATAACTTAAACGATCATTTTGGAAAGGGTTTTGAACATTATTTATAAGAAACTCACGTGGGAAGAAGCTATATTTGGCACTCAAGAGAAATGTGTTGACCTTTACAGTGTTGATGCCAAAGTATTCCGCTGGAAGACAATAATATATTTATCTCCTTCACATGTGTAAGAAAATGTTCTACAAAAACAAAGTAATGTTCATGTATAGGATCAGAGCACACATTGCTTTCAAAAGGTTGAAGAAAGACAGGTGGAACTTATTGATTCAGTAAAGACATAGGATACTCTTGTGAAGGAAGAAATGTGATTATGATGAAACTTGAATATTTTTTGTTTGATAATGATTCATTGAAGAAGAAATTGATGACAAAATTCATACTAAACCAGAGTTGGGTTGGTGCCCATTAAATTTTGCTGAGTTGGTGATCAACTAGGAGATTGGTGTCTCCTATGAGTTGGTTCCCATTAAATTTTGCTGATTTGGTGATCAAATAGGAGATTGGTGTCTCCTATGAGTTGGTGCCCATGAAATCACTCATTTGGTGCTCAGTTAAGGGATTGATGTATCTCATTGGACGATACTTATGAAAGTTTCATTTGGTTTTGATAAAAAATGATTATACTCTTAATATTAAAAAAATGTTCTTTTAGTTATAATTTTTTAATGTTCATGTGTTCATTTTAGAATTATTATTAGAGTGAATTATTAATAAAAAATTAGTTAATAGAAAAAATATTGATTCCCCCCACCTCTCAATATTTCCAACAATTAGTATTAAAATAGGTTCCTTCAGTCACATCCTAATAGCTAGAAGGAAGATCCGCATAAGCGAGTAGATGGCAAGGTCAAGAAAACAATCTTCCAAGTGTTCAAAGGAAGTCCCTCCAATGGTATATTGTCAAAATATTCTAAAAATGTTGATGAAATTTTTATTTTCCCATCTCCCTTGTTTGATGAAACAAAGTATGATTTTTGGATAGTTAAAATGAGGCACTATTTGATGAGTTTTGGTTGTGAAGTATGGGAATCATTTGTTACTGGAAGCACAACTACAAAGATATCAAAAGAATACAACAAAAAAGCAATGAAAGCAATCTTGAGTATTCTATAAAATTTTGTAAAATCAAGGCGGGTCAATGTTTTTTAGCCAAAGTATTTGGGAAAGACTACAAATAAATATGGAGAATATGTGTTTATGTTTGTTGAGCCAAAACCAAAGTATGTGGAACAAGAACACAAAAATGATTAAGAATCAAAGGAGATAGATGAAGGCACCAAAAGATGAAAGGATATGACAATGAAGAAGACTTTGAATTACAGGGTGAAGTAGACCTTAAAGAAAAACTTATGGCTACTCTAGAAGAAATGAATAGATTGAGAAAAGAAAATAAAGAACCTAATAAGTAGATGCAAGATGTTGAAGAAAATAACCATGACCTTGATGGTACAAAATAGGTTATGTCCCTGACAACCCACCTAGAAGAAGCAAAGAAAAAAAAGAAGTAATGAAGGTCCAGTTGATGAAGGGGGAAGAAGTTTGTGAGAAGCTTGAAGAAGAGATTGTCTCATTGAGAAATGAAGTTGACAATCTATGAAAGAGTCTGAAGAGTTCTCAATCATTGGATGAGATACTTAGCGATCATAGATCACCATTTGAAAAAAGAGGACTTGGTTATAAGGTAAATCTCCACGCAAAAAAGAAGAAGCTTCAAATCTCCAAATGATAAATTAGAAGAAAGACTTAAAAGTGATGTCATTGTTCTTCAAAGGCCAAATCACAATGATATCCAAAAGAATGTTGCAAGTCCTACTTTTTCAAAAAGTTAGGTTGACGCCCTCAAGGAATCTTCTCTCTATGAAAGTAATAGTGAGAATCAACCAAGGATTGAACCTCCTCCAAGGCAAACCAATTTCAGGAAACTATCAAGGGAATTTTTTTCATCCAGTTATCAGACCATATTCCTTGGATATTTTTTTCATGCACTAATTTCAGTCATAAAGCAATAAATTGTAGAGCATACTACATGAATAATTATAAAGGTTATCATCAAAATCATAGAAATAAGTTTACAGGAAGACAAGATAGAGTCCCTAACAGTTATGAAAGTATAAATTACAACTCAGTTGCTCCATTATTCAAGTTCAATATAAAATGCTATCAATGTCACAATTTTGGAAATAAAACATGATTCTGCAGAAGTGGCATGAAGTGGGATCCTAAGCAAATAAAAGAACAAAAGTTATCTGAAAAAACATACAAAAGTTTGGAGAAGAAAACAGGTTGGACAAGGAAATGAACTTTCATTGAGTCCTCTAGGAACTTGTTCAAGTCGTTGATTGGTTATATGCTTAAGAAAGAAATCTATTATTCCTTAATATTTATAAATTGAGATTTTGCCTTAGAAATTTGAAGGAGCTCTATGTTTTTCACAAGGGAACATACATTAAGGTACCTAATTTTATGTCATCAAATTGCTAAAAAGGAGCTCTACATGGTAGTATCTTTGATGAAAACCAAGAATACATCAAGCAATGGCTACAAGAGTTGGAGAGAAATTTTTAGTGATTTTGACAAAGCAAGTACCATTATCCCTATTCAAAGAAAATATATTGGGATGGAATGGGATGTATGAGAATTCCCCTATGCATTCTTCAAATGAAGAGTACAACCTTGAAGGATTATTCTAATAGCAACATAGATTATTCTAGTGTTGCAAATATCTATTATTCATGTTCTATTTCACAAAATAATTCTTTGCAACAAAACACATATGCATCAAATGGCCACCAACAAGATAATGTTCATACAAGGAGCTCTTCCAAGCAGTTGTTAGTTCAATGTGCAACTGCAATATCTAAATGCAAACTAGAATTGACCTCACATATAATCACAAAATTGAGAGATATTGTCAATTCAAGGAAACTCAATGGAAAGAATTGTAATTTACATGGTGGAGGGTCTTGTTGCACGAATAAAATATTAAGGAAAATGGTTATACAAGGCTTTGAATTGTAAAGAATCACCAAGATCTGATAGTTTTTTTTGCCATGCAGATATTATTTGATGTTTGTCCATATTTCAAATTTGGTTCAATGGTGGCCAAAAGTGTAATTTGTGAAACATTAACAGATGAGCATAAGGTTCATATGCTAGATTTTGATGTTGGGCGGGGCAGTTGGTACATAAGCCTCTTAAAGGCCCTTGCGAAAAGGCCAAGTGAGCCTCCACATTTGTGCATAATTGTAGTAAATGATCCTGAATTTATACGACATATTGTTAGAGAATTGGATATTGTAGGAAGGTGGCATGAACAATATGCATAATCCAATGGCGTTTCCTTACAATTTATATTGATTACAGAAAAGGTTGGATATGTCCAACCAGGGATACTTATATAAATCCATATTAGGTTCTAGTATTCAAATTTGCACTTCAACTGCATCGCATTCCCGATGAAAGTGTGTCTAAGGGATTATTGCTCTGTGTTTTACATTTGGGTATAATATGATGATGATTTATTCTAATGAAGCTAAAAATAACTATAATCAATATAAAATTGTGCTAGATTCTTCCAATTGTTAGTTTGTGTAGCAACAGACAAGTGTTTTAGTCTCAGATGATGTCTAACTAAGGAACACGAGATCTCCAAAACCTAGAAAATATTTCGCAAGATAAGACTCAGAGACAGATTAATTAGATTAATTAGTCACAATTTAATTATTTCCTAAGTCTAACTTAGGAAAAGTGGTAAATTATAGTTAATTAATTAAGGAAGATCAATTTTTCTCTAGTGGATTTTATTGATGAATTCAAGGTGATCTTAGCCATTGTTTGAGATGTAGTCGTGGCCATTGAGACTCCAACAAAAGATTATAAGAGAAATTCGAAGGGATTGGAGATGGGATTAATATGAGTTAAATAGTTTGACTACCCAACTGTAGGTATTCAACAAAGGGAACAACTGAAGCTAGGGAAAACATTAAAGTGAGGGTTGCAACAAATATTTGGGAGCATAGGTTCAAGAGGAAGATTTCCTTAGTATTTCCATTGTCTGAGTGACATGAATGATGAGGTCGCGTTTTCTATAGAGGAGGAAAAATACAACAGTGCGAGTAATCAAAATTCCAAATGTGAGTTTCCAAAGGAAGCCACATCTTCGTTTTTATTGGATAGATCAATGTCTTGTTAAAAGTGCTAGAAATACATCCACCAAGGGGGTCTCCCCGATGTGAATCCCCAATTAGACCTCACATTGTTTGGAGAGGAATCCCATCCAAAATAAGGCGTGACTATCATTTTCTTAAAGATATGCCTTGGATTTAGCTGTTATCACAAGAGAGAAGCACACGTGATTTTGAATGAGCTAGCAAGTGTGCCTTGCGAATGTTTGATTACAAATGTGTAGGGGGCGGTAGCCTCCCGCTCTGAGCCAATGCCCCAGGAAATTTGTTTTTTATGCGAACCCAATAATATTTGAGCAAACCCAAGGATGGGGGGTGAACCCAAAGATGGTGGGTGGACCTACCATGGTTTTATGCATGGGTTTTTCACATGGTTTTTGGCATGATGGTTTTCTTCCCATGGTATTTTGTAGATCTGGTCAAGGGAACTACAATTATGTTCTAATACAGGGTTAGTGGATTGGTGTTTATGAATGCTTCAACATGTATATATATGTATTGTAACATTGAAAGGAACATAATGAAAAATTAATCTGGTAGTCCCTATTTTGGGATCCAGGGGAAATATTTGTGTATATTTGTTTCATGTTCTCGCCATTATATATTTTTATGTTTTAAGAATTCTTTTGAAGGTAATTTATGTACAGGGTTAAAACCTACAATATGTATAAAGGTTCTCTTATTGTGGAGGAGAAAATGAAGTGAGTCTCTAAGGGAGAAGTAATAGTATTAACCTGATGGAGAACACATGAAAGAGAAATTTTCGTCTAACATAAAGCGAAACAGTTCACAAGGATGTGGCGATCATTATAAATATAACAACGCATTTCCAATAAGAAGCTTTAAAGTCACCGAAATAGTTCAATTTCTCCTATACTGATGAAAGAAAACATGAACCATAAACATTCAAAGAATAGTCTTAGAAACATTCATAATCCATGTGTGAAAAAGTGTTGGCCTAGAAGGCTTCAGTATTAAGAAAAAGTCCCAAGATACATAAATATAGTGAAAACCACTAGCTCCAATAGTGGAGCGTTAGAGCCACTACTTGCTCCCAAAACATACTAACTTTGTCTCTCTAATGCCTTGTGGGGGAAGCCGAGGTTAAAAGTCCTTTACAAGAGAAATTAGGATCTATTTATAACTTGAGGCATGACCTTTCACATCTTCATGACTCTTGACTTTCTAACTTCTAGTGACATTTGGACTTCTACAACCTTTGGAATTCCAATTGACTTTTGGAATTACATATGACTTTTGGTATTACATGTCCTTTGCACTTCCATGACTCTTTAGTTCATACATGACTCTTGTTCTTCCACTTATTTTTTTTACAATGATTACAATAATACATCATGACTTCCACATCATCGTGTGATGAGAGTGTGACATGTCACTATCTTTGATGACTGGGACTAATAGTGACTGATGACATGGAACTTCTCTAGTGGTGACATGGCTGCCACTTGTGTCTTCATTCTTCATGTTACTTCGATCATTAATGACTTCACCCTCCAAAGGGTCTTTAACAAAATGGAGTCTTTGGGTTGCTTTGATCATCAAGATTCAAGTGTGTTCGTTGTTCTTTCCATGCTTACTTTATTTTTTCTCTTTGCCCGATCTTCCATGTGTGTGATTGCCATGTTGTTCCTGAAACACATGTTGTTGCAATCACTCGTGAAAAGAAACCATAAACCTGAAAATATCATATTATACAATGTTTAATGCATATTTTCTATTCTTTCCTTTTCAATGCGCTTGAAAGGGGCAAAAGGAGATTCTATGTGCATAAGCACACTTTGAAAGGATGAAGGGCTGAGAGGACGAGGATTCAGGGCTTCAACATGCACTCATGCGCTCAAGGGAGGGAGAAAATCAAGGCAAGGAACATGATGCAATTCTGAAGGACAAAGGGCAAGGCTTCGGGCTTCACAAGTGCGTTGTGTGCTCAAGCGACAAATGGAGGGTGTAGAGCGCCCTCCTGAAGGCTGAAGGATGAGGCTTCGTGCCTTTGGAGTGTTCTCATGTTCTCAATAAACCAAATGGGGGCACATGGCGCACTCCTAAAGGCTGAAGGGTGAGGCTTCGTGCCTTTGGAGTTCACTCATGTGCTTAAGAGGCCAAGGAGGGTGTATGGTGCAAGTCTGAAGGTTGAAGGAAAAAGCTTTGTTCCTTCAGAGTGTGCTCATGCTCTCGAAGAGGGTGCATTCCTTTGGGTCGAAGTAGTTCTCTAAAAGAGGGCGCATTCCTTCAGGTGGAAGGACTGCGCTCAAGGAGGGAAGATTCCTTCAGGTCGAAGGAGTGCTCTCAAGGAGGGTATATTCCTTTAGGTTGAAGGAGTGCTCTCAAGGAGTGTGCATTCCTTCAGGTCGAATGAGTGCTCTCAAAGGAAGGCTTGGTTTTTGAAGAGAAAAATTCAGAAAAAGGAAGGGGAAAGATGGATTAAGGAGTGTGATTTTTGCTCTTGGAGGGCGCATGGTGCACTTCTGAACAATGAAGAATCCCCGATCAAGGCTTCATAGTGCTCTCATGTGCTCTTGGCCTCAACGGGTTTGACTTGAAACCAAAGATTTGTCTAAGTCTGAGAGATATGAAAAGGGGTGATCATGATGATTTTTAGACAAAAAGCAATGTGCGACACATACTCATCGAGAAAACTTATAAAATATTGAACAATGATAGTTATACATCAAAATTTCACTTTGCATGCATTCCCCAAGTACAACGAGTGAAGTGTGAGTGAATGTGACCCAAAAGTGTCGTTTTACAACAACAAAGATGTTACGACCATGAGATGCACCTAAATATGTTCTAATCAATGCGACGACACTTGGACCTCTCAAGAACAATTGAAACACATAAAATAGCATGAGATGATATTTTATGATCAACGTTACACATTAGATACAATGGTGATAGTAGGCTCCAAAATTTGAATATAGTGAAATTTTTGGAGGGTGTTATAACAATGATAACACTTGGTGACATATTAGGTGAACTTCAACTTCTCTTTCTAGGAATAACTTTCAGTTGAGGGTCAGACTTTCAGGAAGTATTGATTACCTCGATTTCCCATTTTCGATCCAGTTTTATACATAACATCTCACTTTTCTCTACTTGATTTAACACACAAAAAATATATACCATATCATAATTGTTTCAATACAGGAAAGGGTAATGTGTGTGGCAAGTTTATGATATTCAGAGTATGATTTTTCATCTCTGGTGTTTCTCCACTTCCAGCAGGCCTGGAAAATACCCCGACAACATCATTTCAGGAGGACAAACGTTGCTTCCCTGCTAGCAGGCCTAGATAATACCCCGACAGAGTCACTTCAGGAGGACAAATGTTGCTTCGCTACCAACAGGCCTGGACATTAACTCGGTGAAGTCGCTTGCTTCACCTTCTTGCATAGGAATATTTTCTCTTCTCACCCTTTATTTATTTATTTTAGTCTAACTTTTCATTGGAACTTATTATTTTCAATGGGAGGAAGACAAATCCCAACTTATTGGGAGTAGAGGAGGTTGCCCCTTCATAGAATTATTTTAAGACCTTTGATATTGGCTTGCTCACTTTATATTTTCCCCTTATCCCCTCTCTACTAAATTGGACAAGAATTAACACACAAGTAGATTTATACCAAGTTGAGTAGCTTAGATACTAGCATAAGCATGTATTTAATAGGTTCCCTCAAGGTTCTCCTATTGGACGAATCATATTTTCCATCTGTACTTAGCACAACCTATGGAATTTTCCCCAAAAAAGAAGGAGAACAACAGAGAGCCAAGTGTTTTTGTTGTCACACTTTTCTTTTATTACACTACAAAGTATTTTGTGCGATGCACTCTTTCACAAAGGTATTATTAAGAAAACAAGCAAGAAAATACATAAAAATGCAAAAGAAGAAATAAGAGACAAAGAAAATGCATAATGAAGCCAAAAACATCATAAAAAAAATAGATGCAAATACTAGATGGAGAGTAGGAAAGAAGGTGGTTGTAATGAAATAGGAACTAAATGCAACTAAGCCTACTCCTAACCTAACTAGTTAAAAGGTCAGGGATAAGTGTAATGTTATTTGCAGTGAAGCCATCGTAATTGCTCCTGGCCTATAATCACAAATATCCGAGCAGTAAAAGTTGACATAATACGATGTGCATTAGAAAATATAAGAACATTAATATCTTGCATAAAAGATAAAAGGTCTTTGTTAGATGTAGAGAGATGTGTCATGTCACCTAACTTTACCCAACCTTCCACCTTAGCTTTTTGATGAAAAACATAAGCAAACGAACATTAATGGATCCTTGTCTCCTTGTGAATGTACCTGCACTTGTATTGTCTTCCTTAGAAAATATCAAGAGAGATCGGAACTTGAGTTTAGAAAATAGGCTTGCTAAGTAAGATGCTACCAGTTGATGATATATTGGAACATGAGATTAGAAACATTCCTTTTGAAGATCCTGAGATTTTTGTAATGATAAATTTTCAATTGATGTCATAGAATCAGGATGGGAGTCTCATAAGGGAAAATGAATCCGACCAGGTTCCGAAAGCTTGTGAAGATAGTGAGGGTCTGACATAACCATCAACGGAGGCTGAAGAGCTTCAACTACTTGACAAGTATCTGAAAATTGAGAAGATAGACCATAAGGATCACTCAATGTAAAACAACTGTCATGAGATATACTAGTGGGAAAATGATCAATTGGATGATAGTTGTTAGAACAAGAACCATGATCAGATGGACTGATTAAAACACAGGACTCTTGATCATTAAACAACAAGGATAAATCAATTTAAACAACTTGGAAAATGCTTCAAACAAAAGAATCGTCTTCCTCATATGTTGAATGTGGAAAATTGTTTTCTTCTAACTTGTGACAAACCAGACTAGAATCATAATCATTGAAAGAATGAAAAAGGAATGTCAGTATGGAAAACACAGGAAACCAATCAATATGAAATGGGTGAAAAAGAGGAACTTGATTAAAAAAATAACATAATCATTCACTAACACTCAAGAGGAGATCTGGTAGCATTATAACATCCACAAGAAGGACTAGGAGCTGATTATTTTCAAAAGTATTTGATAGGTATTGATATTTTGGTCGATGATATTATTTAAAATGATTAGCTTCATAGCTCTATATATTCATGGAAGGTATACACTCCAAACCAAAGTTAGATTCAAGAGATTTTCATGAAGATAAGTTAACTAAAACAAAATTTTCAATCTGATCAGAAACTGAATCTTGAAAGTGAGAAGAGTTATGTCCAAAATACCATAATTCTTTCAAGAAGGAATTTACATCCAATGAAACCATGCAAAGGAAATAATTTTGCGATGATATCCAAATCTGATTTAGTTCGGGGCCTTACCAGATTCGTGAGAACCTAACATAACCATCAACTGAAATTGAAGTGCCTTAACTCCCTGATGAGCCCCAGAACTTTCAATAATTGTAGAATTACGTTTTGAATATGGATTCAAATTATGCATGGTATGTGGACAACTACCATCAATAATTGAAACAAGATCACTAGTATCAAGTTGGAAACCATCTACATTACTAATTTGATCAAAATTTACATCGTTACCAAACAAATTACCCAAGTTATAAATTTCTTCTAATTGCACCTCTGAGGGTGAATAGATTGAAAAAATTTCATGAGTAACTTGTACTAAGGAATTCTCCTCACACAACACTGGAAATGATAAGGAATGCCATGAATACTTGATGATTTTAGTACTTTCCTCTTCATTGTGAATGATCTCACCACCATGTGTCAATTCAAAATCCAACTCATTAAATAAAGTATCCCCATCACAAGTTGATGCCTTAAAAAATGTGGAACACAAGGGATAGTTAGGTGAAGAGGTAGTTTCAATAAAAACACATTCACTAACCGACTTAGATTCAAGAAATAAATCTTTCAAAACAAAGTTTTCTTGAGAAAATGAAAGATCGGTAGGTGCACTTGCGAAACTATCATTACATACAATAATGGAGTCAATATCAGTAGAATGAGGGTTGTCCAATACTTCATACTGATTAAGCAAGTTAACTCTATTTAATCCATCACCGAGATTCTTAGATTCATAATCAGCTAAGGATGGAAGAACATTAACTTGACATGGAGGATTTTGAAAAAGAAAAGAAAGGTCAAGAGAATCCTCACCTTCCTACTCCTCTAACTATGAAGAATGACTACCTTGCTCCTGATCATTGTTTAGATTTCGAAGAGATTGATAAAGTGGATCGAGGGGCAAGGGATCATGAGAAAGAGGTGATAGAGGATGACAAGAATCAAAATCAGATTCAAGGCTACATTTCTGAGTGTTAATACCATTTGGTGGAATGGAGGGATTAATATTCACCACAGGCTTCATGAACCATTTCAAATTATCCTCACTTAGATCTAGATCACGGGAAATGGATGATGGTTGAGAAGATGGATTAGGAATTTGATTTGCAGATTTCCCATCTTAAACATTATCACAAGGAGGCACCCAAATCGATACTGGAAATGGAGAAGGATAAGGAACAAAAGGAACAATAGGATCCTCCTCTGAGATTGGGGGTGTCTCACAATTTCCAAAATTTGGCAGAATAAGAAATATAAAGGTTTGTATTCAAAATGATTCAAAGAATCCCGAACCAAATGTTCAAAATTTTTCTTAAAGAAATCCCAATCCATATCCTCTCCAGGAAACTCATAACATAAGTGAAGGAATATGTTAGAAAAATCCTCAATTGATTCATCAAGATCCATTATAAGCCGATTGATTCTTTTATAAACATCTCGGTAATCATACTAATCAAACACTTGATGAATCTCCTTAATAAATTGTCGAAAAGAATGAATGGAAATGTATGGTAAGGCCTGACACCATTGATTAACATGAAATTCAAGAGTGGGGGTGAAAAAACAAACATACCATCTTCATCATCAAGTTCAAGAGATTTACAAAACCCAAGAAAATCATTTATGTGCTTGGATAGAAATGTAACACCCTCACCACCAAACTTGAATTGAGAAAAGGAATGAACGAGTTCCACAAAGATTGAAATTTTACCAGGAGGTAGGTAAGAAAAACACTCTGGGATTATGATTTGGGAAAGAGTCATTTAAGATAAGATATTCAAATCGACTCAATGGGAACAACTTGGCATTTGGCCCTCCTTCTAGTGCCAACTATTGACGGTGTTGGAAATCCATCAACCAAGGGGTCTCCCTGATGTGAAGAGTCAATTAGACCTCACATCATTTGGAGTAGGATCCCCATCTAGAATACAACCCGACTGTCATTTTCTTAAAGATATTCCTTGGCTTTAGTCGTTAGAATGAGAGAGAAGTGCACATGTGATTTTTAATGAGCCAACAAGTGTGCCTTGTGAATTTTTAATTATAGATATATCAAGGTTCTCTTATCGTGGAGGGGAAAATGATGTGAGTATGTAAGAGAGAAGTAATAGTACTACCATAATGGAGACACATGTGAAAGAGAAAGGTTCATATAACATCAAGTGAAATAGTTCAAAAGCATGCGACGATCATTATAAACATAACAACACGTTTCCAACAAGAAGCTCCAAAGTCACCAAAATTGTTTATTTACTCCAGTATTGATGAAATCAAACATGAACTATAAACATTCAAAGAATATTCTTAGAAACATTCACTATCCATGTGTGAAAACATGCTATCATGGAAGGCTTCAATATTAAGCAAGAGTCCCAAGATACATAAATACAATGAACACCACTAACTCCAATATGGAGCGTTAGAGTCACTACTTGCTCCCCAAAAGTACTAACTTTGTCTCTCTAATGCCTTGTGTGCGAAGCCAAGGTTAAAATTCCTTTACATGAGAAATGAGGATTTATTTATAACTTGAGGCATGAACTTTCACATCCTCATGGATCTTGACTTTCTAACTTCTAGTGACGTTTGGAATTATACAACCTTTGGAATTCCAAATAACTTTTGGAATGACATATGAATTTTGGTATTATATGTCCTTTGGACTTCCATGCCTCTTTATTTCATATATGACTCTTGGTCTTCCACTTATTTTTCATTAAAATGATTACAATAATACATCATGACTTCCACATCATCGCGTGATGAGAATGTGACATGTCACTATCTTTGATGACTAGGACTAATAATGACTGATAACATGGACCTTCTCCAGTGGTGACATGGCTTCCACTTGTGTCTTCATTCTTCATGTTACTTCGACCGTTGATGACTTCACCCTCCAAAGGTTCTTTAATCAAATGGAGTCTTTGGGGTGCTTTGATCATCAAGATTCAAGTGTGTTCTTTTTTTTCCATGCTTCCTTTGTTTGTTCTCTTTGCTCGATCTTCCACGTGTGTGCTTGCCATGTTTCTCCTGAAACACTTTTTGTTTCAATCACTCATGACAAGCAACTAGAAACCTAAAAATATCCTATCCTACCATGTTTAATGTAGATTTTTTGTTCATTCCTTTTCAATGTGCTCAAAATGGGCAAAAGGATCTTCTGGTCACATAGACACACTTTGAAAGGCTAAAGGGATGAGAGTAGGAGGCTTTATGGCTTTTTCATGCGCTCAAGGGGGGGAGACAATAAATGTAGGGTGCATGACGAAAGTCGAAAGGACGAACGAGAATAATTCAGGCTTCCCAAGCGTGATGTGCACTCAAGGGAGAGATGGAGTGTGCACACCACACTCTTGAAGGCTGAAGGATGAGGCTTTGTACCTTCTAAGTGCACTCATGTTCTCAAGAAACCAATGGGTGGCACATGGAGCACTCCCAAAGGTTGAAGGGTGAGGCTTCATGCCTTCGTAGTTTGCTCATGTGCTCAAGAGGCCAAGGAGGGCGCAAGAGGAAAGTTTGAAGGTAGAAGGAGAAAGCTTAGTACCTTTAGAGTGTGTTCATGCGCTCAAGGAGGTCACATTCCTTTGGGTCAAAGTAGTTCTCTCAAAGAGTGTGCATTCCTTTAGTTCAAAGGAATGCGTTCAAGGAGGGCGCATTCCATTAGGTTGAAGGAGTGTGCCCGAAGGCTTTGTTTTTGAAGGGCATAGTTTGGAATAAGTAAGGGGAAAGATGGATTAGAAATTGCACTTTGTGCTCTTGGAGGGCGCATGGCGCACTTTCTAACAACGCAGGATCCTCGATCAAGGCCTCAATGGGTTTGCTTTGAAGCCAAAGATTTGTCTAAGTATGGGATATAGGAAAAGGGGAAAACATGATGAATTTTAGACATAAAGACATGTGCGACACATACCAACTCATTGATAAAATTTAGGCAAGCTTGAAAAATGATAATTATACATCAAAATTCCACTTTTCATGCATTCCTCAAGTACAACGAGTTAAGTGTGTGCAACTGCGGCACAAAAGTGTCGTTTTACAACAAAAAGATGTTACGACCATGAAATGCACCTAAAGATGTTATAATAAATTTGACAACACTTGAGACCATTCAAGAGCACTCGAAACAGATCGAATATCATGAGACATCATTTTATGAGCAAGGCGACACATTATATATGATGGTGATAGTAGGGTCCAAAATTTGAATGTAGTGAAAATTTTGGAGGGTGTTGTAGCAGCGACAACATGTCCTGACGATAGAGTGATTTGATTTCAGAGGTAGAGGGAGGTAGGACGACACACTTGGAGGTGATTCCAGGGTTGTATTATTTTCCTACAACCATATATGTGCATTTCTGAAGGAAGTGTGAATTCCAAACAGGGGTGTGAGTGACTAGGAGAGGGCCAATTTAGTTGCAGAGGCAGACATGAGTGTTTTATAGAGATTTTGGCAGTATAATTCTAGAGGTTTGCCAATTGGGAAACCAGTTGTAATATTAATCTCAAATTGATACATAATAATAAAACCCTCATTTGTTGGATCGAGTTTCCCTTCAAGGTTTTTCCAGGGACAATTGTCAAAAAACAACGATGCCAATTTTTGTGTAGTGCGCATCTATTTCTCAGTTTCGTATTTTATATTTACACAACATTTTTATTATGAAGAATACATAATTTATTTAATCGTTATTTGTCGAATAATAATTCATAAGACAAATAAACTGCTAACAATTAGAAGATTAAATTCTAGTTGTTGTATTCAAGGAATCTTCACACAAATGAATTATGTGAACTTTCCTTATTGCATGCATTATTTGTAGGTGGAAATTGTTGATCCTTAACTTTTATCTTTGGGTTTGAGTTTTGATGGCCAAAAATAACACTTTTACACCAAGATATATGAATTTATGGGCAGGAAATTAGACCATTAACTTCTCCTTTATTTTTCTCTTAAGGCCTTATGATCACCCAAAAAATCAAAGAGTGGTCATCTTGTACATCAAAAGGAGATAACATAAATAGGGGGAGCACATGTCAACAAGTATTGTAAAGATGCAGTCAAAGGGAGAGATAGTGACAAGGGGAGTCACCCTATTTTCCATTAATGTCAAAGGGGGAGAAAGATCTGTTGGTCTAAGGTTGTCATTGATGTCAATATTCAGATCAATATTCTTGTATAGTCCTAATAACCCACATCATGCAGACCTCGTATAAAGATGTACTTGCTCATAATGACAAGTCCCTCTTGTTTGATAAGGATGTTATTAATGAAGATGTCAAGCTATTAATGATTCCATTATGATGTCAAGCCACTAAGAAAAAGTCTTGTCCTAGATGACTATTGATCATAATGATGAGCTTGAACTAACCATGAAGACAACACAACTTCATGTATCCTTGTTCTTGATGAAGAAGCCCTTGCTGTTCTAATCACCTTCTGTACTAAAAATTTAAGATCATTCACAAAGAAAAATAAAATTAGGAACCTTGGAGTCATCCTATCAATATGGGACCTATACCATCTTGTAGAGTATATTTTTACCTTTCTAACAAGCTATTATACGCCTCCTCACTCCTTCTAGATTATGAGAAATTGAATTTATAAGTTAGAAAAATTACTATTTTTGCCTAGCCGACTTGAGCCGACTTGTGTAGGCTTGTACTCCTTCACCCAACAGACGTGTCTCTTCATCTTAGGTCAAAACCTATATAAATATGACGTCCAACACTCATTTTTTATCATCAATTCGGTGAATATTTTAGATAAGAACCACAGGAGCAGATAGGAGGCGGAGGACCTCAATATTTATTGTTTGAGTCGGTTTTGTGATGAAGATTGAACATGGTATCAGAGATTAGAATAAGGTCGAGGAGGACTTGATATCCCTATTTTTGGAGGACAGATCTGAGTGAAATTTAGTCCAGATTTACAGTCATTTTAAAGGCTCGGATTTAGACTTGTGGCAACTTGGATGACTAAGGCTTGAGGCCTTGTCTCAGTAATTCAGATTGACAGTAGCTCATACACTTGTGGAAGCAACCTATGGACAAAAATAGAAGCTTAAACTTGTAGTATTTGAGGAAGAAGCCCAAACCTGTAGCATTTGAGAAGCTCAAACCTTAAGATCTGTTGTGCTTGAATATGTGGTAGAATAGTCTCTTAGGCCTGTGGCACACAAGAATTTTAGATCTGTAAACAAAATTGTAGTATAAAATATTCAGTGGTTTAGAACAATCTATTGGTCAAATTTTTGAACAAGACTGAAACTCGGGCAACCACTAGTGGACATACTAGTAGGACAACTGAAGAATAGCCTAGAAAAGGTTCAACACAAATCTGTTGCTACTCAGTTACTTTAGAACAGTGATAATTGAACTATTACAAACTGCACCTGTGACAAATTTAGAGAAGCTAAACCTCGGATCTGTGGTAGCCACCTAAGGAGAGACAGTCACATGAACGGTCCTATTTGAGGAGCTCAAATCTATGATAGAAGCATAACAACTCGGACCTGTGGAAAGATTAAATCTCGGACATGTGGAGATAATATACCTCAGAGCTATGGTGAATAGAACTATGATTTGTTTGGAAATATAAATCAGTCTATTGACAGAGTTATTTTGGAGCAGACCTTGGGAAGAAGACTTGTGACTTGATCAACTTTCTATACTTGAACTTGTGAACAAACTTGTAGTGTCTTGGATAGGTGACACTTGAGGAATTTTAGACTTTTGTTGAGAAGCATACTCCACCATATATCTTGAGTAGATCTAGAAAAATTCAACTTGAAGTAGTTGTTGAAGGAGCATTGATTCTTGGAGCCATCTAAAGGCATCTTGAAGGTTTATTGAAGATATCTTATTGAAGGATCCTTGAAGTCTTGTTGAAACAACTTGTTGGAAGAGCATTGATGACTTAAGAGTCTTGGAGCATCTCTAGTATTGTTGGAGCTTGGAGGTCTCTTGAAGTCCAATGCGTAGATTTTGGAAGACTTGTTGATAAGTGCAAACCCGAGAAACTTATTGAAGACACTCTTGGAGAATTCTTAGGGCAACATATTCAAGACACTTTGAAGATTTCTTGAAGACATTTTGAAGGCACCCCTTGGAGACCATGATGCATTGTTGATGTCATCATGAGGTAACTTGGAGAAATTGTTTGGGTATGATGAAGAGCAGTGGTGACACCTTCTAAGAAGAAAAGGTTGTCATTGATGATGTGATGTGGAGACTAAGATTGATGGGGCTTGTTGAAGAAGACTTTGGGAGTTGTGAAGAATAACCAAACATATTTTGACGAAGTGAAGTTAAGGGTTGGAGCCCAAGAGGTTGGAGCCTCATAGAGACAAGGTCGGTGCCTTGGAAGATAGGGTTGGATCCCTAGAGGATTGGAGTCCTCAAGAAACCAGGTAGGAGCCTGTACCAGAGATAGGGTTGGAGCCCTAGAGGTTGGTGCCTCAAATTGACAAGGTTGGAGCCTTGGAAATACCAAGTTGGTGCTTGGCACAATATAGGTTGGAGCTTGGAAGATTGGAGTCTTCATCTATGGTTGGAGCACTATATCATTATTGTACTTTAATTATTGTAAAGAAGAAATTAATAAAGTATCTATTCCATCATTGTTCATTTTGTGTTCTAAATATAAGTGAACTAACTGGTAAAATTAACAATTGAAAAGAAATACTGATTCACCCCCCTCTCAGTATTTCCAACAATTGGTATCAGAGCTAGTACCTTCACTCAAAGCCTAACAACTTGAAGGTTGATCATTAGAACACAAATGGCAAAGCCAAGGAAGAAAGTCTCCAATCCTCCTAAAGATGTGTCTTCCTCAACCATTGAAATTGAAGTAAATCAATTTGTGAAGGCTCCATCGTTCAATGGAAATTTTGATATATGGGTATCAAGAATGAGGAATTTCTTGAAGACTCAAGGAATTGAAGTTTGGAAATCAGTGATTACTAATGACACGATGGACGAAGAATCCAAGGAGTACAATACAAGAGAAATGAAGGAAATTTTGAATGGGTTACCAAATTCTGTGAAGGCCATTTTTGAAAAATGTTCGTCAGCAAAAGTCATATGGGACATTAAACTTCATGATTTTCACTCAAAAGGAGCGTTGACAATGATCTCTAGTCAAGGAGATGATGGAAAACAAGAAAGAAGTCCATAATTCGTTAAGGAAGCTGAAGATAAGAGAGATGACAACAAGGCTAAAGAAGACCTAGAAGATGAAGAGAACAAAGAAGACTTTGAAGAAGATATCCTGAATAAACTTATGGCTTCCATGGAAGAGATTAACAGTTTGAAAAAGGAAAATGAGGAACTTAAGAAGAAAACCCAAGATGGTAACCAAGACAAGACAAGGAAGGAAGTTGACTTTGTCAAGCTTCAAGTACAAGAAAGAGATGAGGAGCTCGCCAAAATTAAAGAGGAATTTCATCAAAACAAAAGAAAGCATCATGAAGAAGTCATATCTATGACAAATCAATTGGATAAGGCAAAGAAAAGGGAAGAAACTCTGTCAAGTCATCTTGAACAAAGACTTAAGAGCTTGAACAATCTTGAAGCAGAGATTGTTCAATACAAGGAAGAGGTCTCCTCTCTTAGATCTCAACTAGAAGAAGCAAGGAATCAAGCGCAAGGAGCTGAGAAGGTGATGGAAACTTTGGCATTCATATAAGGACAAGTTAATGAAGCAGAAAAGGAGAGAAACACCATGATATGCCAACTAGACGAAAATGATGAAGAAATCTTGAAACTAAAATCAGACATCAATCTTCTCAAGGCCAAAACATGTGAAGCTACAAGAATAAAAGAAGAAATGGAGAGAAATCTAGCAAAGGAGAATGAAGAAATCTTCATAATGAAATCAAATATCATCTCCCTTAAAATCGAAGCACATGAAGAAACAAGGATGATGGAAGAAATGAAGAAGCAACTAGTCATGAAAGATGAAGATTGTGAAAAATTGAAAGGAGAAGATGTCTCTCTTAAAAAGGAATTTGACTTTCTGAATAAGAACTTGAAGAGTTCTCAAACCCTAGATAACATCCTAAGTCATCAGAGATCCCCCCTTGATAAATCAGGTCTTGGCTATGCAGGTGAACCCTCAAGCAAGAATGATAATGCTTCAAACAACAAGGATGTGAGTAAGCCAAGAAGAAATGATACTCCCAGTTCCAGCAAAGGCAAGAGTCAAGGTGACATTAGAAGAAACCCTACTCCAAGGAGATTTACAGATGATGTCAAGAATACAAAAGGAAATGAATATCATCAAAGAATTCCAAGGCAAAAATACTTCAGAAGTACTTCAAGGAACTCTTCATCTCCCAGGTACCAAAGTATATTTCTTGGTTATTGTTATTCTTGTACAAACTTTGGGCACATGGAAAAATATTGTAGGGCATACCACAAAGACAAATATAATGGCCCTTGCCAATCTCCTAGAAGCAATTTTTCAAGAAGAAGTCATGATTTCTTATTCATGAACAAGATAGAGTGCTTCAATTGCCATAACATTGGACATATGGCACATGATTGTAACTTGACATGGCCCCCCTCATAAGCTAGAACCATGGCAGAGAAGAAAGTTACACAAGTATGAAGAAGGAAACAAGTTGAATCCGGAAGTCTCTTGGACACTCTAGCCAACAACACATGTTGTTGACTAGATGAAGTCATCCTTGATATTCCAATTTTTTGATGGTGAGACTCAGCCAAAAAGAGACCATACAGTTAGGGGGAGATTTGTGACTCTTGAGCTTATGATTCTTAAGCATTCTTGAAGAAGCTATCCGTGAATGGGCCCTATGAAATCCTTGATGAAGTCACACATGGACAATCATTCTTTATAGATCATCTCTCGGGAGAAACTCCATTGAAGAAATGTAGACACATCTATCATGGACCACATTGCCAGAAGGAACAACACCGTGACAGGGGGAGTAACATACCTATGAAGAATTACTATTGATGAAGAAAAGAAGCAACTCGACAGGGTGAGTAATTGAGAACCCCATTTTCCATTGATGTCAAAGGGGGAGAGAATGTTGAAGAGGGAAAGAATATTGCCATCAATGAAAAAGGGGGAGATTGTTGGTCTAAGGTTGTCATTGACGTCAATATGGGGATCAATATTCTTGTATAGTCCTAATAACCCACATCATGCAGACCTCGTATAAAGATGTCCTTGCTCATAATGACAAGTCCCTCTTGTTTGATAAGGAGGTTATTAATGAAGATGTCAAGCTATTAATGATGCCATTATGATGTCAATCCACTAAGAAAAAGTATTGTCCTAGATGACTATTTATCATAATGATGAGCTTGAACTAACCATGAAGACAACACAACTTCATGTATCCTTGCTCTTGATGGAGAAGCCCTTGTTGTTCTAATCACCTTCTGTACTAAAAATTCAAGATCAGTCACAAAGAAGAATAAAATTAGGAACCTTGGAGTCATCCTATCAATATGGGACATATACCATCTTGTAGAGTATATTTTTCCCTTTCTAACGAGCTATTATACACCTCCTAGCTCCTTCTAGATTATGAGAAATTGAATTTATAAGTTAGAAAAATTACTATTTTTGCCTAGCCGACTTGAGCCGACTTGTGTAGGCTCGTACTCCTTCACCCAACGACGTGTCTATTCGTCTTAGATCAAAACCTATATAAATATGACGTCCAACACTCATTTTTTATCATCAATTCGGTCAAGATTTCAGATAAGAACCACAGGAGCAGATAGGAGGCCAAGGACCTCAATATTTATTGTTTGAGTCGGTTTTGTGATGAAGATTGAACAAGATATCAGAGATTATAATAAGGTTGAGGAGGACTTAATATCCCTGTTTCTGGAGGATAGATGTGAGTGAAATTCAGTCTAGATTTACAGTCATTGTAAAGGCTCGGATTTAGACTTGTGGCAGCTTGGATCACTAAGGCTTGAGGCCCTGTCTTAGTAATTCGGATTGACAGTAGCTCATACACTTGTGGTAGCAACCTATGGACAAAAATAGAAGCTCAAACCTGTAGTATTTGAGGAAGAAGCCCAGACCTGTAGCATTTGAGAAGCTCGAACCATAACATCTGTTGTGCTTGAATCTGTGGCAGACTAGAGTCTCTCAGGCCTGTGGCACACAAGAATTTCAGATCTGTAAACAAAATTGTAGTATAAAAGATTCGGTGGTTTAAAACAGTCTATTGGTCAAACTTTTGAACAAGATTGAAACTTGGGTAGCCACTAGTGGACAGACTAGTAGGACAACTGAAGAATAGCCTAGAAAAGGTTCAACACAAATCTGTTGCTACTCAGTTACTTTAGAACAGTGATAATTGAACTATTACAAACTGCACCTGCAACAAATTTAGAGAAGTTGAACCTCGAATCTGTGGTAGCCACCTAAGGAGAGACAGTCACATGAACGGTCTTATTTGAGGAGTTCAAATCTGTGATAGAAGCATAACAACTCGGACCTATGGAAAGATTAAATCTCAGACCTGTGGAGATAATATACCTCAAACCTATGGTGAATAGAACTATGATTTGTTTGACAATATAAATCAGTCTATTGATAGAGCTATTTTGGAGCAGACCTTGGCAAGAAGTCTTGTGACTTGATCAACTTTCTATACTTGAACTTGTGAACAGACTTGTAGTGTCTTGGATAGGTGACATTTGAGGAATTTTGGACTTCTGTTGAGAAGCATACTCCACCATATATCTTGAGCAGATCTAGAAAAAGTCAACTTGAAGTAGCTGTTGAAGGAGCATTGATTCTTGGAGCCATCTGAAGGCATCTTGAAGGTTTATTGAAAATATCTTATTGAAGGATCCTTAAAGTCTTGTTGAAACAACTTGTTGAAAGAGCATTGATGACTTTAGAGTCTTGGAGCATCTCTAGTATTGTTGGAGCCTAGAGGTCTCTTGAAGTCCAGTGCGTAGATTTTGGAAGACTTGTTGATAATTGCAAACTCGAGAAACTTATTGAAGACACTCTTGGAGAATTCTTGGGGCAACATATTCAAGACACTTTGAAGATTTCTTGAAGACATTTTGAAGGCACCCCTTGGAGACCATGATGCATTGTTGATGTCATCATGAGGTAACTTGGAGAAATTGTTTGGATATGATGGAAAGCAGTGGTGACACCATCTAAGAAGAAAAGGTTGTCATTGATGATGTGACGTGGAGACTAAGATTGATGGGGCTCGTTGAAGAAGACTTTGGGAGCCGTGAAGAATAACCAAACATATTTTGACGAAGTGAAGTTGAGGGTTGGAGCCTCATAGAGACAAGGTCGGTGCCTTGGAAGATAGGGTTGGAGCCCTAGAGGATTGGAGTCCTCAAGAAACCAGGTAGGAGCCTGTACCAGAGATAGGGTTGGAGCCCTAGAGGTTGGTACCTCAAATTGACAAGGTTGGAGCCTTGGAAAGACCTAGTGGGTGCTTGGCACAATACAGGTTGGAGCTTGGAAGATTGGAGTCTTCATCTAGGGTTGGAGTCCTATATCGTTATTGTACTTTACTTATTGTAAAGAAGAAATTAATAAAAGTATCTATTCGATCATTGTTCATTTTGTGTTATAAATATAAGTGATCTAACTGGTAAAATTAACAATTGAAAAGAAATACTGATTCACCCCCCTCTCAGTATTTCCAACAAGATCAAGAAGCATAACGACATGATGAACATTATTGCAAGGGGAGTTATTACAAGTGTGTTGCCATCAATGAAAATGGGGGATATTGTTCAGATGTTGTCATTGATGTCAAAGAAAGGGTCAACCATGGTCAAATCTAGATGGGTGAGAGGTTTTCATTGATGTCAAACCAAGTTGGTTAAGCAAGGAGCCAATGTGTCAAAGAGTTAAGGTCGAATGGAAATAAAAAAAAACTCAATTCCCACAAGGAGTTCACCATGTTGATTAGCTCCCTGAAGCATTAATAGATCTGGACTGAGCAAACAATATGTTAGCATACTTCAATCCTCCATGTTGAACTGATGCCTTAGTTGCTCCAAATATAACATAATCTATAGGAACTTTATTAACAATGGCCACCCATCCAAAATATGGATAATCGTTAACAAAATAGAAGGATTTTGAATTGGAGGTGAAGTGTAGCAAAGCCTTCATCACACTTTCTATAATGTCACCCCTAAACCTTTCTAAAGGAGTTGATGAGGAGGTAAGGGAATAATGTTGAATTTGTAACTATGGTCAATCATCATAATGCATATTTGGTCAGTTTATGTATTTGTATTTATCATTGTAAATCATATTTATAAATGCTCGAGTCAACAAAAAACCTATTTTGAGCCAAAGCCCCATTGAGAATTTTTAAAGATGAAAATTTGAATTTTTGAAATGTAATTTATGGCTCCAAAAGTGACAAGTCGACCTCCCTCCAATTCAAGTCGGCCCTGGCTCCAAAAGACACCCATTCAACCTAGATAGATCATTATTTAAAGGCAACACCCCCTCCTCCACTCGGGCATTTGATTTCTCACTCATAAGACAAGTTCTGGGCAAGCAAACAAATGATAAGAAGGAAGAAATGGGACTCGGGTGGCTGAAATCTCTCTTTTCTCTCTCTCTCTTGAAACTTACACATGTGAACTAGTCTCTCTCTGTGATTCACAATTGTAGGGGGCTGAAATTTTATGGGTAAGTGGGGCAGTTGTTGCAGGGTCGAAATTTTTGAGGCAACTGGTAATTACAAGAGGGCTGAAATTCTAGGTTAGACAAGAAAAATGAATTGGATTAGATTGGGTGAGTTGACTTGGAGGAGAAGACCATGTTTGACCATAGGTTTAGGTGTGTCTCTCATTGAACAAGAAGAATTTCTCTATTGAAAAAGGTTGTTGGGTTTTTCCCCTTGGTGGGTTTTCCCAAATAAATCTTGTCTTCTTTTGTGTTGTGATCTCTTTTGTTCTATTATTATTTATGGTTTAATTTCTGAAGTATAATTGTTGAATAATATATTGAAATAATTTAAAAGAAGATCTACATCAAAAGAAATTATCATAATTTCAAAAATATCGTGCTAACCCTAATTGAATTAAGAAGATCAACACATCCATGGCTATAGTTATAGTCACCTTAATCCTTTTACTAAGATTCCAACGAACTGTTAATGTTTTGCATAGTAGGAACCAACTTAGATCATTTATCTTGATTATTGTAGTTGGTGAGGATTTTGTTTCCAACATTTATGGCATTAATTTTGGTTGTAGGAAAGTGTGTTAAACATTGTGTTTAACCCACTTATCAACATTCAATATGATAGAAGCAACAACCAGAATATCCTCATTATTCACATTTATTACAACAAAGAGACCTAAGTTGGCCAACGCAGTGGAAATTGAAGCAATCCTAAGCATATGTATTGTTTGAATTTATTGATATGTAGATTCACATTTTTTGTTCTTCGACTATTCGCCCAAGCCAATAGTCGAAATGTTCTTGACTTTGTAAATGAATTTACAGTGCATATCAATTCAACATGATGCACAACCACGTCAATGTGGAAGAAACCAGTGCAGAACATTTGATGTTAGGGCGTTATAATTAAACTAGCAATGTTGGATCTAATAAACTGGCTTGGAATGACACACGAAGGGACGTGACTCTTCACCCATTCAACCACATATATATAATTTTCTTGAGTAGTCTAATGAGCAATGGATTGGTCGAGCTAAGAAGGATATATCTACGGTGATTTTAGGTGAACTGGATAATAAGTTCTTTTTGGTGAAAAATAGTTCTATGTAGAAGACATGAAGGATTTTGAGGCGAAATTGACAGCTTGGAAAAGTTTAGAAGAATTTTTGTGCCAAATTTTTTAGGCTCCTTAAACTTGGATACTAGAGTTCCATGTCTCTCTAGATTGTCGGCCTAGTTTCTAAATTCAAGCGGATCAAGACTCACACAAGTTTTGGCATTTAATTTTGAATTAAAATACTCCTATCTTTCATAAAGGGGATACTATCTCGAATAATATATATATATATATAATGATTAATTAGTGATTAATATAGAAGAGACATATCTCTAAGGACATTACTATTCATGAAGGGGTGCTTGCTTAGGTATATACGTGGGCCTTCATTTGTAAAAATTTCACCATCTTATATCTCATACCTTTTGTACATTTTTATATTAATATATTATTTGTCCTGTAATGGATATTTACATATTTCATATCTTCTGAGTATTCCGATGCGTATATGAACTTTGTTCATAACATTTGGTATCAGAGTTGTTCGATCCTTTGGCACCTCAACTGTTGCACAAAGCCAATCTAATCCGGCCTTTGGCCATCAACTCTTTTTAATCTTCATTAGGGGAATTTTGAGGTCTAAAATGGGCCTCCTAAGGAAATTATAAAACAATAGTGGAAATAATAAAATAAGATTAGATTGCATCATCAAATTTTAGAGGGAAAAAAAAGAAAAAAACTACTTTTTCAACTTGTATTTTCAACTTATCTCCCCATGAGTTTACTCAAATTACGAGCGAGAACACTCATTGGATGAAAAATTCGATTCCCCATCCAAAGAGTACCCATATTTCATACTTTTTATGGACCCTACTATACAAAAAATGATAAATACATGAAAAAATGTGATTGAAATCACGTTTTTCATGTATTTCTCATTTTTCGCGTAGTAGAGTTCATCGAAAGTATGCAACATAGGTACTCCTTGGATGAGGAATTAAATTTTTCATCCAACGAGTACTCCCTCTCGAAATTCGAGGAAAAATTTAGGGAGATAAGTTGGAAATATAAGTTGAAAAAATAGTTTTATTATTTTATTATTTTTTTAATCTTTTTACTTTATTACCCCAAAAATGGTGAATCATCATCCATGGTTGACTTCATCATCTTCAATCCTATTGGTTCTTATAAATTTTATTTTTGTTGTACATTTTTCTTAAGAGGCCCATTTTAGACCTCAAAAGTACTTTAATGGTTGTCGTTGCAATTGAAGTGTTTCACTACACAAAGTTTAGAGCTCCTCAATTTGAAATCAAGTCTTTCACCATTAGAATATATATATATATATATATATATATATATGTATGTCAAAAAGTCCATGGGGTATTGGATAGATGGTGATCGGGTGTTGTGTTAAAACACTCTGTGATGTGAAGTCACTGGTTCAATTCCCCACACGGGTGATATATTGGACATGTTGAAGATAGGTTGTTCTAATTTCATTGAGTGAAACAAGGGTGTAGTTATATTAACCTATGTATAAGCTGTTGGAATATGTAATTCCTACTTGTCTTCAGTTGTGGTTCTCTCTATGTATAGAATCTGTTCCTATTCTATAGGTTAGTTCCTAGTTTGGTGTGAGGTTGAGATATTCTCTCAACCAAATTATTGTGCGTCTAAGATAGTTTCTCTATCTTGAGACTATGCCTCATGTATATATGTAACTTGATTTGATTAATGATATATAGCTTGTATGCTCAATTTATAAGTTGGTATCAGAGCCCATTTGGGCCTGGACCTCGGCCCCTCCTGGGTTAAGGGAAATAGGAAATATAAGAAAGTAGTTTTAATTTGTCCATCGAAAGAAGACATTGCCACTGATGTTCCTATGGGGAGCAGAGCGCTCGATGGCTAGGGCGAGAGGCGCTAGCCGGGCTGGAGTCTATGTAGTGCATGCGCGTGATGGCCGATGTTCGCGGTGCCATCAATTTTAGCTATCCTCCCAACTAGATGATGGAGGGAGTGCACCTGAAAATCGAATATTTTTCTCTCTTTGGGAAGGCGAAGCCATAGTTGGCATATAAAGCTACACAAATGATTGCAAATCGGATCTTGATTTCATTGGATCTCTCAAAATCAAGAACTCGGCCAACGAACATCACCGAAAAGGACTGTTCGCTACTGAGTCTGTTCACGTAAATATCGAAGCCATGTGCAGGCTTTGTGACAAACTGGATGTCTGTTGGTCAGCAGCGTGGCGTCGATAATTTGAAGTGGTGAGTTGGAAGATCGTAGGCAGTTGAGCTATATTGCTGATGTTTGAGCGAAAAGTTTTGGTGAGACGATCTATCCAGAGGGGCCTATGAACAATTATTTTGTGGATTTTCTAACATTTACGACATGGATCACTGGAAATATTGATTTGAGTCTTCTGGATTTTCTCCCTTCTGAATTGGGTCCTGACGATCTTCTTCAAATCCAGTCACCCGTGGCCTTGAGCATTCAAGGACGCCCAGTGTCTTTATTGAGAAAGAATGGCATTGGAATGGGTAGTTTTGGGATATGCAGCAGGTGCAGAGGCCATCATGCTGTTGTTGCTCACAATGCCTGGCCTGGATCGCCTTAGGAAGGGACTGGTAGTCGTTACTCGCAACGCATTGAAGCCGATGCTCTCTGTGGTGCCATTCTGTCTATGTCTGCTGATGGATATCTACTGGAAATACGAGACAAGTCCCAGCTGTGAAGGGAATTTGTGTAGTTCGAGCGAGCATCTGCGTCATCAGAAATCCGTCATGAAGAGCCAGCGTAACTTCTTGCTTATTGCCTCGACTCTCTTGCTCTACTGGCTTCTGTTCTGCGTCACAGGCATGGTCTTGCAAATCGAACGTATGAACGAGCAAATCGTTGTGTTGCTGATATCTTTGATCGGTGCCTTTGTGACTGAGATTGATGATGGGCTCACTGTTCATCAAACTGCAAGTGCTGGTGATGTAAAGAAATTTGTGAAGCAATGTGTTTCATGATGGATCACACATTGGGAAAGAAGGTCTGCTATGTGCAAGGAGTAGCAGAATGGGGGAGATCCAAGATCTATGGATCTACATGGTATGACTCAGTTGAATGATGGGAAGCCAATAAAGGTAAAGAATGCAAGACCATATTCTTTCCTTTTAGAGGAGGACACGACTAACTTTGGAGCCTATGAGAAAGGTGATATTGTCACCCAGGTAAAGAAACCAAAGATTATTACTAATTGTGCTGGGATCGAATCATCAATGTGAAGTTTGGTCTTTAAGCTAACGACGGTTCCGAATTAGCTAACATTCAACAATTTTTTTGTTTTCCTTTAAAGATGCACCAGCATTTCGAAATGGGGGAGAATGCACCTTATCTGACCTCAATGGAATGGTTTGTGATCCTGCGTATGTGCATATAGCGATAACTCTTGATGCCGAGTACTTGCGAGGTTCGATCGCTACCGTGCTCTTTGTTCTTCAACATGCTTCTTGTCCAGAAAACGTCTTCTTTCATTTTATGGTGTTTGGAATGGAGATGAAACTACAGAATCTAGTGAGATCCACGTTTCCTTACCTGAAATTCAAGGTTTATTCTTTCAATGCAGATCTCGTTTTTTGCTTGACCTTATGAGTTGCATTTTGGTGGAAAGAGATTCAAAAAGCAATTGTGCTTGGGCATCTTTTTGGCTGGTATTTCGAATTGCAAGCCCACCATAGGTTTTCCGAAGTAGAAAGGCCAGAATTGGTAAAGAAACACTCAGAAATGTCTATGAGACCTGCTTAGTTGTCCTCTTATCAGGATAGGACAGTAGAATTCCAGACAATTGTAGAGAGATTACAGAAGTCTTATTCTTCTTCAGAATTTTTCGCAATCCAATGGATCTGTTGATAACACAAAGTATGCGGGATCAAGATCTGTTGGTTCTGTGCAGTCCGAGTTCAATAAAAGAGCATCCAGAATTGGATTCCGCATACATTAGACATCTCAAAAACTTGCTAAACTTGCAAAATTGGCCAAAAGGACATTATTGTTTGACGATCCAACTGTAGAGATCCAAGAACTCACAATTATTATCAAGCAGGTTTATGCTGCATTCCCTGCACACTATCACCGGAGTTCTCTGTAATGAGTGGCTCGGTGAAGATGCTAGTCAAAACTATGGGGTTCATGGTAGTGTGTATATCCTTTGATGAAATGTATATATTCTGCTTTGAGTTGTTCCCCACGAATGTAAGGAGAACTGCAATGGGAACAATGAGGCAAGCGGTAATGGCAGGCGCTGTCATGGGTCCTCCGGTTGTTGTATGGTGAGAAGGCAGTCCGACTACTCTAATTTTGTTTTTATTTTGGTTTCAATTCGTTTAAATTTCTGGTTGGAACCAATCAGTGGTGGCTTCACTCATATGCTTGAGTTGAACAAGGCAGTGTTCAGGTGTCAGAAGAGGTGCGGAAGCACGTGGAGTTTTTGGGAGGCTTCGAGCTTCCTTTGTTTGGGATCAACCTGGTTGAAGGTTGAACACATTTCTAGCATGGTCTCGTGGCGCAACAGTAAAGTGAGCCAAGGGCAGTGTGGTGAGCTGCCTCGACGTGATTATGTTTCTATATAGGTTGAAGATGAAAAAAATTGTTGTCTTCGTGAATTATTCTGCTTTCATGTTGAGACCAGTCAACTTAACATGTAAATGCATTTATGTAAATCTGGTTAAAAGAATTAAATGTTGTATTGCTGTGACATTTAGTTTGGGCAGCTATTGCCACGAGTGTGAGTCTTTGTTGGAATTGCCCATTCCAACAATAGACAAATTTATTTGCATGAATGATTTATTACTAGATATAATGAAGACATGACAATGAAAATTGCATCATATATTGGAGGATGATCGAGTTTGTGTGTGCCAAGTGTGGTGGAAACATATCTACATGTTCAATTGCGAGGAGATTAGCTCGATAATGGGTCTTCGTTGTTGCAGCGTGTCAGCGAGCATGAGGAGGCATGCTTGGAAGCAGTCACTAGCCTTGATATTGTGAACAAGGGAAGTGGCATTACACTTGGATTTTAGGGGAATTGGATATTGAAACGAGAAATTTTTGTGTATAAAATTGTTGAATTTTATGCATGTTGACAATGAATTTGTGGACGACGCAGGATTGGACCATGGAGTCGTGGCTGTGATAAGCCTTCATGGCTGTGGTGAGCCTTTGTGGCTGTGTTGAGCCCTTTGTGGCTGTGTTGAGCCTTTATGGCTGTGGTGAGCCTTTGTGGCTGTGTTGAGCCCTCATGGCTGTGGTGAGCCTTTGTGGCTGTGTTGAGCCCTCGTGGCTGTGTTGAGCCTTCATGGCTGTGTTGATCCTTGGTGGCTGAGTTGAGCTTTGGTGGCTACATTGTATCTCCTCAAGGCTGAGCGCCTGAGCGGTGGAGGTGAATTACTGCTTGTCGAAATGTGAACTAGCAAGCAAGTGAAAGGGTGTTGCTCATGTATGTTCATGAAGCAACGTGGAGCGATCAGTTGTCAATGATCTGATAGGGATAAGATCGAAGACAACGTGCAATGTATGATCTTGGATCTGCTCACAACAACAGTGTGGGCAGTGTTCTAGTGAACTGAAATTCGGGGCAGTGTGTCCGCAACAATGAATGACGTGGCCATGTGTTGAACGTTTGCATGCCAGTTTTTTCTTCATGGATATTGTATTACTGTCATGGTTATCGCTTGTGCTTATATTGTCATTTGGTATTGTAATTTATTTGGTATGGGTAAATGTGGACAAGTCTTGGAAATTTGTATAAATATTGAGATTTGCAACCTCAATATGATGTCATTCTGTTAGAATTTGCAACTCTAATTGATGACAAGTAAAACATGGAGATCAAGACCAGCTTGCCAAAGTAAAACGAAGATGCCAAAGACTCAAAGTACAAAGCCAAAGTAATGGTGTGTTCCAGCATATGAATAGTGCGGTGTTTGTGGAGGTGAATGGTATGATGAGTGGCAAAGGAGGATGGAAAATCAAGTTTGTGAGAGTGTTTTGTGTGAGTTTCTTGGAATGAGTTTTGTATGAGTCACAGTTTATAATTAGAAGCAAATCTACATGTCATTTATTGTTTGTACGTGTTGTAAGACCCAGAGAGGCATGCATACCCCTTTGTTATATGTTCCCTCTGTCAGAGAGTTTTAACACCCTGGAAGAGTGTGTCATGCGGGATGGATACACTTAGGTGGGCCGTATTGGTTTTAGACTCCATAAGGTGAAATTTTATATCAAGGGGGAGTTAATCGAGAGGTTGGATGAACCATGTATGTGAAGGACTTCCTAGTAGACTGGCGGTTGCAGCTGTTGGAACCCATGCATTTCGGTAGATGGTTGTTCCTTTATATGGACATCAACAATAACATAGATATGCCACAAAGTGTAATTACCAAAACCAGTGTAATTACCAAACAAGACCAGTTGTAGATTTTGCAGATGGATATTGAGACAAGTAGTCATTAAGGGGGAGTGCTGGAATATGTAATTCCTACTTGTCTTTAGTTGTGGTTCTCTCTATGTATAGAGTCTGTTCATATTCTATAGGTTAGTTCCTAGTTTGGTGTGAGGTTGAGATATTCTCTCAACCAAATTATTGTGCGTCTAAGATAGTTTCTCTATCTTGAGACTATACCTCATGTATATATGTAACTTGATTTGATTAATGATATATAGCTTGTATGCTCAATTTCTAAGTTAAGAATCAAGGTCCTACTAAAATATCATGTCGAAAAGTTAAAAAAATAAAAAAATAAAAATCCAAAAAATTGACAGTGTCCTCTCTCGATAGTGCTTCGTCCTTGCTGTCCTTGCCACCATTCAACTCCCCGACTAGTCACACAACAAACCTCGCCCTGTTGCTTTCTCCAACACCATCCTCATTGCAATACCCGTCATTGCCCCCTCTTACCACCACTGCTGCCATCAACTAGAGCCATTCACCAACGTCAGACCATCGACCAGTGTTCCCGTCTGTACGTACATAGTTTAAAAAATTGTTTTTATTTTCATACATTAGCAAGGGTTCTTTGCATACAGTGCCACCCATAAAAAAATTGTGACCATAGACAAAAATGCCAAAGTGACAACAATTAACTAAGTAAATTGAAACATTACCCAACAAATACTACAGATGAGGTGTTTACATTGCACTTGAAAGCGATACCCGATGACATCACCCATGTTAAACGACATCACAAATCCTCAAATATAACATGTCCTTCTCAACATCATGGAGGACTTGGGTCCGAGCAAAAGAAGTGTGGGTACTATTTTCTAATTTGCCATATTGTTGTATTATACAAATTAAATATCTTACAACATATAATGATTACTCGCTTTGATATTTAATACATTGAATAAGGTGAATGTTATATAAGTGAGTAAGACATTTTAATATTAATATTGAACTAAGATGTTTTGAAGAGTTAAACAAAGTTAAAAGGAAATAAATTACTATATTCCTAAAATAGGAATATTTTAAATTAATATAAAAATTATTTGTAAGGCAAAAAAAAAAAAGGTTCACTTTTAAAACTCTAAGTGCATCCAAAATAAAATTGGAGACCAATAATGAAATATTTCCTAAAATATTTAGTAAATGAGTTAGTGCATTATTTAAAATCAAATGATCACTTGTATGAAAGGATATTATAATCTCTATTGTTGCTACTCAAGATAATAATTATGTTAGCAATGAATGTGCTAACTAATTAGTTATTCTTGAATCAAATATAATTGAAACGATGGATTCGATGAGTAAAAAATGATATGACATAAACAATCTAACACTAAGTATTGGAGATTATACTCTTATCTAGCAATTCATTGTTAAAAAAATATTTTGTGATGATAGTAATATAATTTTGGTTTCACCTTGGATGGAAACTCTAGGGCCCTTCATCCTAAATATGAAGAAATTTTTAGCATTTTCCCACAGGAAGAAAAAATAACACTACAGGACGTTACATTGAAATCAGATTCAATAACATTAGGAGACGTACAAGATATCTCAAAAGTAATTTTTCAAGAAAGTAAAAAGTAATACAAAATATGTAAAGGGAAGTCGACAAAATCACCACTGACAAAAATGAATAAGTTTATCGGCTTAAGGACCATAGTGAAAAATTACTAACACAAATTAAAAAGCTTAAGAAAGACAAGAAGTCATTGGAAAACAAGGTACACCAACTTATTGAGAAGGAAGTGTTGAAATATTCAACTATAGAAATTAAAATTGAAGAAAAAGGGACAAATACCGATCCATTGAATATCACAACTCAAGAAGATGATACGCTAGTTAAAGTGTAAACATATTTCGATGTTGTAGTTTAGACGATGAAAAATCCAAATGAAGGTTTTGTAACCAATTCAACAACATCATTATTTGAAGTAAATCAAGAAATTGTCATAAACACGATAAGGGAAAATCAAATCACAAGACCTCATTATCGACTTCTGAATCACAATAGTAGGCAACTCAATCAATTTTCATATATGCATCGCTCATAATAGAAATAATGAACTTATGTTCTGGGGACTACTAACGTCAATGCAATTCATTCTTGAGATAAAAATTCACACGAAGTGTCCAATAACTGCAAGATTCTGCAAAAGATTAATTTAGAATGGTCAGATCCCTTCTCAATTCGACAATTTTGTTTATCACTCAAAGGATCCTATCATCTTCTATCAATGAAGATGACAAATCAAAGAATTCCAAAAAATGTGAATAGATTACAAGACAAAAAAACATATAACACACATTGTCAATCATAAGCTTTGAGGACAGAGATTTCTGAAGAGGAAGACAATGTTATATATATATATATATATATATATATATATATATATATATATGATTAATTAGTGATTAGTATTAGAAAATAACTAGGTTTGGTCTTCATAATTCTCAATGTATATTTTATATAAAAGACTAAAAGAAATAAGAAATAAGAAATTGTTATTATTATTCTAGACTAGGCATGCATTTCATGCCCCTAGGTTTATTGAAATTGTCATGAGTCTGAGTCCCATTTGGACTTTTTGTAATGAAAAATAAATATTTCATTTTTGTGGAAAGAGTCAAATTGTACCCTCAAGACCAAGTCGGTCCTCCAGATAATCAAGTTGGCCTACCCAAAGGACACAACTTTTTGAACACACAAACCATTATATATTGATCAGCGTGCTTCTCCATTTGGACAAGTTCATCCTTAATATTTTGTGGCCATATATGTGAAATTGAAGAGCTAAGGATGCAAGTTTCTTGGACTACTTGTAATGAAAAATAAATATTTCATTTTTGTGGAAAGAGTCAAATTGTACCCTCAAGACCAAGTCGGTCCTCCAGATAATCAAGTTGGCCTACCCAAAGGACACAACTTTTCGAACACACAAACCATTATATATTGATCAGCGTGCTTCTCCATTTGGACAAGTTCATCCTTGATATTTTGTGGCGATATATGTGAAATTGCAGAGCTAAGGATGCAAGTTTCTTCTGTGATATGATTTTGAAGGAATGTGAACTTCTTGTGAGAAAGATACGAGTTTTCTCAAGAGCTATTGAGGAAGTGAAGTTGTTTGATGGCAATTTTTCTGAGTTTCTTAAGATTCATTAATGAAAAAAAAACATGGCCTCTAGCGGACAGAATGGAGGGCTGAATTGGTGCTTGTGAGGATATTGGCTTTGGTCTTGGGTCTTGGATATCTCACTTTGATATGATTCTATAAGAAGATAATTTCTTTTCTCGGTTTTTCCCCTTGGGAAGGGGTTTTGCCTTAACTTGGAGCCTATATCTTGTGTTCATTATTCTTTTGTGATCTTCATGATGTATGGATTTGGTATTTGTTTGATGAAGAAACATAATATACAATAAAAAGAACCTAATAACGTTCACAAGCAATTATCATTGAAAGAAAATTCACCTTAATTCTAAGCCTCCATATTTCTCATTATGGTATCAAAGCTAAGGTTTGAAGGAGAAGGTTGAGGATCACATCTCTGTGGCTTATTTCAGTGGCTCTCATTAAATTTTAGAAGCTCCTGTGATGATTGTGGCAATTCCTCATATCATTTTTGCTTCACTTTAGAACCCGAGGCTCATTTTATCTCTTTATTCTCTATAATTCACAATGATGGGGATTCACATTCTATGGCATTCACACTATTAATCTATATGATTTACAAAATGACTCAATTTTTATTCACAATGATCTCACTCTTCGTCTCTGTAATAATATGATCTTGCACCATGTTCTCGGTATATACCTAGCGGGATGGCTCGCAACTGTGGTCTCACTCCTATATGTATGGTCTCACTATGATACACAACAACTCACATAGTCCTCACATTGGTTCACATATTCTAAGGAAATATTTGATATCTAAGGCAATTGGATGGTATCGCACTATCGTAATGATCTTGCTTTGTTCTATGGATAGTCTAGCTATATTACAGTAACTTTACACTCGCACCTGTGATTGAGGGCCATTTATCTAAGTCATGTGGTTCACATTCCTTGTGGATCAAGATCATTATAGAGGCTCTTTCTTTGTAACTGTGGTTGTAACCACTATGATGGTTCGCACAAATGTTATGGTTCTTTGTTCGTATTAATAGCTCAGTGTGGTGGCACATATTTGCGGTGTTTCTCAAAATGCATCCCATTTCAGAGCTCACACACACACACACACACACACACACACACACATATATGGTGACTTACTCTATAGGAATTTCATTGCACAATACGTCGTGACATCGCACAGTAATTTTGTGGCATCATGATTCTTAAGGCATTGTAACTTTGTGACATCATAATTCTTGACTTGCTCTAATCAAAATTTATCTCGCAGTGTAACTCAAACTCACATCAAATGACAATGACATAACTCACAGCGTTGTATTTCTGAGGCTCGTCGCATAAATTACAATGGCATAGTTCACATGGCTAATTACAGAGCTTTGTATAAATCTCGCTCTCCTATGAACAATGGCATAGAAACACATATTTTGCATATGGCATGGCAGTGACATCACATACATAGGGCCCAATTTCTAGCTTCAAGTGGATCACAAGTCCCACAAGTTATGGCCTTTAATTTTGAATTAAAATATTCTTATCTTTCATAGAGGATATTATCTTGAATCTTTTGACAAAGTAAACCAGGATATCTTCTACATGCATATGCAATTTGGGAATGACTTAAACGATCATTTTGGCGAGGGTTTTGAACATTATTTTTAAGCAACTCACGTCGACAAAAGTTGTCTTTGGCACTTGAGAGAAAAACATTGACCTTTATAGTGTTGATGCCAGAGTATTCCTCTAGAAGACATCAGTAGATTTATCTCCATCACATGTGTAAGAAAATGGCCTACAAAAACAAAGTAATGGTCATGCATAGGATCAAGGCATTCACGGGATCAAAGCACACATTGTTTTCAAAATTCTAAAGAAAGATATGTGGACCTTATTGATTCGGTAAAGACAAAAGACATTTTTGTGAAGGGAGAACTGTGATTAGGAGTAAACCTGAAGATTGCATGCTTGGTAATGATTCACTAAAGAAGCAATTGACAACAAAATTTACAATATAACCTAGAGTTGGGTTGGTGCCCATGAATTCATTGAGTTGGTGCTTAGTTAACGGATTGATGTATCTCATAGCTTGGAGTCTACGAAAGTTTCAGTTGGTGCTGATAAAATTTGATTGTACTCTTAATATTTTTTTTTCTTTTTCTTTTAGTAATAAATATTTTACTATGTTGCCAAGAAACATGGGTTAGGGGACAGGTGTGTCACTTTTTGAAGCAGGGTACGTCGAGTTGTCGAGGGTATATTATAATTTATATATATTATATATTTTATAAATTATAATATATATGAATTTTGAAATCTTCCAACATACAACAAGAAAAATAAATCATTTAAAGAATTAAACATGAACATTCACTTTGAAATTTCAAATTTAATATCAAGTGGAGATTACAAATTTTAATTTACATATTGATGTGAATCTTGATAATAGATATTACAATCATAAGTATATGTCCATTGTCATACTAGATTCAAAATTTCTCCTAAGGCATTTCCATGATGGTAGCTAGATGTTAGATGATGTGTAGAAAAATAACATGTTGCAAAACAATAGCAGTAAGGTTTTTTCAAAGTAAATAAGCGGTCGTCCTTTATTTACATTGACATAACAAAGAATTACCAAAAACATAACATTGACCATTCTTCTAGAAAGTTAGGTGTAGAATGTTGCATCTAAAGTGTACATTCTCTGATTGATGTATTGGCAAGGTTCTTAGTGGTGATTAAGTACAACATTCTGATCCCTAGGACTTTGCCCAATAGATGGAAAAGAATGTTAAACTGCAACAACATAAATTAAACCCATTCAACTCCCAGTGAACTAGGATATGCCATTATGCGTTGCTTGACATAAAATAAAGTCCACAGATCAACAAGGTAGACAGTAATCAACATAAACACACATATTTTTATTATAAGAATAATCAACATAACTATTAAAATTTGCTTTTGTTTTATGAAGAAAAAAAAATTCCTTGCCAGGAACCCCTCATGCACCCATTTTTGGGGTTCACGCACACAATTTTGAGGTTTGTCGAACCCGTTTACGCAAACTCTTTTGGCTCTTTGATTCATTATGATAGTGATCTCTTGCTTTATCTCTGTTAGAAACAATCCCTAGGTCTTCATGATCTTATAGACTCCATTGCAACCAAAGCGTTGAAGTTCCAAGAGTGGAAACCTTGTCTTTGAAAGGACTGAGACTCTTTATACAACTTCAAACACCTAGGCTCTGGTACCATATCATGATAACACAAACACAAATGAAACCAAGATTGCATAAATAACTAAGAAACCAAACACTTGCTTATAAAGGGTTACAAACTAGTCAAGTCAATCCTTTCTGATTCATTAAGATGGTGATCTCTTGCTCTGTCTCTATTAGAAACAATCCCTAGGTCTTCATGATCTTATAAACTCCATGGCACCTAAAGCGTTGAAGTTGCAAGAGTGGTAACCTTCTCTTTGAAAGGCTTGAGACTCTTTATACAACTTCAAACATCTAGGCTCTAGTACCATATCATGATAACACAAACTAAACAAAACCAAAATTGAATTGCATAAATGAGAAATCAAAAGCATTCTTATGAAGGGTTACAAACTAGTCAAATCAATATCCATTTTATGAACATTGAATGTGGAATAGAACAATAAACACATTAATGTGAAATAAAGCATAAAATAACTTACAATCATAGTGACATTATTAATGCGTGTCTAATATCTAGTTAACCATTATAATCTAACATTACTTTGATAGGTATGAGCTGTATAACGTAAGACAATACACTACCAAACTTTGTTGAGATAAAAGTTCATAACCTACATATTGGTCCAAATATCTAATTGATGATTATAATACAACATTTACCTTAACAAGTATAAGCTTTGTACCATAAGACAATACACTACCACACTTTGTTGTCATAAAGCTCATAAACTACGTGTTGCATCAAAGGGATAAGCATCCATATCATGCAAAAAGTCATAACAATGATGCTCAATTGACAAACTCCTCTTTGAGATGAACCATAAGGTAGGTTCGTTGTATATATCTCTTGGAGAAAATATTTAAGCAATTTTCAACTTCTGGGGGGTGTTTAAGCAATTGACAAAAGTGTTTATCACTGTGTCCTTGGAAAATAATTATAGGAGCTTTTCCAACGAAGTGGGAAATAATGAAAGCACTATTTTTAGTGATACAAGCTGGAGAAGTTGGTTACAAAATATGTTTCACTTGTTACTATTTAGTTACTATGTTACTTGCAAATCAATCATCAATGTCAACCAATCATGGAATCATGACATGGAGGCCATACCAACAGAGGAAAGCATAGGGCAGATGAAACTGAAACTGAAACTGAATCACATGGGGAGTTGCATTCCATGTTTTATGCAAGTTCATGATAGAAAAATATATAATTAGAACATTAAACATTTTTTGTGTGTTCTAAGAGAACAAGAGGTGGAGAGTTGGATCATTGAAACAAAACAAAGCACTTTTTTGCACATGTCATCGAATAGAGACTATAAGCATCTTTTACCATTTGAACAATGGAAGTTGATAGAGAAGCAGGTTGATCCATGAATTGCTAAGGATGATGGGTGGATATGCTTTTATTAAAAATGATTAGTTCTAGTTGTGTCCGAGAGTATAAGCATATTTTACCATTTGAACAATGGAAGTTGATAGAGAAGCATGTTGATCCATGAATTGCTAAGGATGATGGGTGAATATGCTTTTATTAAAAATTATTAGTTCTAGTTGTGTCCGGGAAAGATACATATCCACCCAGCTCAATCTAAAATTATCAAATTGTCATTACAAAAATGTTACATAAATCATATTGTATTGAAACCACCATGATTGCTCCATAAGTTGTGCTTCCCCTTTGGGTTGTTCTTTGGAGCTATAAAACTGAAATAATGCCCATGGTAATGTGCCATCTGTAGACTTCACAACTCTGCATTATCGATGCTTACATCCACCGAGAGATTAGATTCATTCAAATCTTGGTACCTGAGATAGACTGAATATTAGCTCAAACTAACTTGTATATATTCACATGCAAATGCAATGCCAAAGGAAGAAAATTCAGCAAAAAGTTCGTATTTAGCACAGAATAGAAGTGATTGATGATGATTCGATAATCGTCATTTCTATTAGTGGTTTAATTTATAATATGAAACTAGAATGATAGGCAACAATAAGATAATCAAGCTCATCTTCGATCCAGTTCAACACTCTTTAGCTGTAATTGTGGCCAAAATTCTTCAAAGGGGTGTGCAGTGGATTAGCTTTTCCTCGTATTTTTTTCTCATTTTGTGCAAGATGGCTTATCATGAATGCATGTTCCCTAAAGCAGTAGCGTATCCTTGAAAAGCTATGTTGATTTTATTGGACAGTAGGCACATTTCAATTCAGCAACATAGATAGACAACTGACAAAAGTTAGAGCAAAAGGAAACACAATGACAACAACTGCCCGTTGCTTATCAATATTTGGTTCTTTCGGATTTAAACATCAATATGTTTTTTATTTAGTCAGGTTTCCTCATATAATTTGTTCAAAATGCTCAAAGAATGAAATTCGTTTGAGAAGGAATGCTCCATAGTAAAATAAAATAATGTGATAAAGGTATGGAAGCATACTTCACAGGGCCACAATGCTTGCTGAGGTCACGACATAAAATATCTTCAACGCCACCCACACTCACAGTCCCACTCTTGATCTTTTCAGCTAGCTGCACATACAGAACAAGTCAAATTAAAATCTCACTCAAAGAACTACTACACTAAGAACAAAATTAATTATACAGTCCCTCATACCATATTTTACTGGAGGATAAATTAAAGGTCATCTCATACATACTCTATATCTTTAGGTAAACTATGTTACATTTTCCAATAGATTAAATTAGAACAACCTCCTGTGAAATAAATGAGTAGATCATGAGCTACATTAACAATTAACACAAATTAGTTTAATTTGTCCTAACATAATTTCTTAACAGGATCCTGTATCAAGATTCAAATCAGCCATAAATTAAATGAAACTCATCTTAATTTAACCAGTCATAAATGGCCACAAGTCTGATGATAATTTCAATGATGAATTTCCATCTTTAACTTGGAATTTGTCAGTGGTTCTGTTAAGGGCAGGTTGCAACATCTCTAATACCCTTCTTTGTTATTCTTCCCTCGAGAAACTTCCGAGAAACCTTATGGAAACTTTATCAAGATAATTTCATTTACCTTGTCAGGAAATAATACGTGTTTGTCCAAGGCATGAGTCTTTATGACGAGAAATTTCAAATACAAAGGAAAAACCCTCCTTAAAAACAAATTCATTACTTGTTGCCAATTAATCACTGTAATTCATTCCTCGATATAATCCTGTTTAATTTTAAGCAATTCTTCTTCGAGAATATTCAATACCTCAAAAGATTTATGCTCTAGATTCGTGTTCCAATATGTGATTAAAGCTATTTTATGTGTTATCACCAAAATGAGCCTTTGAAGAATCAAGTCCAATGGCCTCAAGTGGATGGCCAACGAATGGTGCCACTGTCACCATCGACAAACCTAACTTCAATCGGTTCATGCTACTTCTAGGTGGTATTCCCTAAGACACCAGATCTGAAAACATTGAAATCTGCGATAACATTAATTATATCCTATGTTCCACCAAGTTTCCGGGACAGGGGAGTGAAGGCCCAGGCAGATGCACAAGGGGGACATGTGGGAGCAACCCCAAATTTTAAGGAAGTTCAAGGAGGATGGGGCGGCATCAAGGTTCCTGGCATAGGGATCCCCGTCTCTAAAATTATAAAAATAGAATTTTTAATGACAAAATCCCAACAATAGCAATTCATCCCACACAAACTTGTGCAATCCATTGGAAACGCTATAATACTATCAATCATGAAATCCTGAAAACTGGTAAGCATGCTGATTCTGAATGGGATGTGAAATTATACTATCTCCATATGAAATCCAATGAGGTTGGAAGTTAGAAAATCTCGATTTTACATGTTAAACTTTTTCTATCTTATTTTAATGCTCACAGGGTGATATTGATAATGAGGATCCCAATATACGCAATGATTTTGCTGATATGTAAGTATTTGTGGTAGCATGATTTTTTTTATGCTAGAGGCCATCTAGAGCCTCTTTGTTGATGTATATTTGGTTCGAAGTGTTGAACCCTTAGTTAAATTGCGAGGGGGGGGGGCGAATCAGTTTAACACATTCATGGACTTTTAAAACTTTTCATTAAAACTTATTTACACCTTCATTTCATGTCCAACTTAATATGTGAGTAATTTTAGAATGTGAGCAGCAAGTATTAATATAATATAACAGTAGACTTAATATGAGAGCAGCAGGTATTAAGCAGATGATATAAATCAGATCAACACATAAACATCATGCAAAATTTGAGATACTGAAACACGAAACCCATAAAGAGAAAAAAACCACACATCTTATTGTTATTTTAGCAATTACGAAAACGAAGCTCAACTCCCTCTCTTATTGTTTTCTCCCCAGGCACCAACCTACGGAAGCTCCAGCCTCTCTTCGCAGCTGCAACTTGCAAGGAAGCTCAACTCCCTTCAATCTTTATAGGGCACCAACCTACAGGAGGCTCCAACCTCAGTCAGCTACAACTAACAGCTATCAAGCTCCAACTTGATAGGGAAGCTCCAACTTCCTCAATTTATCACAAGAAGTGTTCGCTGATTTACCTCAGATATCAGCTCTGTTCTGTAGCATCTCTTTCTACTCCTCTCTTCCTTATCTTCTCTGCCTCAATCTTCTATACTTTTCATTCACTATTCTTACTCTCTCTAACCTCTCTTTGCATATCAAGATGATATTACTTATAGAGAATTCCTGATGACTGTTTGAATTCCTCAAGGAATTCGAAATGGATAGCCATACCTCTTAGTCTTCTACCTTCTCATTTCTTTTCGGCTCACTCAGAAAAATATAACTGTAGGTGCTTATTTTAATATTACAGTGGGTTATTTGCTCTCTTCCGGAGACTTGCCAATGCATCACAAACAATATAAACAAATTAAAATATTACATTTAATTACAATGAGAGCTCCAGCTCACTCATTCAGCCTTCAGGATCGCTGCGCATTTGTCTTTTCTTTGACTGTGTTTGTCCATTTCTCTCCTCTGTATGCCTTTCTGTTTATAGCTGCTGCGTAACTCCTGTATTTATGTCACTACACTTTTTATATCATGCGAATTTGTAACAGCGCCTTATATATATATAACATAATTTCAACTCTCGGCATACTTATACAAAGTTTTAACAAACAATCTGCCACGTCCATTATAACAATAAAGAATCATGTTAATACATAACAAATGCCCTTTCGGGCCCACTTGCCACGCTTTCCGATGCGATATATTTCTCCATGACTTCTTCCAATTGCGATTGATCGCAATCGCAATTTCCATTTGATATGTTCCACTGCTCAGCCTTCGTGCCGAAGCGATGGCCCCACACTGCATATATATATATATATATTGGTTCATATATATTCTCCGCCTTGTTTTACTTTCCAATCGCATTATGTATTGACCGATTTATATTCATATTTTGTGATCAAATGTTGTAAAACTTTAGATAAGCCTTTGGTCTTATATTACGATCCAATTCACAATAAATCGAATCACAAACTCTAATATTTGAAAGGATCGGGCCCCACAGCAATCATTTGAATCTAATGTTTGTTTCTCCGATGCGATGAGTCTCCTCCAGAGATTTCCGATTGCGATTGATTGCAATCGCAAACTTCATAACCTGTTCTGCTATGTCGGCTTGTTCCGATTGCGATTACTCCGATCCTGCTCCGATTGCGATTACTCTGATGCGATGCGATACTCCGATTGTGATTAATCACAATCGCAACTTTTAGTTGCAAGTCCCGCTGCCCTACTTTCACTCCGATGCGATTAATGTATTATCCCTCGACTGCTTCCGATTGCGATTGATCGCAATCGCAACTCCCAGTTGCATGTTTCGATATATTTATACTCCGATCTCCGATTCTCCGATGCGATTAGGCCAGAATTCAAATGTGTTAATCACAGTTTGTAAGCCCATCGGGTCCGGGCTTCAATCGCAATCGCAAGTTTTTGTTTACATGTTCCGCTGCACAGTTTTTCTCCAATGCGATTGGGAAAGGGTCCCACCTTATGGTACTTTGGTTCTTTCGATCATAAAGCGCTCCACTTATATAAATTAATATATATGCTTTGGACCTTTAGTCGTTTAATCTTACGCAATATATGTAACGCGCTGCATATATATATAAGTTTCTGCTTCCACCTGGGTTACGATTCTCGGAATAAGGTTTATATATATATATATATATATATATATATATATATATATATATACTTTGCCGCTTGGGTTAAGATTCCTGGAATTGAGTTTATGTATCCTCCGGCTGGGTAATGATTCTTGGAATATTATGTTTAGTGTATCTACCTGCTGGGGTAGTGATTCTCGGAATAATGGCTCTGCCTTTCTACGATCGCAGCTGCGCCTGCCTCTACCTGCGCGCTACATTGTGCCTCTTTCTTTCTTGTCTCTCTTGCTTCCTTGGATGCTGTTGTTTGATACATTATGTTGCGACATTCTCTTGCTTTGTCTCCTTTGCTTCCTCTGTTCGCTATTTCTTTCTCTTGCTACTTGCTGCCTCTATCTCTCTTAACTACTTGCTTCTCTCTTTGTTTGTTGCTACTCCTTGGTGATGCTACTCCGTCAATCTCCTTTTCTTGCCCTCTTGCTTCTTTCAGCGACCACCAACTCTCTGTTTAACAAACCCTCTCCATCTTCTTTCACTGTCTTTCCTTTCTTTGCTGTAATATTTTGCCCTCCAAGTGTTCGTCCTTTACCATCTCCTCTACCATCACTGACAACATTTCCAACAGTCTCCCCCTTTGGCATTGATGGCAATACACTTCCTTTGTTTTCCTGTTAGGGTCCTTTCTCCTGTTGCTTGCTCTTCCTCCCCCTTTGACATCAATGGCAAGGGGTTTGAATTGGTAGTGTAGTTATATCCTTTGATCTGTGTTTTTATCCTTTTCAACATTTGTGCATTTCCTCTCTCTAAGATCTTTCTGACTTTGTACGCTGTTGTCAACCTTTAAGATTCTAGATTCAATTTAGGTTCTGTGACCCTTTTGCCTTTTTATTGATTCTTTTATGCTGAATGTATTCTTGCCATAATCCTTTTGATCCTGAGGACCTGTTTTCATGCTTCCCTTGCTGGTTGATCTCCCCCTGAGAATGATATTCTCGTTTCTGTTCTCCGCCTGAAACTATGCTTTCTCTTCATATTAGAGAGTAGCATCTACAAATACTACCCCTAGTCTATCTCTCAAATATTCAAATGGTTCTCTGGCAAGCGGTTTGGTAAATATATCTGTTGTTTGTTCTTTTGTTGGTACATACTCCAGTTTTACTATCTTCTGAGCCACTTGTTCTCGGAGAAAATGATACTTGATTTGGAAATGTTTAGTTTTTGAGTGAAGAACATGATTTTTAGATATACTTATAGCACTTGTATTATCACATTTGATTGAGATAGGTTCATCATTGCTTACCTTCATGTCTTGGAGGGTTTGCTTCATCCACATGATTTGTGTACAACATGCTACTGCTGCTATATATTTTTCTTCTGCTGTAGACCGAGAGATAGATGTTTGTTTCTTTCTTAACCATGCCACCAGACTTTCTCCTAGATAGAAAGCACCTCCACTTGTGCTTTTCCTGTCATCCACACAGCTGGCCCAATCTGCATCTATGTATGTTGTCAAAGTGAAGCTTTTGCCTTTAGGATACCAAAGTCCATATTGTGTTGTTCCTTGTAGATATCTGAATATTCTTTTGTTGTGGGCAGACTTTGTTTCGATGTTGCTTGATATCTAGCCATTGGTCCTCTCTGGCATGATGAATAACTGGCTCTCTCTGAACTATAACAGACCTTCTGTCATAGATTTGTAATTTTGACTCTGTCTGAAGTTCTCATGGCCTTGCAGGCCCTGCATCGTGGTCATGGGAAGTTGGCCTGGTTTTAGGTCCTCCATTTTGAACTTTTCAACATTTCTTTGTCTTTTCTGTGTGACCGTGCTATATTTTTGTTGATTTGAAGCCTGCAAGTGAACCAGGCCTCAATCATTGTATGGAACCTCCCAAACTCTCACATTTCATCCTAAGTAAATACTTTGATAGTTCATCTCTGTTGCTTCCAAACATAATGTCATCAACATATACTACAACAATCAGGAGTTCATTTTCATGGGCTTTTATGTATAGATTGTTGTCTACTCCACCTCTCCTAAAGCCTTGTTTTTGCAAATATTTATCCAGTCTTGAGTACCAAGCACGAGGAGCCTGTTTTAGTCCATATAGAGCCTTCTTCAGTCTGCACACATAGTCTTCTTTGTCTGTTAAAGAGAAACCTTTCGGTTGTTCCATGTAGACTTCTTCTTATAGATCTCCATTCAGAAAAGCATATTTTACATCCATTTGATATACCTTGAAGTCTTGGTAGCATGCAAAGGCCAGAAACATTCTGATGGCTTCCATTCTGGCTACAGGGGAAAATGTTTCATCGAAATCAAGTCCTTCGATTTGTGAATATCCTTTGCAGACAAGTCTGGCTTTATTCCTGATTACCTATCCTTCCTCATTCATTTTATTTTTGAATACCCATTTTGAGCCTATGACATTTTTCCCAGTGGGTCTAGGAACTAGTTCCCAGGTATTGTTTTTCTCAATTTGGTCTAATTCTTCATTCATAGCATTCACCCAATACTTGTCCTTGTTGGCTTCTTCAAATCTCTTTGGCTCTATTTGTGATAACATGGCTATGTATACCTCTTCTGTCTGTTCAGTGAGCTGCCTTCTTGTTTGGACCCCTGCTCTCTTGTCTCCAATGATCTGGTCTTTAGGATGATTCTTCTAAGTGTATCTTGAGGGGGATTTAGAGCTTAGCTCTGCATCTTCTGTTGTCTTGCTTGTTTCATCATCATTTTGGTTTTCTTCTTCATGGTTGTCTGATGGACTGCAGCAGTCTATATCTCTTGTATTGTTTGGAAGTTCTTCATCAAATCTCACATCAATACTTTCTACTATTTTTCGAAGAGTCTTGTTGTAGCACCTATACCCTTTACTTTTGGAAGCATATCCTAGAAAAATCCCTTCATCTGCTCTTGCATCAAATTTCCCAAGATTTTCATCATTATTCTTTATATAACATTTGCTTCCAAAAATTCTAAAATGTTTGATTGAAGCTGGCTTTCCATGCCATAGTTCATAGGGAGTCTTGTCACTGCTTGGCCTTAAGTGAGCTTTATTAAGGATATGCACCGATGTGTGTATTGCTTCTGCCCAGAAGGTTTGAGGAATATTATTCTCTTGCATCATGGCTCTGGCAATTTGTTGAATAGATCTGTTTTGTCTCTCTGCTACTCCATTCTGCTGAGGTGTCCCTGTGATAGTAAATTGTTGTTTTATGCCATATTCATTGCATAGATCTGCAAAGTCATAATCTGTGAATTCACCTCTTCTGTCCGATCTGATGCATTTTAGCTTGCATCCTGTCTGATTTTCTGCTAATGCTTTGAATATTTTGAATTTTTCCAGAGCTTCTGATTTATTCTTGAGAAATGCAACCCATGTCATTCTGGAGAAATCATCGATTATTAGCATGAAGTAGGATTCTCCACTTGGTGTTTTAGTTCTTGCAGGTCCACACAGATCCATGTGCACAAACTGGAGTGGTCTACTTGTTGATAACTCATCTTTGGCCTTAAATGATGTACGAGTTTGTTTACCCAATTGACAAGATTTTCATATGGTATTAGTAGGCCTTTTTATTTTGGCATGTCTCTGACAGCTTTCTTCTTGCTTAGTCTGATGATGTGATCGAAGCTGAGATGTCCCAACCTTTTATGCCATAACCATGACTCCTCAAGTTTGCTAAGATGACATGCTTCATCTTCCTCTTTCACAATGTAAACATTACTCTCTATTCGAACTCCTTTGAGCAGAGTCTTACCTGTGGTGCTTGATCTGACTTCACAATCTTGTGCTCTAAAAATAAATTCACAGCCTTTATCACACATTTGGCTGACACTCAGCAAATTTGCTTTCAGCCTGTCCACAAGTAGTACATCTTGGGCCTTTCCTCTGCCATTGTCTAGGCTGACTGAGCCTTTTTTTTTTATTTTTCCTGATTTATCATTGCCAAAGGTAACATTTCCAGATTTCTTTTCGTCAAGAGCTATAAACTTGCTTTTGTCTCTAGTCATGTGTTTTGAGCAACCATTGTCCAAATACCACTGGCTTTTCAGGTCTTGAGCAGTTAGATCCAAGTCACATTTATTCACCTTCTTTATCCACTGGAAGCACCCTTTTGTTTGGTATCTTTTTTGGGGTGATGAACTACATTTTCTGAGAGGAAATTTGGAAGGCATATGTCCAACTTGATTGCATACACAGCATTTGGTCATAATTTTTGCAGAATTGTGAGTATGAACAAAATTTCTTTGATTCATAAACCTCCTTGAGGTGCTGAACATCAATCTTAGTCCATACTTTCTACACTCAATGATTTTATGGCCAAATTCCTTACAATAAAAACAGTAACCATAGAAACTATTTGCATACCTGATGTAAGGTTGTCTTTTCCATTTGTTTGCTTGAGGCAGTCTCTTCACTGTTTGCATCTTTTGCTGGTTTGAATTACTCCTCCTTGTATGACAATATGCAGCAATGTGTCCCAGCTTGTGGCAGACATAACAGGTGGCATTCTTCATAAGAGGGAAGAATCTCCTTTGATGGTTTCCAAATTTGACATACTCAGGGGTCTCAGTTTTTATTACATTCTTTGCTTCTAGAGGTTTCTTCTGATCTCTGTCTTTCTCATTACAGGTTTCTTCTTTTGTAGGATTTGTTTGAGCTGCTTCATCATTCTTCTTTGCTTTTACAAATATAATCTCTCTGTTTTCCTTTTCTTTGCTTTTACTTGATTCTCCTTCATAGCCTATCCCAGTTTTTATCATAGGAGATCTTTGAGCAACCAGAATTTCGTTCAACTTACTAGAGCTTGTTGTTTGAGAGGAATTTGTGAACACTTTCCTTTGAGCATTTTCTAATTTCTTCCTGAGACATACTACTTCTTCTTCCAACTTCTCTTGTTCCTGAGTTTTCTCCTTGATTTGCTTAAGTAACATGTCCTCTATCTTCTTGGCTTCTTCAAGCTCTATCTTTAGCTGCATAAAGACTTCTGAATTCTGTTCTTCTCATACATACTTGAGGAGAATGTCCTTTTGTTTTCTACATTTCAGCTTGAGTCTATCAATCTCTTCCAGAGCACTTCTTAGCTCCCCCTCAAGGTCAACTTCACCTTCTTCTTCTTCATCTTCTAGCAGGAGACCTTCAAGTTCTTCTATGGCCATTAATAAAAATTCAGAGGTTCCTTCTTCACTTGAAGGTTCATCTGAGTCTTCAGATGTACTATTGTCTTGTTGAGCATAGAAGGATTTTTTGCTGAACTTCTTTCCTTTCTGCCAGTTCTTTGATGTATTTTTCTTTGATTCTTGAGCCTAATTCTTTACTTTCTTGTGAGGACACTTAGCAGCATAGTGTCCAACTCTTCCACAGTTAAAGAATTTGAAAGGAAGTTTACCTTTGTATTTACCTGAACCTCTATCCAGTTTCTTGACAAAATTTGCTTCTTCTTAATCCGAGCAAGAGTATATGTCTTCCTCTTCTTCTTTCTTCTTTTCTGTTTTAAAGGCTGCCTCCCTCATACTTGGCTTCTTCTGTGGGAGCCTCATCTCATATGTTGTTAAATTTCCAAGTAGCTGGTTCATGGTCAAGGTCTCCCAATCAGTTGTTTCTTTGTTAGGACACAACGCCAGGATTAAACACGGATGGAAAAGGATCTTAGAATCTTTTACAATTATACTTTACGGTATGGTTTCACCTAGAGCCTTCATGTTATTTACTATTTCTGCAACCCTTAGAAAGAAGCTAGCAATGTCTTCATCATCATTCATTTTTAATTTCTCAAACTGGGCTCTATAGACTTGAAGTTTGGCAGTCTTAACCTTCTTGTCTCCTTCATGGATGTTCTCCAGAGTATCCCACATTTCTTTGGCAGTGTCTTTGTGCATTATTTTGATAAACTCTGCTTCACACAATCCATTTAAGATGGCATTCATGGCTTTTGCGTTAGCTACCAAATCTTGTTTGGTTTCTTTCTCTGTGTCTGCTGCCTTTGGGGCATATCCTAATTCCACAACAGCCCAAACTTCTATTCCTAGAGACATTATGTATGTCCTCATTCTGATTTTCCAGAAAGCATAATTTGCACCCGTAAAGAAAGGGGCTTTATTGGTTGAGCATCCTTCTTTACGTAGCCATCTGAGAACCTAAGTCTCAAGAAGTTGTTAGTGACCACAAAGGGCCAACTTTGATACAAAGTTATTGAACCCTTGTATCAGCTGAGAGAGGGTGAATCAGAATTATACTTACTTACATTCATGGACTTTTAAAACTTTTCATTAAAACTTATTTACACCTTCATTTCTGTCCAATTAATATATGAGACGTCTTATGTTGTTGTGGTGACAGGTATTATTCCTAATAGTTTGATATATAAAGAGCAAGGTATAAGAAAGATAGTACGGAAATGGATTAACTTTGTTGCTATTGCTGCCCCGGAAGACACCGAGATATAGAGGTAGAGCCACATAAAGGGAGAAAACCACATCTTATTATTGTTGTGATGCAAAGGCAACCTCCAACTCCCTCTAACCACTGTTTTTCTGCAGGCACCAACCTACAGGAGGCTCCAATCTCAATTCTGCAAGCTACAACTTGCAAGGAAGCTCCAACTCCCTTCAATCTTTCTGCAGGCACTAACCTACAGGAGGCTCCAACCTCAGTCAGCTACAACTGACAGCTATCAAGCTCCAACTTCCTCAATTTATCACAAGAAGTGTTTGTTGATTTACCTCAGATATCAGCTCTATTCTGTAGCATCTCTTTCTGCTCCTCTCTTCCTTATCTTCTCTGCCTCAATCTTCTATACTTTTCATTCTGTATTCTTACTCTCTCTAACCTCTCTTTGCATATCAAGATGATATTACTTATAGAGAATTCCTGATGACTGTTTGAATTCCTCAAGGAATTTGAAATGGATAGCCATACCTCTTAGTCTTCTACCTTCTCATTTCTTTTCGGCTCACTCAGAAAAATATAACTGTAGGTGCTTATTTTAATATTACAGTGGGTTATTTGCTCTCTTCCGGAGACTTGCAAATGCATCACAAACAATATAAACCAATTAAAATATTACATTTAATTACAATGAGAGCTCCAGCTCACTCATTCAGCCTTCAGGATCGCTGCGCATTTGTCTTTTCTTTGACTGTGTTTGTCCCTTTCTCTCATCTGTATGCCTTTTTGTTTATAGCTGCTGCGTAACTCCTGTATTTATGTCACTACACTTTTTATATCATGTGAATCTGTAACAGCGCTTTTAATATATATAACAGCGCCTTATATATATATATAACGTAATTTCAACTCTCGGCATACTTATACAAAGTTTTAACAAACAATCTGCCATGTCCATTATAACAATAAAGAATCATGTTAATACATAACAAATGCCCTTTCGGGCCCACTTGCCACGCTTTCCGATGCGATATATTTCTCCACGACTTCTTCCGATTGCGATTGATTGTAATCGAAATTTCCATTTGATATGTTCCATGTGACCTTAAATAGAAACGTGCTTCTTTGTATATATATATATATATATATATATATATATATATATATATATATTGGTTCATATATATTCTCCGCCTTGTTTTACTTTCCAATCGCATTATGTATTGGCCGATTTATATTCATATTTTGTGATCAAATGTTGTAAAACTTTAGATAAGCCTTTGGTCTTATATTACGATCCAATTCACAATAAATCGAATCACAAACTCTAATATTTGAAAGGATCGGGCCCCACAGCGATCATTTGAATCTAATGTTTGTTTCTCCGATGCGATGAGTCTCCTCCAGAGATTTCCGATTGCGATTGATCGCAATCGCAAACTTCATAACCTGTTCCGCTATGTCGGCTTGTTCCGATTGCGATTACTCCGATCCTGCTCCAATTGCGATTACTCTGATGCGATGCGATACTCCGATTGCGATTAATCGCAATCGCAACTTTTAGTTGCAAGTCCCGCTGCCCTGCTTTCACTCCGATGCGATTAATGTATTATCCCTCGACTGCTTCCGATTGCGATTGATCGCAATCGCAACTCCAGTTGCATGTTCCCATATATTTATACTCCGATCTCCGATTCTCCGATGCGATTAGGTCGGAATTCAAATATGTGTTAATCACAGTTTGTAAGCCCATCGGGTCCGGGCTTCAATCGCAATCGCAAGTTTTTGTTTACATGTTCCGCTGCACAGTTTTTCTCCGATGCGATTGGGAAAGGGTCCCACCTTATGGTACTTTGGTTCTTTCGATCATAAAGCGCTCCATTTATATAAATTAATATATATGCTTTGGACCTTTAGTCGTTTAATCTTGCGCAATATATGTAACGCGTTGCATATATATAAGTTTTCGCTTCTGCCTGGGTTACGATTCCCGGAATAAGGTTTATATATATATACTTTGCCGCTTGGGTTAAGATTCTCGGAATATTATGTTTAGTGTATCTACCTGCTGGGGTAGTGATTCTCGGAATAACGGCTCTGCCTCTGCCTCTGCCTCTGCCTTTCTGCGATAACGGCTCTGCCTCTGCCTCTGCCTTTGCCTTTCACTGTGCCTCTTTCTCTGTCTCTACCGTTGCTTCTGTTCCGTTGTTTGACTGTTATATTTCGACATTCTCTTATGCCTGTCTCCTTTGCTTCCTTTGTTCGCTTCTTTGCTACCTCTGCTACTTGTTTGCTGCCTCTACCTCTCTGTTACTTTGCTTCTCTCTTTGTTTCATCTGCTCCTTGACTGATGCTACTCCTTAATTCTCCTTTTGCTGCCTCTGCTTCTTTCAATGACCCTGTCTCTGCTGCTCGACCCTCTCTACATCTTGTTGCTATGCTGCTTTCTTTGCCTTGTTGCTGCCTCAAGTGTTCCTCCTTTGCCATCTCCTTTGCCATCAATGACAACATTTCCAACACGAAGATGTATTGCACTAAGTGCTATTTTGGTTATATGCACTCTTGCTATACAAATTAAACGTTTTCATATTTGTGTCTAAAGGGTTTGGATTCATATGGATGCACATGAATATATATGTTTTCCTGTAAAATTTGAATATTTTATGTATTTTTTGGTCGACTGATTTTTTGGCCTGAATTTTTTCGAGTTCCAAACTGGTTCTCGATTCGAGGGGTTGAACGATTTGGTTCTAATAACATTGGTTGGAACCACTCTCCAACATTATGAAACATTTAATGGTAACGTTAAAAATATAAGTAATAGGAGAGAAAAGGTAAGATAAAGGAGAAGTTAAGAATTTAATATTACCATTAATTACCAAGGTCACAAAGTCCTCAAAGTCCTAACCCCCATCTTTGTTCTATCTTCATGGGTTGTTGGACACAAAATTTGGGGGAATGCCCCTTTATAGGGAGGGGGATACTCAGACATCCCCCTTTTCGGAAAATGTGTCCCTCACACTAGGGAAATGTTTCCTTGTGCGTTTTCATGAGTTTCTCCCAAAGAGGGATGTGGGGAAACGTTTCCCCAGACACCCCTCATGTCCCACAAGCATGGGAAACATGGGGGGGCACCCATGTGTCCTAGGAGCATGGGAAACATGCCCCCTCAAGGGACATATCCCATGGAATACTAATTATATCCACACCCAAACCTAACTGATCTGCAAATAAAGCCTTAAGGCTTGCACTATAAATCCTCAAATCAATGAACTAAAGCCTCAAATATGTATGTACAACCTACAAATTTGTAACAATAATGCTCTCTAATAGCAGAGACAACATGAAAACCAACACAGAAATTGTAGATTTTCCTAGTACTTCAAAATCAGGTCTATGTCTAATCATGATTATAACACACTGAAATACACATAACTCCAAGCAATTTGCACCGTGGAAATGTAACAACAATGAATCAACAAAGTACACAAGAATTTAGCTAGCCAAAAACATGTTTTATTACAACTTTATTAAAACAAACATAGGGCTCTCGTACCAGGGGTCATGGCCCTTACAAAACCCTGATACAAGGAAAAAATAGGGCTTGAAGTCAACAACATTTGTCTATCAATCTGCCCAAACAACAAGAAACAAATTGCTTGACCTACTTGTTATAGATGACCTTCACTTATAGCCCTTTTAATCCTCTTGTCCTTGGTGGTACTTTGCCCGTTTTCTCATAGATAAATTGCTACTTCAATACCTCTGTATACCCAGTTGCTCACAAGAGATTTGCTTCATTAAATGCACTTGCAATATTTATCCCTAACCATCATCCTTCTCACCATGAGTAAGCCACTTCCATGTCATTGTACAATCAGCTACAAATTGCTCGCTTCTCACAGTGAATCAGCCCACCTATTCACTATATGCTAGCTCCAAAATTGCCGACTTACAGTCCCTTAGTTCATTAAGGTGACCACATATTAGGCCTCAAAACCAATTGTCCAACACTCCTTTGTTGGACAAACCTCAACCAATCCACCTCACCAACCAACTTCAACGAACAACAACTCTAATCTAGTGCACTTTCGATAGCCTCCTAAAACACTTAGGCAATCTATTCACGACTTTGTGGCTTGTTGGCCTCCTCCTAGGCCAGTGCCCTAATCGCATAATTGTTTTGCCCTCTTTTATCACTTTGGATGGCTCCTTTAAGGTCTGTACAAGGTCTCGGCCCCCACAAGTAACTCTTTGCCCATACACATAAATTTTGGATCCTCTTAACTTGCTTCCTGTAGCCACCTAAGGCCTTTCGATCAACTTCCACAAATATTTATGGCTTCGACCCTCTCCTCCTATTCAACAAAAACTCGGCCTTGCCTTCAAACAATGGACATATGACTTTCGGCAGCCTTCTTCCTCCTAGACAGATAACTCAGCCTAGCTTTAACTCAAAAACCAAAACATATGAAACTCATCCTTCTTCTATTAGTTGTGGCTCTCTCTTAGATGCTTGTTCTCTCAAGAATGTGTTGCTCCTGTGTGATGAGACCTCTTCTTAGGTCTCCTACATTTATACTTTTCTGTGGTTGTCTTAGGTGCCCCTTTAACCCATCAAAGGTGCCCTCTCATAACAAATAGAATGAACAAATATTGCTTTTGGGTCTTTAGCCCACCAACTTATGTCCAAAGCTTACCACTGGGGTACATTGCCCACAAAAGATCATTTTTATGGATCAACTCCACACAACCTAGTACCCCAAGGGTTGTGGGAGTACCTCCCAACCTACACATTTCAACATGTTAAGAAACCAATAACAAGTAGATAATGATGATTTCTCTTAACTTGATAATTATTTGTCAATATTTGTTTATTCTATTTGTTATGAGAGAGCGCCTTTAACCCATCTAAGGTGCCCTCTCATAACAAATAGAATAAACAAATATTTATTTTGGGTCTTTAGCCCACCAACTTATGTCCAAAGCCTACCACTTGGGTACATTGCCCACAAAAGCTCATTTTCATGGATCAACTCCACACAACCTAGTACCCCAAGGGTTGTGGGAGTACCTCCCAAGCTACACATTTCAACATGTTAAGAAACCAATAAAAACTTAAAAGTAAATAATGATGATTTCTCTTAACTTGATAATTACTTGTGAATATTTGTTGGCTTCTTATTAAAATTGTGTTCTCTTCATTAAGCAATTAGCAAAAACATAAAGATCAGATGGAGACAAAGAACACCGGAAATTAGGCTCCAAGCCAGGGCAAAACCCCACATGGGGGAAAACCCAAAAACCCTCTTCTTATAGAATCAAATCAAAGTGAGATATCCAAAACCCAAGACCAAGACCAAGACTATCACAAAGACCCATGTCAGCCCTCCTTCAAATATCCTCCAACCAAGTCAAAGTCACCGTTGGTCAAACCTAGTCAAATCTGGTCAAAACACAGAATTCCTGACTTGTAATTTGACTTTTATTCTCTCTCTTTTGACTTTGCTATCTTTATTCTTAATAATATTAATAATATTATTAATATTGAGGATTAAATCAAGATTGAACTATTAGGATTGATTAATGATAAGTTAAGTGATTCTCCTTCAACTATAATTGATTACCCATTGATTGAAGGTGATTTACTAATTTTGGAAAGTCATACTTGAGATGCTAGACATGACTTTCTATTTTTAGAAAGTCACTCTAGAATTGTCAGAAATGAGATTTTATTAAGGAAATTCATCCTTGAGCTATCCATGAGTAGTATTTTTCTTCCAGAGAATAGGGATTCCGCATCCCTATTGCATACATCTTCGTGTCTTAGTAGATTGAGGATTTCATATCCTGATCTACTCCAAGGATCAAGATTCCACACCTTGATCTTTTAAATATTTAGGACTCCAGGTCCCAATCCTTTTATTATAGATCCAAGACTCCACATCTTTATCTTTCATGGATTTAGAACTCCGTGCCCTAATTCTTTTATTTGAATCCAAGATTACACGTCTTTATCTTTCATGTATTTAGGACTTCGCGCCCTAATTTTCATGGCTTCTCATCTACTCTACTTTGAAACTCTGTGCTTCACCTTAAGGTGTTGATTGTGAGCTCATACCCATCTGATGGTTCATTGTTAAAGCCTTGTTCCAAGACCTGCACACATCACAATCTCATAAATCAAATGAATCAAATGAATTTCATAATTAACTTATTCACATTTGAGCAAAGATTGTGAATGACTTCCACATTCATTTATAATTTGAGCATCCTTCTTTGCAAATAACCATGTCCCCTGCCACATCTTGCTCAATACAAGATTAAGCATATATAATCATACAAATCATGTATCATCACTTCCACAATCATTTATAATTTAAGCATACTTGTTTGCAGATAACCACATCCCCTACCACATCTTGCTCAATACAAGATTAAGCATATTTAATCATATAAATCATGTATCATGACTTCCAAAATCATTTATAATCTGAGCATCCTTGTTTGAAAATAACCAGGTCCCCTGCCACATCATGCTTACTACAAGATTATGCATATATAATCATACAAATCATATATCATCCATAAATCATAATTAACCATATGTTCCACATAACCATCATCATCCATGGATCTATGTCTCTCAATCCTGGATCATCATCCATGTCATACACCTATGTCCAAACTAGGATACCAAAAGAGAAAACATCGATAATATGCTCTTAACCAAAATCAGTTCTTATACACACAACTATAGATATTATCATAAGCATAGATATTATCATAAGCACATAGCAACCAGGTGACCCAAACTAGGTCTATAGCATATAAGCATGAACATAAGTCTGTCATGCATAATCTGATATCATTACATCAAAATCACCCTCTCTAAGTGTCACAAAACTAACCTTGGCAAGGTGGGACACTACAAATGAGATAGTGAAACCATTTCTGCTAACGTCAACTGATGACAATTAAACTCTTTCTGCTAGACTCCGTAGCTGCTGTAAAGTAATGAAGACAATGAAATGTTGAACAGATGTATCTTTATCAATTGATGCCCTGGAGATGTCTTGACGCAATTCCTTTGATGTAATGAATGCAAGGAGATTGATGACCCTTACTGATTGACTTCGTCAACAGCTACAGAGAAATGTGTTATTGCCATAAAATGATAAGACCCTTTGTATAGCCAAAATGATGATGAACACCAGATCATTAACATTGTTACTGCTGTAAGATATAACTGACAGTGAAACCCTTATCACAAAAACAGACTGCTTCCAAAGAGAGCCTTACTCAACTCCAAATTCCGATGACAGTCAACAGTGATGCGAATCTAAAAGCAATTTGATATGATGAATTAAACCAGCCACTCTACAGATGTACTGTCATTATGAATCGTGATCAAACCCTTGTAGGATTCATTTATCAGTCAAGTGCCAAGATATTTGTGGGGCAGACTATACACAATGATACCATGAGAATAAAGCTAAGTCCCAAGTTACCACATCAGCCTTGAATCAATCACAAAATTTAACCAGGATGCACATCACAACTGTAATCAAGATGGAACCTTCAAAACATTGTTTGATGCTTCTAAAAGGGTATATCTGAGATGTTTCTCATAAAGAATTGTAGCAGATCCACATGTGAATTGATGTCAAGGAATTTTTCTGACGTTAAGGGAATAGGTCAGTCGTCCTTAGATTTGGTTGTCACCGCGCACACAAATAAGATGGAAGTTCTTGCAAGAAGGCCATGAACAGTTCCAGCTCTGCTTCAAAGGAAGGTCGGACCCCCATGTTAGTCCTATGCCAGTCAATCCAAATAAACCAACCTTCGTTGCCCTCTAAATTAGCCCTTCAATGAGGTCGCAGTCATAGAGCTTATACAAATTCTTAGTTGTTTGATATCTTACTTCAGAACATGTGTACTGAATGCTTATTCAATGAATTTGGGTGCCATTCATCAAAAGAAACCAAGGCTGCAAATACTTTAAGAGCTCCAAGCATATATCTGAACCTTAGAAAGGAGACCGATCTATCCAAAATGCCCAGAAGTATTGCCCTAAAGAGGGCCAAGACTCAGAGATGGAAAATACTACTTATGCCTGCAAATAAGAACTCAAAAAATTCCATACAGAGATGTGACAAGGATGTAGAAGGACCGCATAGATAGAGTATATGTTCTTGGATAGCCGAAAGTCACCAGAAAATCAAAATTGCTTCAAAAGAGACAAATTTCATGCCATGAATGCTTCACCATTACCTGCAATGATAGATTTAACCCCAACAAAACCCTATTTAGAGAACATAAAAACCCATAGTCCGTAAACCCTACCAAATCTACCTCTCATTTGATCTTCAAGAACTGCACAGGGTGGTGAGAAATTTCATATCTTTTTCACACTATGATTAGCATTAGATGCATGCCTAGTAGGATAGATATGGTGTCTTTATATAGTTTTTTATGAACTTCTAGGAGGGCCAGCGAACATAAGGTTTTGGAAGGAAGAGCCCTTTTAAAAATTTAAATTCCAAATAAATTAAAAACTCCCACCAGATTTAGGACCAATAAAATTTGAAATAAATTGACCTCCAAGATTTGAACCTTGATAATTTAATGAATTATTCTTTTACCCTCCATAGATATTAAAAGGAAAATTTAATCCCTTCATTCTTGTGGCATTTGAGAATCTGCCACATCATCAACTAAATTGGGGCATTGACCCTAAGATGAGGCTTTCATCTTTGAACAAGCACATCTCTCAAACCGTGAGGGCTCCTATGGCATGCCACATACCTTTGGAATCGACATGATGAGCAGAATCCAACAAAGAGGATCCAGACTCAAGAAACTATAATTTTTCATGTCATATAGGTCCACAAAGGCGGGGCATCCTCTAGTGTTTCTTGGGTTGACATCAATGACAACCACATTCCAACACTAATGACGTTTGCAAGTACATTGTGAAAGCAGCCAAGACTCTGGCAGCAGGAGGAAGCATCAAGAAGAACAAAGCAAAATTACGGAAGAGAATTCTCTCAGCAAGAATAATTTGAGTACAAGAGGGAGAATTAGTACCATGCTAAATGACCAAAGGAGCTTCCAATGCAGAGGGAGTAGACTATCAAGCCAGCAAGTCTAGAAGAAAGATGTATCTGGAAATTGTGTCCAGACTTGAAGGGAAGTTGGTGGTGACTTCCAAGGGGATCTACAAGACCTAGCATGCAGCAAATGACAACATAGAAAAGTACAAAGCAAGAATCATGAAAATTCTCCTAGTAAAAGGGAGAAGACAATGTTAAGACATCTGCTCCAAATTGTCATCAGGACTCACGTAACAAAGGGAGCAACAGTGGTAGGAGGAATTGTTTCCGTGATAGAGGAAGCAGTCAAGCCCTGCTTCAATGTCAGAGGAAGCACCCAGTCAGGATGACCAAAAAGCAGCTATGGTAATGGATCTAGTGAAGGAAGTCGATCAGTTTATGGTTGAGCCAAGGCATGCGACACATGTCTAAAATGATGAAGTACAGCTGCAGGGAAATACAGATTCAGGTTAGGCAGAGAATGTTGAAGACAGGAAAGCACATCAAGATAATGATTCAGTTTGGATTTTTCTTGGGGAGGAAGCAGACATCTGTCACACTCAGGACTGCAAAGGACCAGTATATTGCAGCTAGTTTGGCAAGTTGTGAAGCAGTGTGGCTTCGGTAGTTACTCGCAAGATTGTTTGTTCAAGTGCAAGAGACAATCATGATGATAGGTCGAAACATATTGACTTCTAGTACCGAGACATGGTAGAAAAGGGAGAAGTAAGGCTCCAATGCATTTCTAATTTTCTACAGACGAGCAGGATGTTGACATTCTCACAAAGCCTTTGTCCCAGGGTGAAGTTTGTATACTTCAAGGACAAGCTTAGATTAGTTAATAACGTTTCCCTTGGTGGCAGGGAGTGTTGATGTTGTAGCATCAGGGGGCAGACATTCTCCCTAGGGTCAAAGGTATTGACCAGGTCAAGGTTATTGACCAGGGGCCATGCAATGTGGCTAGGGAGAATGGCCCAGAGAGCATAAAGGCTCGAAGTGCTCCCCCAATCAGGGGTTACCTATCCATATTGCCAAGGGTTACTTGGATAGTGGGTTGAATGTGTGCCTTATAGCATCGGGCATGAGAGTTACCATTCAACCAGCATGCAAGAATGGTAATAGCCCCAAGTTTCACCATAGGTCACAGGTGTTGACCAAATTCCAAGTGACAATTTTAATAATTGGTGAATCACTCCAAGTGATGACTTGTTAAGCATGATGTTGATGCAGAATGCTTTCCACATGTAATGGATGGATACATCAATATAGCTAGCTCATTCAACCTTTCTTAGAGAAAATTTTCAACAAGAGAACATCTAAAAAAGTCATTATAAATAACTCCATAGCTAAGAGGGAGCGTTGAATTTTGTAGCTATGGTCGGTCTTCATAATTAATGTTTAGTCCTTCAAATATATGTGATAGTAAATACAAGACATATTATTCATGTCAACTTTAAAAAAAGAGGGAATTTTGAATTTCTAAAATTGAATTTTTTGCTCCAAGAATATCAAGTCGGCCCTCCAACTATTCAAGTCAGTTCAGCTTATAGAGGCACCCATTCGGCCTCCAAGAAGACTATATAAAGGCTTCAACCTCCGCCTCAAGAGCAATTTGGATCTCTTATTATCTTTTGTTCACACGCGAAGCAGCAAACCAAAATTCTTTTATGGGAAGACCAAGTTTAAAGGCAGACCTAATTATCTAAGACAAACCGAATTCATGGGAGACGGAAATTTTTTAGGCAAACCAGATCTCTGAGGAAGGCCAAAATTCTCTGTGGAAGAGTTAACTAAATTCGTAAGGCTAACTATTTATGTTTAACCAAGTTTGACCTAGTTTTGCTTATGGTCAAGTTTGAACTTGTTTTGATTGAAAAAGATTAGATTGTATTTTTTGTTGAACATTATAATTTCTCTAAGAAAAAGTTGTTGGGTTTTCCCCAAGTGGGTTTTCCTAGGGTAAAAAACTTGTTTCTTTTGTTTAGTTGTATCTTTATGATCATACTGGCATTTTTGTTTCTACTATTGACATCTTCTGTGTAATTTCTTTATGATGAATGTGAACACAAGAAAGATTATCATATGAAATCATAAGAATTAAGAATCATATTAGAAGACCTTTGACAAATCAACACCAATGATAGCAAACCCGAAGGATGGACATGAAATCGTGAGAATGATGAAGAGTGGTAAGTATGAAATTGTTATTGACTCACTACTTCAATCCAAGTTTCCCAAGTAGTGCCCCTCCTATAACCCTAAGACCTCAGAGGAGATCCCACTACCCCCTTTGGTAAGAGAACAAGCTTACAATAAAGATCAGTTAATCATCAAGATCACTCCTTAATCCATATGTTAGAATGCCCAACACATTAAGTAAAAGCACATGATTGCAAAACAGTTGAAGTACACACCAAGTGGTAACCCACCTTCCTTCAAGAAGAATGTTGGATAGTGAGAGGTGTACAACTAATCCAAATAGCAAAGGAATGTGGCATATCATCATGTACTGAGTAAATATAGGGTTGTTGGTTGCCTAGCTATCCAAAGTAGGAGAAATTTTTTCTCCTATGGGGTTACCCACTTTTGGTGGGTAACAAGGACCAACTTGGAGGTGTTTCATTTAGGAGAGGATGGTTGGAAAGAGTGATATCTAAGGCGAAGGACCTGCCTCATATACAGGGTTAGGCATCGTTAGTCTGAAAACCAAAAGAAGAAGAAAAGAGACTTCTCAGACTCCCTAAAAATACAACGAAATCAACCCCTAATCTTTTAATGAATGGGACATCGAAAAAAGAAGTGTTACTCCATCTTGATCTTGTGAAGATGGCAATGTCAGCAAATCCCATCTCCAACTATGATATGTTGATCAGTTTTGACCTAAGTTTATTGGAATCCACTAACAATTGCCCAAGATGAATCCTAAGAGCATGCATCCAGTGCCCAAATATGTAAGGAAGTCAAATAATGATGCCATCCCTTGGCCCCATGAAGTGCTCTACATATAAGGTCATCTTGGGGTTTAACCCCCTTAATGGTTCGACCCAAATAACCTGAATAAACTATCTAAAGGTGTCCTCTCTAATAAACCTATTCAACCCCTACCTAGTCAATAAGAATTAACCAAGGAAATCAACAGAATATCTGTAAAGGAGGATGAGATCAATTGAGATACTCATAGGCTAATGTAGACAGGTGACCTCGACAAACCAACAATAGCCCAACCTGAAATTCTAGCAATGGCTATGACCCTATGAACAGTAATAACCAAGATTAGGGTAGCAATCTTTGTCGACTAAGGAGTCAACATAGCCCCAAACTCGTTAAATTGCAAACAATGTAAAGGAAAGAGGGCATCCCTGTGTTGCCCCAAGGATCTCCAAGATGCCAATTTCTCTCAGTCTCTAAAATAGGACCCCCTTGAGACCAATTTGAAATATTTTCAAAAGTCAACCAAGCAACAAAAGACTTTTGAAGAGTAGTACCTACCCTCCTCAATGATGGCCAAAAGCATGAGGACATGGTCAACGATTCAATGTTCTAGCCTAAACCTTGCATGTCTTCACACCTAAAGATGTCTCCTCGAGCTCCTTGAATAATTTAAGATGAGTGGCAATGACATAGTGCTTAGAGAAAGTATGACCTATCATGATTTTCTAATAGTTGCTCCTAATCACCTTAGTTCTCGATTTATGGATCGGGTGAATAGTGTTGAGACCAAGCCTATGGGAATCCCCAACAAACAATATGATTAAATAGGTCAATGATGTTGTCAAGAAGAGTAGGTCTACCATGTATGAAAAATAAAAAATTTCCCAAGTTCACATCTCTAGAAAATGATGATGTGAATGAAAAATGAATGAATCAAACAAAATACTCTCTCCTCCCTTCATAGGTGAGGTGTTAGATTTCCTTGAATCCAGCACCTAGTATTTAATTCCTAGCAAGAGACTAATTGAATAAATGCATTGCTAGGGTCCGAACAAAATATTCAGCAGAAGGAAATAACAGTCTCAATCACAATGACACAGAAACAAGTTTTTCATTGACAAATCCAAAGTCGTGAGCTCTCGTCCTAAGATAATGGCCCACCTGAGAAAATACAGATACTATAACCTGAATCTTGTTGTGATTTTGTGTATTTGGGGTAGCATCAGTTGTGCTCTAGCTCCCAAATTTTGAGGAGGGACTAGAGTACACTTGATCTACAAGGCCCAGAAATTGATTTGGGAAATTTCATTCGGTTTAGGAGATATTAAATTAATTAATTATTCTAATGTATTTCCTGAGTTAAAACTTAGGGAACTTAAATAATTAAAGTGAATTTAATTAAACATGTGATGAAATTGTCTTAAGTCACACGAATCAAGCTTTCTTTTAATCTTAGCCATTGATTCAAAATCTGATCATAGCCGCTGGTTTCCCAATGAGAAAAGTATAAAGGAAAGCCTTGGAGTCATTTGTAAAGAGACACAGAGGCAGAGCACTGAAGCTAACCTGAGATTCTCAGGCGGGTTTGCTAAGAAATCTCAGAAGTGTTTTAGCTGCAGAGAGGGGAATTTAGGCCAAGGGGATGATCTGATCCTGGGCTCTAGAATCAGCAAGATGCAGATATCAACTCAGAGAGGCAGTGCAGAGAAGCAGGAGAGCAGCAGCAGGAAGAGCAACAACTGTGCTACGCAGTCCCTCAAGGACAACGTGATTTGCTGCAGGAAACCCTTAGGGGTTACGCAGAGACCCTAAGGGGCAGCATAGGGATTGCGTCACCCATTATGGGGTAACGCAGCGCTTTCCGGAGTAGTGCTAAGGGTCATAGGGGCTTCAGAGGCTGACGCAGAGGCTTCAGGGGCAGCACTGGGGTTTCTAGGCCCTAATTTTGGCTGAGTTCTGTAAATCCCATTTGAGGGTGTGGATCAATTATTATTTGGCCCTAGATCAGCCAGTGATCTGTAGATCTATTATTTCTCTGTCAGGTTTTCCATATCTAGAACCCAGGCTTGTTGTATTCAGAAAATTCTTAATAATAAAACCCTCCAGCAGCTAGAAGACCGGTTTTCCCGCATTAGGTTTTTTCGGTGACTATTTGTCCAAAAATAACTGTCACTTTGTCTATGTGTGCATGAACTTGTTCTAGATATGGATTGGTGGAGATTTGTTATGTGTTTTGTTTCGATTTTAACTTGAATTTATTCAGTTAATAACTTGTCTAAGTAGGAGGAGCATAAACAGATTAACAGTAAATAATTTCTGCATAAACTGTAAAGATTCAAAAATTTCCACATGGTATCAGAGCAATTGCAGATCTAGGAGGGTCACCAGCAAGAATCTCAAGGGTCTAGCTACAGGGAGCAGCAGAAACACAGATTTGAAGGGACAGTGCAGTTTTCAGGGGCAGAATCACGCGAAGGGAAGGGTGACGCAGTCTAACGCTGTCTCCTAGCAAGCCCACGCAATTACTGCATAGAGGCAGCGCAGAAACAACGCTTGATTAGTATGAAGCCTGCCAGAGTGATGCAGATCTGAACCTGTCATATCCAGAAAAGACTGAAGAAAAGCTGCAAAAATTCAGAAGGTGCTGGTGGGGTTAAATTTCTGAAGTTTTCAGATTTTTAGCCTAAGAACAAGTGACAAAGAGCGGGAGGAGATCAACTTCTAAGAGAGTTTCTAGCCAAATAAACATGCAGTTTGATCAGAGGATCAAAGAGAGTTGGATCATAGTTGATTTGGCAGATTTCCAAGGAGGGTAATAAGTAGTCAGAGGGAGCAGAAGGTGCCTATTTCACCAAGGGCCTTAGATCCATTTCTCTAGCAAAGAGAAAAGGAAGTTCCAACACATTCTGAGTAGAAGTCTCCTCATGGAATGCGTGATCAGGACAGGCTGGATGGCCACTCAGACTTTTCAGTTTGGAAGGCAAGGATTTTGATAGTCCTTGAGGCATATAATCTTAGAGACTATGCATAAGCAAACTCTGGCCACACCGACAGATTCGGATCTCCTTCGGAAGCATAAGGAGGTTGCTGGGCATGCCAAGCGGCTGATTATGGACGAAATTAAGGACCATATTGTACAAAACTTAGCTGAAAAGAAGACAGCTAATGAGATGTGGAAGGCCTTAATCTACCTGTATGAGGGAAAATCTGTCCAAAGGAAGATGTTGTTGGAGACATAGATGAGGTCATTCATGATGACCAAGGGAGAAGACATGGAGCATTTCCTCTTCAGACTGCAGTCGATCAGAGATCAGTTGACTGCAACAGGTGCTAAGGTGGAAGACGATGTGACGGTCAGGACTACCCTCAATGCAGTCGCAGATGAGTGGGAAACCTTTGTCCAAAGTATCTTGGGCAGAGCAGACCTCCCAGATTGGGACAGCTTGTGGTCAGTTCTGCGTCAAGAAGAACTCCGCGGATTCACCAAGAAGTATAGCTCTGGATCGAGCAAAGTGAAGAAGGAAGATGAGGAAGATGCAGCCTTGGCATCAAAGAGGCAGCCAAAGAAGAAGAAGGATCTCTCAAAGATCGAGTGCTTCCAATGTGGTGAAATAGGACATTTTGCCAGCAATTGTCCTCCGAAGAAAAACGACAAGGAAGCCTCTTCTTCCAAAGCTGTTGTGGCAGATGATGGGTCGGAAGATGATGCAGCCATGAGTGCTCATGAACCACGGAAGTGGGGTGACATGGATATGTAGAGGAGCTACATAGTCTAGCGTGGGATCCTTGAGCAGCTCATCTCTTGGATCACATGCGAGCTATGGCAGCCTTAAGACAGTGGCGGGACAAGTGGAGCAGTGGGTGCATAGATCACAAATGAAGCAGAGGCAGATTTGAAGACTGGGAGGAGCAATGCAAAGCAGAGCAGCAACAACGTAGAAGCAGCAGCAGCGCAGAGGCTGATGTGATTTCAGCAGCGCAGAGCAGAGTTGCTTACGCAGTGCAAAGTTGCAGCAACGCAGAAGGCTTCAGAGTGAGAGCACAGTGCAGCAACAGCGTGAGAGACTTCAATACAAGGGGTTGATGTGACTTCAGTAGTGCAGAGGGAGTCTGCTTACGCAATGCAGAGTTGCAGCTATGCATCATTCTTCAGATGCCAGCACAAATCTGTAGCCTATGGAGCTTCAGTGATGAGGATGCAGCCCATCTAACTTGTCTGTCAAAGATTGGGTAGGAGATTCAGTTATTTCTCTCAACAACGGAAGTTGCAGTGCAACAGATCAGCAGTGGCAGTGCTATGAGCAGCACAGATGCAGCATATTGAGAGGGAGTTGTAGTACAGAGGTTGCAATAGCAGTGGCAGAGTCATGGGCAGTAGTACAAAATGGCAGCAACAAAGCAGACTTGAGTGGCAGCAGGCCAAGCATCAGCAGCACAGAACCAGTACCCAAAGTCTTGTAAAGCATAGTGTGATGTATTGCTAGAGCACATCCTTGATGCTAAGAGGGAGTGTTGAGATTTTGTGCATTTGGGGTAGCATCAGTTGTGCTCTAGCTCCCAAATTTTGAGGAGGGACTAGAGTACACTTGATCTACAAGACCCAAAAATTGATTTGGGAAATTTCATCTGGTTTAGGAGGTATTAAATTAATCAATTATTTTAATGTATTTCCTAAGTTAAAACTTAGGGCACTAAAATAATTAAAGTGAATTTAATTAAACATGTGATGAAATTGTCTTAAGTCATACGGATCAAGCTTTCTTTTAATCTTAGCCATTGATCCAAAATCTGATCATGGTCGTTGGTTTCCCAACAAGAAAAGTATAAAGGAAAGGCTTGGGGTCATTTGTAAAGAGACATAAAGGCAGAGCACTGAAGCTAAGCTGAGATTCTAGGGCGAGCTTGCTAAGTAATCTCAGTGTTTCAGCTGCAGAGAGGGGAATATAGGCTGAGGGGATGATTTGATCTCGGGTTTTAGAATCAGCATGAGGCAGAGATTGGCTCAGAGAGGCAGCGCAGAGAAGCGGAGAGCAGCAGCAGGAAGAGCAGCAATTGTGCTACGCAGGTGCTGCGCAGTCCCTCAAGGACAGCGTGATTTGTTGCTAGAAACCCTCAGGCGTTATGCAGAGACCCTAAGGGGCAGTGTAGGAACTGCGTCACCCAGTCTGGGTGACGCAGCCCTTTCCCGAGTAGCGTTGAGGGTCAGAGGGGTTTCAGAGGCTTCAGGGGCAACGCTGGGGTTTCTAGGCCCTAATTTTGGCCAAGTTCTGTAAATCTCATTTGAAGGTGTGGATCAGTTATTATTATGGCCCTAAATCAGCCAGTGAGCTATAGATCTATTATTTCTCTGTCGGGTTTTCCAAATCTGGAAACCAGGCTTGTTGTATTCGGAAAATTATTAATAATAAAACCCTCCAGCAACCAGAAGATCGGTTTTCCAACATTGGGTTTTTCCGAGGACTATTTGTCCAGAAATAACTGTGTCACTTTTTCTATGTGTGCATGAACTTGTTCTAGATCTAGATCGGTGGAGATCTGTTATGTGTTTTGCTTCGATTTTAACTTGAATTTATTCAGTTAATAACTTGTCTAAGTAGGAGGAGAATAACCATATTAACAGTAAATAATTTTTGCATAAACTGTAAAGATTCAGAAATTTCCACATGGTATAGAGCAATTGCAGATCTAGGAGGGTCACCAACAAGAATCTGAAGGGTCTAGCTGCAGGAAGCAACAGAAACGCAGATTTGAAGGGATAGCGTAATTTTCAAGGGCAGATTCACGCAGAGGGAAGGGTCACGCAGTCTAACGTTGTCTCCTAGCAAGCCCATGCAAATACTGTGCAGAGGCAGCTCAGAAACAGTGTTGGATTAGTCTGAAGCCTGCCAGAGTGATGCAGATCAAGGGTTACGCAGAGACCCTAAGGGGCGGCGTAGGGACTGCGTCACCCAGTCTGGGGTAACGCAGCCCTTTCCGGAGCAGCGCTAAGGGTAAGAGGGGCTTCAGAGGCTGACACAGATGCTTCAGGGGCAGCGCTAGGGTTTCTAGGCCCTAATTTTGGCTGAGTTTTGTAAATCCCATTTGAGGGTGTGGATCAGTGATTATTTTGGCGCTAGATCAGCCAGTGAGCTGTAGATCTATTACTTCTCTGTCGGGTTTTCCAGATCTGAAACCCAGGCTTGTTGTATTCTGAAAATTCTTAATAATAAAACCCTCCAACAGCCAGAAGACCGATTTTCTCGCATTGGGTTTTTCCGAGGACTCTTTGTCCAGAAATAACTGTCACTTTGTCTATGTGTGCATGAACTTGTTCTAGATCTGGATTGGTGGAGATTTGTTATGTGTTTTGCTTCGATTTTAACTTGAATTAATTCAGTTAATAACTTGTCTAAGTAGGAGGAGCATAACCAGATTTACAGTAAATAATTTCTGCATAAATTTTTAAGATTCAAAAATTTCCACAAATCTGATCCAACAAATCTACCTTAGATTGTTGCTCAATCTCCCCTGCAAATCTAGATCTGCAGCCCCTATGCACTCCCTCGGACCCAACACACCGCACACTGAGATGTCACTCTCAATCTTGTGTTGTTGTTGTGTGTCTATCTCCTCCCCTCAACCTTGCTCTTATAACTTTACATTGAGACAAAACCCTAATCCTAACCCTAGTCTCAAAGAGATTGATGACCAAGATTAGATCTCGCCTCACTTGAGGTCAATGGCGAAGATTAAAATAAAAGCACTGAAGTAAATTACTTTATTTTTCCTAATTTTCTATTAGCTCAATAAGCCAACATATTGATTTGTTCTTTTTCCTAAATTAGACGTAGGCTAAGTTACATAAGCAACTTGCTCAACCTGGAGCAAGTATTCTAAGGAGATGTGGGTGACTTCTGCACACCTAGACACAAGGCATGTGCAAAAGTACCTGCTCGAGCTACAAACTTCAACACTCTTAATGATGGAGGTACTTCTGGAAGAACCTCCACCTGAATTTGTCTCCAATCCCACAACATCATCTATTGTTGTAGTTGCTCCCTCTAAACTAGAAGAATTCCTTGCTACCTGCTTTGGAATCTGATCTAAAGACCTATTTCTCCCAACCATGCTCCTAGGAACCTGCTCCTGAGCATCCATCAATGTTAGCTCATACCAACAGGTCCTGACAGTTATGGAAGACGTCTCCTTCCCCTCTTCCAAATTAGAAATTTGAGTCCTCGGTCTCAACTCATTCTTCGAAGCCTCTGAATCAATATTTGTCACTAACATCGATCCTCGATCTAAGATCCCCTTGGATCTACTTATAGGTTGGCCCTGCAAGCTGTACAATTTACCCTTCCTGACATCAAGGCTGACTACTATGTCCTAGGTAACTCCCTCTGAACGTATGAATACTTGTCCTTTCTGGAACTCAACATCATACCCTTCGTCCTCCAAAGCTGAGAATGAGAGCAAGTTTGTCTTCGGCTCTAAGACATATAACACCTCTGCCACCTCCAGAGATCCTCCTAATTCTAGCCGGAATAACATTGTTCCAACCCATTTCACCGCAGGTATGGTACTCATACAAACTTTCACATGCATTTCTCACTCTATCTCTGAAACACTAAGGAACACCTCCCTCATTCCTGTCATATGGCAAGATGCGCCACCATCTACGAACCATGCATCTTACGTGAAGGTTTTATAAGGGCATGACACCAAGGTAAAGTTCCTCTCGGACTTCTCAGCCAACTCAGTGATATGTGCAATGGATGTTATGGCTATCTTTCCCTTGCCCTTTCTTTGTTTGGACACTAGCTCGCATAATGTCCTCGCTTGTGACATGCAAAGCATTTGCATTTGCTCATATCCTTCTTCCCATCTTGAGAGGATCCTCCTTCTCCTTTGCTCAATTTGGAAACCCCCTTCCCCTTTCTTACATGACTTGATAGAGCAATATTCTCCTCATCCCTTTCACCTTTTACCTAATTTCCATGAAGAGCCTCCTCACGAGTCTCTTCCTAGGTGACGTAATCCCACAACCTATCCCAGGTTGGGAGATTCTCCCATGCCACCACTCCTTTACCAAAAGTACCCCATTGCTCTGTGAACCCATCCAGAGTTGCTTTACTAGTTCTAAGTCTGACAGTTTCTCCCCTACTGCAACAAGCTCATCTTGCACTTGAGATATTCTGGTGAGATAAGAGAAATTGTCTCATTCATCAACATCTTGGTGCCCTTGAAATTCTCTCTCAGCACCATTTTTTGGTATTAGTTGTCGCTTTGGTATAACATGGTCAACACCTCCCAGATTTCTTTAGCATTTTTCTTCCTGGATATATGAGGAATAAAGTGGTCCTTCACTTCATCCAGGATTGTCCTCCTGGATTTCACGTACTTCTTATTATGGGCAGCCAGGAGCGTCGCATCGGTAGGATGAATTTGAGCTTGTGATACAACCTCTCAAATTTAGTTCTCCTCTAGCACCAACGCAATCCTCTCCTTCCGGATGTCGTAGTTGGACAACCCATCCAAGCAATCTTAAAACTTGAGACTGGTCGCCATCCCTGGCCAACTAATTAAACCATGCCAAAAACATTTTTCCTTGATGAAGAACATACTCGTGCTCCTCCTCACGTTGTTTACTAATTTCTGCATCTCCCCACGCGACACACTATTGTTGTGTCTCAGCGACTACTAATGCTTACCAACTATTGACTCGGCCCCCTCACACTGCTTCGATCATGCAGCTCTACTGGTCCACTCTACTGTCGACCTGTGCATCCTCTTGTTCCTTGGTTCTTGCGGCTAACTTGAAGCCCGCATGCTCTGGCAACAAACTCTGACGACTACAGTCTTTTGCGCAGATCCCTTTCTCGTGTGTTGGACAACCCTATCTCTTTAGTTGTAGTTGTGTTCACTTGTCCTAAATCTCAAATACTTGGCCATTGCTTGACCCCTCCTCTTCGCGAACTCTGCTTCCAACTTGCGGTGGTCGATTTCCTGCCCATGCTGCCTCCAACTGCGATCTGAAATTTCTTGGCGACAACATTCACACCATGTCTTGCAGCTTGCAGCTCTGCGTGCTTCTGTGTCCTACTATGCCCTTGTCAACCTACTGACAACTCCCCACGATTGTTGTTTTCCCCAGCCTTAGCTGGCTCACTGGCTTGTTATTTCGTGCAGTTGGCAACTGACGAATCTCTCCATATCCCAATCTCTCGCCCAAGTTGTCTTGTGGGTCCCTTCCTCTGCATACAACTCGCGACTTGTCTAGGCACTACTAGTCTAGTTCAGCTCCTCGACTCCCACAGCGATTTCCTTATTGTCAGCTCTCATCCGCCAGCATCCTCGGCCTAACCCTCTTTGGTTGCCAACAGCTCTTGCTAACAGCTCAATCAATGGTCAATTGGTGCTTTTCCTCACCCTTCCACACCTCAACACCACTCTTCCTTCACGCCCTCAATAGCCATGTCCTCAAATCGCGACGTCCTCTACATGCAACCAAGAGGATGTCGACTAGATGGTCTGATCCTTCGGCAATCAAACAACATTCGCGCTCTATCAGCTTGGCAGCTGCTGACTGTTGCAATGGCTGAGTGGGCCATTAGGCCTTTCGACCACCCACGGCCCGTTGCAAACCTCAAGTGTAGTAAAACTCCAAAGGTATAAAAGAGAATCCACCATAAAACTTCCAAGATAAGCCCTAAAATGCCATAGATACCCAAGAGATTCACCACAAACAACTTAATAACATAGAGAGAAGAACCCCTAAGGTAGGGCAACACCAACAAATACTCCTTACAAAAGGAATCACTTCACAAACCATGTTTCCACAAGACAATACAATCCAACATGCCTCCAATACGATAATAATCATGTATTTATACTTTCTCATGAGTATTTCTAGGGGCATATGCCAAACATCCCTTATTTTATATTGATTCCTTTTAATTACATAGTGGACCTATTCCATTATTATGTCCAAATTACATTCATTATCCTCTTGGGTACCTCCCTAGGTACCCCATATTATCCTCCTTAGGTACATTACATCAAGGTTGAAGTTCGACAAACCTTGTGACACGGGTTAAGGCTTCAAATTGATAAACGAATGGGAAGTTGGATCTTTCGTACATAAATGCATTACCATAACATTTCATGCAGGACCTAAAAATATGATGTGAAGGTTATAGAAAGCATGGTAATTGAAACTTGTATAAAGGAAACCATTTGCAAAGAGAAAAATATGACAGCCTTTGTGCGGCCAAAGGAAATTTGGGCTTTTGCAGTGACATGGGGCTCATTATTGACCCAAGAAGTATCTAACATGTCAAGTTTGCTTGGGCCATGGGGAAAAAGACATAGTATCTTGAAGCATCATCATTATTAAAGCGTTTGTATTTAAACAAAGATCAAAATATCAATTTATAATGTAGAGAATCCCATTTAGCCCAATGGGCTAGCTAAAGTGGTTGAGTGCTTTGAATTTCATGCAAGAGGTCTTTGGGTTATGACCAAGACACTGTCTTCTGCTCCTTTCTTCGCCTAGACTCCTCTTCTTCTTTCGATATTCTTAGCACGAACTGAGGTCTTCATTATGTCATCGAACTGTAGCTTGTATGTGCCCTCGTCCGAACTATTGAGATCTCTTTCCCATCAAGACAGAGATATCACTGGTCATTAGATAGCACCAAACTGTGATATCAACGAGCTATGAGGACACTGAATTACACCAAGATACACAACTGTGATATAGTGTCAAGACAGTGAGGAGATGTCACTGTTGTCTCACCGAAACTTTTCCCAAGTCCGAACTGTTGACTGTGATTACCCACCTGAATCTCAAAGTGATCCGAGCTTCTTTCAAAATTGTATCTCTATTATGCCCATCCAAAAAACCTCAGAGATATCCGAGCTCATTTCAGAGAAGGAGATCTAAACTATCTCAATGTCCAACCCATCCGAAAATCTCAGAGATATGTCACTGAAATTTTGACTCTGTGGAATAGGCTGAGTTGCCTATATATAGTTGTTTGCCCATCAATATACGTCGACTTGTCGATATGAATAGACGCGTCTCTAATGTGGGTCGACATGAGTTTCTTTATCCTTATTTGAAGACGACATGAAGAGGAGAATCGTGATTGTCTTTGGAGGGCTACTAGACACTTTATAGACTCATATACATTTACACATGATCAAGAAAAGCTCTTCGGACATGACATTAATTCTTTGACTTTACATGACAAATCCTAATGCTCTCAAAGGGAGCCAACTAAAATAAAATCACTTGCTCATGAAATCCATGAAGCAAGGTTCACAATAATAATTTTATTTTTTTCATTACATCATTTACAAAAGTCACAATTACATGTCATTATGAAGATTGAACCTAGTTACACTTTTCAACACACCTGGCACACATTCACTTATCTTGGAGATCACCCTCCCTCATAGACATGGAATTCATATCATTTTATTTTAAGGTATGGTTTAGATTTCTTCAAGAGTGCTTTGCACATGAAGACGACAATTGGCACTTTGCATGCAACTTGCATGAGCTTGGAGCTTCAAGAAGATGACATGTGGCATCAGATTATTTATTATCTTTTATTTAGTATTTTGTACACGCATTTTTGTTTTTGGTGAGCCCACTTATACATTATTGTACTATTTTCTAGCATTTTCCTTGGAGCATAAAATGAATCTGAGGAGGAAAATATTGTTTTATTAAACCTATATAAGGGTTTGCATTCTCCCTCTTTTGTCATGTTGGATTTGGGGCAGGACCCCTTGGAGCTTAGATGAACACTTGTCAAATGTAATTAAAGAATCAAACAAATCTGGAGTAGAGCATGCCCTACCCATCAAACTACCTCCCAAATCCAGAGGAGCAACTAGAGATCCATTCAGAGTTTCCTTCTTTTGAACTTGAATGTTAGGAGTATCCCTAGCTCATACATCCCCCCGCCACCCCCAGATCATGGAATCGGGCTCCTTGATGGTTCCAGAAGACTCTAAAAACGAGCTAGTGCCCAATTCGCCCCCCTCGCCCTGACCATTAGACTCGGGAGACCTTGACATCATCGGCCTCATCGTCGGATCTCCCTCTCTCAATCTCTCTCTCTCTCTTGACAAGTTCTTGGGGTGGGTTGTCCACCTTTCTAGTGTTGGACAAGCTCACTTAGTGTTTTGTATCATTGTACCTTTGTTATGGTTTTATACATATGTTCTAATATTATACTTACGTAGGTTTCTGTCTTTGTATTAATTTTGGCATTTTTTATGAGTTGTGTTGGCACTCTCACATTGTATTCATACTGGTTGTAGTCTTCAGTCCCATTGACCTACTTTTTTGGTCATTTGTCAGAATAAAATAAAATTATGTTATCTTAATTACCTTATTATGTCGTCAATGAAATATTATTCATGAAAGCATGTTTTCTCTACTATTCTTGGATGAATGTACATATATTCTAATCTTGATAATCATAATCTCAACAAGTATTGGATTTTATCTACTCTAGTAATATTCTTTGTTATATTTCTTCAGTTTAGAACAGCAAGGATATGGACTGTTGTAGCTTGTACTTCTCAGATTTAATGGTCATTTTTCACATTAGGATAGTCTCCCATTAAGCCTTGATGTGACCCCATTTGCACAATGAAAAGGTACTAGTCTCTAGTCCATTCATCCAATCTATTTACCAAACACATAAAACTGCTTTGCTGGAATTTATCTTTCAATTCACCTGGCGATTCATTGCCTAAAATTCTAGCAATCCTATTCTAGGGAAGTCCCCCTCGTGCCGAAGAAGAGTAAGCCTAAAGTGTGAAGAAGGCTGTTGAAGTGACATAGGCTTCCCTCTTTAGATGCACATAGGCTAGCAATGCTCTTTTAGAATTTAACTTTGAAGTGTTAGTTTGTGAGGTAACAAAAAGTATTGATAGAATAAGTGGGCAGCGTACCTCATCTTCAGTTTCCTCCAACAACCTATAAACAAAAGGGAAAAAAGTGGATGTTATATTCCGTGTCACAACAAAAGGATATTGCTCCCATCACAGAAAAAAATGTCCTATATTTTACTCTAGCAAGGTACAGATAAATTTGTACAGCCAAAGCCTTCTAAGATAACCATATCCTTTGAGAAGGGATAAAGCCATAGAAATGAAGCAGATTGGCAGTAGAACAATCCAGAACAACTCAATCTATTTACAAGTAATTTTCAGAATCTTGTGTCAAAAAATAACATTAGAAAGCACACGTTGCAAGGTGTCAAAAAAAAATTCTCAACATAGATACCGCTGAAGTTTGTATTTGATAAAATGCTTCAAATGTCATTTTTGGAAAACTTATGAAAGAGGATTATGAAATTATAATGACAAAATGCATTAAATAAAGATCTAAACATAATCCCTGACATACTGAAAGATTAACTACGCTCGTCATAGAATCTAAATTATGGTGTAATGTTCAATACTTTATAGCAAATACTTATAAGCATATTTAATTGAGGGCCAAATAAATGTTTCCATTTGAAGGAATAACCTTGTAAGGCTCCAAGGCATTGACAAACAGCACCAAACTGCTTCATTATATGAACATATTGATAAATGGGATCTTCTGGACAAAATCATTTTCATCAAATTCAAGAAAACATTACAGGATCGACACAGAGATATCTTTAAACATTCATGTCAAACAGGTCAAAGCTTGTAAACTCACAAAATTACTTTGCTCATAATCCACTGTGATACCAAGGAAATCATTGTTTTTGACAACCTGGAGAAACACTAATGAACCACAAAAAAAACAGATTTGTATTAAACAACTAACTTTACAGCTAACCAAGTTCAGGATACTGCCATAATAGAGTTAGGATAACATCTTTTGATCTTGTGGAAGACTACAATGCTCTGACTCGGTAAAAGATATGGTTCGACTTGATTGTAAAGAAAACGATTGTACCACATAAACAAATGCATATTTCTTCTAACTAAAGAAAAACACTCTCCTTGTGCTCTGAGGAAAGAAAGATTCTTCCCCAAGAAAATCATGCACAAAAAGCTTAGCCAAGGCACACATTCTAAGTCAACACTAGAAATAGAGCACTCGTACATTCTGGATTTCCAGGCATCAGTGTCATACACGGTCCAAATCTTCTGCTAGGTCTTCCTCAAGACAGTTTTCTATTATAAGTTTTCTCCACTAGGCCTTGGATGTTAGGGGAGCTAGCCCTAGCAGATTCTGATATGCTAGCTTTTTGGGTACTCCAGATTTGAGCTCTTTGGCCACTCCAAACTTTGAATATTTACACATTGTACATCCCTATTTCATGTTAATTTTTCAATGTTGTATGCTGTAACAATCACTTTAGCAAACTCTTCTTTCAATAGCAATCACTTTTCCAATTTCTTTTCAATCATTCAATAACAGTAAGCAATTGTAGATAGAACAGTAAACCAAATGGACAATAGAAGACAGCCAAGATCAATAGAGACACAGAGATTGGTCAAAGAACAGTGAAAACCCCCACAAGGGGGAAAACCCTAACCATATTCTTCTTCTATTAGATGTTCATCAAATGTTCAGCAGAGAGATACATAGTCCAAGTACATCAAAAATATGTCAAGGGTCAAAGCCTTGACCAACCAAGTCAACTATCCAATATCCAATCAAATGTGAGCAATATAGTCAAATCTGGTCAAACAACATTTCTACAATTTTCTGTCAAAGTTAACAGAAGTCAATGCAACCCTAACCAGTCCTTGGTCAATGGTCAGATCAGCTCCAAAAGATTCAGTCAGCCAGTCAAAGAATGCGGCCTCCTTCCCTCAGTCAAACTCGATCAAAACAGTCACAAATTTCTGCCCACAAAATTTCTGTTCAAAGTCAAAGTCAACCTGTGGATACCCTAAACGTACTTCTGCAGTCAACTCTGGTCAAGGTGCACAGAAAGTTTCAGTCAACGTCCCAGTCAATTCAGCCTCCCACACATCCAAAATCCAGTCAAAGTCAAAACTCCTCAAGTCAACGCAGGTCAAACCATCCCAAAACAGAAGTCAAACTCGGTCAAATCAGAATGCCTCTCTCCTTCGCACGTGTGAACTCAGACCCTGCAATTTCAGGCTAGATCGAACCAATAGAAGATGAATGAGGTGAGATGATGAGATGTCTCCAAGTGATGTGACTTTACATCTAAGTTGCACGAAACGGGGAAATGGGTACGGGTACGAAACGTGATCCCCCCAAATTTTCGAAACAGGGAAACACAATATATATATAAGTCCCCCCAATCCTGAAATCCTGAAAAAATGATAAGTCTGCTGGATTTTGAGTGAGATATAAAATTCTACTTTTTCCATATGAAATCCAATGACGGTGAACCGTGAAACCACTCTCAAACATCCTCAGTCATTTCATGGTAATGTTACAAATTCAAGTAACATTACCATGTACTGCATATCAACACTAGGGCCATAGGCTTGAACATTAGGCTGCCCTAAAACAAAAAAATAAAAACGATTAAAAAATAATAAAACACACAAACCGAACAACAAAAACAACAACCAAAAAAAAAAAGAAGAAGAAGTTTAAACGCCGGAAACGTGCTTGTATGGACTGGAAACGTGTTTCTGTCCATACTGGGCACGTTTCTCCAACGTGAAACCGACCAGTATGAACGGAAACGCATTTCCAGGCCGTACGATACAGTGAAAGGCATTTTTGTTTCGTTTCCGGGCTGAAACGGACCTCTGTGCAATGTTTCCTGCAAAATAGCTTTACATGTATTTATATGTGTATTTGGTGGATGAATTTCCTCTTCCAGGCCAACTTGTACTTTTCAGGGTGACTTGGACCAATATTAAAAATAGTATTTTCCCATGTGCAAATTGAAAAAATCCCTATCTCACAATGGAAGCAAATTGAGAAAATCCAAAAACGCCTGATCATGAGCAAGTTCAAAATAAAAAATTCAGTACCTTATGAGATAATGTTGAGTGAAACAAGAGCAACTCCCATCGAAGCAATTGCTATGGTGCGGCTTATAACATATCTAAAAAGAATTGAACAAATGGGAGTAGGTAGATGGCCTAATGTTATCTCAAGGAAGGCATGAGTGAAAGAAAGAAAACAGGGATGAGACAAAACTACACATGGATGCAAAAATGGAATATCTACCTCAATGCTTGTCCCACAAATAGCAAGGAGCTAAAGAATTTTGTTATGGAGAAGTTTCGTAAACAGGTATGGGGAAAAGAGTTGGGTAGAAAGAAGAAGTACTACATTGAAGAATTCAACCCTACGTATGATCTCCAACAAAAAGAGTACATTGGAGCTAACATTCCGTGGAGGGCAAAGGTTCTTATTGCTCAATTAAGAACCAACTTGCATCATCTTCGATGTGAAATAGGACGATGGAAAAGTCCTAAAGAAGATTGGGAAGAACAAGTGTGTACATTTTGCACGTCTGGGGCAGTAGAATCGGAAAAACATTTCATTTTGGAATGTGATGCGTTCAAAGACATCAGAAAAAGTTATGGGAATATGTTAGCATCGATTTCTTGGCATTGTCTTTTCAGCGATGAGATCGTTGGAAGCTTGGGCTAGCTCATCATCAATTTGAATAAGAAAAGAACTAAGATGCAAAAGGTGAAAAACAGGGAACTCATAGTCCCATGTCTATTTTTAGTCTCGTGGACGTTAAAATTTCATTTCATTTCAATTAAATTTTTCCAAGGGTTAGAGGGGTCTCCTTAGGGTTTGGACGGCTTCTCCAAGGAGGGAATTTCTCTCTCAGATGCCAAATTTCAACACTCCCTCTCAACTAGGGAGGAATTTCTGACTGCATCATAAGTCTTATCTCGAATGTTTCGTCATCATCATCATTGTATCATATCATATCTCGTTTGTGCCCAACTCTACTCATTTGTTGAACATTTTCGATCTAAAGAAGAAGAATCATTAGGATTAATCACCCTATATCCAAAGAAAATAGGTGTGATACCACTTACCATGCGAGGTAAGGATCACTCACCTCCTATTCTCCGTTGATCTTCCCACATTGACCCTCAAGAGTCAAGTGGTAGAACACCCGCATCCAGATGCCAGATACAACTTACCATAAATGGCAAGGATCGGCCACATCTCAAATCTCCTCACCCATTGGCCAGATGGGTGGCAATCTCAACAAACCTGACTTTGGGTAGGATGCATACTAGGGTACATTCGGTCAAGTTTCGAACTTAACAATAGGCACTAGATACAACTTACTATAAGTAGTAAGGATCAGCCATGCCTTGGGACTAGATACAACTTGCCACAAGTGGCAAAGATCAGCCCTCGCTCAAAGGGGAGTAGGGGACAAATACAACTTATCTCTAGTGATAAGGATCAAACTCTCCCTAGCACCCTTAACCCCAAGCGCTCTTCAAGCTCCATTCCCACCTTGGGAGCTCAAATAGGGGGGAAGAGCATAGCTCAGTGTTCTCGATCGGTCGTGACCCTTTTCCGGAAGGGTCACCTCCACCAATCCAAGCTGCTCTCTGAAGACCAAGAGATTCCCTTTTGGCAAAGGCTTGGTAAGTATGTCAGCTATCTGCTAATCTGTTGAAATGTGATGGAGTCTTACAGCTCCTCTCTGCACCATATCCCGAATATAGTGGTATTTGATCTCAATGTGCTTGGACCTGTCGTGGAACATGGGATTTTCGAAAAGTCGAATACCACTCTAGTTGTCATAGTATATCACAATCGTATTCAAAACTTGCTCAAACAAATCTCCAAAGAGCTTCCTCAACCATACTGCCTCACAGCTAGCCATGCTAGCAGCAATATATTCATCCTCAACCATGCTAAGAGCAACAGAATTTTGCTTCCTACTCATCCAAGATATCATGGAAAACCCCAGGCTAAAACAGCACCCTGATGTGCTCTTCCTTTCAACAACATTTTCGGCCCAATCATCATCAGTGTATCCATGAAGTCAAGCATCTTCGGCAGTATATCTCAATCCAAGACTAATAGTCCCATGTAGGTATCTCAACACATGCTTAGCAGCAACCTAGTGCACATGAAGAGGCTCTATCATAAATTGATTCAGAGTGTTGACAGCAAAGCATATGTCTGGGCTCGTGTTAACTAAGAAAATTAATACCCCAATCAACTGTCGATACTCAAATGGATTTGCCAAGTCAGGTTCCGCAGCTTTACCACATAGCTTCCTAAAGTTCATCTCCATCGATGTGGCCATGGACTTGCACTCCACCATACCAAATCTCTACAACAGCTTGACAACATATTTCCCTTGAGAAAGGAAAATTTCACGAGGTCTCTACCACACTTCTAAGCCCGGGAAGTAGTGCATCAAACCAAGGTCTTCCATCTCAAACTCAGAGGCCATGTCCCTTTTACATTGAAGAATAAGAGGGTCTCCACCTGTCAAGAATAAATCATCAACATATAATACTAAAATCAGGGGCATACCTTGGACAACTTTGAAGTAGAGATTTCTGTCCACATTGCTTCTTATGAATCCAAGCTTCATCAAGTAGCTATCAATGCGGGCATACCAAGCTTTAGGGGCTTGCTTCAATCCATAAAGCGCTTTCTTCAGTCTGCACACATGAGTCTTCCTGTCATGCTCCTCAAAGCCCTGTGGTTGCTCAACATATACTTCTTTGAGAATGCCATGTAGAAGCGTGGTCTTCACATCCATCTGATGAAGTGTCCATCCCTGCCTAGCAACAAGAGTAACGATAGATCGAATGTGTAGCAGGTAACCAGTGAAAAAATGTCGTCATAGTCCTCTCCCTCTTTCTGGGAGAATCCTCTAGCCACAAATCTCGCCTTGTATTTCTTGATACTTCCATTTGCACCATGCTTAATCTTGTACAACCATTTAGAAGTCACAACAAACTTTCCTTCGAGTCTCAGAACCACTTCCCATGCATCATTCTTCATGATTGATTCATATTCTTTCGCCATAGCATCCTTCCAAACTTGTTCTTTAACAACTTCTTCAAAAGTGTGTGGTTCAGCCTGTATAATGTTGCTCATTGCTACAACATATCCTTGATATCAACATGGCTTCTTACTTTACCTGAAGATTCCTCTTGCAGCAGCATATCTCTCAGCATCTTGTAAAGTGTCACGAAACCATAGTGGTCTCTTCTTGGTGAGAGGATCACACGGAGCGGGATCCATGGGTTCCATGGGATAATTAGGAGTGTCAGTGTCTAGCTCAATCATAAGAGAATCTTCTTGTACATCCATGGCATCATCCCTTCATCTAGCATTGGTAGGGGAAGGAGTGTCCCTTACTTTCCCAAGGGTAGCATTTTCATCAAATGTCACATCCCTGCTAAACTCTACATTCCTTTGACCAATTACATATATTCTATAAGCCTTAGAATTTTCACAATAACAAACAAAAGTACCTTTCCTTCTTGAACCTTATATTTCTTGATACTTCCATCTGCATGATGCTTAATCTTGTACAACCATTTAGAAGTCAAAATAGACTTTCCTTCGGGTCTCGGAACCACTTCCCATACATCATTCTCCATGATAGATTCACATTCTTCGACCATAGCATCCTTCCAAACTTGTTCTTTAACAACTCCTTCAAAAGTGTGTGGTTCATCCTATATAATGTTGCTCATTGCTACAACATATCCCTTATATCAACATGGCTTCTTACTTTCCCTGAGATTCCTCTTGCAGCATCATGTCTCTTAGCATCTTGTAAAGTGTCACGAAGACATAGTAGTCTCTTCCTTGCGGGAGGATCACACAGAGGGGGATCCAAGGGGTCCATAGGTTCCATGGGATCATCAGCTGCGAAAAATTCAAATCTGAATTGCTACTGCAGTCATAGATTTACTTCTCCTACTTATTTCCACAACAGGTTATTTACAAAACCCTTACAGCAAATTTCGAAATAAACACTACTGCAGTAATCACTTGTACATATAGAGAAAAAGAACAGTAAGATGCAAGCATAAGAACCAATCACAATGACACAATTTTTTTTTGGACAATTGTCCCCGGAAAAACCCAATGTGGGAAAACCGGTGCAGCAGATGAGGGTTTATATATTAATCTTCAGTTGTAAATTCTTTACAAAGAAAGACTGGCAGTCTAACTGAGAAACTTCATGAGAAAACACTTGAGATAAATTCTCATCAACGCTCTGGAGAATTCCCGACACTCTGAGGACTCACTACCCCAGTCTGCGTCACCTCTACGTGTCTCTGCGCAGAGCCTACGTGAGACTGTGTCACCCTGCATGAGCTCTATACGATGTTGCTCTGTGCTGCCCTCTCCAGCCTTTTGCGTCCTCCTTCCCTCGATCCCTGACACTGTTGATGCCCTCTGCTTCCTCTGCCCTGCAACTCTCCCTCTGAAATCGAATTTTATTCCTTCAAAATCGACTTCCTTTGGGTTACTAAGTGTATGCCTGGCTTACTTTCCAAATGACCCTCAAGCCTTCTTTTATAATCTTCTCATTGAAGAATCAACGACCTAGATTAGAATTTTAATCAATGGCTAAGATTAAAACTTGACTTGATCTTCGTTCTCTAGAAGATTCACACTCTGTTTTATTAATACCCATTAATTATTTAATTTCTCTAAGTTTAGACTTAGGGTCTCCATTAAAATAATTAATTACTTTAATAGAACATGAACCGAGTGAAATTTCCACAAACGATTTATGGGTTCTTTGGATACTTGTGTCTAAGCCTCCTCACCAAGTTTGAGACTTAGATCACTTTCCAATGCTAAAAAAATCAACATCAGCAACGTTAGTGTCTAGCTCAGTCATAAGAGAATCTTCTTGTACATCCCTGGCATCATCCCTTTTCCAGCATTGGCAAGGGGAGGAGTGTCCCTTACTTTCCCAAGGGTAGCATCTTCATCAAATGTCACATCCCTGCTAAACTGTATATTCCTTTGACCAATTACATATATTCTATAAGCTTTAGAATTTTCACAATAACAACCAAAAGTACCTTTCTTTCCTGAATCGTCCAGCTTGTTCTTCTTATCCTTTGGCACATGAAAGTAGATGGGGCAACCAAAGATCCTCAAATGTCCAACATCAAGCTTTACACCTGAGGAAACTTCTTCGGGAGTGTCACCCAAGGCTTGATGCGGAGTCCTATTTTGAATATACACAACAGTGTTTGCAACTTCTCCCCATAGAAACTTTGGTAGCTTTTGATCATCCAACATAGCTCTAGTTGCGTCCATGACAGTCTTGTTCTTCCTTTCAGCTACACCATTTTACTCAGGGTTGTAAGGTACGATGATCTCCTTCTTGATTCCAGCTTTCTTGCAAAATTCAATGAACTCATTTGAAATGAATTCTCTGCCATTATAAGACCTGAAGACTTTGATCTTCTTTCCTGTTTGATTTTCTTTTAGTGCCTTGAAGTCCCTGAACATGTCAAATGCTTGGTCCTTATGCTTTAAGAAGAAAATCCATCTCTTGCGAGAGAAGTCATCCACAAAAATTATATAGTGCAAGTAGCCACCAAGAGAGGTCACTAGCACGGGTCCACATAGATCATAATGTATTAGTTGAAGTATTCCATTTATCTCACTCCTGCTTGAAGGGAATGATCCCTTCGCCTTCTTTCCTGGCGAAATTTTCCTCTCTCAAGGAAAATATATTGTGAAGCTGCTGGAGAGATTTGGTATAGTGGACTGTAAGTCCGTGTCGACTCCAATGGAGCTCAACTTTAAGAAGTTGAGAGAAAACATTGTTGGGCCCGTGCTAGCAAATCCTATCGAGTATCGACAACTCGTAGGGGCCTTGATGTTCTTAGGGAACATCCGTCCGGACGTATGTTGTGCAATGAACACTTTGAGTCAACACATGGTCGATCCTCATAACATTCACTGAGTTGTGCCAAGAAACTCTTGAGATATCTCTGGGGCACGATAGACCATGGGCTGAGATACACTGTCGGGAGTTTGAGACTCCGTGGATATACTGATGTCGATTGGGCTGGCAATGTGGTGGATCGCAAGAGCACATCTGGATGGTGTTTCACACTTGGTTCTGCTTCAAGCAGGAAGCAGAAGTTGATGGCTTTGAGCACAGCTGAGGTCGAATACATTGCAGCGTGTATGGCCTGTTGTGAAGCTATTTGGTTGCGAAAGCTCTTAAGTGAGCTATTCAGGCATGTGCTAGATACCACTATTATCCTTTGTGATAACCATAGGGGAATTCATTTGTCAGAGAATCCCGTGTTCCATGATCGATCCAAGCATGTTGATATTAGGTACCATTTTATCCGGGATATGGTACAGCGAGGCGCCGTAAGGCTCGATCATATAGGAACTGATGAGCAGGTCGCGCATATTCTCAGGGCGCGCATATTCTCAGGTCACGAATATTCTCACAAAGCCCTTGGGGCAGGTCGAGCTCCTAAGCTTTTGTGAGAATCTTGGAATCGTGTTACGACCCTATACTGAGGGTCTTGTTGGACGATGAGCTTTGGGAGCTCCATGGGGGCTTTGGTGATAGCTTCTTGGAGCTATAAGAAACCACAGGGCTAGGCTTGCCGAACCTTGTTGGTGTGCTTCCGCCCCACCGTGATGATATTGAGTTGGTTTACCTCTCTTTGATCTGTGCCCCGTATGCATCCTACCCATGGAGTACCGGACTCATGGGAAGTACCTCTCATATTGGCCAATGATGTGGGAAATGTGGATAGAGACCGATAGCAAGACCGATAGACGCATCAGAGATTGTCGTACTCTCTATGTTTAGGATGGCATGTGTCCAACCACTTGATCTGGGATCAAGTCAAGTGAAGGTTTTGGACCTCCAACTGACTTCAGGTCAGTTAAACTAACTTTGGGTTAGTATATGACTCTTTTGAGTCCAAGTGAGGTTTCGGACCTCCAACTGACTTCGGGTCAGTTAAACTAACTTCGAGTTAGTACGTGACTCCTTTGAGTTCTATAGAAGTTTCAGACCTCTGAGCTGATTTTGTCAGCTAGGAGTGATGTCTTTGTGACTCACCTTTTGTTCTGAAATAAAGAAGCCAGCGAAGCAAGTTACGGCGGGATGACGCACGATGTTTGGATGGCACAAGTGGATGGAGTTCTCCCTAGTTGAGAGGGAGTGTTAATTTTGGGCTACTAGGTCCAAACTCCATGTTGTGATGCTTAGATGACGATGCCAATATTTTTATTGGATTCCTCTTTCAAAGAGGTGCAAGATCGATCTAAAGATCATCTTGATCGGATGAGTAGAACATTTATTTTGAATTTATTCCACATGAGCAAGGTCGGCCAGATTTACCCTCATGCCTGAGAGATGTGTCACACACCCCCACAGATGGATATATATATTGAAGACTTGGAGGTCATTTCACTCACTCACATTTTGGAGGCATTCTCTTCTCTCACGGATGATGTTGCGATTAGGGCTTCTCATGGATCAACGATTAGGGCTTCTCTTGGTGCAGCGTTGAAGAGTTGTCTTGGGGTTGTGTGACACATTCGTTTGGCTGACCTAATGGAGTCTTTGTTGGTTGAAACATCCTGTTGACTGCGGTAACGCCACCATTCTTCATCTCTGATTGTCAAATCGATTAGTTTTATTAGCTTGTTTTCCATCGATCTATTGGTATGTTCTATCAGCATTTTACTTTCATGTGATTGCTATTTGGCCCTAGAAGTTTAAAGTAAATTTGCATCTAGCATAAAACATCTTCAGAAATTTACATATCTCCTAGGTTAGCTATGAGGGGTGGTCCCTAAAGGGAAATTAAATTAAAGATGTGAGGTTTATAGGAGAATTGTTAAAGTGAGATAGATTACTTCTTAAAGATTTATAAGCAAATGTGATATAAGCAATAACCATCAAACAACCATCAATACATAAGATAAGCATAAAGCATATGCATAACTCGTGCTTTCAAAAAGAATTTCTCTAAAATGAAAATTATATTTGATTAAATGAAGCAAAATGATTTCAAATGGAAAGCAAAAGTAATCCTGAAAAGTGAACCAAGAAATTGTTAGCACAAGATGTTATAAATGCAAGATACAAGAATGCTTTTAAGATAAACAAATTGATAAATCAAAGCATGTAAAGATATCTTGTCAAAATACAAACAAATAGTAATTTACTTGGAAAATGTAAGTGAGACGATTGTAGTCAATGTTTATTAAAGTAACTTACCTTCAAATATTAAACAAGCATATAAGGAAACTTGTAATAGATATTCAACATGAGAATAGTGCCTTCAAGTAAACCATAGCTTGCCCAAAATGAGATTTAAGCCACAAATGATAGAAACTTTAAATGTTAGACCAAGAAAATGAAATCAAACTTGCAACATGAAATAAGTAAAGCTTGGAAATGCAATAAGATGCATCAATCATCCATGATCATTAAAATGACCACATGAAATGAAATTGCAAAAGTAACTGACATTTCCAAGTATAAGAAAATTAAGTTTTGTTGCAAATTTAAAAGATTACAATGCTTGCATCCAAAGTTCTTCTTGAAATGAGATTTGCATGTGACACTTTAAACCATCAAGATAGCAAAAATTTGAGAACTTTGCGAGTAAAGTAAATGTGATGAAAGAGTGCTCTTGGTTTATTTTATTAGGTAGCTCTAAAGCAAAATTGCAAATGAACTCTAACCCTCAGACCTCACCCTCGCCCAAAGATTTGGATCTCACAGTGAGGAGTCAATAGAGGTAGAGGGTCACTAAAATGTCTATTCAACCAACTTAAGTTGGAGGTAAATTTTAGTGATGCTTGGGGCATGTACGATCTAAAAGTAAATCAACCAAAGAAGGAAAAATCAAATTCAACTTGAAATGTACTTGCTTGACCTGAAATAAAATGTTGCTTTATGGAGAAAATTTTGCCCAAATACTTGATGCATGTAAGATGTTCTTAATGGCAAAGCATAATTAAACTTGGAACAATGTTCAAACCAAATAAAATCAAGTTAAAAGTACTTGCATGCAAAAAAATTGAACTTGTTATGGACTTGAAACTTGTAGTAAATCAAACTAAAGAGCATGCGGAATGAGTGTAATGCATGGTTGTGTTAATTAGTCAATTAAATGAGATGCATGCAAGTGAAATAGATCAAAAAACTCAAGCCACAAGGCCTCTCGAAAAGATGGAGAGAATAGGGATACCAACGGGTAAAACCCACGCTTCCAAAATCAAAAAAAAATTTAGTTGTTACAAAGGAAAATGACCATAAAGTCTCCTCTAAAACCCAAGGAAAGTCTTCACAATTGAGCTTTAAGCTATAGACCTTTCATTGCTGAATTTTTTTGCAATTTGAGGCCCAAAAAAGCTCAACAAAATTCAGATATTGTAGGAGGAGAAGAGAGGCAAAGCCTCTTTAATGCCCACGGCCAAAAGAGAGAGAGAGAGGGCCAAGATGAACTCGGCCTCACCCAAGAAGAACTCGGCCTAAAGGTGGAAATGGTCTCTAAACTTGAGCCCCAAGGTCCTGCATGCAAATTTGTAAGTAGCTGCAAGAAAAGAAGTTAGAAATGAGCTAGAAAAACACAACAAATATTAGCTCAAGGAACAACAAAATATGTTACAATATAATCTACAAAAGGCTAAGCCAAAGAGTTTGAGCAAACTCTCCTCTTTGATTAGCCATGACTTAGTTTTTTGAAATGGCCAGATATTACTAAATGAAGTGCAATACTTGAAAAGTAAATTTTTTATTTTGATTTTGTTGCAAGAAATAAGAGCTTAAAACTTAAAGGAACCCCTGCAAGACAAATCGAAATAGATGAGACTTTGGAATTTAACGCATGTAGGTTCTCCTTAAATATTTTCAAGAGTGAGTTGGTTCATCCGATAACTTCCCCTCACGCTTGAAAGCTTGACCAAACATTAGAGGAAATTTCACCCTAAAAGTGGCCTCCTAAGGAAAAATAATAAAATAATGGTTAAAATAATAAAATAAGAGTTATAAAATTTGGAGGGAAAAGAAGAACAATATTTTTAGTGTATCTTCATTTTTTATCAATGTGGGTCTTCTCAAAAGTAAGCATAATGGGTACTCGTTGGATGTGAAATTTAATTTTGCATCCAACGAGTGTCTACACTTGAAATTTAAGTAAACCTATAAGGAAATAAGCCAAAAACACAATTAAAAAAATTAGTTTTAATATTTTCCCTCCAAAATATTTACATGTACCTCTTTTCAAATTTAAAAGATTTTGATTGGTTTGCATATTATGACATGGAAATTACATGAAAATTTCATGAGCATGTTTAGGCGGAAATTTCCTCTAATGAGAGGATTCTTCTACAAAACTTCACTACAACCCATTAAATCCACATGAAATAAAATAAATGCAACGGAAAGAATTTCTAGAGATATATTTGACATCAACTAGAATATTTCTCTTCCTAGAGCAATTAAACAATTCTTATGCTAATATGAGATAGTTGCATATCAACATAACTTGAAACAAGCATGAAGAAAATAATAGCATGAAGAAGTAAATAGAAAGATAATAACAACATGCCAAGAATTTACCATATGCAAGGAAGAACACCTCACAAGTAACCCCAAAGTTTGTTGTATTATATTGCAAAATGTGTGTACAATCCAGCAACGTATCTGTAAGCCCAATAGCTCGTACTACATGATACATATGAAAGCCCATGGCTCTATTATATAGAGAGTTGGGAGCAAATCCCAAGAAAGAGCAAATCGAGTTCCAAGTGGAGATGAGAGAGACACCAAGGCAAATCGAATTCCATATGTGGCACCCAAGGAAAATTGAATTCCATATGCAGTACAATAAACAAATCCATGAGTGAACCAAAGCAATGAGATTGCTCCAGTCAAACAATCCAAACTTGAACCAAGTGTTGCCACCTCAGATGATGATCTCAAAGAAGCTCAATGTAAATCCCAAGGAACTGTGTGGTCACCTCCAAGAGGAACTCGTATTTCTCCAAGTGATAGTGCTAAGTGTAGAAGCACTGGAGCCAACAGTGAGATAAGTCCCCACGAAATCCTCAATTAGAATAATCCTTTGAATATTTGTTTAGCGCATGAGCTCCTTCAAATAATTTGATTTTCCACATGTACAATCGCTGCTTTAACTCAAGGAAAAATGATTTTATGAGATATTGGTGCATTTATGATGTAAGGTGCTCAGTCAGCATCTACATGTCCCTTGACTCAACTCTTTGACTTAGGATAATTTCCAAGTCATTTCCATGTCATTCTGTCACATGGAATAATTTATTTCTCTCTATTTAATTTATTTCTAGCCTAATTTATTGCCACATTTTGTCATTTTCCACTAAACTTAGGAAAGGTGGGTTTTGCGACACATTTTTTACCTCTCAAAGTGTGTCATAGTAGAAAGTTGAGGGTGAGAGGTGTAAATTTTATTACTCATACTCCATACAACTTCTCTAAACATCACAAATGCAATTTTTATTACAATTTCCGCCTTGCATGAAATCTAAAAAATTAAAAAATGACTACCTAGACCTAACCAAATTCCACGAAATTTTTTGTGTGATCTAGTATGGTAATATACATCAACTCTAGACACTAGGACCCACCCAAGGCCTCACCATCAATCCGTACTCCGGCTTTGGGGTATATTTGGAGGGAAAAACTCAATTAATTATTAAGTCCTGGTAGGGAGATTATAATTAACCAAGTGAAAAAAACCTCTCAGAGTAATACTCACTTGTTGACAAGGTCCCAAGCTACCTAGGCCTATTACATGACTCAAAACTCATCATTACTAGCATCACTTATTACAATTCCCCGCAGGGTGTGGAATATGAGTACAACAGAAAACGATGAGAAGTAGAAGTAGAGTTTAAAAACTATGGTAATCTGATGATATCTTATGGTACAAGTGTCTTTCGGTACATCTTTGGGCATGGACTCTTCATATAATCATCAGGTGCCACTCCAATGGTCAACAGGCTTAACAAATTCTTATGCACTATAAAGGCAGATGATGTAATAATTGGAACCGTCAGTTATGAAACATAATGCTTGATGGATTACTTGATGACATGCTAAATTCAATTTTGATATGAAACATGGGTTACGTGAAGATTGGTAGAGAATCAGGAAGGTCGAAGTGCTTTATGATTCGTGACATGATGCAGGAAGAAGTCACGAAGTAGCAATGTCTCCATTCACGAAGTAGATAGATGATGCATTAATGATGTTTCTTTCTGTAAAGAAGCATGGTTATGGCAAGCTTAGGTTGGTGGTTATTTCTCCCTGTTTAAGAGGGAGTATCTCCTCCCTGGTTGAGAGGGAGTGATAATGGACAGTGTATTCTCCATGTGTCATGTATTGTTTCTAGGACAAACAGTGGTAAGCCTGGTAAAGGCACTAGCTCAGAGAATGGTGGATTAGGTAAGAATCGAGAATGTACATTCTTAATACATGTATTGTAATTGACTAGGGTTAGCATCCTTAGTTGGACACATGAAATTGGTAAAGAATGGCTCGGATGACATACTTTTCCTTGTATTAGGAAGTGGTCCTGTGAGGTCATACCATAGGAACACTCGAGTGGGGTATGTACCTAAGAGGCGGTGGTGTCCAAATTTATGCCTCCCAACATTGTGCTCTGATCTAATGAAGAGATAGATCTTGTTGTAGAAATTTTTGAATCTTATATCCTATGCAGAAATTATTATTGTTAATCTGGTTAAGCTCCTACTTGTGCAAGTTATTAACTGAATAAATTCAAGTTAAAATTGAAGCAAAACACATAACAGGTCTCTACCAATCCAGATCTAGAATAAGCACATGCACACATTGACAAAGTGACAGTTATTTCTGGACAAATAGTCCCCAGAAAAACGCAATTTGGGAAAACTGGTCTCTGGCTGCTGGAGGGTTCTATTATTAAGAATACTTCTAAATACACAAATCTGGGTTCCAAATCTAGAAATCCCGACAAAGAAAATACTAGATCTACAACTCACAAGCTGATCTAGGGTCAAAATAATGATTGATCCACACCCTCAAATGGGATTTACAGAACTCAGCCAAGATTACGGCCTAGAAACCCCAGCGTTGTCCCTGAAAAGTTCTGCGTCAGCCTTTGACGTCCTCCAAACCCTCAGCGCTGCTCCGGAAGGGACTGCGTTACCCCAAACTGGGTGACACAGTCACTACGCTGCTCCTGAAGGGTCTCTGCGTAACCCCTAAGGGTTTCCTTCTGAAACTCACGCTATCCTTGGAGAGACTGCGTTGTCCTTGGTGTTGCTGTTGCTACCTTCCTCTACGTTGTCCTTGAGCTGATCTCTACCTCTTGTGTATTCTAGACCCTGGGATCAGATCATCCCTTTGGCCTAAATTCCCCTCTCTGCAGCTGAAACACTTCTGAGTATTCTTAGCAAACCCTGCGCTAGAATCTCAGCTTAGCTTCAGTGCTCTACCTCTGTGTGTCTTTACAAACGACCCCAAGCCTTTCCTTTAAACTTTTCTCGTTGACAAATCAACGGCCAAGATTAAATCTTTAATCAATGGCTAAGATTAAAAAAAAGATTGATCCGTGCGACTTAAGACAATTTCATCACATGTTTAATTAGATTCACTTTAATTATTTTATTTTCCTAAGTTTTAACTTAGGAAATACAATACATCAAAATAATTAATTAATTTAATATCTCCTAAACCAGATGAAATTTCCCAAATCCATTTTTGGGTCTTGTAGATCAGGTGAACTCTAGTCCTTCCTCAAAATTTGGGACATAGAGCACAACTGATGCTACCCCAAATACACAAAATCTCAACACTCCCTCTTAGCATCAAGGGTGTGCTCTAGCAATACATCACACTATGCATTACATGACTTTGAGTACTGGTTCTGGGTTGTTGAGGCTTGACCTGCTGCCACTCAACTCTGCACTACTGTTGCCATTCTGCACTGCTGCCCATGACTCTGCCACTGCCACTGCAACTTTTATACTACAGCTCCCTCTCAATATGTTGCATCTATGCTGCTCATTGCACTGCCAGCGTTGATCTGCTACAGTGCAACTTCAGTTGTTGAGAGAAACAACTGAATCTCCTGCCCAATCTTTGACAAACAAGTCAGGTGGGCTGCATCCTCATCATTGAAGCTCCATAGGCTACAGATCTGTACTAGCATCTAAAGAACGATGCACAGCTACAACTTTGCACTGCGTAATCAGACTCCCTCTGCACTACTGAAGTCACATCAGCTCCTTGTGTTGAAATTTATCATGTTGTTGTTGCACTGCGCTGTCTCTCTGAAGCTTTCTGCGTTGCTACAGCTCTGCACTACGTAAGCAGCAATGCTCTGTGCTGCTGAAGTCACATCAGCCTCTGCGCTGCTACTGCTTCTACACTGTTGCTGCTTTGCTCTGCGCTGCTCCTCCCAGCTTTCAGATCTGCCTTTGCTTCTGCCTCATTTGTGATTTATGCACCCTCTGCTCCACTTGTCCCGCTACTGTCTTAAGGTTGTCGTAGCTCGCTTGTGATCCAAGAAATGAGTTGCTCAAGGATCTCGCCTTTCCTTCACGTAGCTCCTCTACATGTCCATGTCACCCCACCTCCATGGTTCATGAGCATTCATGGTTGCATCATCTCCTGACCCATCATCTGCCACAGCTGCTTTGGACAATTTTCCTTGTCCCTTTTCTTCTCTAGACAATGGTTGGCAAAATGCCCCATTTCACCACACTAGAAGCACTTGATCTTTGAAAGATCCTTCTTCTTCTTTAGCTGCTTCTTTGATGCCAAGGTTGCATCTTCCTCCTCTTCCTTCTTCACTTTGCTCAATGCAAGGTTGTGCTGCCTCTTGGTGAATCTGTGTAGTTCTTCTTGACGCAGGATTGACCATAAGATACTTCGGACAAAGGTTTCCCACTCATCCGTGACTGCCTTGAGGGCAATCCTGACTATCACAACATCATCTGTTTTTGCACCCGTTGCAGTCAATTGATCCCTGATTGACTGTAGTCTGAAGGGGAAGTGCTCCATGTCTTCTCCCTTGGCCATCATGAATGACCTCATTTGGGTCTCCAACAGCATTTTTCTTTGGACAGATTTTCCCTCATATAGGGAAGTCAAGGCCTTCCACATCTCGTTAGTTGTCTTCTTCTCAACTATGTGTGGTACAATATGGTCCTTGATACTGTCCGTAATCAACTGCTTGACATGCCCAGCAGCTTCCTTATGCTTCCAAAGGAGATCCGCATCTGTCAGTGTGGCCAGAGTCTGCTCTGCATGGTCTCTTAGATTGTACGCCTCAAGGACAATCAGGATCCTTGCCTTCCAAACCGAAAATTTTGAGAGGCCATCTAGCGTATCCTGATCACGCAGTCCACAAGGAGCCATCTGCTGAGAATGTGTCGAAACTTCCTTTTCTCTTTGCTAGAGAAATGGATCTAAGGCCCTTGGTGAAACAGGTGCCTTTTGCTCCCTCTGACACTTGATTTCCCTCCTTGGAAATCTACCAAATCAACTATGATTCTGCTTCTTCTTTGATCCTCTGATCAAACTCTAAGTTTCCTTTGGCAGGAAACTCCCTGAGAAGCTGATCTCCTCCCAATCTTTGTCACTTGTGCTAAGGCTAAAAATCTGAAAACTTCAAAATTTTAACCCCACCAACTCTTCTGAATTTCTGCAGCTTTTCTACAGTCTTTTCTGGATCGAACAGATTCAGATTTGAATCACTCTAGCTGGCTTAAGACCAAACCAGCGTTGTTTCTGAGCTTGCCTCTGCGCAGTAATTGCGTGGGCTTTCTAGGACACAACGCTGGACAGTGTCACCCTTCCCTCTGCGTGAATCTGCTCCTGAAAATTGCGTTGTCCCTTCAGATCTGCATTTCTATTGCTTTTCCAGCTGCTTTCTGCAGCTAGATCTTTCAGATTCTCCTGCTAGTGACCCTCCTAGATCCGCAATTGCTCTGATACCATGTAGAAATTTCTGAATCTTATATCTTATGCAAAAATTCTTACTGTTAATCCAGTTAAACTCCTCTTACTTATGCAAGTTATTAACTGAATAAATTCAAGTTAAAATCTGTTAAAAATAAGTACGGTGAAACACACACAAAGGGAAAGATAAGCATTGATTGCCTTTCCATTAACCATAGATGTCTATTTATAGTACAATGGGGTGACTCTTGGATTCGACATTCCAAGGTCACTTGGACTCCTTTATGACTATTCGGCTTCCACACCTACCCATAGAGGATTAGGTGTCCAACATTCCCCCCCTTAGTCCGAAGGGGTATGTGTGAATCCAAGAAGAGAGTTGTAATACAAATATGCAAAGTATGCAAGGCAGCACTTAGGTTGAATCAGCTCTCTGAAATGTTGGCATAAAGAGGTGGTTTAAGGATGACCACCAACACTAGAATGCTTAGTGTAGTTCTCGGAACTCTTCCAAATCTAGCAAGAAGCTGAGGACTTCTGCTAGAGGAAGTGTCCCTCATATTTGAAGAGGGAGACCTTCAACCTAGAAGAAGGGAGGTCTACAACCTATGATGGTTTAAGGATGACCACCAACACTGGAATGCTTAATGCATTTCCCGGAACTCTACCAATGATGGCGAGAAGCTGAAGTCTTCTGCTAGAGGAAGTGTTCTGAATTCTTTGAAGAGGAAGAATATCAACCTCGCATAGATGGTTTAAGGCTGTCCACCAACCAAAGGAATGCTCATGAGCATCCGTGTCTCTAGCTACAACTCTGAATCTGGAATGACAAGTTGTGGCTCAGGCTCGCTTGAACTTCAGTGTCTCTAGCTACAATTCTGAATCTAGAATGACAAGTTGTGGCTCATGCTCGCTTGATGTGGCTTCGAAGCTTGTAGATGACTACCATTTTTACCCCTGTCGGGTACAAGGTGAGATGATGGCGAAAACTCAACTGCAAGTTCGCTCAATATTTTAGAACAAGTTTTGACATGTGACTTAAACATCTTCTTGGTTGTTGATGCCCATTGCCAAGAAGCGATCCATCCAAGATGAATCTTTGTTCTTGCAAGACGCTTGTTTTTGAAGCATCTGTGTGAAGAATGGGTGTGGCAACCACAGTGCTTGCATGGGTGAAGATCAAAACAATGATCTTTCATATGGCCAACTCAATCACAGTGTTGGCATTTTCAAATCTATTGTTGTTGCTTTGGAAGAGAAGCAGGATCTGGAACAGTTGAAGGTGAACTGTCATAAAGAAATCCGGCACTCTGAAATTTGATAGGCTTGGAGTAGTCCGGAATATGAAAGGACACATCCTTGTCATATCCAAGACCAGTTTTGTGCTTGTTGTGGACAAGCTATTCCCGAGGTCTGATGATGGGCTTGGGAGGTAGAACTCGAGCTTCTGCATCTGGATACAAATCTGCTGTTGAAATAGGCACTGAATGTGAATCAGTCACAACATTATTGACTTGCTGATTATGGGAGTCTCTTTCAATGTTCTGAACACAAACAAGTTCAGAATGACAACTCTTCTACTGAAGCTCATCTCGCTGTAGCTGATATTCTAGTTGCAGAAAATCAATCTTGTATTGTGCATTTTGTAAACATGTTTGAATGTCAACAATAATGGTTTTATTGATTTTTATTGTGCTGTCAGCAGTGGATATCATGAGAGCTCTCAATAAATCTAATATTCTTTCAAGTTTAGTCATTTTCCTTAAAAACTCAAACCTAGCAAAAGAAGGAAATTCAAAAAAACTTATGCACCCTTATACCTTATGCACCCTTATAAGGGGTCATGTCAATTAATAGAAGGCTGCTAATAGTAAATTTTCATGTGGCTTTGTTGTATCAGCTTCAAAGGACAACACATAAGCACATTAAAGGTCTTGACCTTATGGAAGATGATATACCGTAATTATGTCACTTAATTCGAACCACAAAGCAGCCTCACTCGAACAAATAAATTGAAATATTTCTTTTGTGGCTTCACAGGCGGCATAGATTTCGCTCACTCGCCTATAATTCTTGCAGCCTGCTCATCATCGCTTCGAGATTTTGTCTCTTCAATGGTGAAACCCTGGCCTTCGCAGAGAGAATGGAAAAGCAGAATATTTGAAAATCTACTTGAATTTTGCCTTTGTATTCACATTTTTTTTGGTAAAAATATGATCCTTCTACACTGAATTGAAGAGCAGGGACCAATGCCCGATTGGATTCTTCAATAGTTAGAAAGAGAATTTCGTTAAGGATGGGGACTGGTTGGAGAAGGGCTCGGAATGCATTGGGCTTTAGCGTCTGTGCCTCTGCCCCTCCCTACCTCGATGATTTGCAATCCACAGGTCCAAGGTTTGAAGCCAGAAGCTGCCTAAGTGTTGGCTTTCAAATTCAACAAAATCACGTAGAAAGCCCTCGCAGGCAACTAATTTAAAGTCCCTAAGAGAATTGCCCGCCTCTCGATAGCGTCTGGGGAGACGCCAGTGTCATTCGCCAAGAACGGGAAATTCAGTCTGTGAGGAGTACTACACCTTATGAGGTGATATCCCCAAATCAATGCAAGGCCCAAATCTTCCCCAATTTGGACTCATCATGTATATCTAAGTATAATCGCTCCTCCTACGCTAGCTGTGACAATTTGAATTCTAGGCTTAATGATATGAATGGAGTAACAAGATATATGATGATGAGACCTGCTTCTTCTCCTGCACACTCTTCGCCCATGGGCAATTTACCGATATGAGCCGAAATCCATCAACACCCTAAGTCGAGCTTCATGACCACAACTGAAACTAGTGAGGGTGAGGCCTTGACGATATGAGGAAAACAAAAGTTGCATGCGAAGAAGGTAGAAACCGAAACCGGATACCAGGATTTATACCACATTGAGGTAGAAGGAAGTCAGAAATGAATCCAGGAGAAGTCCTCAACAATGCATCCCTCAACGTTGCGTTCGAGTTTATCATAAACAGGTGATATCCGTTGTCGCTTTGGAAAATACTAGCATACCACACTCTATTCAATGCTTGGTGTTGTGCAGAAGTATGTAGGGCACTGTGTGTTAACAAAACTACATTCCAGGAAGAAATCACACCATCAGGTCTCTCCAGTTCTAGGTCCTCCCGGTGCGTTAATGGGTCGAGGGTGACTGTGCGTAGAGGAAATGGAGAAATGTATTGAGGCAACGGGGGGAGAGAGCTTGGGAATTGTGTGATACGCAACTTATGAACGTTGTGTGCAGGTTAAGAGGTGGAGGCAGAGATACAGTGGACAGAAGGGCAGCATTTGCGCGGAGTCGAGGAGAAGGCAGATTGTATGAAGCGGAGTGGAAATGTGTGGAGAGTATCGCTCGCTGGGACATGCACCAAAGTATTAATGTGTTTTTGCAGAGGAATAATTTGAGCGATTACACTGTAATGGCAGACTGTGGCTCTGCGCACCCATTTCGAAGGTCAAAAATTTCTTAGGCAATGGGAGAATATGGCAACATTGAAATGGCCATTAATATTATTATTTTTTTTTTGGACCGAGCGGAGGAGTGGCAACAAGGAGGAGAGGAATCCCAAGGGGCCACTGTTATATGTGCAGAGAGCAAATAATGGAATCATAAATGCTTAGGCGTTTTGTCAGGCCAACACAGTGTTCAGTCCTCCACCTGATACAGTTGGTGCAATGGAGCGTTATAGAATATTTCAGTAGCGGAAATGCCAAATATAGAAATAAATGGGAATAGAGTAAATGAGAGGCAGCCCATATGTTGGGAGATGGTAGAGGTTGCACTAATGCAAGAATTGTATGAAATAGAATATGGCAAGAATATGGCAGAGAATCATGGCCAGAATGATAGGACTTAAATGGCCACAAAGAGCAGTGGCTCAAATTGGAGCAGGGCCAACAATTGTCGGCTCCGATACCATGTTAAACACAAGTATGGTGAAACACACACAAAGGGAAAGATAAGCATTGATTGCCTTTCCATTAACCATAGATGTCTATTTATAGTACAATGGGGTGACTCTTGGATTCCACATTCCAAGGTCACTTGGACTCCTTTATGACTGTTCGGCTTCCACACCTACCCATAGAGGATTAGGTGTCCAACAAAATCGAAGAAAAACACATAACAGATCTCTACCAATCCAGATCTAGAATAAACACATGCACACATTGACAAAGTGACACAGTTATTTCTGGACAAATAGTCCCCGGACAAACCCAATGTGGGAAAACCGGTCTCTGGCTGCTGGAGGGTTCTATTAGTAATGAAATTTCTGAATACACAAATCCGGGTTACAGACCTGGACTCGACAGAGAAAATACTAGATCTACAGCTCACTGGCTTATCTAGAGCCAAATAATGACTGATCCACACCCTCAAACGGGATTTATAGAACTCAGCCAAGATTAGGGCCTAGAAACCCCAGCGTTGTCCCTGAAAAGCTCTACGTCAGCCTCTGAAGTCCTCCAAACCCTAAGCGCTGCTCCGCAAAGGGCTGCGTTACCCTAGACTGGGTGACGCAGTCACTACGCTGCCCCTGAAGGGTCTCTGCATAACCCCTGAGGGTTTCCTTCTAAAAATCACGCTGTCCTTGGAGAGAATGCACTGTCCTTGCTGCTGTTGTTGCCTTCCTCTATGTTGTCCTTCAGTTGATCTTTGCCTCTTGTGTATTCTAGACCCCAGGATCAGATCATCCCTTTGGCCTAAATTCCCCTCTGCAACTAAAACACTTCTGAGTATTCTTAGCAAACCCTGCCCTAAAATCTTAGCTTAGCTTCAGTGCTCTGCCTCTGTGTGTCTTTACAAATGACCCCAAGCCTTTTCTTTATACTTTTCTCGTTGACAAATCAACGACGAAGATTAAATCTTTAATCAATGGCTAAGATTAAAAGAAATCTTGATCTGTGTGACTTAAGACAATTTCATCACATGTTTAATTAAATTCACTTTAATTATTTTATTTTCCTAAGTTTTAACTTAGGAAATACCTATGTTGCCAGGAAACGTGGGTGCAGGGACGGGGACTGCACTTTTTGAAACAGGGTGCGTGGGTTCGTCTGGCTATTTTTATATTAATATATAATATATATTATAATTTATATATCATATATAAATTATAATTACTAAAAATTTATAAACTTTAAACTTTAAATATTTAAACATGCACATCATTCAACATTCAAGTTTCAACATTCACATGTGACATTTGTCATTGAAATTTCAAAAATGGACTTATCTGTTTCTTCTGAGGCTTTGCACATGCTTTCCATACCCGACATCATTATTTTTCCCTCTGATCTTGCAGCATTTGTAAAGGTTTTGCAAGTTGGTGATGACCATAAGCTAACAGAGCCAGGGTTACAAAATGGCAGTTATGGTGATTGCACAAAGCAATCAAAGTGTGTTTGTATCAATCCTGGTAGGCTGGCCAAGGGTACCAATGGGGGTACTTTTGCTAAGCTTCTTAATCTGGAGAAGGATCAAAATTCCACTATGCAAGATGTGTCACAGGCTTTTGAAGATAGAACCTGGCGAATTCCATGTGTTTAATATGGTTTAATTCTAGTTTAGTTTTATTATTGAAATGTTGTGATAATAGTCGCAGACTGTGGCGGATCTAAAACCATTAAGCCCTGTATAACATATTCAAAAGAAAATTAAGGTTCTCGGTGGCAGCGTTAATCGGTCGCTGGTTACTGAGTTAGCAGTGTTCGGAGAAGTGGAATTTGAACCCACGTTTGTGTTAAGTCGGGTGTTGAATCGCTGTGAGAATATGACACAATCGTGCATAGAAATTGTGTTTAAGAATCGATGGTAGAGGACGCCTTGGTAATATGGCTCTGGTTGTGGTTTCCTAACCATGTATTAAAAAGTTGCAGAAATCTTCGTTTGAAGATTTAAAACTAAAGCTTCCGCAGGTAAAGTTGTGAGTTGCCCATATTATTTTAGATTTAATTGGGGCTTTAAAATTGGGATGCATTTATATGCAGCTATGAGATTTGAGAACCTGCCTGCCCGAAAACTTCAACGTTGCCGACGCCTGAACGCTGCCTGCTCTAATTTGCTGTCGGCTGAAACTTGAACGCTGCTTGCAGATGCCTGTGCGGATGTCTACAACTGCCTTTGTTGGGTAAGTTATGACATTCGGATAGGTATGTTAGACTTAGGTTTGATTTTTTATTTTTAACTTTTAATTTTTTAGTTTTAAAATTCAATTGTATTATGTTTTAAAAAATAGTTAAGAATTTTAATTTATTAAATTATTTTTAATTTAATTTTAATATTTATTAAAATTTAATTAAAAATTTTAAATTTTAATCATTTAAAAAAATATATATATTTGAAAAAATTATTTATGAAGAACCCGAAAATCGGGTTCCAAGTACCCAAACGATGGGTTCTCTGAACCAAAAGAACCCAAAGAACCCGATTTTTATTTTCGAAGAACCCGGTTCTTCACAGAAGAACCCGGTGCATTTGGGTTCTTCTGAGAAGAACGGGTACTTGGGTGCAGGAACCCGGTGCGGGTTCGAGAACCCCACCCCCGGGTGCGGGAACCCGTGCAACGTAGGGAAATACAATAAAATAATTAATTAATTTAATATCTCCTAAACCAGATGAAATTTTCCAAATCCATTTCTAGGTCTTGTAGATCAAGTGAACTCTAGTCCTTCCTCAAAATTTGGGACATAGAGCACAACTGATACTACCCCAAATACACAAAATCTCAACACTTGTTAGTCAAGGCCTTACTATTTTTGACAATGTTAGCTATGATGATGTAAATCATCATTGATGCTTACCAATCTGGATCCTTTTTTATATGATTATTTCAACTTGAGAGTATCTTGTTGTGTCATTATGAATAACTCCCTAGTTAAGAGGGAGTGTTGAAAAAAGTAGCTAGAGCCGGTCTTCATAATGTAATAAAATGTAATGTTCATCATTGATTATATTCGTTATTATTATTTTATTTCTCGGTTAAAGCATGTTCTTCATGCTCATAGAGTTAATTGAGTCAAAAGAGTATTTATTATGAGTCAAAAGAAATGTATTTCATCAAGTCCCATTTGGGCTTTTTGTAAGAAAAGAAAAAGAAAATTTATTTTTGAGTCAAAGTGTCAACACAAGGCCAAGTCAGCGCTTCTTCGACAAGTCGGCCTTAGAGGCAATTATTTGACCCTCGTAGACATGTATAAATAAATCAACTCGACCTCATTCAATCATCATCATCAACACATCAATTTATGTGGCAAAAAGAGAAGGAAAGAAAATCGAAGACAAAGGAGAGAGAAAAATCATGATTTTTGCCCTAATCCTGCTCACACGTGCAAAACATCTATGGTTTTCTGAGGCTACTATAGGGCTGAAATTCGGCCTGCTCTACAAGTCCAAGATTTTTTGTGATTTGACCAGATTTCAGAAGGGTTTGACAAACATTGACTTTTGTTAACTTTGACTTGTTGGAGGAGAATTGGAGGGTTGATTTGGGTCCTTTGTGGCAGTGTTGGTCTTGGTCTTGGATCTTGGATATCTCATTTTGATATGATTCTATAAGAAGGATTGTTTTTGGGTTTTCCCCTTTGTGGGGTTTTTCCCTAGCTTGGAGCCTAACTTCTTGTGTTCTTTGTCTCTTAGAGATCTTCATTTTTGTACATTTGGTAACTACATGATGAAGAGAACATAATATAATAAGAATCCAACGAACATTCACAAGTAATTATCAAGTTAAGAGAAATCAATCACTTCTTCCAACACTTTTCTCAACATGTTCCATCATCAATAATATTGGGATCTTCATCATTACTATCACCCTTTGCCTCTACCTCAATCCTCTAGGGACTCAGTCAACACCACCTAATTTTGTTGATACTACCTAATCTGAGCTTTAAAATATGATATGAAAAGCCTAGCATACCTGATCAATGTTTTTGGTTTGAGTGAAGGCCACATTTTTGCTAATGCCGTGACAAAGGACTCAGGAGTCCAACAAGCAATATCACTAACATCGAGGAAAATAAAGGTCTTGGTGATACTACCTAATCTAAGCATTAAAATATCCTACGAAAAGCCTAGCATGCTTGATCAATGATTTCGGTTTTGAGTGAAGGGCACATTTTTGCTAAGGCCATGACAGAGGAGTCCAACAAGCAATATCACGAACATCGAGGAAAATAAAGGGCTTGGTGCACTTGATTACCTTCCAATACCATACCTTCATACATGATAAAATCCAATGAAAATAATCCTAAAATTCTTAAAACTATTAAAGTCTGCTAAATTTTGAATAGGATATGAAATTCTACTTTCTCCATATGAAGGCTAATAAGGTTGGAAACACTCTCAAACATCCTGAAACAATTGATGGTAATGTTAAAAATTCAAGTAAAAGTTATTCTACTTAAAGAATGTAATAATTTCATTAATTAACAACATTTTGGTGCAAACTGAGAGTGAAACCCTTTTTAAAGAAAACTTTCAGGTCTTAGATATTTCTAGAAGTCTCATTAGTTCATATAATTAACCTTTGATTAAGCAATAAAACTAAAAATGCTGGTCCCAACAATTAAATCAATGCAAAATCAGACAAATTTCATTTGGAAAAGCATTATATAGACATTGAAATGTGTTTCAATTTGTATGAAACACGTTTCCAACATATGAAATGTGTTTCATACGAATCGATACATGTTTCCATCAAGTTTCAAAGTTTCGAAACAGAAACACAGCTAAAACCCAAGGGGGTGAGGGTGCAAGTTTCCTGCAACATAGGCTAAAAAGAAGAAATTGTCATTTTTTGTATTGTCATTAACTTTTAATCTTAATTCTTAATGTTCCCAAATGTCAACAATAACTTAAATTTTAACACTAAAAGACAAAGTCACACCCTAGTTTTAAAATATTTGGTGATGGAATGAAATCCATCAAACCTCACATGTTAGAAAATAGAAATTCGGTCATTTTTCAACATTTAACATACTTAACAATTTTTCTAGCATTTCAACATTCACCACATGAGCTAAGAACCAAGAGATTCGAAGGATTGAATGTAAGAGAATAGATTGTTCAATGGTGCCTGTGCCAATTGATTTAAACCATCAAATGATAGCACTTGTTGAAGCCAATCACTGAGAGAATCAAACTTACAAAAACCTATCTTGGTCCTATTACCACAAAATCTAGCACCTTAGTGCAAAGCCTCATTAACCACTCTACATTAAGGGTGACAATGGGATCAGTCACCATTGTCACATTTGTAATTGTTCCCATGTTGTTCTATGGTCAGATATTATCTCCAGAAGGGAGGCTTCAAAAGCAAATCCCAGAGATTATATAACCCAAGCATTCCCAAGCTAAATACACTCCAAGGGTTCCACTAAATAAAACACCCAAGAATAATGTACAACAAAGTAGGGCTCCATGTGAGATGAGAGATAATTCCAAGGTAACAAGTTCAAAGGACCTATGGATAAATCTAAAGGGCTTGAATAGTCCTGGAGAGGTTTAAATGGGCTCTTAAACACATGCTATCTTTAAATTACCAGTGCTGTTATAAATTAGGGTTCTTAACTAGCACAATTTACAGCATACAAAATTTATTACAGCAATAACAAAATTGCTTAGAATTGATGATAAGCAATAAATAAAGAACTATTAAACGAGTAAACTAGGAAATAAATTGCAGCAATTTTTCAAAGGCTGAAATCACATAAAACAACTATAAAACGCTAGACGTCAGCCCTAAAAAATGTCTGAAAAATGCATAAAAATGATATTTTTGCTTTTACAATTTAATGTATAATGTTAGGACTATGAGGTCCAAGGTATTATATGCTTTATCAATGTCCAAAGCTTGTCAGAAAATGACAGATGTGTCAGTTCTTCACTGGAAAACAAAAGTTGGTTGCACTAGCTCTGCAACTGTTGGTGGTAGAGGCACCATTCCAGCAATGGGGCCTTGACTTCATCGATGAGTTCAAAGAAAACACGAGTAGCAATCACAAATGGATATTGATGGCTACTAATTACTTTACTAGGTGGGTAGAAGCGATACCTACAAAGACAGCAACTGTCTTGGTGGTTAATAATTTTCTCGAGAATAGGATTATAATTTATCACTGGTTATTAGTTTTCTTGAGGATAGGATTATCACTCATTTCAGTGTTTTTCTAAGGATTATGAAAAATAATGCTGTCATTAATAATGCTAAATTGTCATCCTTTTGCTTTGATTATGGCATTGTCATGTCACATTTGTCGAACTACTATCCCAAGGGAACAATCATCCTGAGTCTAGCAATAAGAATTTAATGAATATCATAAAGAAGACTGTAGGCAAAAGCAAGTAGCCACAGCCAGGTTGCGCTAAACACCTTTCTCTAAACATCACACACCCAACTGCTGACCAGTTAGTTAGTTTGAGAAAACCATAATGATAAGGGTATAGTGAGGACAAATGTGTACTTCCATGATATGTCCCTAAATAACATCAATCAACTGTCTTGAACACCTGTAAGTGTATGCCAAATATATCAAAGTGCTCAAAATCAAGCTCGTATATCATACTAGGTAACACATCCAATTGGAAAACGAAATCTTCCTTGACACAGGCTACTTCAAGAAAATCTCTCTCAAGATACCAAACCTCCACCAATTAAGAATATGAAGAGTTTGTGGGACAAATGGAAGCTTGTTAAAAAGTTATTGCGTCTAATTAACGAAGTCTTATTTGGTCATAATTTTCTTAAAAGAATGATAAAGGCATGGGACAGCAAGTGGAATGATTTCACACCAGCTTGCAAACCATTCTCAGCAGAACAATAGGTGGAGATTATATGGTTTTAAGGTTTATAAGATTCTTCACATAACTCCTAAGAAAATAACTATCAAAGATAGCCTCAGGTTCAACACCATTTCCTATATCTCAAATCTACAAATAATGGGAGGTTGGGATTTCACCGAAGGTCAACCACTACTGGTGGCTAATAATCCTTGATACAGTAGTGGTAGATGCAAAAAGAAGCACACAGATATGAGATTCAAACATCCAACTATTTCTAAGAGAAATATCTAGGTTTTAACTGAAATTATTTTTAATTGCAGACAGGAAATAAACCAGCTATATTGGCCACTAGAATAGCAGTGCAATCAAGCAGTGAGGACACCAAAACTTAAAAGTACAAGAAATTTAAAGGCATATCAAATACTTAGTAGGCCTCCTCGACAACTTGTTATATACAAATATTCTTCACCATCTATTGCCAAAGTACTCGTACAGTCATTTGGCGATTTGAACAACTATATTAATCATAAGCAGACCACTGGAGTGCTGAAAGATTATCATCTAAACATTGAGATCAATAACCTACCATCGATTTAAAAAATTAGTTTCAGACAATTTAGAGCTGAACTTGTGGCTACTTTAAGAATTACCTCGGACATAAAAGAAAGCATGCCTAACTATACATAAAATATTAAATACTTCACTTGAAATACAAAGTCATCAAGAAAAATTACATCTTCAAAGCAGAGAACTATTAAGTTACTTAAAGAGGTACCTGCCACAGAATGTTGATATATCCTTTGCATGGGCCTTTGCTTCTTGCTTCTCTGTCATTCGATGATCAGGAAAATATCAGCACATATGTCATCAGCAAAACAATAGAGATAGCTACCTTCAATTGATAAGTACAAATACAAATAGAGTATGGGAGATTCACGTGAGATACAGAAGATTGGGGACAGGAATGAAGTTCCAGATTGGCTAAGTGATAACCCCAAGTTTTCAAGAGATGAGGTTATTGAGTTAAAGCTGACAAACACTACAAAGGAAATTTGGTATCTGCAATCAAGTTCCATTTGATTGGGATATGTCCGAAAGATCCCTAGGGCCGCTTCTGTTAGATCGAGACAAGTCACAAAAGGCGCTATTGCACCCAAAAATTGAGTTCAAACCAAATTCTGCAAACTTGAGAAATGGTCATTGTTTTGAGACTTAAAATCAAGATGAACTGAGCGTATCTAGCATTATCTAGTGTTATTGACGATGCCTGTAACTGAGTAACCTATCAATAACTGCTATGGCATTGCAGACCTCCTTTACAACTTAAAGCCTACCAGCTTTTGTTGAATAAGAAACATTTTTACACTGTCAATCACGGTACAGAAGCAAACAGTACTCTTGCACATAAATCATCATTGATTACGAATTATAACTTTTCTTTAAGTGAAAAATTGCAAGAAAAAAAATACACATATGGCATCAAGGCCACCCAAACAGCCCTAGTACATCTGGGATATACTGGGAAAATTCCTTGATAGCAATTACTGGATATTATTCTCCTAACTATTAGCAATTTAATTGTTTACAGCAATTAATGATAACTCACAATTGCAATCTTCACCATAAAAATATGCTACGAAAAATAAAATCAGGAACTGAGAAATAGATGCACACACAATAAAATTGACACCAATATTTTTGACCTAAGGTCCCCAGAAAAACCCCAAAGGGAAAACCGGCGCAGCATATGAGAGTTTATTTTATTATGCAGCAATTTGGAAATTATTACAACTGGATGCCCAACTGGCAATCCTTTGGAAATAATCTGGCAAAAATCAACTAGAGAAATTCTCTCCCTTCTACAATCAAATTGGCCTCCCTCTGGGCTGCTCAAACCTTCTCACTGGCAACTCACTGTGCCTGGAATTCGCACTTCTTGGCCTGAGAAATTCGTATTGCCTGCTACTTGGCTCTAACTGAATCGTCCAGCCTCCCTCTGCCTCTGGAAATGACTCACTCTACCTTCAGGGTGATCTCTTGGCCTTCAGCAACTGAAACGACCCTCTTTTTGGCACTCGCATTGGGGTTTATGGCTGCTCGCACTGGCGACTTGGCCTCTCTGTAGAATCATTTCAGCCTCCCTTTTCGTGCCTCTCCGACACTGGAAAATAGTTGGGAAACTCTCCAGAATTCTCCTTTGCTGCTCCATCAATCACTGATGCTTATTAATCCACAATAATCAATTGACTTTAATTATTGTACTTTCCCTAGACTTAGGAAGGAAGTCATATGTCACTTACTCCATCGAGCAAGCACCTAAAGAGGCAATTAACCATCTCCTAGATGCTAAGACACCAAACTCCTATAGAATACCTTTCGAAGCTACCACAAGCTTCAACACTCCCTCCTAGCAAGGAAGTGAGAATATCTTCTCAAGTTTGCTACTACTCCTAGCTTGTCATTGTAAAACAAAACCTTCCCTTTCACTAGAGGCTTAGTGAGAATATCTGCCACCTGCTCCCTTGTGGAGATGTACTGCAATCTCACAGCACCTCTCTAGACCGTGTCTTTGATGAAGTGATATCTGATCTTGAAATGCTTGGACCTGTCATGCAACTTTGACTATCACAGTGTATCACCGTTTGCCCCATCTCAAGACCAAATAGCCCTGTGAGCATCTTGTGAAGCCATATGGCTTCACAACTCGCCAAACTTGCTACCATGTACTCTACCTCTATTGAGCTAAGTGCCACTGAGTGGTAGTTCCTGCTACACTACGAGATCATGATTGATACCAAGCTAAAACAATATCCAAACATGGATTTCTCTCCACAACACTCTCTTCCAATTAGAATTTGTGAACCCCTACATCTCTATTCCACTAACTCCAACATATCTTAGTCCAAAGTCCATTGTACCACGCAGTTATCTTAACACATGCTTCACTACCACCCAAAGAACCTATCTCAGCTCCACCACGAACTAGCTGAGTGTGTTCACAGCAAAACAAATATATGGCCTCGTGTTGACCAAATATATCAAAGAATCTAGCAGTTGCCTATATAGTGTGGGATCCACCAACTTACTCTCAGAAGCACTGCTTCTTTAAGTTGGTGATCATCAATGTAAACATAGGCTTACAATCCTCTATCCTAAATCTCCTCAAGATCTCAACTACATACATGCCCTACCAAAGGAAAATCATTCCTAGTTGTTGCCACACCTCCAATTCCAAAACGTAGTGCATCAAGTCAATGTCCTTCAATTCAAACTTTGAAGCAAGGTCCTTGCACATCCCTATGAGCTTTGATCCTTTCAAGAAAAGAACGTCAGCGTAAAGTACCATGATGAGCGGCTCACCCTCAACAAGTAATAGCACCGGTTGGAATCCACCTCACACTTGGTGAATCCCAAACCAAGAAGATATCCATCGAACCTAGAGTACCATGTGCATGGAGCCTACTTCAGGCCATAAAGGGCCTTGTTCAACCTGCTTACATGTGACTCTCTCTCATGCACCTCAAAGCCCTAAGGTTGCTCAATATACCTCCTCCTGAATCACCCAATTGAGGAAAGTAGTCTTCACATCTATCTGAGGTATCCTCCACCCCATTTCTGAAGAAATGGACAAGACTGCTCTAATGGATGCATATCTAGCGACAGGTGAAAATATCTCATTGTAGTCCACTCCCCCCTCCTGGGAGAACCCTCTTGTCATGAACCTTGCTTTGTACTTCTCGACACAAGCATTAGCTCCATGACCAATCTTATAGATCCATCGAGAACTGTTGATTTCTGTAGCATCGGATGTGCTCTCGACTTGAGATTTTGCAGAGAGGCTAAGACACATGCATTCCACAATACCAAGAAAGCATTTTAGGAAATTCAGCCGAAGAGGATTTCATTAAAATAATTAATCATTTTTAATGTATTTCTAATTATAAACTTAGGAAATGTGATTAATTAAAGTGTATTAATTAGATCGGGTGTGAATCTTCTAGATAAAGACACGGATCAACTCCCAGTTAATCTTAGCCTTTGATTATGATTTAATCTTGGTCGTTGATATGTCAATGAGAGATTATAAGAAGGAGCTTGATGGGCATTTGGAAATAAACAATCGCATGAGAGATCTAGAGATCGAATTCTCAAGAGAGAAAGTTGATTTCTTGCAATGAGGGGCAGGGATAGTGATTGGTGGAAGTTTTCTTGATCTAGTGAATACAAAGAAGAGGCAGAGTGAGATCCAGAGAGGCAGCGTAGAACCACATTGGGCAGTGCATAGCCACGTTGAGGCAGCGCAGAGCCAGAGAGGAGATCCGCAGTTTTGTTGAGGAACAGTCCAGATCTAGTGTCGGGAGCCGGGGTTAGAGATCTGAGCATCCAGCTCGCAGATCGATCATTCAGAGGAGTGAGGCAATCCCTACGAGTTGTGACGCGGAGACAGCGCAGTGACTGCGCAAAGGCAGCTTGGGGCTAGCCATTAAGAGGCTGGATCAGTATCCGATCGCTAATGATAGTGGGAGGTTTATTCTCACTTCATTTCTGCCAGTTATATTCTCTGTATTGGATAGCCAGTAAGGCATCTAAAGATTTGTATTCAGAAACTACTGCATGATAATACAAACCCTTAGTTGTTGCAGCAGTTTTCCCGCATTGGCTTTTTTCAGGGACATTTGTCCAAAAATAATGGTCTCGATTATGTGTTTATTTCTTTCCTGCATTGTATTTTGTTTCCACAGCATTTTTATATTTGCGTAGGTTGCAATGTGATGAATTCGGTGTTTAAAATTGTTAAGTAAAAGATAACAATTAGGTGAATATTTTCCAGTTGTTGCAATAGGATTCCAGATTTAGGTATTTTCACATGGTATCAGACCGCAGGTAAAGCAGGGAAGAGCTCAGAAGCAGAGTTGAAGAGGGAGCTCAGATCTGTAGTTTTGTTGAGGAACAGTCCAGATCTAGTGTCGAGAGCCGGGGTTAGAGATCTAAGCATCCAGCCAGCAGATCGATCATCCAGAGGAGTGACGCGGTCCCTACGAGTTGTGACGCATAGATAGCGCAGTGACTGCGTAGAGGCAGCTTGGGGCTAGCCATTTAGAGGATGGATCAGTATCTGATCGCCAGTGATAGTAGGAGGTTAATTCTCACTTCATATATTCTCTGTATTGGATAGCCAGTAAGGCATCCAAAGATTTGTATTCATAAACTACTGCATAATAATACAAACCCTTAGTTGTTGCACCAGTTTTCCCGCATTGGGTTTTTCTAGGGACATTTGTCCAAAAATAGCGATGTCGATTGTGTGTTTATTTCTTTCCTGCATTGTATTTTGTTTCCACAACATTTTTATTTGTTAAGTAAAAGATAACAATTAGGTGAATATTTTCCAGATGTTGCAATAGGATTCCAGATTTAGGAATTTTCAGATGGTATCAGAACGCAGGTAAAACAGAGAAGAGCTAAGAAGCAGAGCTGAAGAGGGAGCTCTAAAAGCTGTGTAGGCGGCAGATCGAATCCCGAGAAGGGTTGGCAGTCCAGTGCCAGGAGGGCAAGATTTTTGCAGAAAAATCCTTCTCTGTGTGAGTCGACAGAGAAGAAGATTTTCCAGATCGAAATTTGTCGGTGGCAGAGGGAGCAGCGCAGCAGCTTCAACGCAAAGCAAATCTTTAGTTGGGATGCAGATTTTCTACAGCAGTTGCTAGAGCAAAAAAACATCAGAATGGAAGAAGAGCACACCGAGGGAATTCCGACCTCAGATAATTTCTTGCCCATAAATTATAATTTCCCACGCAGAAGCAGTAGTAGCCAAGAGAAGTTTTGCTCACTCCAGCAAGGAGCACGTAGAGCCAGTCAACAGTTGCGCAAAGAGTTAGAGGCAAACTTTGACATTGTTTTTTGGCGTGATGGCAGCAACCAAGTTGAGAGAGCAAGATCAGTTGGAGGGTGCCTCCAATAATGTGATATGGAAGGCAAGGATCTCCTTCCTTCTAGATGAGCATGATCTTAAAGCCTTTATCGATAATGTGGTAGTTGTCCTCGCAAATTTGGATACATTGAAAGCTAACAAGAAGGAAATGGCAAAGGCCAAGACGGAGTGAGAGATCACGTTGTTTCTCACATAGTAGGAAAAGGCACAACCAAAGAAATGTGGGATGCATTGGCCACGTTGTATCAGGGATCTTCCGAGCAGCAAAATATGTACTTGGAGGAGAAGATGAGATCCACGAGGATGCAAAAAGGGGAGCGCATAGATCCCTTCCTTACGAAGCTTCAGGAAATCCGAGATCAGACGAGAGCTGTAGGGTCAACGCCTTAGGCTACGGAGAAGGTGAGATTAGCCCTGAACAGCGTTTCAAAAGAATGGCAAGTTTTCGTCCAAAGTATTTTCGACAGAGAAAGATTGTCGAATTGGGAGGGGATGTGGGTTGCTCTCCAACAAGAAGAGATGAGGTGTGATTTATTAAAGAGCAAACTGGATGGTAGCACTAGCAACGGGCAGAAAGCATAAGTAAACGAAGAAGAAAATGCAGCTCGCATCAAAGGGACAGCAAGAGAAGCAGAGGCGAAAGAAGGACATTTCGAAGATCTAGTGTTTCCGATGTGGGGAGATGGGCCACTTCAGTTCTCAGTATCCTCTTCGGAAGAAGGACAAGGAGAAGGAGCAGGATCAGCAAGTTGCTACCGCTGAGATCGAAGAGGAGTTTGCCATGATTGCCCATATACCTCTAGGGGAGAGGTTGGGTGATCTAGTATTGTAGTTCCGGAGAACTACAGATGGGCAGGATCCTTGAGGAGTCCACCTCTTGGATCAATTACTTGCTACGGGAGCCCATAGCAACAGTAGCAGGATGGACCAGTGACAGATGGTGCAGTCAGGTGCCAGAGTGATAGATGCAGTCGTTAGCAACATTAGGAACTGAGCAATGCATAGCAGAGTTGGTAGCAATGCAGTCAGCACAGTGCAGAGTCAGCAACAGGGCAGAGGCTAGCAGCAGTCGGAACTCGATGGAAAGATGCATCAATCTGAACACAGTTGACTCAATTGATGGAGATCTCTCAGTTGCAGCAGCAGCAGATGATAGGGAGTTGTGGATGTTATAGTGGCAGCGGCAACAGAGTTTCAGTGCAAATGCAATAGTTGACAGCAGCATGTAGAGTCAACAGCAACGCAGAGAGAGCTACGCAATAGTTGGTGGGCAGCAGCAGCCAAACATCAACAGTGCAACTGGGATGGTACAAAAGTCAGAGTGATGCTTTAGGATGTTGCAGCACTTAAGCACATTCCTGACTAAGGGGGAGCGTTGATTTTTGTAGCATCGGATGTGCTTTAGCCTTGAGATTTTGCAGAGAGACTAAGACACATGCATTCCACAATGCCCAGAAAGCGTTTTGGGAAATTCCACCTGGAGAGGATTTAATTAAAATAATTAATCATTTTTAATGTATTCCTAAGTATAAACTTAGGAAATGTGATTAATTAAAGTGTATTAACTAGATCAGGTGTGAATCTTCTACATAAAGACACAAATCAACTCCCAGTTAATCTTAGCCTTTGATTATGTTTTAATCTTGGTCGTTGATATGTCAACGAGAGATTATAAGAAGGAGCTTGATGGAAATTTGGAAAAAAAACAATCGAGTGAGAGATCTAGATATCGAATTCTCAAGAGAGCAGCGTAGCAGTTATCGAAGGAGTGATCGAGTTGATTTCTTGCAATGAGGAGCAGGGTTAAGTGGTCGGTGGAAGTTTTCCTCATCCAGTGAATACAAAGCAGAGGAGGCAGAGTGAGATCCAGAGAGGCAGTGTAGAGCCACGCTGGGCAGTGCAGAGCCAAGTTAAGGCAACGCAGAGCCTAAGAGGAGATTCGCAGTTTTGTTGAGGAATAGTCCAGATCTAGTGCTAGGAGCGGGGGTGTAAGACCGGAGGGTTAGAGATCTGAGCATCCAGCCAGACAAATGACGTAGTCCCTACGAGTTGTGACGCAGAGACAGTGCAGTGACTACGCAGAGGCTGCATAGAGGCAGCTTGGGGTTAGCCATTCAGAGGATGGATCAGTGTCGGATCGCCAATGATAATGTACGATTAATTCTCACTTCATTTCTGCTAGTTATATTCTCTCTATCGAATAGCCAGTAAGGCATCCAAAGATTTGTATTGATAAACTAATGCATAATAATACAAACCCTCAATTGTTGCACCGAATTTCCCGCATTGGGTTTTTTCGGGGACATTTGTCCAAAAATAACGGTGTCGATTGTGTGTTTATTTCTTTCTTGCGTTGTATTTTGTTTCCGCAACATTTTTATATTTGTGTAGGTTGCAATGTGATGTATTCAGTGTTTGTCGTAGATAATTGCGAATAAATTGTTAAGTAAAAGATAACAATTAGGTGAATATTTTCCAGTTGCTGCGATAGGATTCCATATTTAGGAATTTTCACAAGAAATACCCATTGATTTTCCCACAGGCCTCGGCATTATATCCCACACATCATTCCTCATGATGGAGCTATACTCTTCCACCATGGCATCCCTCCAAACACGCTCATCTACAGCCTCCTCAAAAGTAGAAGGATAAAACTCTTTGATATTGTAGATAGATATCTTTCGAATTAATCACATTGTTATGATTTGGTCGACGTTTCGAACCAACTAATGTGATTCATCCTCAGGACAAGATGAAAAAACTAAATCGATCATCATGAATAAATAGTAAGGATGCAACATTGCCCGAATATAGTCATTAGAAAGCTAGCCGATGTTGAGTTAGTTGGTTAATTAGTTGTTAAGTAGATTATTTAAATATTTAATAATTATTAAATGATGATAAAATAAAATATTTTTAATTACTTAAAAAATTTATAATTTAAATATTTCAATAAATATTTTAATATTTTAATTATTATTTTAAAAAATTTATAATAAATATTTTGAATTAATTAGAAGGAATTACAAAAAAATTATTTAATAATAGGGAAAAATATATTAAATAAGGGGCAAGGCTAAGAAGAGGGCAATATATATAAATAAGGGATCGAGATAAGAAAATAAATATTAAGGAAAAAGGAAAAACACCACCAAGACAGGCAGAAAATAATTAAGGATAAGAAAAATAAGGGAGAGAAAGACAGAAAAAATTAGCAAAGACTTAAGGAAACAAAGAACACAACAAGGTAAAAAGAATCAAATCAAGAGAGCTGGAGTCCAACTCTTACTTAATTTCCATCCATCATCCCTATTGAGATTCTTAGCATGCCTTTCAATCTCAATATTGCTCGACAAGGCCAAATAACTAGAAAATCTCACCGGTGGTTTGTCTTCCTGAAGGTGTTGCCAAGAGCCTCCACATGCTCCCCAACATCTCTCAAGGTCTATTTGGCCCATCTCGGCCTTCTCCTGGTAGAGCTTGAATGAACATCTCACTCCTCCTCCAAATTTATGGTTGTGTCCTTGTTTATGGTGTTGTTGGTCCCGATTCAACCTTAGGAGCCTCTTGCTCTTGATCCTCTACCCCCGCTAGCTCTCTATCATGAAATATCTTGAAGGGATTCTTCCCTCCTCGAATCTACCATCCGGAATGACGATAACTCTCCTCTATCTTGAAATGTATACTCGATAGGCCTTTGAGACCTCACTGTAGCCAACAAAAATGCCCTTCTCTTATGAGGGCTCCAGCTTAGTCCTCTTCTCTACAGGAATGTAGGCGTACTAAACTATCAAAGATGGGCAGATGGCTAACATCTGATTTCACTCCTGTGAACATCTCCTATAGAGTTATCTCCTCCAAAACTCTATGAGGACTCTTGTTTTGCAAATACATAGCTATATTGCAAACCTCCACCCACAAAAACATAGGCAACTCTTAATCATAGATCATTGCCTCTGTTGCTCCCACTATGGTGTCGATTTTTGTAGCATCAGAAAGTGCTCTAAGTCTCAAATTTTGTGGAGAGGCTTAGACATTGGTATTTCAAAGAACCCAGAAACAGATTGTGAAAATTCCACTCAGTTAATGTTTTATTAAAATAATTAATTATTTTAATGGTGAACGTAAGTCTAAACTTAGGGAAATTAAATAATTAAAGGGTATTAATAAAACATGAGAGAATGATCTAGAAAATGAAGATCAAGTCATGCTATAATCTTAGCCGTTGATTAGAGATCTAATCTCGGTCATTGATGTCTCAACGAGAAGACTATAAAGGAAGGCTTGAGGGCCATTTGGAAAGACACGCCGCATAGAGCTAGAGTTCGAAATTTTTATGGCCGGGTTTGCTGAGAAATTCGAGCTAGAGATTTGAGCAGTGAGGGGCAGAGATAACATCCGGAGTAGAAGAAATTTTCTCAACCGGTAGAGCATCAGTCAAAGAGAGACAGAGGTGATCTAACCAAGCCAGCACTGAAGGAAGAAGGGCTAACGCAATCACTGTTTAAGGCTCGCACAGAGGCAAAGGAGGGTTTCCGGAATTTTGCTTCTAGATAAGTTTCGGAGGCCGGGATCCGGAAAGTGACATCGAGAGGTTGTTCCTCAGGGCCCACAAAGGCAAAACAACTTGGTTGGGGCTAAACGCTAAGCCTAGAAGGGGGTGACGCAGAGGCTGGAAGGTCCAGCATTGGGACTGCGCAATGCCTCCCAAGGGCAAGTTTTTCTTCATCCGGATCAGTCGGGAACTCAATGATTGAGTGAGGTAAATCCTCACAAATTCCTCTGCCAGTATTTCTCTCTGTAACTGAATTACCCTAGGGGTATTCAGAGATGTATTCAGAGATTGCTACTACTTAATAATAAAACCCTCAAATCTGTTGCACCGATTTTCCCAAATTGGGTTTTCCCAAGGGCTTAGTCCAAAATAAAGGTGTCATATGTGTGATTGATTTCCTTGTTCAGTTTCCTTGCTTCAGAATCATGAGTATTATAGTGTAGGTTGCTTCAGTGATTGCTTCAGTATTTCATGTATGATTCCGAAATAATTGTATAAAGTAAATTACATAATAGAAGAAGTAATTCAGTTGGTTGCAGTAGAATTCCTTAGATTGTTCAGATCGAGGAATTTTCACATGGAATCAAAGCATTGATGTGAAACAGGTAGAAGGGATCTGAATTCTAAAGACGGTTGTTTTTGCTGCAGTGCAGCAGAACGAATCCATTGAAGGACTGCACGGTTCTAGCCAGGAGGGCTAAGATTTCGTGGCAGTCTCTCTTTGAGTGAGTCGACAAAGAAATGGCTTCCAGATCGAGACCTTGTTGTGGCAGAGGGGCCAACACAGAGCCTCCACGCAGAAGACAGAGGGACGAAGTTTTCTGAAGCTTTTGCTGGGAAGATATGCGTCAGAAGGAGTCAAGAGCACATATTAAGCGAATTCTTCCTCAGTGATTTCCTAGCCGAGGAAGTCGGCATTTCACAGTTGTTGAGCAAGAGAGGAGCAGTAGAACTTACAACTCCATCAGGGAGTGTGTAAGTCTACCAAGAGCTACTCAGTAGGGAGGAAGAGGGAGCAAATTCGACAGATTTCGGCTAAGATGGCATCTCACGGACTTCGTCATCAGGATCGGTTGGAGGGCTCCTCCAACTATATGATATGGAAGGAACGAGCTCAGTTCCTTATAGATGAACATGATCTGAAGGCATTCGTGGAGAACGTGGTAGTTGTTCCTACGGATGCGGATCAGTTCAAGAAGTACAAGGAAGATATGGCCAAGGCAAAGAGGTTGCTCCTTGATGGTGTCAAGGATCACATCGTCTCACATGTGGCTAGCAAGGTTACTACCAGAGGGATGTGAGTAGCTCTGCATGACCTATTTGAGGGAACTACCGAGCAGCAGAAGTTGTAATTAGAGCAAAAGCTCTGTATGATCCAGATGTGAAAAGGGAGCATGTGGCTTCATACCTCATGCAGTTTCAGGAGATTCGAGATCAACTGTCTGCAGTAGGTGCTACACCTACAACTGCAACCATGGTACGGATGGCCCTTAACATTGTCACGGAGGAGTGGCAAGTGTTTGTCCAAAGCATACTGGGTTGGGAAACATTGCCTCGTTAGGAGCATTTATGGCCAACTTTTCAAGAGGAAGAACTGAGAAGAGACCTCATCAAGTGCAAACTTCATGGCAGCAGTGGAAGCGGATCGAAATCCATGGAGGAAGAGGAGAACGCAGCCCTTGCCTCGAAGGGACAGCAAGCGCAACGGAAACTGAAGCGTGATGTTTCAAAGGTCAAGTGCCTCAGATGTGGCGAGATGGGCCACTATGCATCTCACTGTCCTTTGAAGAAGAAGGAAAAAGATGAGAAGCGTGACCCGAAAGGTTGCAGCCGCAAAAATTGAGGAGGATTAGTTTGCCATGAGTGCCCACGCTTCGCGAGGAGAGAAGTGGGGTGATATTGAACTATAGTTCACTTCGAAATTCAGTTGGGCAGGATCCTTGAGGATCCCACCTCATGGATCATTACCTTGCTACAAGAGCCCAGATTAGCAATAGCGGGATGGAGGAGTTTCAGTGAGAACCGAGGAGTGATGGAGACAACAGTGTAGTAGATAGCAGCGCTTATTTCTAGAGTAGCGCATAGCAGAGGCAGCAGCAGCGTAGCAGCAACGGCGCAATGCACAGGACTACAGCGCAGTGCAGATCAGTGTTGCGCAGTGCATCAGAGGAACAACACAGTAGTTATCAGCAGTCAGAGTCTTCAGCACAGAGGTGCATCCACTGAACATTTGTTCAGTCTTGGGTGAGTTCAGTTGTTTCTCTCAGCAACTGAGATGCAGTGCAAATGCAATGTTAGCAGCATAGCATATGCAACACTTGAGAGGGGGTTGTAGTACAGATGCAGTAGTGGCAATGGCAGTGTCATGGGCAGCAGTACAGTTGCAGCAGCAGTGCAATGGTTGATAAACTTCAGCAACGCAGAGGATGCTTCAGAGTCAAAGCAATATTGAAAATTTTTGAAGATGTTCTATGCTTGATGCAAATTTACTTTTATCCCCAATGTCAGACAGCAATCACATAAACAAGAAAGTAAAGTGCTGATAGAACATACCAGTAGATCGACAGAAGACAAGCCAGAAAAATATAAGTGTGTTGGTGCGTTACGGCGGTCAATAGGATGCTTCTACCAGCAAAGCCTCAATATGGTCAAGCAACTAGAAGTGTCACACACACATCCCTTAAAGACAGCTCATCAAAAATCAACATAATTCAACAAAAGAATCCCACATCCAGATCTCCGACATCATCCAAATTTACGGCATCCATTTCCGACATCATCCAGATTTATAGCATCATCCATCTTTACGGCATCCATTTACGGCATTCATTTCGAGATCATGAGGATGTGTGATGAGATGATTGAAATGTCCTCCAACTTTGACTCTATTTATATCAATCACCGAGGGTGTGTGACACATTTTCTAGGGGTGTAAAACCTTAAGGCCGACCTGCACATATTTTGAAAGTATTAAAAATAAATTCAAAATAAATGTTTTGCTCATCAGATCAAGATGATCTTTAGATTGATCTTGCACCTCTTTGAAAGAGGAACCCAATAAAAATATTGGTGCCTTCATCTGAGCATCACAACATGGAGTTTGGACCTAGTTGTCCAATTTTAACAATCCCTCTCAACTAGGGAGAACTCCATCCACCTGTGCAATCAAACATCATGCGTCATCCCGCCGTAACTTGCTTTGCTGGCATCTTTATTTCAGAACAGAAGTGGGTTAGTCACAAAGACATCATTCCCGGCTGACAGATTCAGCCCAGACGTCCGGAACCTCTATAGGACTCACAAAGAGTCTCATACCAACACGGAGTTGGTTTATCTGACCCGAAGTCAGTAAGAGGTCTGAAACCTCACTTGGACTCAAGAGAGTCATATATACTAACTCGAAGTTAGTCTCACTAACCTAAAGTCAATTGGAGGTCTGAAACCTCACATGGCCTCAAAGAGTCACATACCAACCCGAAGTTGGTTTATCTGACCCGAAGTCAGTAGGAGGTCCGAAACCTCACATGGACTCAAAGAGTCACATACCAACCCGAAGTTGGTTTATCTGACCCGAAGCCAGTAGGAAGTCCGAAACCTCACTAGACTTTATCCCAGATCAAGTGGTTGGACACGTGTCATCCTAGATAGAGAGTACGGCAATCTCTAATGCGTCCATCAGTCTTTACTACTAGTCACTAGCTTTTCCCACCTCATTGGCCAAATGAGAGGTACTTCCCATGAGTCCGGAACTCAAATGGATAGGATGCATATGGGGCACAGATCATGAGAGGCGAACCAACTTAATCATCATAACGGTGGGGCCCAAGCACACCAACAAGGTTCGACAAACCTAGCCCTGTGGTTGCTTATAGATCCGAGAAGCTATCCCCAAAGCCCCCCATAGCTCCCAGAGCTCATCGTCCAACAGGACCCTCAAAATAGGGTCGTTCCACGATACCAAGATTCTCACGGAAGGTTAGGAACATGACCTTCCCCAAGGGCATTGTGAGAATATCCGCGACCTCCTCATCAGTTCCTATATGATCGAGCCTTACGGCGCCTTGTTGTACCATATCCCGGATAAAGTGGTACTAGCCATCAACATGCTTGGATCATTCGTAGAACACGGGATTGTATGACAAACAAATCCCCCTCTAGTTATCACAAAGGATAACAGTGGCATCTAGCATATGCTCGAACAGCTCACTGAAGAGCTTTCGCAACCAAGTGATTTCAGAACAGGCCATACATGTTACAATGTACTCGGCCTCAGCAGTGCTCAAGGCTACCGACTTCAGTTTCCTGCCCGAAGCAGATCTACGTATGAAGTAGCATCCAGATGTGCTCTTGCGATCCACCACACTGCCAGCCCAATCGGCATCAGTATATCCATGGAGTGTCATACTCCCAGCAGTGTATCTCAGCCCATGGTCTATCATGCCTCAGAGATATCTCAAGAGTTTCTTGGCACCAACCCAATGAATGTTATGATCAACCATGTGTTGACTCAAAGTGTTCACTACACAACATACGTCCAGACAGGTGTTCACTAAGAACATCAGGGCCCCTACGAGTTGAAGATACTCAGTAAGATTTGCTAGCATGGGCCCAGCAGCACTACCAATCAACTTCTTAAAGTTAGCTCAATTGGTGTCGACACGGACTTACAATCCATCATACTAAATCTTTCCAGAAGCTTCACAATGTATTTTCCTTGAGAAAGGAAAATCTCGCCAGGTCTCTGCCAGACCTCCAAGCCTAGGAAGTAGTGCATCAGTCCTAGGTCCTACATCTCAAACACAGCAGCGAGCTCCCTCTTGCACTAATGAAGTCAGGAAGAGGTCGTCCACATACTGCACCAGAATGAGAGGCTTCTCTCTATCAACCTTGAAGTAAAGGTTCGGATCAGAATTACTACGAGTGAAGCCTAGCTTCATCAAGTAGTTATCTATCCTCTCGTACCAAGCTCTGGGTGCTTGCTTCAACCCATAGAGGGCTTTCTTCAACCTGCAAACATGGGTGTCCCGATCCTGGACTTCTAACCCCAGAGGTTGCTCCACATACACCTCTTCCTTTATCGCACCATGCAGAAATGCGGTCTTCACATCAATCTGATGAAGACTCCATCCTTGCGTAGCAACAAGGGCTATGATAGATCGGATGGTGGTATATCGGGCCACAGGTGCAAATATATCATCATAGTCTATGTCTTCCTTTTGAGAGAAGCCACAGGCAATGAATCTTGCCTTGAACTTTTCAGCACTTCCATCAGATCCATGCTTGATCTTGTAGAGCGATTTCGAGGTGACAACTACTTTGTCCTTCGGTCTTGGAACCACATCCCAGACATCATTCTTCATTATGGACTCATACTCTTCGTGCATAGCATCCTTCCAGACTTGATGCTTTACGGCTTCCTCAAAAGATCCAGGCTCAGATTGTACAATAGTACTCATGGCTGCTAGATACCCTTGGTATCTACTTAGCTTCTTGCTTTCACGAATGTCCCCCTTTGGGGCCATATGTACCTCGGCATCCTCGAGAGTGTCCCTGAGCCATGATGGTCTCTTCCCTATTGAAGGGGGTGGATCAATCGGGTCCATTGGTCCTTCAACATCGGGCGTCGACTCATCCTTCGGTTCTTCTTGATTTCCAAGCCTTGCTTCATGATCTTCCTCAGATCTCGGAAGATTAACTACTTTCCTCAGGGAAGCATCTTTGTCAAAGGTAACATCGTGGCATATCTCCACTTCCCTTTGACCAAGCACATATACTTTATAGGCCTTTAAAGTTTCGCTGTAGCCCACAGACATTGTGGTCTCCCTCTTGATGCTAGCTCCTCTGCAAAAGTTCTTGAACTCGATCGCCTCATATAATAAGAACATCCTCCCAAGGATGTCACGGGCAGCATACCAGACAGATCAGAATGTACTAATTGCAAGACATCAGATGTCGTTGTGACACTTGAGGGGAAAGGTCCCCTTGTATGCTTTCGTTCGGCACAACCCTGACATACACCTTCATGATTATTTGAGAACTCAAGCATCCCCGTCACCACCTTCCTTGCTTCAGGAAGGGCCTTGTAGTGAAGTTGTTCAAACCTCCGATGCCATAGTTCAGTCTGTCGGATAGTATCACATGTCATCGCTCCCAGTGGACTTCCTCCAACCTAGTAGAGTGTACCAACTCTAAACCCAATCGTGAAAGCTTCCTTGAAACTCTTCTTCCACATGCGCACCTTCCATCAATGAATGCCGCATTGAAACCTTTGTCTTCCATGGCCGAAACAAACATAAGGTTCTTCTTCAAATTAGGTACATATAATGCATCTTGAAGGCGGAGGACTTGACCTTGAGACAAGTGGAGGGTCACAGTCCCTGTCCCTTTCACAAGATATGTGGCATTATCTCCAAGGATAATTAGTAGATTAGTATCCTTCTCAACCATATCAGTAAGTGCTTCCTTGAACCCAATGATGTGCCTTGAGGCACCACTATCTATCAACTAGACATCCATAGTGTCGGGTGGAGATGTAGCAGAGAGGGCAGATACAAGAATGAATTCATTTCTTTTATTATCAAAAACATTTGATTCCTCATACATGGAATTTCTTGACCTTTTGAAAGGTTTCCCATTTCCACTGGAGGGAGCCTTCCTTTTCTTGACCTTCTTGAAAGGGCATTCTCTAGCATAGTGACCTAGCTCAGAGATGTAGGCAACCAGACTCTTATGAGTCCCTAATCATCAGCTTTGCTTTGATTTCCCCCTTCTTGTACTTTGATTTGGCAGCAACAGTTGCAATGGATGGAGGCTCTTGGATTTTACCCTGCACATAGTCCATGACATCTTGGTCTTCCAAATTAAGATCCAATGTCATCTTCCAAGCATGGAAGTCATCCTTCCCAGTCAATTTTTCATCAGCCTTAAAGCAATTGTAGTTTGAGGAACCCATCCTCTTCTTCGGTGATTGCTACAAACTAGGGCTTTGTCTTCACATCACCTCTGATACCATGTAAATTTTTGAAGATGTTCTATGCTTGATGCAAATTTACTTTTATCCCCAATGTCAGTCAGCAATCACATAAACAAGACAATAAAGTGTTGATAGAACATACCAGTAGATCGACAGAAGACAAGCTAGAAAAATATAAGTGTGTTGGTGCGTTACAGCGGTCAACAGGATGTTTCAACCAGCAAAGTCTCAATACGGTCAACCAACCAGAAGTGTCACACACACAGCCCTTAAAGACAACTCATCAAAAATCAACATAATTCAACAAAAGAATCCCACATCCAGATTTCCGGCATCATCCAGATTTACGGCATCCTCCATATTTACGGCATCCATTTCCGACATCATCCAAATTTACGGCATCATCCATATTTATGGCATCCATTTACGGCATCCATTTCCAGATCATGAGGATGTGTGTGATGAGATGATTGAAATGTCCTCCAACGTTGACTCTATTTATATCAATCACCGAGGGTGGGTGACACATTTGCTGGGGGTGTAAAACCTTAAGGCCGACCTGCACATATTTTGAAAGTATTAAAAATAAATTCAAAATAAATAGTCTGCTCATCAGATCAAGATGATCTTTAGATCGATCTTGCAACTCTTCGAAAGAGGAACCCATTAAAAATATTGGTGTCTTCATCTGAGCATCACAACATGGAGTTTGGACCTAGTTGTCCAATTTTAACAAATATGCAGCAGACATAATTGCTAGAGCACTGTCCTCGCTAAGAGGGAGTGTTGATTTTTGTAGCATCGAAAAGTGCTCTAAGTCTCAAATTTTGTGGAGAGGCTTAGACACTAGTATTCCAAAGAACCCAGAAATTGTTTGTGAAAATTCCACACGGTTAATGTTTCCCTAAGTCTAAACTAAGGGAAATTAAATAATTAAAGGGTACTAATAAAACATGAGTGAGAATGATCTAGAAAACGAAGATCAAGTGTTAAATTTGGACAACTAGGTCCAAACTCCGGGTTGTGCTGCTCAGATGACGATCGCAATATTTTTATTGGATTCCTCTTTCGGAGAGGTGTAAGATTGATCTAAAGATCATCTCAATCGGATGAGCAGAACATATACTTTGAATTTATTCCACTTATGTGCTAGGTCGGCCTAGAATAAAATATAGACTTAAATGTCTTAAAGGACGTGTCACACACCCCCAAAGATTCCTATATATTAGAGAGACTTAGAGTTCATTTGACACACATTGTTGTGGAGGAATTCTCTCTCTCTTGATGGCGTTGGAGCTGCGTATTCTTTGTTTGGGTTGTTCTGGGGTTATGTGTGACACGCTTGGCTGAATGACCTATTGAAGATTTTGCTGGTAGAAGCATCCTGCTGATCGCCGTAACGTCACCATTTCCTATCTCTGTTTTGGCTTGTCTTCTATCAATCTATTAGTATGTTCTATCTTCTTCAGTATTGTGCCCTAATCTGAAATGGCATAGAACATAAGCAGAAATTAACATGGTATCAGAGCTAGGTTAAGACAAAGCCCTAATTTGTTGCAATCACCGAAGAGAAAATGGGTTTCTCCCTCTTCAATAGCTGTTTCAGTAGCTGTTTCAGATGAGGTTTATTCGGCTTTGGATTCGATTGTTCTCAGCATAGAACAACTCCCAATCCACGAAATGAAGGGTTGCATGATACCTGAAAGCCCTCCTTGTATCTTAGCTCGAGAAGTCTCGACGACTATCTCGACGCCAATCCGAATTAAGTGCATGAGAGCAAAATCAGAAGCCGCAAATTTACTGATAGCAAAGTGATGGAAGAAGCCCACTTATTTACCCTAGGTTTATCTAGCGGCTTTCATTTTTCAAAGCGCAGCTGAAGCGTGAAGGGCAGCATTCTCTGTGGCTGTAAGTTCCTTCCCTAAGGCAACAAGTTCATAGGAGCATTAATTCCTGAAACAACGAATTCTATATCTTGGGCAGCGAACTCACTCAGAATAGAATAATGACACAAATGAACATGGAGGACATGCCGCTGCCAGCTCTTTTCGAGCAGGCGTGTCTAATCCACTCGACCGCAGCAGATTCGACTGCGGATCTGTCACCGACACTTTTTGTTTAGACAGAGATCCCGTCACTCGCTGTTTTTAATTTGAACGCAGTTCCATTTAATACCCGGGAGGTAATCACGCCCGTGATGTGAGGGTTTTGGTACTCTGGTTTAAGAATTGGGCATCTCGCTCTCTGTGATGCATTCCATCCGGGTACGAATTGGGAAATCACCTGAAGATACAACTATTACTTGATGGTGGACTTAAAAAACGCCGCCGGATTGGTCAATGATAATAAGTCCCGACAAAGCATGGTTCTGGTAGAGGAAATCTGAAGGAATACCATTGTTCAACATAAAACGGTGTGCTGGCCCTCGAGGTAGCAGAGATATTCCCGTGATAGCGAGGAGCAGTAAGGGCGGACAGCGAGGGCCCAACACAGAAAATTATCAAGGCAGCAAGGTGGTGGCTGAAACGAAATTGCAACGAAATTGAAGATCATCGATGATTGGACCGATATTTGCCGCGAAGGATACGGGGATGAATAGCCCTCGTTTTTTGACGATTTTAATGGCAAATTTTAAAAAGGCAAATTTCATGTGCGACGTTGGTTGAAGAGACGTCACCCGTAGGCTGCGTATTGGTCCGTGCCGGGAAGAAGGCCTCTGTCAATCGGAAAGTAATCCGAGCTGTAAATTTTTGTAAATGCTGATAAATTATTTCACAGCGGCAACAGCTCTAGGGTTCTGGGCATGCAATTAATGCTGTTATGCTAGGCCGCTGCTGGAGTTACGTAAAACGCTGTCAATGACAGCGTGTAGATTCAAGGGCAACGTAGTGAAGCGGCCATTGTCAATTCGTGTTCTTAATTTTGTGCAGCAGAGTGGTAGACTGCACTCCACGTAAGTGCTGGGCGTGAAATAAGAAGTCGTGCCTGAAATGATGAGGCCATCGCATCGCATCGCTGGTCGGAATCTCATTACGGCTGGCTGGCTGGCTTGCCGTTTTTGACAAGAGCTGTTAGCACTTGTTTCAACGGAATTTGGAACAGACTTTCAGAGCAAGAAGTCTAAGTTGCAGAGGTATTGTTTTCATTTGCAAGGAAATTACCATCGCAGAAAATAAAAGGGCTAGGCCCCACTAAGATCAACGAGATTGGATCCCCAGCTATTCCAGCGACTACACTTGCGTCATGTCAATGTACAGGGATGGAAATTTTTTTGACAATGCAGATGGTGTTGATGGGTTCATCAATGTAGCAAATGGGTTGCTACCGACAATTTCTGCAACTCATAAATTCTATTACATCTTCGCCCTTCAGTCATAGATATGGAGAGATGATCCGAGAAACAGTTACAGTAAGCGAGAAGATTGGAGTTGAATTTGAGGATTCTGATTTTGTTGCTCTTAGAGCCAAAAATTACAAATGTTCCCGTTAAAGTGGATGGATCTTCTGAATCTAAATAAATCAGATAGAGTCAGAGAAGATAATAGGGAGAATGATGTATTGCTCCAAAAATTCAAGGGTGAAATTGAAATACCCAATGATGCACATGTCTCCTTCAACCATGTATGCAAAGAATGCTCCTTTAGAAAATTCAAAATAGAAATGACGGCACTTCTGGAGAAATAAAACTGACAGTATTATGATACTGGCAAAATTGACTTGTGACAATGGTTGTGAACCAGCATATATCTGAACTCATCCTAGTGGCAGTGACCCTAGTAAGTGCTTTGTCCAGTTTTATCCTGTTGAATGATTGAGGCTGGAACATTCATGAACAGGAGTACCATTATTATTGTGTTGGATCTGCATGGATTGATATGAAGAAGGCTAAATTCTGTGTTTTTAATATCTGTATGATCGGTTCCTCGATCTGTGAAATCTAGGAGAAAAATCGCAGAACTGAGATCTGCAGTCTTGGGCAGATCTGTAAATAGAAGCAGTTCTGGATGAGATGACAGATGTTATAGATGAACACCTCAAGTGCAGAATAAAAGGCAGATTGGATCCTTAGCTCAGTAAAGAAAGTCTTAGAGGGCTGGTTGAGGAAGCTACGGCAAATCTCCACAAAACATCAGGGAATTGTTGTAAGCTTGAAATCTTCACTACTGTTAATGATGAAGAAAACTGTGATGCAAGTTCAGAAGGCATCTCTGTAACGGCCATTTTGAGGAGGTAAATCTGTGAGTCTATGTCACTGTCATTATGACAGTGACATAGACAGACACCCTTGTCTACGAGATTCATAATAACTGTAAGCTTGTGACAGTATCAACTTGAAGTGTGAACTGGGAAATTTTTTTGCAGCTTTCAGACACATTATCAGAATCTTGAACCATGATCAGCAAACCCTGTTTGGATGGCTTTGACTGTGGAAGAATAAGACCCCTTTTGAAGTTGGTGTCTGGGATGCCCTCATTTAAAATAGATGTCTTCTCTCTCGAGAAAAGCTGACATTAAGAGGGAGATACATCTGTATATGCTACTGAGCGAATATCATTACTGAATGAAAGAAGATCCTCATGGCTCAAAGACATATGGCTTCAGAGGGAGAAATTCTAAATTCTGGAAGAAATCCAAGAAGCCATATAAATACCAAGGGTATCTAGCAGCCATGAGTACTATTGTACAAACTGACTTTGGATCCTTTGAGGAAGTCGTAAAGCATCAAGTCTGGAAGGATGCTATGCACAAAGAGTATGAGTCCATTATGAAGAATGATGTGGTCCCAAGACCATAGGACAAAGCAATTGTCACCTCGAAATGGCTCTACAAGATCAAGCATGGATCTGTTAGAAGTGCTGAAAAGTTCAAGGCAAGATTCGTTGCTTGTGAGGAAGATATAGACTATGATGACATATTTGCACCTGTGGCTCGAGATACCACCATTTGATCTATTATAGCCTTGCTGCTACGCAAGGATGGAGTCTTCATCAGATGATGTGAAGACCGCATTTTTTTTTTTTTTTCATGGTGTGATAAAGGAAGAGATATATGTGGAGCAACCTTTGGGGTTGGAAGTTCAGGATCGGGACACCCATGTCTGCAGGTTGAAGAAAGCCCTCTATGGGCTGAAACAAGCACCCTGAGATTGGTACAAGAGGATAGATCCGAAGTAATGCTGATCCGAACCCTTACTTCAAGGTTGTCAAGGGGAAAACCTCTCATTCTGGTGCTGTATGTGGATGACCTCTTCCTGACAAGTGCTGACCCTCTCATTCATCAGTGCAAGAGGGAGCTCGCTGCTGAGTTCAAAATGAAGGACCTAGGACTGATGTCTAGGCCTGAAGGTCTAGCAGAGACCTGGCGAGATTTTCCTTTCTCAAGGAAAATACATTATGAATTTTCTGGTATGATGGACTATAAGTCCATGGAACTCAACTTTAAGAAGTTGAGTAGCAGCGTTGCTGGGCCTGTCCTACTGAGTATCGTTAACTCATAGGGACCCTGATGTTCTTAATGAACACTTGTTCGAACATATGCTGTGCAGTGAACACTTTGAGTCAACACATGGTTGATCATAACATTCACTGGGTTGGTGCCAAGAAACTCTTGAGATATCTCCGAGGCACGATAGACCATGGGCTGAGATACACTGCCGAGAGTATGACACTCCGTGGATATACTGATGCCGATTGGGCTGGCAGTGTGGTGGATCGTAAGAGCACATCGGGATGCTGCTTCAATCTTGGTTCTGCTTCGATCTCATGGATGAGCAGAAAGCAGAAGTCGGTGGCTTTGAGCACCGCGGAGGCCGAATACATTGCTGCTAGTATGGCCTGTTGTGAAGCAGTTTGGTTGCGGAAGCTCTTTAGTGAGCTGTTTGAACATGTGCTAGATACCACTGTGATACTCTGTGATAATCAGAGTGGGATTCGTATGACTGAGAATCCTGTGTTCCACGACCGATCCAAGCATATTGATATCAGGTACCACTTTATCCGGGATATGGTACAGCGAGGCGCCGTAAGGCTCGATCATATAGGAACCGATGAGCAGGTCGCGGATATTCTCACTAAGCCCCTGGGGAAGGTCAAGTTCCTAACCTTCCGTGAGAGTCTTGGTATCATGAAACGACCCTATGGTGTGGGTCCCGTTGGACGATGAGCTCTGGGAGCTCTGGGGGGCTTTGGGGATAACTTCTCGGAGCTATAAGCACTTATGGTGCTTCTGCCCCACCGTTGTGATTATTGAGTTGGTTCGCCTCTCATTTATCTGTGCCCCGTATGCATCCTACCCATTGAGTTTAGGGCTCATGGGAAGTACCTCTCATTTGGCCAATGAGGTGGGAAAGGCTAGAGACTAGTAGCAAAGACTGATGGACGCATCAGAATTTGCCGTACTCTCTATCTAGGATGGCACGGTCCAACCACTTGATCTGGGATCAAGTTTAGTGAGGTTTCGAACCTCCAACTGACTTCGGGTCAGTGAAACTAACTTTGGGTTAGTATATGACTCTCTTGAGTCCTAGTGAGGTTTCGGACCTCCAACTGACTTCTGGTCAGGTAAACCAACTTCGGGTTGGTATGAGACTCTTTGTGAGTCCTATAGAGGTTTCGGACCTCTGGGCTGAATCTGTCAGCCGGGTATGATGTCTTTGTGATTGACCCACTTCTGTTCTGAAATAAAGAGGCCAGCAAAGCAAGTTACGGCGGGATGACGCACGATGTTTGGATTGCACTAGTGGACAGAGTTCTCCCTAGTTGAGAGGGAGTGTTAAAATTGGACAACTAGGTCCAAACTCCGGTTGTGCTGCTCAGATGACGATCGCAATATTTTTATTGGATTCCTCTTTCGGAGAGGTGTAAGATTGATCTAAATATCATCTCGATCGGATGAGCAGAACATATACTTTGAATTTATTCCACTTATGTGCTAGGTCGGCCTAGAATAAAATATTGACTTAAATGTCTTAAAGGACGTGTCACACACCCCCAAAGATTCCTATATATTGGAGAGACTTGGAGTTCATTTGACACACATTGGTGTGGAGGAATTCTTTCTCTCTTGATGGCGTTGGAGCTGCGTATTCTTTGTTTGGATTGTTCTGGGGTTATGTGTGACACGTTTGGCTGAATGACCTATTGAAGACTTTGCTGGTAGAAGCATCCTGCTGATCGCCGTAACGTCACCATTTCCTATCTCTGTTTTGGCTTGTCTTCTATCGATCTATTAGTATGTTCTATCTTCTTCAGTATTGTGCCCTAATCTGAAATGGCATAGAACATAAGCAGAAATTAACATCAAGTCATGCTATAATCTTAGTCGTTGATTAGAAATCTAATCTCAGTCGTTGATGTCTCAACGAGAAGACTATGAAGGAAGGCTTGAGGGCCATTTGGAAAGACACAACGAATTGATCTAGAGTTCGAAATTTCTGGGGCGGGGTTTGCTAAGAAATTCGAGCTAGAGATCTGAGCGGTGAGGGGCAAAGATATCATCCGGAGAGGAAGAAATATTCTTAGCCAGTGGAGCATCAGTCATAGAGGCAGAGGTGATCTAACCAAACCAGCACTGAAGGAAGAAGGGCTAATGCAATGACTGCGTAAGGCTCACACAGAAGCAACGCAGACGCAGAGGAGGGTTTCTAGAATTTTTCTTGTAGATAGGTTTCGGAGGTCGGGATCCGAAAAGTGACACCAGGAGGCAGTTCCTCAGGCTCCACAGAGTCAAAACAACTTGGTTGGGGCTGAACACTGAGCCTAGAAAGAGGTGACACAGAGGCTGGAAGGTTCAGCGCTGGGACTACATAGAGGTTGCGCAGTGCCTCCCCAGGGCAGGTTTTTCTTCATCCGGATCAGTGGGGAACTCAATGATTGAGTGAGGTAAATCCTCACAAATTCTTCTGCCAATATTTCTCTCTGTAATTCAATTACCCTAGGGGTATTCAGAGATGTATTCAGACATTGCTACTGCTTAATAATAAAACCCTCAGATCTGTTGCACCAGTTTTCCCGCATTGGGTTTTTCCAGGTACTTGGTCTAAAATAAAGGTGTCATATGTGTGATTGATTTCCTTGTTCAATTTCCTTGTGTAATATTCCCAATTAGCAGCAACGAATTGGTAATATTAATTTTTGGCCAATTTGATTATCTAAAGTTAAGTCAGTTGATAAAGTGGGTGATGAGATACATAGCCTACACTTAGGAAATAAACATTCCCTAAATTCACTTGAGCATATAATTATTTGGCAGCGTGGGACCCAGGAGGACGAAGTGGCAGGGTGAGGGAAGAGGCAGCATGGGCAGCATGGGCCCATGATAGCATAGTGAGAGAGGGGCAACGTGGGCCAAGAGGGACAGTGCAGTTTGGTGGGGCCTGGGTGAGAGCAAGGCTCTCAAAGCATAAAAAGGGGAAGAGGATCCTCATTCTCTCATTCTATTATGCATCTATGACTTCTATCTTTTGACATTGAGCACGCTTTTGCTGTCGAGCGAAGTCTGCAAGTGTTGTTTAGCACACCGGGTGTCTCCGAGCGGAGATCCCAACCTCGGTCCCGGGGGACTTCAAGGGCCTGCTTGGGTGAGGAGTTCTATCCATAGTTTTGCAGGAGGGAGCCATAGCATCTTCAGCCAGGAATTACGCATTTGCTTGGGCAGCGCAGTCTCTGAGAGATCACGCAGTTTATGGCGGAGACAGTTCCGAGAGTGAGGATTCATCAGGGGATTCAGCCCGAGATAGTGTGAAGGGATCAGCCCTACACTATTTCATCATTTTGGTGCTGGAGGAGGCCATTATTTGCAGAGGATCATTCAAGGCCAGCGTATTTCACTAGGATAATGTTATTCCTCAAGGGAGGTCAAATTTCGAGGTCATTCATTCTGGAATTCCTTTCTGGGCTTTTCTGGGTATTTGGAGGAGAGCTCATTCCCAGAGTTTCATATTTTTCTGAGCAGGGGAACAACCCCAAAGAGCCATCCCATTCCAGCAATAGCAGCAGCAGCCTTTGGAGATTACGCAGTCCTTAACAGAGCAGCCATTCCTTGAGCATTTCTGAGAGTATTCCCAGCTTGCCTTGTGCAAGCCAAGGTGCCATCATTCTGATCACCTTTGTACTCATTGTATCTTTTAGTTACATAATAAAATGGCTCAGTGTTTCTCCATATTTGCATTGTTTATGTGATGTCTCTCTATTTGTTGTAAATGCTTGTTTATGTTGCTTTATATTACTGTTTATTTCTATTCGGAATATTACACCTTGTTTCAGAATCATGAGTATTATAGTGTAGGCTGCTTCAGTGATTGCTTCAGTGTTTCATGTATGATTCAGAAATAATTGTGTAAAGTAAATTACATAATAGAAGAAGTAATTTAGTTGGTTGCAGTAGGATTCCTTAGATTGTTCAGATCTAGGAATTTTCACATATGGTCCTCTTGTTCCTCTCGACAGCCCCACTCTGTTGAGGGTTGTAAGGCACTATGAGTTCCTTCTTGATCCTTGCCTCCCTGCAGAAATCCTGAAACTCATCGGAGGTATACTCGCTCCCATTTTCAAATCATAGTACCCTTAATCTTCTTCGCGGTCTAGTTCCCGACAACAACGTTGAGCTCTTGAAACCGACCAAATACCTCACCCTTAGTCTTCAAGTAGCAAATCCATGTCTTCCTAGAATAACCGTCTATGAATGTCGCAAAGTAACAAGACCCTATGATTAATTCCTCTAACATAGGACTCGTTACCCCTCTTTCAAGAGGGGTACCTATAGATTCATTGTAGCATTCTTAAAAACCATTGTAAGCCCAAGGTCACAAGTCAAAAGCCATGTGAGGCCTTGTAGGCATCCTAGACCCTGTGTCACATTGAGTCAATCTTCATTTGATCGAACCATGCCTTGTTTCTTTGAGTTTGTAGCAGGTTCTTTCATCCCTAATAAGATCAAAGGGCCTGAGGTAAGCATATATGTGGAATTATGGTTTTGTGGGAGCCTTGCAATGTAAGAATGATAACTAGTGTAAGGGCAGTCCATCCCACGTTAAGTGCACCTATGCCTTTCCGCATAGTTATGAGTCTATCAAGTCTATACGTGGCCTTGGTTTTGGTCTCGTATCCCTCAAATGTTTCTCATATATAGCAGTCCCACAGTGAGTGACATTTTCACACTTCCCAATGCAGTTCATGTTTCCCGAGGCAAAGTGGTCTCAGAAGTCAAAAAGTCAACAGAGTCCCAAATTATAGAGCTCAAAGACCAGATGACATGCTACATGAAATTTTTCCATTTGATGAAGCCATTCTCAAGATATGGCTTGTCAAAGATGGTCAAACACTAGTGTTACAGGGTTTCCAAGGCCAAAACAGGGGGAGCGTTGGGCAGATTTTCACATGCATTACGTTAAAATTGGCATACTCACTGAGAAAAACAATACCCATGTCTCATAAATATTTGATCCTCAAGGGCATTAGAGGTCATCCACTGGGGCGTGAGGATGCAGCGGGGCAATTTTTCCACGTGGCATAATAGGGGCAACTTTTGTCAGAAATCAACATATAATATGTCAAAATTGGTCTATAGAACAAGAGGAACAGAACCCATTACTCAGTTTCTCCAAATTCACAAGGGCATTAGAGATCTTGAGGTGGTTGAAAATGCACTCATTAATGCATGAAAAACCCAAGTCAATTAAAAAATATCAATTGAAAAGGTCAATATAGTTGTTGGAGATTACTATTTCCAAGAAGATTAGGACAAGGATAAGAAATGTAGCCATTAAAAGTCAAGTAATTAGTCTTCAACAAATGGAGTGAATTCCCAAGGATGATCACTCTCTTTTCTGAGAAGCATCATGATCGACCGTTTTGAGCAAACGTAGTAGGGTTGCAATGCACTTAGGAGGCAAAAGAGGCAAGTTACAAGATCACTAGTGGACAGGAGCATCCAGGCATATAACGGGGACGAGGTCAGTGTTCTGTCGTATTTCAGAGACAGCCTCAAACAGTGATGTGAGTTTTCGAGCATAATGCATACAGTGAAGGGGATTGGATGTGTTAGATTCCAGTTAGACTGAGAAGGATTTCTAGAGGTGACAGGGATGTTATTTGTTCCAAGGTTGATGGTAAATGTGCTCTCAATATCAACCTTGGAGGATGATGGATATAGTCTTTTGTTCTAAGATGGACATGTGCTTCTATATTCAAAGGGAGTGACCTTGGATGTAGCAATAGTGCTTGGCATCAGATAGGGACAGTCATACAAGTTGTTGGGACAACATGTGTGTGTATCCGAGGGGATCTTAGATACAAGATCAGTGTTACTGAAAGAGGGGGCAAGTGGCTAGGAAGAGTGATTCTTCTATTATTGTTCGGAGACTTAGTTGGTATGATATAACATTGATAAATGCTCATGAGTGTGATAGGACTCCTCCGAGCATGATTGGTTATGACAGATTCTCAGCTCAAGTTTCAGGTCAGGTAGTAGGAAAGGCTTCAGTGTCAAAAGGAAAAACTACAGATACTGAGATGGGCTTGGAGACAGATCTGTTGAAAAATCTAGGGCATTGTAATTAGGATATTTCTCTATAATTATAATTGCTTGTGAATGCTTTTTACTTCCGCAGATTAGGATCTTCTCTTTGATTAGATTATTATAGTGTTTTTCTTCATCAAACAGCTACCAAAGCATAAACAATAAAGAGACAAGAGACACAGAACGTAGGTGATTAGCAAAGGCCAAAACCTCTCTAACCTGAGAGGAAAACCCAAACGAATTCTTCTTCTTATAGAGACCTCAATTGACGAATTCCAAGACCAAGACCAAGACCCTTGACACAAAAACCTCTCTAAGACCAAGTCACAAGACCCTTCCTTCACAGCTTCTTTTACTTGCCAAAGTCAGCACAAGTCAAGCTGCCCTTTAACACTTCTAGTCTCGGCTACTCTGAAATTTTGGTCCTTTCCACAGATCTGCAATCTGTAACTCTGCAATTTCGTATGTGTGAGGAGATAGAGAGAGTTTAGCATGCATTTCCTCCTTCCCTTCACTTGAATACTTCTCTTGGTGATCTCGGCTAGCAAGGGAGATGTATTGTAGACCTTCTTGATGACTTCTTCAGGGATTGATTTGATATCACTATAGAAACCCTAGTTTCTGCCACACGTGCAAGGAGATTTAGCCCAAAAACAGTGTCAAAGATCTTTTCTCTTCCTTTCCTCCTCCTCGCTGGTTATTAGGTTGCTCTTCTTGTAATTTTGAGCTACTTCTTGTCTTGGATGCTTGACCAAGTTATATTCTAGGTGAGGCCGAGTTACCCTATATATAGTAGTTTGTCCATCAAGAATAAGTAGACTTCTCCTTGTGACAAGGCCAACATGCCTTTCTGGAATTATCTTTAAGCCATCTTCAAGGTGAGCTTGTGACATGGTCTTGGACGGTTAACAAGTTTTCTCTTACAATGAATTACATGCCCAAATGGGTTATCAATCCTTGATATTGACTTTACTAGACTTTATGACTTGATGACCAAACCTAATAGCTCACAATGGGAGCTTTAACTAAAAATAAAATTCTTTGATCATGAAACCCATGATTCAAGCATTACAAAAATAATTTTATTTTCTTCTTTACATCAATTACATAAAATCATAATTACATGTCACTATGAAGACCGAACCTAGTTACACTTTTCAACACTCCCTCTTAACTAGGGAGGCATTCATAATTCATACAAGGTACTTGCACGTTCTCAATCTGAAGAATTCTCATAATAAGATTCGGATTGGTAACCCATTTGTATAGCATCATATCATCCAGCATTGTCACATAGCAAGGCCCTAACTAACAACTCTATCTCTCCACAAGATTAGAGCTCAATGCTGGCGAGACCAATGATGTATAGACACCCTCATCATTCTCTCTCTCGGAACATACCCTACCCAGGTTCTCAGAGTGTGTTCCACCAAGACTATTCTTATCTTGGATTCCCAGTCCTCAAAGAATATCGGTCCTTTACGACTACTCTTATCTTGGATGCCATAATTCATCCTCAAAGAGTATCGGATGCTAGATGTTTACCCAATCCTCCATTCTGTCTTCCCAAGTGAAGACAAGAACGATGTGTCTATCTCTCTTCATGGCCTTCACTAAGACTTATGGTTGTTAGTCCTAGTCTAGTGCCTAACACATGAAGTAGAGAACCATATCTTGTCACTCCCTTTTAACCAGGAATGACCAATCCATTCCATAAAAGGAATGCAACCAAGCTCCCTCTTAACTAGGGACTTGACCAAGCTCCCTCTTGACTAGTGTAAATTTATGTAGATGTTCTATGCTTGATGCAACTTTACTTTTCACTACAGCAATCACATAAACAATCAAGTAAAATGTTGATAGAACATACCAGAGGATCTACAGAAGACAAACCAGAAACAGAAAAATGTGGTGGTGCGTTACGACGGTCAACAGGATGCTTCAACCAGCAAAGTCTCCTTGATCAGCCAACCCAGCATGTGTTACAACAGCTCTCAAAACAGCTACACAGTCAACTCAAAGTCAACCCTAGAAAAGTCAACGCTTTCCAAAAAAGTCAACACATGACAGCAGCAAGAAAGTCAACGCAACTTGGTCTTCGATCAACCTTTTGACCTCGATTCTTGTGCCAATATGTACAGCCTCCCAAAATCAAAGCCTCCACCAATTTTCAGCCTCTTTGGACCATGCGTTGACCAAATTCAATGTTGGTCAAACTTGCGTGGAAACCCTAGCTGCAATAAATTCGTCCTTCTTCCTGGCTGCAGTAATCCGTCCTTCTTCCCACGTGTGATCCGAAATTGCCTGCAAGGAGCTCGTACTAAATCAGAAGAGGAGAAGATGTGTGATGAGATGAGTGAAATGATCTCCAACGTTCACTGTATATATATCCATCATTGAGGTGTGTGACACATCTACTGGGGGTGTAAAACCTTAAGGCCGACTTGCACATATTTGAAATTATTAAAAATAAATTCAAAATAAATGTTCTACTCATCAGCTTAAGGTCAATTTTATATCGATCTTACACTTCTCCGAAAGAGGAACCCAATAAAAATACTGGTATCTTCATCTGAGCATCACAACATGGAGTTTGGACCTAGTTGTCCAATTTTAACACTCCCTCTCAACTAGGGAGAACTCCATCCACCTGTGCAATCAAACATCGTGCGTCATCCCGTCGTAACTTGCTTTGCTGGCCTCTTTATTTCAGAACAGAAGTGGGTCAGTCACAAAGACATCATCCCCCGACTAACATAATCAGCCCAGAGGTTCGAAACCTCTATCAGACTCACAAAGAGTCTCCAACCAACCCGAAGTTGGTTCATCTGACCCGAAGTCAGGCAGAGGTCCTAGACCTCACTAAACTTGATCCCAGATCAAGTGGTTGGACCATGCCATCCTAGATAGAGAGTACGGCAATCTCTGACGCGTCCATCAGTCTTTGCTAATAGTCTCTAGCTTTTCCCACCTCATTGGCCAAATGAGAGGTACTTCCCATGAGCCCTGAACTCAATGGGTAGGATGCATACGGGGCACAGATAATGAGAGGTGAACCAACTCAAAATCACAACGGTGGGGCCCAAACACACCAACAAGGTTCGGCAAGCCTAGCCTTGTGGTTGCTTATAGCTCTGAGAAGCTAAAGCCCCCTAGAGCTCCCAGAGCTCATCGTCCAACCGGACCCACATCATAGGGTCGTTCCATGATACCCAAGACTCTCACGGAAGGTTAGGAACTTGACCTTCCCCAGGGGCTTTGTGAGAATATCTGCGACCTACTCATCAGTTCCTATATGATCGAGCCTTACGGCGCCTCTCTGTACCATATCCCGGATAAAGTGGTACATGATATCAATATGCTTGGATCGATCGTGGAACACTGGATTCTCGGACAAGTGAATCCCACTCTGGTTATCACAGAGTATCACGGTGGTATCTAGCACATGTCCGAACAGCTCACTGAAGAGCTTTTGCAACCAAACTGCTTCACAACAGGCCATACTCGCTGTAATGTATTCGGCCTCTGCGGTGCTCAAAGCCACCGACTTCTGCTTCCTACTCATCCATGAGATCGAAGCATAACCAAGACTGAAGCAGCATCCTAATGTGCTCTTACGATCCACCACACTGCCAGCCCAATCGGCATCAGTATATCCAAGGAGTGTCATGCTCCCGGCAATGTATCTCAGCCCATGGTTTATCGTGCCCTGAAGATATCTCAAAAGATTCCTGGCACCAACCTAGTGAAAGTGATGAGGCTAAACCATCTGTTGACTCAAAGTGTTCACTGCAAAACATATATCTGGACAGGTGTTCACTAAGAACATCAGGGCCCCTATGAGTTGACGATACTCAGTAGGATTAGACAATACGGGCCCAGCAGCGATGCCACTCAACTTCTTGAAGTTGAGCTCCATTGGTGTTGACACAAACTTGCAGTCCACCATACCAAATCTTTCCAGAAGCTTCACAATGTATTTTCCTTGAGAAAGGAAAATCTCGCCAGGTCTCTGCCAGACCTCCAGGCCTAGGAAGTAGTGCATCAGTCCTAGGTCCTTCATCTCAAACTCAGCAGTGAGCTCCCTCTTACATTGATGAATGAGAGGGTCAGCACCTATCAGGAAGAGGTCATCCACATTCAGCACCAGAATGAGAGGATTTCCTTTGACAACCTTGAAGTAAAGGTTTGGATCAACATTACTTCGAGTGAAGCCCAGCTTCATCAAGTAGCTATCTATCCTCTCGTACCAAGCTCTGGGTGCTTGCTTCAGCCCATATAGGGCTTTCTTCAACCTGCAGACATGGATGTCCCAATCTTGGACTTCGAACCCCAGAGGTTGTTCCACATACACCTCTTCCTTTATCGCACCATGCAAAAATGTGGTCTTCACATCCATCTGATGAAGACTCCATCCTTGCGTAGTAACAAGGGCTATAATAGATCGAATGGTGGTATATTGGGCCACAGGTGCAAATATGTCATCATAATCTATGCCTTGCTTTTGAGAGAAACCACAAGCAACAAATCTTGCCTTGAACTTTTCAGCACTTCCATCAGATCCATGCTTGATCTTGTAGAGCCATTTCGAGGTGACAACTGCTTTGTCCTTTGGTCTTGGAACCACATCCCAGACATCATTCTTCATAATGGACTCATACTCTTCGTGCATAGCATCCTTCCAGACTTGAAGCTTTATGACTTCCTCAAAGGATCCAGGCTCGGATTGTACAATAGTACTCATGGCTACTAGATACCCTTGGTATCTACTCGGCTTCTTGCTTTCACGGAATGTCCCCCTTGGGGCCGCATGTCCCTCAGCATCCTCGAGAGTGTCCCTGAGCCATGATGGTCTGTTTCCCAGTGAAGGAGGTAGATCAATCGGGTCCATTGGTCCTTCAACATCAAGCATCGTTTCATCCTTTGGTTCCTCTTGATTTCCAAGCCTTGCTTCATTATCTTCTTCAAATCTCGGAAGATTGACTACTTTCCTCAGGGAAGTATCTTCGTCAAAGGTGACATCGTGGCATATCTCCACTTCCCTTTGACCAGGCACATAGACTCTATAGGCCTTCGAAGTTTCACTATAGCCCACAAAAATTCCTTTCTTCCCAGAAGCATCCAACTTGCTCCTCTTTTCTTTTGGCACATGAAAGTAAACAGTACATCCAAAAACTCTAAAATGTGAGACGTCAGGTTTCTTACCAGAGAAAACCTCTTCGGGAGTTTTGGATTCTAAAGCGGAATGCGGGCATCGGTTTTGTATGTACACAGCAGTGTTCGCAACTTCTCCCCACAGAAACTTCGGCAAACCTTGGTCACGTAGCATGGCACGGGCAGCTTCCACAATGGTCCTGTTCTTTCGTTCAGCAACACCATTTTGCTCGGGAATATAGACAGTTGTGGTCTTCGTCTTAATGCCAGCTTCTCTGCAAAATTCCTTGAACTTGTTTGTCTCATATTCAGTGCCATTATCAGTTCTCAAAATCTTGATCTTCTTCCCTGTCATATTTTTCACCAAGGCTTTGAATGTACAGAACCACATGAAAGCCTCATCCTTCTTCTTTAAGAAGTATATCCAGGTTTTGCGAGAGAAGTCATCTATGAACGTCATATAATATGAACATCCTCCCAAGGATGTCACAGGCAGCATACCAGATAGATCAAAATGGATCAATTGCAAGACATCAGATGTCTTTGTGACACTAGAGGGGAAAGGTCCCCTTGTATGCTTTCCTTCGACACGACCCTTACATACACCTTCATGATTATTTGGAAACTTGGGCATCCCTGTCACCACCTTCCTTGCTTCGAGAAGGGCTTTGTAGTGAAGGTGTCCAAATCTTCGGTGCCATAGTTTAGTATGTCGGATAGTATCACATGTCATTGCTCCCAGCAGGCTTCCTCCAACCTGGTAGAGTGTATCAACTCTAAACCCAACCAAGATAGCTTCTTTGAAGCTCTTCTTCCACATGAGCACCTTTCCATCAGAGAATGCCACATTGAAACCTTTGTCTTCCATGGCTGATATAGACACAAGGTTCTTCTTAAAATTCGGTACATAGAGTACATCCTGCACGCGGAGGACTTGACCTTGAGACAAGTGGAGGGTCACAGTCCCTATCCCTTTCACGGGATATGTGGCATTATTTCCAAGGATAATTTCCAGATTAGTATCATTCTCAACCATATCAGAGAGTGCTTCCTTGAACCCAGTGATATGCCTTGCGGCACCACTATCTATCAACCAGACATCCATAGTGTCGGGTGGGGATGCAACAGAGAGGGCAGATACAAGAATGTATTCATTTATTTTATCAACAACATGTGATTCCTTATACCTGGAGTTTCTTGACCTTTTGAAAGGTTGATCATTTCCGCCAAAGGGAGCCTTCCTCTTTTCCTTGGATCTGGTGTTCCTTTGATTGCCATTCATCCGGCTATTGTTGTTATCATCACCATTGGGAGAATCCTTCTTGAAAGGACATTCTCTAGCATAGTGACCAGGCCTATGACAAGTGAAACACTTGCCCTTATTTCCTTGGGTCCCTGCTTTTCCCTTGTTCTTTGGCCCACCAGAGTTCTTCCTTCTAGAATGAGCAGCGTATGCCGCATTTCTTTCATTTCCATACTCCATTCTTGATTCTTCTTGAACGCATCTTGACAGTACTTTGTCAAAGTCAGGTATCACATTATTATTTAGAATGGTAGTGTTGAACACATGCCATTCAGATGAGAGCCCTCCAAGTGTGGTGAGTACCATCTCTCGATCAGCTATTGTCTCCCCAATAGCCAACAGATTGTTCCTGATTTCAATCAGCTTTAGAAAGTATGATTGGACAGACTCATCCCTGCCTTTCTTCAAATTCTTCAACTGATTCTTGAAGAATAATACTTGATTCGCATTGTTGGCCTTGAACATGAGGATCAATTTATCATACATCTCTTTGGATGTGCCCAACTCAGAGATGTAAGCCACCAGGCTTTTATGAATGGATTCCCTGATCATCAGCTTTGCTTTGATGTCCCCCTTCTTGTACTTTGTTTTGGCAGCAACGGTAGCAATAGAGGGAGGTTCTTGGATTTTACCCTGCACATAGTCCATGACATCTTGGTCTTCCAATTTGAGAACCAATATCATCTTCCAAGCATGGAAGTCATCCTTCTCAGTCAATTTGTCATCCTCTTTGAAGCCATAGTTTGTGGAACCCATTATCCTCTCCGGTGATTGCTACAAATAGGGCTTGTCTTCACCTCAGCTCTGATACCATGTGAATTTATGTAGATGTTCTATGCTTGATGCAACTTTACTTTTCACTACAGCAATCACATAAACAATCAAGTAAAATGCCAATAGAACATACCAGAGGATCTACAGAAGACAAACCAGAAACAGAAAAATGTGGTGGTGCATTACGACGATCAACAGGATGCTTCAACCAGCAAAGTCTCCTTGATCAGCCAACCCAGCATGTGTTACAACAGCCCTCAAAACAGCTACACAGTCAACTCAAAATCAACCCTAGAAAAGTCAACAGTGTCCAAAAAAGTCAACACAGCTCGGTCTTCGGTCAACCTTTTGACCTCGGTTCTTGTGCCAATATGTACGGCCTCCAAAAATCGAAGTCTCCACCAATTTTCAGCCTCTTTGGACCATGAGTTGACAAAAGTCAACGTTGGTCAAACTTGCGTGGAAACCCTCGCTGCAGTAAATTCGTCCTTCTTCCCACGTGTGATCCGAAATTGCCTCCAAGGAGCTCGTACTAAATCAGAAGAGGAGAAGATGTGTGATGAGATGAGTGAAATGATCTCCAACGTTGTCTGTATATATATCCATCATTGAGGTGTGTGACACATCTGCTGGGGGTGTAAAACCTTAAGGCTGACCTGCACATATTTGAAATTATTAAAAATAAATTCAAAATAAATTTTTTGCTCATCAGATTAAGATCAATTTTATATCGATCTTACAACTCTCCAAAAGAGGAACCCAATAAAAATATTGGTATCTTCATCTAAGCATCACAACATGGAGTTTGGACCTAGTTGTCCAATTTTAACAACTAGGGACTTGCTTTCAGCGACTCTTCAAGTGGAGATCATGGGACAACTAGCTACTTGTAGAAATCCTTCCTTTGATGTCATGATTTTCTTCTTTGTCATAGAGTCTACATTTTTCAGGACTTATTCGTAGGGCACAGACCATCCATCACTTTCATCCATGAGTCGGTCATAACATCACTCCTTTCAATGGAAAGTGATCCATTAGTCCATATATGGTCTTCCTTTATGCCATGTAGCCTTCTTCATGCCATGTTTTCTTAAGGATCTTTCATCCTGCTACACGATCATCAGTGGTGGAAGACATCCACAATTCTTCCCTTGGCAACCCTGCATAAGCCCATCCAGATATCATATGAAATGAACATTAAAACAAAATTACCTTTATGATGATCTTTCATCGGACATCTTGTTTGAATTAGCATCCTGCATACATGTTGACACGTCTCCAAAAGATATACATTGTCAAGGGTCTCCTTTTTCAAACTTCATCTGAGTCTTCATATATTTCATGCAGATATCGTAGTCAAATCTCTTAGTCCTCGAATGTTTATTGCCTTTTCCATAGTTGCATGGTTAACGATCTCTTCCTTTCTTTCTTCACACATTTCCTTTCACGAATTTCCGATCATAGTTCCTTCAATTATTGTCAACCACCTCATATTTCATATGAGGACATATTATGTTGATTTCATCTAGTTAATATGTGACCTATGCCTTCCTACATCTTTTTAATGGAGGAGATCATTTTTCCTTTTGATCATGCTCTCGAGATAGAGCATTTATCCATGTTACCTGCAACCAGATGACATGACTCTATATTATCAAATACAAGCATACATACCTCATTTTCCTTTAGGTCATCTAGACTTCCATCAGCAGCTTCCTTGAATGAAAGAACTTCAATACCTTGACCTGCTTTACTTCTTTCGTCATCATACCATCCTCCCATGAATTCCTACAAGTTGGAATTCTTGATTAAACACATGCTTCCTTTTGATTGGTGAACCTTACGAAGAAGATTCCAATAGAGGATTTTGAGTATCCTCCTCCAGCAAATGTTTCCTTTTGACTGTTGTATGGTGAGCTTTGTACTAGATGACTTTTTCTTCTTCACATAAGTACCACTTATGCTTCTAATGATGTTACCAAGAGCTATATCCTTCCATAAGTGACTACCATAGACTTTTATTCCATCTATCCTTCATGCTTCTCTATGATGATGTCACGAGCTCTTACTTTCAATGCTTCTATGATGCCATGATGCATCATATCATTCTTCTTAGTGACACATATCTTACAATAGAAAACTTAAAAACAGAAACTTGAAAAGAACTAGGTGAGGAAGACTATTTCAATAATAGTGGAGATCTTTTACTTCCTCTTTCTTGGATTTCTTCTTTTCAGCTTCCTCCACTTCTTCAGTGATATGAGCTTCTTCTCTTCCCCTTTTGTTATTGTCCTTCTTGAGCTTAGAAAAACTCTTTTGTAATGCCCATATTCATGACATCCATAGCATTGAATCTTAGCCATGTTCTTCTTCTTTTTCTGAGGACCAAATTTCCCAAACTTCCCTTTTCTCTTTGCCATAGCAATGTATGCTTGAGTTTGCTCATTTGGTCCTACATCGATTTTTTCCTTTAGCCTGATTTCTTCAATCTTGCATAGTGACCATAGATCCTGGAATGGAGTAGCTTCTTTCTTCCCATAAATGCTTAAGTGAAATTACCCCATTCCTCTGGTAGTGCATTTAGTATTATGGTGGTCATTTCCTTACCAGACATTATTTCTCCCAGACCTTGAAGTTGATCCATGATCTCAGATATCCTCATAAAGTATGAGGTTATTCCTTCTTCCTTTGATATCCTTAGCTTGTAGAGTTCTTGCCTAAATGAGATAAATTCTATTGCATTGCTTACGGAAAACAACTCTACCAATTTGTCATGTATTTCTTTTGAAGTTTCGAGTTTTGATACATATGGAATGAGGGGATCCTTGATGGATTCTATGAGCATCCTTTGAGCCCTTACTTCCACTTTCATATGCAAGTGCTTGAGCATCTTCTTTTGGAGGTTTGGTGTTTGAACCCTTTACATGATCCATGACCTCATTTTCAATGAGATTTAGGTTTGTCCTCTTCTTCCATGCAAGAAACTTTAAAGCCCCAACCAACATGTTGCTTTCCTTGCAAAAAGATATTTTGATAGATTTAGATGTAGACATAAATATAGTAATATACTTACTTGTTAAGATGCTTCTTCCACTTGTTTCCTCCTTGAATTTAATGATGACATAGATAATAGAAAACTTCTTCTTGATGAAGATAGTTCTCTTCAAGATTGATCCTTAGCTCCACAGAGAGAGAGATCACTTTAGATCTTTGATGATGATGTCCTTGTTGATGATGATTGATGATGACTTCTTGATGATGTCTTTGCTGCTTCTTGAATGGTCTTCTTCAAGGAAAAAGATTTTCTTTTGAGATGAAAACCCTGCTTCAACGAGAGGGAGATTTCCTTAGAACTTTTGATAATGATGACAACGTCCTTGATAGACTTCTTCAACTTAAGTAGGGTCTTTATGGTCTTTTGATGATGATTTGAGCGATCCAAGGACTTCTTCTGGTGTAGACTTTTTCTTTCATCTAGAGTTTTGACACTTCTTTGTAGATCTTGACTTCAAGATGATCTTCTAGATTTTGCTTTGATGCCCTTTTCGATATTTGGTCCTTGAATGCTTGAGTGTCCCTTCATGAGATGCCCTTTCCTCGATGTTGTCACCTTAGTTCTGATACCATGTTGAGAAATCTAAGGTATTGTAATTAGGAGATTTCTCTTTAACGATAATTGCTTGTGAATGCTTTTTACTTCTGCAGATTAGGATCTTCTCTTTGATTAGATTATTATAGTGTTTTTCTTCATCCAACAGCTACCAAAGCATAAACAATAAAGAGACAAAAGACACAGAATGTAGGCGATCAACCAGGGCCAAAACCTCTCCAACCTGCGAGGAAAACCCAAACAAATTCTTCTTCTTATAGAGACTTCAATTGACAAATTCCAAGACAATTGACACAACAACCTCTCCAAGACCAAGTCACAAGACCCATCCTTCACAGCTTCTTTTACTTGCCCAAGTCAACACAAGTCAAACTTCCCTATAGCACTTCTAGTCTTGGCTACTTTGAAATTTCGGTCCTTTCCACATATTTGTGGTTTGTACCTTTGCAATTTCGTACATGTGAAGAGATAGAGAGAGTTTAGGATGCCTTTCCTCCTTCGCTTCACTTGAATACTTCTCTTGGTGATCTCGGCTAGAAAGGGAGATGTATTGTAGACCTTCTTGATGACTTCTTCAGGGACTGATCTGATACCACTACAAAAACCCTAGTTTTTGCCACACGTGCGAGGAGATTCAACCGAAAAACAGTGTCAAAGATCTTCGCTCTTCCTTTCCTCCTCGATGGTTATGAGGTTGCTCTTCTTGTGATTTCGTGCTCCTTCTTCTTGCCTTAGATGCTTGACCGAGTTCTGTTTTAGGTGAGGCCGAGCTGCCCTATATATAGTAGTTTGTCCATCAAGAATACGTCAACTCCCCCTTGTGACAAGGCCGAGATGCCTTTCTGGAATTATCTTTAAGTCGACTTTAAGGTGATCTTCTGACATGGTCTTGGAGGGTTAATAAATTTTCTTTTACAATGAATTACAAGACCCTTAACATAACAACCTCTACAAGACCAAGTCACAAGACCCTTCCTTCACAACTTCTTTTACTTGCCCAAGTCAACACAAGTCAAACAGCCCTTTAGCACTTCTAGTCTCGGCTACTCTAAAATTTCGGTCCTTTCCACAAATCTGCAATCTGTACCTTTGCAATTTTGTACATGTGAGGAGAGAGAGAGAGTTTAGGACGCTTTTCCTCCTTCGCTTCACTTGAATACTTATCTTGGTGATCTCAGCTAGAAAGGGAGATGTATTGTAGACCTTCTTGATGACCTCTACAGGAACTGATTTGATACCACTACAGAAACCCTAGTTTTTGCCACACATGCAAGGATATTCAGCCCAAAAACAATGTCAAATATCTTCGCTCTTCCTTTCTTCCTCCTTGATGGTTATGAGGTTGCTCTTCTTGTGATTTCGTGCTCCTTCTTCTGGTCTTGGATGCTTGACCGAGTTCTATTTTAGGTGAGGTCCACATGCCACTCTGGAATTATCTTTAAGCCGACTTGAAGGTGAGCTTGTGAGATGGTCTTGGAGGTTTAACAAATTTTCTTTTGCAATGAATTACATGCCCAAATGAGTCTCCAATCCTTGACATTGAATTTACAAGACTTTATGACTTAATGACCAAACCTAATAGCTCACAATGGGAGCTTTAACTAAAAATAAAATTCCTTGATCATGAAACCCATGATTCAAGCATTACAAAAATAATTTTATTTTCTTTACATCAATTACATAAAATCATAATTACACATGTCATTATGAAGACCGAACCGAGTTACACTTTTCAACAAGATCCAGGTGGAGGAGGTTTTTCCAGAAGTACCTCTCTCGCTAAAAGGGAGTGTTGAAGTTTGTAGCTCAAGTAGGTGCTTCTACACAAGCCTTGTGTCTAGGCAGGCAGAAGTCACCCACATATCACCTTAGAACACTTGCTCTAAGTTGAGCAAGTTGTTGATGTAACTTAGCCTAAGTTTAACAAAGGAAAAGCATATATTAATATGTTGGCTTATTGAGCTAAAATAAAACTTAGAAAAAATAAATTATTTACTTTAATGGATAAGTTTAAATCTTAGCCATTGATCTCAAGTGAGGTGAGATCTAATCTTAGTCCTCAATCACTTTGGAATTAGAGTTAGGGTTAGTATTAGGGTTTTGGATAAATATAAAATTATAAAGGCAAGGCCAAGGTATGGAGAAGACACAAAACAATAGCACTACCCTCAAGAGGAGTGTGATACTTTAGTGTGTCGGGTCTGAGGAAGGTGCAAGGAGAAGCTAGGGAGACAAATCCAGATCAGCCAAGTAAGATCAAAGCACAAATCTAGGGTTTGATCAGGTGGATAACTCCAGGTTTATTGTTGTATATGTAATTCCCCAGTTGGGCCATTATCCCAAGACGGAAGCCCAAGTAGGTTCTGAGTTTTTAATTAATGAAGAACCGATTTGTTGGGGAGAAATTTGTTTGTAATTCGTGTGATTCAGATCAAAATTTGCTTCCGCTGAATTTTATGTGTTAGGAACTTAGTTGTGCATTTGTTCAGTAATTAATTGCTGGGAATTAAATATCAGGTGTTGAGTTTGGGTAAAATTCTAACAAAGATCGTGGTTTTTAATCTTAATCCATGTGGGCATTTTGGAAACATCTTAGTCTTCTTATCTGACAAGACGGGATTGAAATAAATGATTGACAATGAGGCTTCTAGTTTTAAAGCCCTATCAATCAAGCATGTACAAGCGAGCTTGAGCAACAGCCAAAACCAGAGCCGCAAGCCTGAACCAGAATCAAAGTTGTAGCGAGAATCAAAGCTATGAGCGTGATTCAGTTTGTGGTCATCTTCAAATCGCCATCTATGAGCACTTCCAATCAGAGCAGAAGGCAACAACTTCTTGCCAAAATTGGAAATGTTCCAGGAACCATTGAGCCTTGGAGCCAAGTTCTAACAGTTTGTAGTCAACTTCACACCACCATTTTCAAAAGTTTGCGCTTATCTTTAAAGCATCATCAGGGAGCACTTCCATTTCGCAGAAGACATAAGCTTCTAGCCAGATTCGAAATTGTTCCAGCGACTGCTTCGAGCCATGTTCCAGAGTTGGTGCTCAGCCTTAAAACACCACTGGCAGTAAGACTTCGGCTTCTACACAGTTTGAGTTGGGTCAGCCTTAAACCACCAGTGGTAGAAGACTTCAGCTTCTGCTATATATTTGGTTTGTGTTCTTCTGTAAACCACCAGATTCAAAGAGCACATTCAGCCATTAGTAGTTGTCCTCATCTCTCTGCTTGGACTCACATACACCACTTAGGATTTAGAGGGGGAATGCTGGACACCTAATCCATTAGGGTTATGGTGTGGAATGTAAACAGTTATGGGGAGTTCAGAAGACCTTGGAAGTTGAATCCAATGGTCAGAACATTGTCTTTATATCTGTATCATCTTTGATGAATCATGAAATAGCAATTCACGCTTATTTGTTTATTCTAACTTGCACACTGCAACAATTTTAGCTGGGGCTGAGATGTTTAGGAACTAAACACCCACGCTGCTCTAAACAGGCCTTGGAAAATTGCAGCCTCTGGTAGTGTTTGAAAACCGAGATAATTCTTGTTTTTCTCAGAATATCAAGTCCAATGATAAGGACTGAACATGACATAATACTGTTCCAGATATTGAAGATAAGAAGAATACAATACTGGAGAAAATCACTAGCTTCAAAAAGGACTACGATGTCATAGTTTAAGAACAGAACCAACGTGTTGGGTATCCTGTTTGTCAAAGCTTCTCTTGAGTAACTGAAATGCAACTAGGATAATAATAAGTACTAAGATGTGATATTTGCACCGTTGTCTTTTCTTATTAAAAGGAAAACAAATAATTATGGAATGTTGACCAATATGTATATACAGATCAGTTGTGTATAAGTTGGAAAAGCATATGTCTGTCACGTTCTAGTCTAGTGACAACTCGGAGCAGTTATTGTGACAATAAACCAGTTTCAAATCCTGGAAAACATGCTCCTTCCTAGATGTGGCTATTGACTACATTGAATATTGTTGATGTAGCCTTCAGGCATATCATTGTCTGGCATTGGCAAGGTAACAGCAAACCCTATTCTTCACTTAAGTATGTGAATGTCCATAAGAAGAAGGATTCCCTTTTATTAAGTTGGAAAAGTGTGACACCTATGCTAAGCACTGCACTTTCCCAATCTTCCACTTTGATCCATTTGAATTTGCTTGAATCTGCCTGCATGACAAAAAATCTAAATTTAGCAATCTAAAATAATGAAAAGCAGTGAAAACAGTTGAAATCTGAAAGAAAAATTAAATAATGATTGGTCCACATTAACATGAGATTAATGAACAGTGTTACATAAAGATGCCTCGTATTTATGTTCTTCTTACTATCTAACAGTTAATTTCTAATATATCTATATGGAAAAGACATTATGACTTAAATAAATGGTACTCATGAATTCACAAAACATTTATATTCTGCTCAGGTCAAATATGAGACATAAAAATATTCCATGATCTAAATTAGGGTAATTTGTAACATATAGATAAGAGATACCTTATCAAGAGTGTAGTCCTTCATTCTCTCACATAGCCCATCCAAGAGTTCCACCGCCCTCAGTTCACTAACTCTGAATACATACCAGCTCATGCATTAGTCAATAGAAGGTAGTCAACCCTCATTCAAATTACAATGCACACCACACACTAATTTATAAGTCCAATATTCACATAAAGAAGGCCATGCCCAATGATATACCCGTCCCTTCCACTGATTTACAGGATCAAAATTTGGAAAGATATAAACATCATGAGAATTGAAATTTTTACAATATTCACTATTAAGACTCAAGAAGAACAAAAGGGGGAAAAACAAATTACCCAAAGCACATTGCCAAAGACTTGAAAGACAGATGAAAAAAAAAATATCAAATCCGTTCAGAGAATACACATAAAGTAGAAAGAAAGGCAGAAATTACATTGATGTCAACAAATGACCAAATTAGTTCAATGGTACACAGAAGTACATCAAGTGACTGGCAATGCAAGAGTGCCTAAGGTATCCCCTGAAAAGCAAAGATAAGAAAATTTTATTAATGTCCAACTAACGACCACAAAAGTAGTAAAAGGCACTGCAGATTACAAGGATGTCATTACAAAGTAAGAGTACAACAGGTCTCCTATAAAAGGCAAGATGCAGATGCATGAACAACAACCGTTGACCCCAAGCACAGATATCACATTTGAGGTGCAGATGTATAGATGAAGAAGATTCAGGAATATGAAGAATCAGAAGTGAGGGGGTAGGTCTATCATGGAGTGGACCCATCTCTCCTAACATCTGAAGCTGAAGGAAGAAAGCTCAGTATAGTATGATGTCCCAAGGGAGAATTGGTGGGATGCTTGGACTGTCCGCTGCGTTATTGTTTGGTGTGAAAATTTCTTAATCTAAGAAACCCTACTGCTAACCATTGATTTACTTCTCCTACTTGATTATTTATACAAGTTATTAATCTGAATATTCAGAAAAACAGCGAAGTAAACACAAATAGCAGCCTACACATACAGATCATTTACTGAATAGCACGCTCATATGACAAAGTGACACAGATTTTTCAGACAAATGTCCCCGGAAAAAATCCAATGCATGAAAACCGGTGCAGCTAGCTCTGGAGGGTTTTATTATTATGCAGAATCTGAATACAACAATTTCTGGACACCAGACATGGTTGGCCAACAGAGAATATCACGGCAACAATACCTCTTTCACTCGGAGACAGAAAATATGGTTGATTCACACCCTCAAACGGGATTTACAGAACTCGAGCCCTTTCTGGCCCACTGGAAACCCCAGCGCTGCCCCTCAGCCCTCTGCGTCAGCCTCTGCGCTACCTTGGAAGGGCCTACATCACCCTCTCTGGGCTTACGTTGCCCCTGTGCTTCCTGACTGGCCCTGCGTCACCCTTGAAGGGTTCCTGCTGCCTTCTGCATGGCTCTGGCTGAACTGCGCCGCTCTGGTTGGCCTCTGCATTGCCTGGTATGTTGCCTCTCTGTCATTGTTGTATTCTTGGCCTTGGATCAAATTATCCCTAGCCAATCTCTGCCCCTCACCGCACTGCAAACTCACTTCGAAATTCTTAGCAAACCACACCCTAGAATTTCGACTTAGCTTCAGTGCTCTGCCAATGTGTGTTTCTCCAACTGACCGCAAGCCCTTCTCTTATACTTTTCTCGTTTGGAAACCAACGACCATGATCTAATCTCTAATCGATGGCTAAGATTAGAAGCTGTTTGATCCACGTCACTTAGAACATTATCATCACATGTTTAATTTAATTCACTTTAATCTTTTAATTTTCCTAAGTTAGACTTAGGGTCTTTAATTAAAAAGATTAATTATTTGAATATCTCTTAAACCGAATAGAATTTCTCCAAACGCTTTCTGGGTCTTTGAGATCTCATGTACTCCAACTCCTCCACAAAATTTTGGAGCTAGAGCACATCCGATACTACCCCAAAATCTCAACACTCCCTCTTAGCAAGGAATGTGTTCTAGCAATACTTCCACACTGAAGCATTGCCTTGATCTCTGGCATCGGTCCTTGCGCTGATGCTTGGCCTGCTGCCCTCCATCACTACGTTGATGTTGCTCTCTGTACTGCTGCCCATGACTCTGCCACAGTCACTGCGACATTTGTACTGCAGCTCCCTCTCAAATTGTTGCATCATGCTGCCCATAGCACTGCCACTACTAACTGCTACACTGCAACTCAGTTGCTGAGAAATAAGCAACTGAAGGACCCCTGCCCAAATACTGACAGACAAGTCAGTCAGGCTGCATCTCATCATTGAATCTCCCTTGGCTGTTGCTCTGCGTTGTCCTCCTGAAGCCATTGCGCTGCTATAGCTCTTCACTGCGTAAGCACTGCATCCTTTCCGATGTTGAAGTCCCATCAGCCCCTCTGCGTTGTTGCTTCTACACTGTTGCTGCCTTTGCACTACGCTGCTCCCTCTACAGTGTCCTAGCACTGCCCTTCGCTTCTCTGTGATCTTCTGCACCCACTGACTCCAGTCATATTGCTACTGTCTTAAGGCTCCCGTAGCACGTATGTGATCCAAGAGTCTGGGCACTTCAAGGATCCTACCTCCACTCTGTAGCTGCTCCACAGATCAATATCGCCCCACCTCTTCTCTCGAGGTACATCAGCGCTCATGGCCACGTCATCGTCAGAGCCATCGTCTTCTTGAGTTGTCGCAGCCTTGGAACTAGAAGCTTCCTTTTCCTTCTTCCTTGGAGGACAATTGGTGGCAAAGTGTCCAAGTTCACCACATCTAAAACAATTGATCTTTGATAGATCGCGTTTTTTTTTCCCATACTGCTTCTTAGATGCTAGGGTTGCATCTTCCTCTTCCTCCTCCTTCACTTTGCTTGATCTGGTGTCGGTTTGTCTCTTGGTCATTCGGTGGATTTCCACTTGTCGAAGGATAGCCCACATGTCGTCCCAGCTTGGAAGGTCCTATCTGCCCAAGTTGCTTTGGACAAACATTTCCCAATCATTTGTGATTACATTTAGAGCAATCCTCACCATGACATCATCCTCCACCTTGACCCCCATGGCAATCAGTTGATCCCGGATTGCCTACAACCTGAAGAGGAAGGATTGATTTCCTCTCCCTTAATCATCATAAACAACCTAATCTGTTTCTCTAGAAGCATCTTCTTCTGGACGGAATTCCCTTGATACAGTGTGGTTAAAGCTTTCCACATACCATTAGTCATCTTCTTCTCGGCTATGTGTGGGACCACATGATCCTTGACCCCGCCCATGATGAAGCGCTTAGCATGCGCTTCAACTTCATTATGCTTCGCGAGAAGAGCAGCATCGGTTGGTGTAGCCAAGACGCTTTCTGCATGCTCTCGTAGTTAGTATGCCTCTAGGACCATCAGGATTCTGGCCTTCCAGATAGCAAAGTTGGGCAAGCCATCCAACCTATCCTGATCACACAGTCCGTACGGCACCATCTGCTCAGAAATAAACTATCGAAGCAGATATTCCTCTCCCTGCTTGTGTTGCTACCCTCAACAGAAACTCGGATCTAGGGTCCTTGGTGAGAAAGGCACACCCTCTGCTCCCTCTGACAACTGATTTCCTCCCTTGGAAATCGGTCAAATCTTATGAATCAGCCCTCTTCAATCACCCTCCAATTGATCCTCAGATTTCTTTGGCAAAAATCTGTTGAGTAGTTGTTCTCCTCCCACTTTTTGTCAACTTAGCTAGGCACGATTCTGAACCGACAAAATCTCCAACACACCACCAACTGCTGAAGATCTGAAGCTCTACTTTCGAAACACAGCAACTCAAAACTAGACTGCCAATGTGTGTTTTCTACAATTAACCCCAAGCACTTCTCTTATACTTTTCTCGTTGGGAAACCAACGGTCATGATCTAATCTCTAATCGATAGCTAAGATTAGAAGCTGCTAGATCCACGTCACTTAGAACATTCTCATCACATGTTTAATTTAATTCACTTTAACCTTTTAATTTTCCTAAGTTAGACTTAGGGTCCTTAATTAAAAAGGTTATTTATTTGAATATCTCTTAAATCAGATGGAATTTCTCCAAACGCTTTCTGGGTCTTGGAGATCTCATGTACTCCAGCTCCTCCACAAAATTTCAGAGCTAGAGCACATCCGATGCTACCCAAAATCTCAACATTTGGAGGAGGTGGTTCACCACTAAGGTTTGCAAGATTCATTCTATCGCCTACGAAGGTGTTTGATTTGGTCATGTTGTTATAATATTGTGGGATAGGTCCCAAGGGCCCGCACTAATCTGGAGTTCAAAGCTATGCTGATATCAGTCAATCTCTTAGTGGCCCTAGTTGAGGGTAGCACCTTATAGAAGGAAGTGATGTGTTGGAGAAATTCTAACCAAGTAGGACGCTAAAGACTATGGACTTGGAGCTTAAGGGCCTCCAGCATGCATATGGCTAAGAATCTTTGGTCAAAGTATCTAAAGAGGCTATTGAGGGTCTGAGACCCCCCTGAACAGGCAATGGAACCTCCCTCTGATCTCATAATAAATGGGGCAGTCCAAGATGAAATGCTCCTCAATATCAACCTCCTACAAAATATATAGCAAGCAATGCTTGTCTAATCGCTCAATCTAGTGATCCGACTCTACCTAAAGTCTATGAGAACCCACTCTAAACACATTGAAACATTAATATAAAGAAAGCACTGATATATATGATGTAGCGGATGTAAAATAAAAATTATATATCAAAGGCGATACCAAATCCTGTTGATCCCTGTTAACTGTCCAATCAAGGACTCAAATATGGAGAACCAATACAAAATAACATCACATATATAAAAGTATCTCATCATCATGAGTTATATGTAGCAAAGCTACAAAGCAAATTTAACTAGCAACTATCTATCTGAGATCAGGATTCAGTTCCCTCTCCCTAGCAGCTATCTTTCTATCTTTTTCAACAATTGCTTCAATAGTTTTTTGTACAATTTCCGCACTAGAAACTGTACAAGGTATAATATCATGTCCAGGGAGTCTAGCCAGATGGTATTTCAATCGTGTAACCCCTCCTACCATCTTGGTCCCACACAATCTGCATGATAGATGTGCCTGATTTGTTCCACCATCAAGCTCCCTATACTCCCAAAATGGGTCTCCTAAGGTAAATTCTCCACCTCTATCTATTCTTAAGCATTTTTATCTTCAGCTCACATCATTCTAGTATAATCATCTATAAATAAAATAAAATACCTTTCTCCTTGTAAAGCTAGAGTTTTGGTGGGACCACACAGATCTGCGTGAATGATTTCCAAAGGCTTTGATGTCGAACATTCCTTTGATTTGAAGTTGGTCTTAGTTTGCTTTCCATGTTGACATTGTGCACAAATAGAATTTGTTGGCTTTGAGATTCTAGGGGCATCTCTTACTACTCAAGTTTTGTTAATCTTCACCAAGTTATTAAAGCTTAAGTGTCACAAACGCTTGTGCCATAACCAACTTTCATTTTCTTGGCTCAAGTAACATTTTTCTTCTTGAATTTCACTAGGAATGTACAAGTTATATGTTGTTCTTACTCCTCTACCTGCCAGTTTTCCTTGGAACAAAAGATGAGATCATGTCCCTGATTGTACATTTAGCTGACACTTAGAAGATTATGCTTGAGCCCTTCAACATATAAAGCATTTTGAGCTTTCCCCTTGCCATTGACGAGACTCACTATGCCTTCCATTATCTCCAAAGGTCACATTTCCAATTCCATCTTTTTTTGTGCTTAATGAGATGAACTTTTTTTGGTCACCTGTCATGTGCCTAGAACATCCACTATCTACAAACCATACATTTTCCTTTTTCTGAACATATAAAGGCTACGCTGCACCTTTCAGAGGTTACTTCCTCAGTCTTCTTCCTCCATATTGTTTCTTTTGGATTTTAATGGGAAATTTTGTGCTTCATGACCTGGATTGTTGCATTTGCTACATTCTAGACTATACTTTGGAAGAGGGGCAAAAGAATTATAAGCCTTGACTTGATTTTGCCTCTTGATGTCAATAATCTTGTTTTGATGATTAGTCCTATATGCCTTGCCACGCTTAGTCTGATGACCAAAATTTTTACAATAGAAACAGTTGCCAAGAAAATAGTTTCATCTCTGTTGGTGTGATCTTGCCTTGATGGGAAATTCCTTTCGCGAAGGGGTTGCTTCTCATTTCTTGAATGAACATTGTTTTCTGAAGATTTATTGAGATGAGGTCCTTTAACAACATCAGCAAAACTTCTAGACTTTTCTTCATGATGACCATTGGTGTCTCCTTGAGAATTGGAGGATTCTCTTGCATAGCCAAGTCTAGATTTATCTTGTGGTGACCTTTGGAAGCTAGGTATGTTGTCCAAGGTTTGGGAATTCTTCAAATTCTTGTTGGCCTTGTCCAACTCTATTTTTAAAGATAGCACTTCTACCTCCAATTTTCCACAAATATCTTCCTTTTCCTTTAGTTTATTGCTCAATACTTCTTCTATTCTTTTGGCTTCTTCCTTCTCAGTTTTGAGAGAGATGATTTCCTAAGACAACTTTATATTCTTTTTCCCAAGTCTCTCATTTTCTTCTATGGATCAATAATTCTTCCATATTTCCTTCTACTTCTTATGGACTTCCTTATTCTTCTTTTGGATTATCTGTTTCATTTGTGAAGGCCATGAACAATACTTCACTGCTTCCACCATATTCTTCTTCATCGAGGTCATCACAGCCTTGCTTGGTGAAGAAATTCTTTGTACTTGGGCCTTTCCTCTTGAAGGTTCTTCTCTTAGGTTCATCCTCATATCATCATCATCTTTAAAAGGACACTTTGTTGCATAAGGTTCCATTTTACCACATCTAAAGTAAATGAGAGATAACTTACCTTTGAGTTTAGATCCTTTCTTCAATTTCTTGACAAACTGTGCCATTTTAGTATCAAAATCAGCTCTGTTGCAATCACAATTATTTTCCTTTCTTGATGTCTTGGATGCCTTGAATGCAGCTTCCATATGAGTTGAATTTCCTGACCTCATCTCATATGCTGTGAGAATTCCATGAAGTTCATCCATTGATAAAGATTCCAAATCTTTTAGTTCTTCTATGGCACAAACTTTGGCATCAAAACAACCTAGAAGGGATCTCAAGACCTTTTGGACAATCATATTTTCATTAAATTTTTCACCTAGTCCTCTGAGAGAGTTGACTACCTCATCTACTCGGATAAAGTAAGCAGCAATATCTTCTTCATCATTCATCTTGAAACATTCAAACTACCTTCTAAAGGTTTGAATCTTTTCCTTTTTGACGTTGTTATCCCCTTCATAAATATTGGCAAGCTTGTCCCACATATCTTTAGCTATTTCAATACCCATAACTTCGGTGAATTATGAATATGACAAATCACTTGCTATAGAATTCAACGCCTTGGCATTTGCCACATATGCTTTCTTCCCATTTCGATTTGTTGGTATAGGAGATGGGATTTTGTATCCATTTGTGACAGAGTGCCAAACCTCAACTCCAAGAGACATTAAGTAGTACTTCATTCGGAACTTCCAAAATGCAAAATTTGTTCCATTAAATTACAAGACCTTAGCATCTTTACTGGCCATTGTGATTCAAAAATATTTCTTCCAGTTGTTAGGTTGATCTTGAAGAAGCTAGCCATAATACCAATTGTTGAAAATACTGATAGGGTGGGTGTGAATCAATATTTCTGTCAATTGTTATATTATGCCAATTAAGATTTTTATCACAAGTTAAACCAGAACACAAGAAATAAAACAAAAATTAATTTTATTGATGAAGATAGTGAGGACTCCAATCCTTTTTCACAAAAATCTAGGCTCCAACATGTACAACAAAATTTCTAACTTCTTCAAGGCTCCAACCTTGAATGAGGACTCCAATCCTCAACCACAAATCTAGACACCAACCTAGTATCAATGAGGACACCAATCCTCTTAGGCTCCAACCTAAACAAACACTTCCAATATACTTTTGGACTTTACCAAAAACATTCCTTCAAGATGGCCTGAATACTGCTCGAAAGATTATTCCAAGGTTTGCTCCAAGATGTCTTCAAATCAGCTCCAAAGGTTTTCTTCAAAAGTCTTCAATGATCTGCCCAACATATCCTCCAATGTTCTTAGGTATGCAACAAGGAAGACTCCAAAATCCACTTTAATTCTACTTCAAGTTTAACTCCAAATACAACTTCAAGTTTGCTTCAAAAGGGTCTCTAAGTCTGATGTAGGGTAGCTCAAGATCAAGTCTATCCACTTCAAATTTGCTTCAAGTATGCATCAAATAGGCTACACTACTCCAAGAACACCAAGTATGTGCACAAAAACTTGTCAAGGTTATGCTCAAAATTTGAACTGAAAGAGAGGTCGAGTTTGCATCTACCTCAGGGCCGAGGTCTATTCCTCAAGGTCGAGTTACCACAAGACCAAACTGAGACCACAAGCTGAGTTGCACTATAACAGAGGAGCCTGAAATCACAGGCTTGAGTTAGCCTCGGGACTGAGTCTTCCATAGTTTGAATTTTAGGCCGAATTTTTCTCATAGATAAAGGCCGAGGTCTACACCAAAAACTAGGCCAGGTTATGTTCCAAGTCTCCACAAGAATGGCCAAATTTTGTGCTAGACAAAGGTCTATTTCTGCTCCAAAGACTGATCAACAGAATGCCAATAACCATAACCCAAAAGCCAGAAAACCAAAACCCAATAACTACTCCTTCAATTAGCCTAAAGGTTCATGAGCTATGAACCTTTTTACTTCTCCACTAAGTTCGAATTCCTCTCCTTGTCTTCACTGAGCTAATCTGACCGAATTGGGGAGGAATATGGTCTTTATTTATACTAATTTAATCACTTACTAAATCGACATGTCTATTGGGATGGAGGGCCGACTTGTTCTTAAGTAGGTTGACTTGACAAGGGAGGCAAAATCTCGTTTCTTCACTTGAGAAATTAATTTCTCCTCAATGGAGAGGAGTTAGGAGGCATGTAGATATTCATTGGAAAGGGCTTAAAGAGATTTTTAAGCCTATGTTCATCTCCTCTTCAACTGGATATCCCTTTGACATCAATAACAATTAATTCTTCCAACAAATTATCCCTGTGCTAAGTCCTTCAAGCACTCACAAGAAATAAATGTTGGTTTATAGATTGCTAGGATCTCCTATGGATCTATGTCTTGGTCCTTTGAAAACACCCACAAAAAATTTTAATTGGTACAATCTCCCTCACTCCCTTTGAATGTTAACCTCTACCAATCTTGCTAGAAAATCTAGTTGCATTACAGACTCTCGATACGATATTATCCTTTGTACCCCTATTGTTGGCCTCTACTACAACTTCAATTCCTAGCTATTGAAAACATGTATGGCTAATGTATGGTATACAATCGTTTTATCTAAACTTTGTGCATTTATATGATGGCATACAACTCCTCTGTCCACTTCCTATGCACAGCTTTTATCCTCAATCGGTAATCAACAATTGTCTAAGCGGCTAAGTCTCTTGGTGGCCATGTTCTTCGCAACACCCACACATTGACAAACCTGTTTGTTCTTCACAACACCCACGCGTTGGCAAACTTGTCAACCTCACCTCCTATCACCTCCCCATAACTTGGTTGTGGCATTGCCTCCCCTGCATCAACTTTTTCCATCTGCTCATGGCTTTCAGAACTACCAACAACTCCTGCTCGATTCTCCTCACCCTCTTCCATATGTTGCACTTACCGCAGCTCCTTCCATTGTTGCTCACTCACCTTGCGACTACCTTCACAATGTCCCCAGACACTAACCTTCTTTCTAGCGACTCTTCTGCACTACACGAGCTCTCACATCTCCTGCATTGACTAGCGATTGGACCCATATATGGGATGGTTATGTGGTGGATGGCGACTATCTAGTTGTGGTGGTTGGTGTCCACTCATGACCCCTTTTTCTATTTTTCCTTTTCCAGCCTGCGAGCCCTACGAATTTACTCAGTAGGAGGCCCAATTTTTATTCTCAACCTTTCGTACAACATATGGCCTCAGTTTTCTTCAACCCCTACGCGAGATTTTGTTTTTGCCTCGTACATTCGCTAAACCAACCTAGTCCTTACGACTCTTGTACGAATCTAGCTTTTGCATGATTCAAAGATTAGTCTTCAACACTCTAATTATAATACCATGTTAAATTTCCTCAACCCCAGCACCTAGTTAATTACTTGATAACAAATTCGATCTATTGAATGATAACACAGCTAAGATTTTAACACAAATAAATAAACATCGAAGGAAAAATTAAAGTACCAATCTCACCAATGCATACAAATTTCTGCCTTTTCAAAATTAGTGCTTCATTTAAATAACTCAAAACTTACAAGGACTCCCTTTCCTAGGATGATGGCCCTTTGAGAAAAATACATAAAAGAATAAACCTGGAATTTATCTAGTTGATCAACCCTAGATCTGTCCTTCAATCTGCTTGGTTGGTCTCAATCTCCCATGTCACTCTTTGCACCTTCCTCGAACCCATCACACTTGAAGGAAGTTCTCTGGCCAATCATTGAGATGTCCTCTCAATGTCCTATGCTGAAGATTTCTTGTGTGTGTTCTCCCTTAGCCTAGCCTTCCTTAGCCTTCCTTTTACAAGTTTGTGTCATTGACTAAATCCACAACCTTAATCTCCAAAGTGATAAACAATTGATATTAGATCCCAACAACAATTGAGATCAACAGTTGAGATTCATCGAATTCACTAATGCAAAAACTTTTGCATTTCATTAGATTATCTCATAAGAAATTACTTTAATTACTAAAGCAATTGCTAAGGTTAAGGGTCATTTAGGCGACTTCAGCAATCTTGGACACTTGGGCCTGTGCAAAAGCACCTACCTGAGCTACAAACATCAATAGGGAATTACCCACTTAATTGATTTTCTACTCCATCACCCATGGAATTCAAGACATTACGGTCACAGTTACTAGTTTCCAAAGTTTAAGCTTGCTTCTTATGGTTCTCTTACACACAGATTTGCACTTTTAAGTCAATTTTGTGAACATCACGATCGGGATTAAATCGGCGAATTAAAAAATAAATAAATAAAAATAAAATAAAATAAAATAAAAATCGTAAAAATCGGGGAAAAATTGGCACATACAAAAATATTCATTTTTTTTCAATTTTTTTATATCTAAAGCATCCACAACATAAAATAAATGCATTGACACCCAAAAGAAAAAAAAAAACTAACTAATATATAAGATGTGTAATATCATGTCTAGTGCTACATCACATATAACAATGAATCATGTCCTGAATACTAAGTCCTGAGTCTCAACTCAGCCTCAAAATATCAACAAAAAATATAATAATGTATCTCATATCATGAGTCATAATGTCATATACAAAGGAATGCACCAAATAACCTATACTATTGATTTCCTCTGCCCCTCTTGCAAGAAAATGCAACAGCTTTCCCTCTAGACGAAGAAGTTGGCGGAGCTGTCAATGGACTCTGTTGTGCTCTAGAACCTGAAGCACCACGAGCTAAAGGAGGCAGACCACGTCCTCTACCGATAGCAGGGGTAGGTGGTGTCACCTTCTCCTCCTCCTCCTCCTCCTCACCCCCCTCCCCCTCCACTACCTCCTGCTCTATCCAATCAAGGGTTGACTCCATGATAGGCCTCTCAACCTCAACCCTCCATGCAAAAGTGGTGTCAATCGCATCTAAAGAGATGGCCTCCATATCGGGTGGTCCACTCAAGTTGTCTCACCCACTGTGTGTCCTCTCAAGATGACTTCTCCTCCTCTTTAGCTCTATTTCTTAACCTCCGTCTGCAAAAATGACCAAAAAAAAATCGAATTTGCATGTTATTGGGTCGTTGTTTGACGGGCCCACGAGTTTTTCGAGTCAAATCGCGATTTTTTCATGATTTTTTCAAAATATAAAAATTGGCAATTAAATCATTTTGGCAAAAAAATTGCATTTTTTTCAAAAAATCGCGATGTTCACAACAGAGCTTTTAAGAGCACATTTGAACTGTTTTACAGTAGATTTGCATGGTTTCCAAGGGAGAAATAATTATTTAGGTGTAAATCTACATTATAATTTGTCCACATTTATTTCACATAGATTGTAGATGGACAAATTTTTACACTACGGTAAGTTATTTTCATAGTTTGGAAGGATATTTTGTTTCCCATGGTTTATATTTTGTCCCCGAATTGCATTAGGACTCCCCCAAGGCTAGCAAACACTAGCCTGAAGTGGAAAATGATTATGTGACGTTACATTGACACCTTCGCTAGTTATCTTTTAACCAAACCGTCTTTAGTTTTAACAATACCAATAGTTTTCATGGGTCGCTTTGTGCCATGCTCAAGTTGTTGGTGCTAGGTATGTTTACATGCATGCAATGCCACTGGGTATGCCATACCCTCAATCTCCTTCCTTTGGCTCTCAAACTTAATATGCAATGGAACCTCTGACCACACATTCTCACATTGTCACTCTTTTGTGGAGCTCAATAACAGAAGCACAACCACATAAAACCTATCTCTTCATCACTTTGACCACCATCATCTAAGGCTTGTCTGTGGTGGATGATAGTGTTTCGAGGTTGAGGAGGATCCATAATCGATCCGAAGTAGGACCTAAAGTTATATGTAGGGGCATCGTGAGGCAACCCATTACTAGCAACAAAATGCGGGGCTCTATAGTCGAGAAAGGTTTGGCATGTAATGCAAGTTGGGCATTGAGAGACCAAACCACTTTTTTCTTTAAACTATCAACAACCACAAAAAGAGATTGGGTTAGGCTACATTCGCTAGAATGGCTAGCACCTAGAATAAACCTACTTCTCATACAAAGGATTTATGGTGGCACAACCCCAACCACATGAGATTGCTAACTTTGGGTGATCGAGGTGAAGGGTTGCAGTGCACACAACAGGAATTCTTCACCTCATTCTCCATTCTCCATTCCACCTATCATGTAATAATTAGTTTTATGATTGCCTTGTTATACAAATTGGCAAGAAAATTATAACTAAATTAACCACAGACCACTGGACAAATAGCCAATCATGTCTTGGATTGACTATAACTTTAAAAAAGAGAATAAGTTCCAGAAAGAGAATATCATGACAGTGTACAACACAGTTTACGTTAATAGTGAAACCTAGTTGAGTTTAGGAGGATCATAGATACCAATGACAGAGGGCATGATCTCTACCCTTACTAGAACAAATCCAAAGCAGGGCATACACTAATGTGTAGGGGTATCAACCCATGACTAGCAATATGCAGAGTCTCTATAGCCAAGGAAGGGCAGTGTGTAATTCATGTAAGGCATTGAGTGACCCACATTTCTTTGAGTCTGTTGAAAATTTGGCAGCTTAGGGATGAATTTTTAAAAATAAAAAGTCTAAAAGTAGAATTTCTAAAATTAGAAAGTCTAAAAATAGAAAGGCTAAAGTATAATTTTCCAAAAATAGTAAATCACCTTGCATCAATTGGTAATCAAGTATTGTTGATGGAAAATCCCTTCCAATCATCAATCAATCCTAATAGTTCAATTTTGACTTAATCATCAATATTATAATTATTATTATTCTTATGATACTATTATATTATTATTAAAAAGAAATTCAAGTCACCCAATCATGGCTCTCAATAATGTTCCCTCGCACTCTCATTATTGGCATGGCATATTCCTCTTACACTCTCATTAATGCTCTTACACTCTTACACTCAATCAAAGCTCGTCATGAAAGATTCCTCTTACACTCTCTTATGCTCTCATTAAAGCATGTCATGAAAGATTCCTCTTACGCACTCTTTAATGCATATGCTACACTCTCCTTAATGGCATAAGTTAAAAAGAAATGTGTACCTTCTTAATGGCATGAGTTACATTTCCTAAATGGGTATATGTTACTCTCCCCCTTGGCATGCGAGTTACTCCTCCTTTATGGCATGGATTTGTTGCTCCTCTTATATATATGTGCCTCATTGTTTCTCCCCACACTACTTGTGCATTGTGAAAGAAAAATTCGAACTTGAGAGAGAGTTGGAGAGAGTTGAAAAAGATTGTGAGAGAAAGACTTGGAGAGTAAGAGCAAGACTTGGTGAGCCAAGGCTGATTCAGTGCTTCAGTGTTTCAGTGTTGATTCAGTTGAAGGGAAGGTTCATACAGTGTGCGCATCTGCTGCTGCTACCAGTGATCATCATGCGACAACTTGTTCAGATTTGGGTGAAATTACTCATTCCCTTGATCTCTCATTGTACTTTGTATCTTTGCTAAACAATTGATTTCTAACAAAAGAATAATCTGGTTGGGTTTTCCCCTTGTGGGTTTTGCCCTGGTCATTGGACCTAAATTCTCTGTGTCTCATTTTGTTCTCGGTTGTCTTCTATTGTGCATTTGATTTATGCTCTATCTACAATTGCTTATCTAATATTGCAGCGTAAAGAAGTTTTGTAATAAGTGATTGTTACAGCATAGAACATCAGAATTTCAACAGAGTCATCAACAATTGGAAAAAGATGCTAATGGGTTGTGCTATCTTTTGCTTGAACAGCTACACTTGGAATAAACCAGCTTCTCATACAAAGAGTTAATGGTGGCATGGCCCCCATTGAACACCAGATCACCAGGCTTTGGGTGATGAAAGTTTCAATAGGCACAACACACACTCTTCACCTCATTCTCCATTCTGCATTCCACCTAACATGTGCTTATTAGTTTTATGACTGCCTTGTTATACAAATTGGCAAGATAATTATAACTAAATTGAACACAAAGACCACTAGACAGATAGCCAGGCATGTCCTTGATTGACTATAACTTTAAAAAAGAGAAAAAGTTGCAAAAAGAGAATACCAGGACAGTATACATCACAGTTTCAGTTAGTAGCGGAACCTAGTTTGAGTGTGCAGGAAACTTAGCAATGCCATCAGCCAAAACAACTTAACTGCTTGGAATCTTGCGATAATCCCACTATCAATAACTACAAGACAAATTTCAAAATTAGAAGAGAGAACAAAATTAGGTAGTTTATACTGGCAGTTAGATTGATTAAGGACATCAGGCACAGTTCTTAAGAACAACCTTATTAGTGTTCAATGTACAAACCTTTCAGAATTATGTCGTACCACCCTTTTCCATTTAAAGTATGCTTCCCATGATTCCGTCCATTAATTATCTTGAATTGGACTATGAGATTTTTTTTATTTCTATTTTAAACATATTCAAATCTGTACGTAGTTCAACTAGTTGAAATGGCAATCCATGTTGAATAATTATTTCTAAGACTCTCAGCATACTTTGAAATGAAACAAATCTGGTGCTCTTGAGACATACAGTCATGACAAGAAACTACACATTGCACATGGTAACAGTTTGTAACTGGAGAGAATTAACATTATTCAACATTCATTGTAAAAGGGTCTCTTAAGTTCGAGAAAATACTTGTAATCAATCACTTTTCCTTCACGTTGACCCCTTGAGTCCAAGCGATGTCGCATATCCAAATGATTTTTTGGCTTTTCCTGTCAATATAACAGTTTTTATGCAAGATACACAATTAAAAATTTGAAATGCACTATAGTTCCTAAACAGAAATAGATGTTACTACACATCAAACAGCATCCATGACATGCTTTAATGATAATTGTGCTGGACACATTTAATGCCTGAGAACAAATTCAGGCTTCATTACAAGGAAGAGAATGAATAGTTATAAGAAAAACAAAGAAATTTATAAAAAATACAGTCATTTAAAGAAGTCTAACCAACACTAGATGCAGACTCCTACCTTGCAATAAATGCAAGGTTGGACTATATTAATTGTACCAAACTGAACTGCAATAAAGGAATGGGCAGACCTATTAATGAGGATGTACAGAATGTTGGGAAATGTAAACTAGGTTTCGTCTTCATAATTGTCATTGTACTTAAGTCAGTATATATTTGATGTAAAATGCAAAGAAGGAAAAGAAATATTATTTTTCAAGCATGGGTTTCATGCTCAAGTCATTTGGTCATCTAGGTCAAGCATGTTCATCATGCTTCTAGGGTTTGTCAAAATCAGTGTTGCAAACATCACGATAAAATCACGATTTATTCATGATACCAATTTAATCACCCGATAAAATCAGCAATTTTTTCAAAAAAATCGCGAGCCAAAGGCAAAAAATCACCAGGCCACGCGGCAGAGTGATTTTAAAGCACATGTTTGGTTTTTTTCCTCTCGTTTTGCAGATAGAGGGCAGAGGTGAGAGCTAAGGAGGAGGAGAACTCATCTACAAGGGCAAGAGAGAAGAAAAGTGAAGGAATTTAGCATTCCAAGCAAAAAAATTCAAGTCTGAACAAAGTTTCTTCAGCAGGGCGTAGTTTTCAGGTATGGGCATCAAATTTGGCCATACTTTTTATTGTTTTTTTCTTGTTTTTCCTTGGGTTACTATCATCCATATATTTTCAATGATTTTTGCTTGGATTTGAGTGTGTTTTTTTTTTTTTGTCATTTTTGTCATTTTTGTTGCATTGTCAATACTAGGGCCATAGGATTGATTATTAGGCTGCCCTACTCAAAAACTCTTGTTTCTTTGAAAAAAAAATCGTTTGGAACATCTATGTGACAAAAAAAAATTGAAAAAATCGAGGAGCGAATTTTTTTTGCAGGAGCAATTCAAAGGGGTGGGGGGCACTCCCCCGCAACTGTGGTCCATACGTATCAGCAGATTAGGGTTTTTTGTGTGAGTTGCAAGGTTCAAAGTTGTAGGTCGAATTGCAAACCTAAAGTTGCAAGAGCGAGACTTTGACTGGAGCAGTTTGTGAAGAGGTTGACTTTTGTTGACTTTGGTAGACGTTGTCTTATTTGGAGGAGATCATTTGGAGGGTTGACTTGGGGCTTGAGGAAGTCTTGGATTTGATCTTTGGGTCTTGGAGGATCTAATTCTATAAGAAGAGGATTGTTCGGGTTTTCCCCAATTGTGGGGTTTTGCCCTAGCATAGAGCCTATATCTTGTGTTCTTTGTGTTTTGTGATCTTCATGTTTTTTATAATTTCTTGATGAAGAAGAAAAACATAAATAAAATGCCAAACATTATAAATTATCAAGTAAGGAAAACCCCCGATCGAGGTGCAAAGAGGTAGATCCGCCCTCCCATCAACAATTATGGTAGTGGCATTGGAATTGAAACCCACCACCCTCCACATGAGTGGCAAGGGTGGCAGGCTATCCTTATGCATGCACCATGAGGTGAGGTGGTGGGACGAAGGTCCGCACACGCTGATAAAATCAGGGTTGAGGAAGGCATGGGGGTTTTGTTACGAAGGTGAATGCTGGTGCAAGTGCGGTAGCAGGAAGGCCAACCTCCATCGACCTTCAGACAAGGCGAATTTCGGGAACCTTAATGGTTTCCCCTTCGTCTCTCATACCATGTTTCTGTTATGCCAGATAGTAGGGTCTCCTTGGCAGCATAAGGGTGCAAAGTCAGCCTTCAATAGGTTGTTGTTGGGTAGTAGGGAGCCGTACTGCTTCGGATTTTGTTTGGGGATGGTCAGAGTGTTTCCGGGTCTCTGTCTTTATGAGGGAATGGGGCATGGCCCTTGCATGCATCTGAGTGAAAGTCATTTGGGTGAGGGGTATCGGTCTAATAGGATGGAGATGGGATGGGACATCCCTCCTTGGTCTAGGGGCAGGCTGGGGGCTCGAGACTTGTATGATTTGGATGTATTGCATGATAATTCCACCTCGAGCCACCAGGGCTCTGCACGAGCAGAGACCGACAGGTGGATTTCGACCAGGGACGAGACTGTGGGTAGTCAAGCCATTTCTGCAATATGGGATGGCGAGTGGTATGTCGAGTGGGTTGGCACTAGGTGTGGGATTGGGTTGTTGCCCAAAGGCTGTGGGTCGGAAGGTGATAGGAAGGCTAGCCTGGGCGTGCGCGATCAACAGCGTCATGGGGTTGCAGAGGTTAAGTTTAACGTTCGGACTACCCATCAAGGCAACCCGGCGAGGGTGCATGGCCCTCAGAGTGTTAGGGAAGGGCAAATTGTTTGGATGCATGCCTCGAGACACAATTGTCATGAGAATTATGATGTTTGGAATGAAAGGCGGTTGCATTTCCCGGAATTACGCTCTTGTTTCTTCCTTAGACAGGTAATATCCCCAGAAATCAAGACTGTTAGAAGTCTCTGCCCATTTCTCCAGCTCAGATTGCTAACAGCTCTCTGGTCAGGGACATTACGACGATGGCCCGCTCAAAGAGTCCAGCAGCTTGAGGCCGCGACTGAAAAGATAAGGGTAAAGAGGTTGAAGCTCAACCCAGCTCGCTTTCGAGCAAGCCAAGGGGCAGGAGGCCAGCTATGGAAATTATCCAGGAGGTAGCGAAGGCTTACCATGAAAACACAACAGAAGAAATTCAAAAAAATCATTGAAAAATGGGAAGCTGACAACAGACAGGCAGGAACAGAAATGGATACTAAGGAATGGAAGGGCATTGTCCCTGATCTGGGGCAAACGCGAGGTAGATTGACATAGTTCAAGCACATGTTGTTTCTCTACTGGTCCATGAAGGGCATCCTTGGAAAAGCATTGGAGCAGATTTCTATGAGTTTGGTTACCTTGGCCCAAGACTTCCCAAACTACAGGAGTGAGTTTGATAAAATCAAATTTCAGTTGAGAAAGCAAGATGGATGCCTTGAGCGCATCGAATACCATCTCTCGTACATAGCCAAGCCATCTGAACAAGCTAGCACCTCGGTTCTGGATTCGGCTCCCGTTGAATCCGCCTCAGCAGAGGAGGCAAAGTAGTCTCAAGATGTTGAACTCAGTTAGTTTTTGTTTATATCTATATGCGGCTAGCATTTACATTTCCATGGTAAGAAATCTTGTAGCAGGTATGTTAAAAATTGTATGTATGAATATTCAGGCTTCATTAGCTTGGTATGACAGACTAAAAACCTTATTTTTTTGGATGGCATACCACACCATCAGGTGGCCAACAGACTCGGTTTCTCGCTTAGGGCGAGTTGAGGCCACCAATTGGTGATATCTGGTTGAATTCTATTTATGAAAATTAATGAAAAAGGAGTATTACCAAGCTTACAAAAAAAAGAATAAAGGAAAATAAATATTAATCTACAAATGCCTTGATTTTCCAACAAACCTTACAAGAGATTCAATCACGGTCGTTTTTCAAGTTATCAAATATCATAGAGTGCGGATGTAGTCAAACCTCACCTTGATGTTTGAGACCTTTTTCTGCCTTCCTACGTATGATCTCCAACAATTATTTAAACTATTGAATCCTCATGGCTTCCACCTTTTGTAAATTAGTCTGATTTTAGGAATCCACCTGTTTTAGAAGTATAACGAATTGTCCAAAACTAAGAATAAATTTGTTATCACAAAATCTGACCCTGATAGGCTGCTGATCAAGTAGACTCTAAGTAACTCTTTCAAACCAATCTTTTGGCTGAGGCTTAGCCTCCTCAACCTGAGAGGGCTCTCTCAATAGGTTTAAGATGTTTTGATTAATGATTAGATGGCTAACTCTAGGAATAAAAGGATAAAATGTATAGTTGGTTGAATCAAAGATTAGCAAACATCTATTGGGCTATGGAGTCAGAGTAGTCTTCAACAAAACATCATGATCTGTCAAACATGGAAATCAAGGTACTTGGAGTCTAGGTTTATAAGTGAAAACAGTGACACAGTGAATAAGCACAGTGTACAAGCATGTGAAGGAAGTTAGAGCATTATTCAATGAATTCTAAGTAACACATGCTCATACCACTGCAAATAGATAATTGAAAATGGCCATAGTAATATCAAACACATAAACCCCTTGTGAATCTTGAGTAGTAAAACTGATCTCTGTATTAAGTTGAAAATATCTAGTAACATACAATAACACAACTGCTTTGCTAATGAAAATGCCAACCTTGAGGAATTCGACCTCATGCTTCATATAAAGTCTTTACATTTATTGGATTCCATGATCCATCATTAGGAGAATTCGAATTTCTAAAATTGACACCTATCTACTCCTAAAACAAACTCTTAATTACAAACTTACAGCTAACTGTCTTCTAGGAGTTCTAATACAAATAGGAGTGAAACTCCTTAACATGTCTCAAACAACCTTATCCAAAATTTAAAAACTCTCTTTGACAGCTGCTAATCCATGTCTTCGACCTTTATGATGCCTCTAGCTTTGTGGTGAAACCTGCTGATTCATGACTTAACTGTCCTAAAAACCAGGAGACAGAGTTTCCTGATTTTTAGTCCTTCTCTCCATGCTTGTCTTTGAACATCTTTGCTGACCTTGATGACTATCTTGTATATGTAACATGTGTTAACATTCCATAAACTCTTCAACCTTCCACCTATGCAAAAGAAGCCTTCGAAAAAAATGAAAAGGAGAGGGAATATGACTGCGCTACGAAAACAGCTTGTTTTCATAGCGCAACTTTTTATATCACTGTAAAAACACTCCTTTGACCATTCTTTTTCTTGCTTTTCAACCTGAAACTTCATTTGTGACCTTGCACTTTCCATTTGCAATACTAGCAATCCTTACCTCCCAATTTCATGCAAAAAATGCCAAAACTTCACCTTCAGCAGTTTCGTAGCGCGCTATGGAACTGCTATGTGTACTCCTTTAACACAGTTTTTTCCAAAAATTAATAGTTTTGAGGATATTTAAGATTTTTTAAGAACATATGTCAACATCAAATAGCTTTAATGGATGTTCTTCTTCAAGAATGATCCTTATCTTCATGAAAAAACTAATTCAAGGATTTACCATTTGTTACCCCGTTTCATTTCTGCTGCAACTATATTTCTAGGTCTTCAATCTACCTCTTCAGTTTCCTATTGGTGGCTCTTAACTAAGCATTCATCATCATCACATATCTAGCCTCTTTAATTGTAGGAATAGTCCAAGTAAAGTATTGAACTTCACTACTTATTGTTTCTGGTTTGGAAACCTTTTCATGTTCCCATAGAGCCTTTATCCTCTTAAAATTTGTCTTTTCAGTAGCATGCCTTCTTGCTCTCTTCCTTAGTCTAGCAATTTCATAATTTGTTGATTTCAACTTTTGTTCCATTTCTTCATAGTTGGTTGCTTTTGTCTGAGTAGAAAGTACTCTGTCTTTGTCACCTTCAGGTATTGGTGATGAAAGGTCTATGAACTCTTCCTAAACAGTGGAAGCTTCCTCTGTTTCTCCTAATTCAACATTGAACTCTTACATCTTTTTAGATTTCTTGGTTAAAGGCTTTCTTGGCTTAAACACAAATGCTGCAACCTCATCCTCAAATTCCAATTTCTTAGAAGATTTCATCTTCTTAGGTTATCCCTCATCAAATTTTATGAAATCTGCCTGTACCAAAGGGGATTCTTCAATATCAATGGCTTCTAAAATATCATTTAAGTTACCCTTTGAGCTTGTACTTTCTTCTAAGATCATTGATTTACCTTTCTCCTTTGCAATTTAACTTCTAGTCAATCTCCTTTGAACTGGTTTATCAGCTGACTGTTCTTGTGTCATTTCTCTAATTTCAACTATCTTTTCTTTTGTAGGTTGAGGAGTCTCAAGAATAACCACTGATGTTTTACTCACTTGCTTTCTAGGTTTCAGCTTGACAAATCTTTTTGACCTGGTCACTACAGGCTTACTGGTTTCTGCTGGTGGGGTTTCTTTAGCCTTAGGGCTAATGCTTGCACCTTGGTTTTCTACTCCAAAACCACATAAAAACAAAAATGAAGACCATTCTCTGTGGATCTTTTGAAGTTCATGTAAAACTATCAATTTAATTAGGCCATGATCGAAAAGGGAAGTTTCACATCCTTGAGTTTTCATTTGCACTTTATCTGCCATCTTAGCTATACTTCGATACAGGAAGAAAGGCAAATCTAAAGAAATCATGCCAGTAAAATGCAACAGGAGTTTAAAATGATATGAATACACTTTATGATATCTTCCCTCACAGGTAAAATACCTTTGAATGTTGAAGAGCAAGTTGGCATAGATGTATTTAATGTAGTTCCTTGGAGTTGCCTTGGTTAAGTCTATTTCTGCAAACTCTGGCTTCAGAAATACCTTACATGGTTCCATATCAAATCTGAAATTTTTGAACCATCTATCTTGCCCCCTAGGAATCTCTATCACCAAAGCTATGATCTCAGGGGTTACTGCCAAATTTAGAATTCCAATTTTTGTATTTGAACTAGTGAAATGAAGAGCAAATCCCTTTGACACTTGACTCTGTCCTCCCTGCAATTTTTCACAAAATCTCCAACACCCTGTTTTCTTGAAAGCCTCCATCACTGATTTATCTTTGAGTAGAGCCTCTGTGCTTTCAGGCTCTGTTCTTAAACAATGACCAGACCTGTGATTTTTTCTTTCTTCTGTCATCTTTGACTTTGAATTCCTATAACAAATCAACCTCGCTTGAATTTCTGTTTATCAGCCTCGCTTGCTAATAGTAGTCAACCTCGCTTGCTAATGGTGATCAACCTCGCTTGCAAATCGATGAGAGAAGCTTTGGTAAGAGATTACCATGAGCTTAGCATTCAAAGACAATTTGCTTGAGTGTTTGCATGCAAACTGCAATAAGAAACCCACCGATCCTTTCGAATTTGAAATTACCTATCATGATGACCCCTATATTCAAAATGATGAAATTGAATGGCTGCATGCCTTAGAAATGACTCCTAGCTGACACCTAATGATGACAAATTAATGGAATGTGACTGAATTTGTGATTTGACAAGACTTCCTACGAATCCGTGATTTCGTAGCGCATTAGTTCAATTTCAGGGTTTTGCGCTACGAAAATAGCAGCGTTTTCGTAGCGCGAAACAGACTTTTTACACTGTCTGCACTACGACAACGTGGTTTCGTGGCTAATTCAAAAAAAAAAAATGGTTTGAAATTTGACTTCTAAAGAGGGTTGTGTGACTTTTGAAACATGAATAAAGTTGTTTAAGCTTTATTTGGACATAAAAATGAAACTTTAAGACTCTAACCCTATCACCTACCCTATAAAACATAAAATGACCCAACACCTAACTAAGACCAGAACTAGAAATGATGTAAATTGTCCAAGTTTAGAAGAAACTTTTATGGTGATAACAAAATCGATCTGCTCCAAAATATGAGACAACTTTGTTACTTCAATCGAAAGAGAAATCCCTTTGCTAGAACTGGCTTTAAGAACCCTCGCTAACTTATCTCTTGGGCGACGTTCCTGTGCCCAAAAATCAAAGAACCAAAACCACAAAGAATTCGTTGCCCTCCAAATGATGTTTTTTGTGCCAAACAAGATTAAGAACCAATAGAATTCGTTGTCTTTCCAAAAATAATCTTGTGCCAAAACAAAATGAGAGAAAGTAGAGAATGTGTCAACTAGGGTGGAATCTTTCACCACCGAAATTAACAAAGAGAAAGGGGTCTTAAAACCCTCAAAGCTGCTCAAAAGAACAGAGATGAATGATCGAATTCCATGTTGATCAAAATGAATTCATCCCTCTCATATATATATATAGATTTCCTAGAAGGGTCTCTCCTTAAATGATTGAGTAAATTTCACTTCAAAGGTTTCCTTGCCCAACTGCCCCAAAATTTGCCCAAAATTGGAAATTTTGGGGTTTTCCCCTTCATTGAGGACTATATCCTACAGGGATGGATAGGTTATTTTGTCTTATAGACAATTAATTTCCCAGGAACATTACATCATTGTAGTCTGATTTGGTTTAAAGAATTAATGATTTACATTGTTTTGGCACAGCATAAGTATTGAATTATTTTTGGTCTAGGTCGATGGTGTATTTGAAATTGGCGGTTATGGCAAAGAGGAATCCTCAATCAACGAAGTTTTTTCTCTATGCTTTCGATGGTTTGGACACCTAGTGAAAGTCAAGTCCAGGGTTTCGAGACCCATTATGTGGACAGTAGGGCACATCTCTGTGTTATTGGTAGATTGGTCACGACTCAAAAGAGTAGGTATATCTTGTAGCATGCTTGTTCAATGACGAAGTTGTAGTTAATGATTTCTCCATTATATGCGAAGGTTTTGGGAGGGAGTTAGCGAGTTTCCCCTTCTATAACGATTGTCACGTAAGCAAATTCGCAAGAAGCAACATACATAACTGTGTTACATTAGAGACAGAGCGAGGACGAATTCAGAATTAGAGCGTGGGTCCACAACCCAAACCTATGAGGTTGGTCGTTGATCTATGGCATCGTTGCCCACTCATCATTCGGGTGCATAGATTCGAGCTATTCGCAGCAGAGTAGCGACAACCTAACATCGTACCTGCGCAGCGAAGTTGAGGCAATAGCCTACATGTCTAGGGATTGTCGTGGCCAAGTCAAGGGGAATAATTGATAGGATATTGACGAGTTATTTCAAGACGTGATTTGGATAGACAACACCTTTTGAGTTGTGGGTTCTGATGGGAGGTGACGGCACTTATTGTACCCATCATCTCATAACAGCAAATTAGCATAGAACAATCCAGGTTCAGTACATGAATAGAATAGACATTCATAGACTCATCTAAATTGTTTATCAACGAATCTGGTTATTTACAATTGTAAAAACAACAAAATATTGAGAACATTGACTTTGTACTGTCATTGTTGGATACAATTGCACATTAGTGAAGTTTGTTGAATCTGGAATTTATTTTGAATATATTGATTGGGTTGAATGACAATATTGTGTTGATGAACTATTGTATTGCATATTGTTGAATGATCAAGTACTCTTGTTGTGGATTATGTTATTTACTCTTACACTGTACTACTGGTTAATCTATTTCATTACTGAATTATCAAAGAAAAATTTATTGGAAACCCTAGGGCTAAAAATGCCCTAGAACTCTACATATATCCACCTTGTATCGTGGATTTTATGTTTTAAGCTCTTTTAGGGCTAATTTGCGCTAAATGTTTGCTTACCTTAGTATAAATAGGCAAGCACTAGCCTCATTTGCATCATTGTGCACTTGGAGAGACACACTTCTCTTGGATTATACTTTTTTTCTCTAGTTCGTTATGGAGCACTAGCTGAGTGACCTTCTTAGGGACTTTGTTGATGTGGGTTTGATCTCATTTCATGGATGATTATGGTGAAGCTTGGATGAATGAACGATAAATCTAGTAAGTGGACTTATTTTATCTTGGCTAGTGTTTTATTGGATGGATGTAATTAAGTATTAAGCAAGTGGGTGTAGTATTTGTTTCATGATCCTTCTTAAACAAACCCTTATTCCAAGTCTTTGAGGAAGTAACAAGTGGGCTCCTCTTAACTCATTTTTGGAAATTGAGCACCTTGATTCAAAACCCTTGGATAAGTGAGTGGACTTACATACACTAGAAATTGAGCCTTGTCCCTACTCCAAATTCTTCAATTTTGTTCGTTCCTAGACTCCATTAGCCTTGGATTGAGAAAAGAGCCTTTTGATTATGAGATGTGACCTTTGGACAAGAAAACATGCCCCTTAGACGATTCATTGCACCTTTTTTGGAGAGACATTCCCTTTGGAGATGACATCACCCTTTTGAGGCCTCTACACTCACAAGTGTGACCTTTTGGAGGGCATTTTTAAGTTCTATCATTATAATTTCATCTTTGAGGCTATTTTGGGGGTCAAGCTTGGTGATTTATCCACCTTGTATCATGGATTTTATGTTTTAGCCTTTAGGGGCTTTTAAGGCTACTTTGAGCTAAATGATTGCTTACCTTAGTATGAATAGGGAAGCACTGGCCTCATTTGCATCATTGTGCACTTGGAGAGACACACTTCTCTCAAATTATACTTTTTTCTCTAGTTCGTTATGGAGCACTAAATTGAGTGAACTTCTTCAAGACATTGTTGATGTGGGTTTGATCTAATTTCATGGATGATTATGGTGAAGCTTGGATGAATGTGTTGAGAAATCTATAGGGCGGTACTTAGAATGATTTCTCTTTCTATGATAATTGTTTGTGATATCTTTTTACCTTTTCTTACTTATTAGCTTCTTATCTTATTATTATGTTCGTTCTTATCATCAAACAGCTACCAAAACAAGAAGAACAATAGTACACAAGAACACAAGATATAGGTTGCAAGCCAAGGCCATAACCTCTCCACTTGAGAGGAAAACCCACAAATCCCTTCTCTTCTTATAGATTCTTCAATTGACAAATTTCAAGACCTCTAGACCAAGACTAACACCCTTCCAAGCCCAAGTCCAGCCTTCTTGATGATGTGCTTCCCTTGTCCAAGTCAAACCCAATCAAATCTCTTCCAGTAGCACAACTTCAACCTCCAACAACAGAATATCAGCTTCTACTGCAGGTCTGAAATTTTCGGCCCTCCCAGCAGTCGTTGCTTCCACACATGTGAGCTTATTTCAGCATTCCAAGACTTCTTCAGATCTTCGCTTGACTTTCTTTCTCTTTTAGGGCTTGAGGATGACCTAATGAGCCTTCCTTCGACCTTCTTTCTACACTTCTTACAAGTTCGATCCTACATCAGCAAAACCCTAACACAGCAGCAAAAACCCTAGCTTCTTTCCTTCGCACGTGTGAGGGGAGAGAGAAAAATTAGCCCAAACACTTGATCTTCATCCTCCTTCCTTCGATAGCCTGTTTCTTCTTCTTCGCTCACTTGATGAGAGAATGAATTGTGTCTCTAGGAGGTCGAGTTCCCTCCTATATAAAGACTTCCAAGGTGGACAACACTCCTCAAATTAGGCTAACTTGGTCTTAGAGAGTTTCTTGACAAAAAATTAATTATTTTTACAAGTTACAATATGCCCAATGGGGTCTTCAACTTATGACAATGACTCTTTTGACTTCTTGACCTAGGACAATCCCTAGAAGCACTATGTGGGCACTTGACCTCTAAAATAAAAGACCTTGAGCATGAAACCCATGCTGCAATATAGCAAATAATATTTTCTCTTTCATTTTACAATATACAAGAATCAAAAGTACATTTCATATTTATGAAGATCAAACCTAGTTACACATTTGTCAACACTCCCTCTTAACTAGGGAGGTGTTTATAAATGGTACATGGACATTCTCAATCTGAAGAGATCTCATAAGAAGAGTCAGATTGGTAACCCGTATATATAGCATCATAACAACCAGCATTGTCACATAGCAAGGCCTTGACTAACGGCTCTATCTCTCCACAAGATCATCATAATGTTGGCGAGACCAATAATTTATGGACATCATCATCATTGTCTCTCAAGGCACATACCCCACCCGGGTGTTCACGGAGTATGTCCTTCTAGGATTATTCTTATCTTGGATAGCCAGTCCTCAAAGAATATCGGTCCTTGACTACTCTTATCTTGGTTGTCGTACCTCATCCTCAAAGAGTATCGGATGCCAGATGCTTACCCAATCCTCCATTCTTTCTTCCCAAGTGAAGATAGGAATGATGTGCCTATCTCTCCCTCTCAACTTAGGAGGATATATCAACTAAACCAAGCGTGTCTTTCAAATACACAAGCTTCTTATTAGGAAGATATTTTGTCAATATGTCAGCTACCTGCTCATAAGTGGAGATATACCGTAGCTGCAACACACCATCTTGTACGAGCTTCTGAAAGTAGTGATAATTATTGTTTATATGCTTTGTCTTTCCATGAAATATTGGGCCTTCAGACAACCTTATACAGCTGGTGTTGTCACAATGTATCACTGTAGGGTCCATTGGTACTTCAAATAAGTTAGACAACAGCTTCTTTAACTAGACAACTTCTTTGCTTACTTCATAGGCTGCAATATATTCAGCCTCAGCACTACTCAAAGCAATCGATTCTTGCTTTCTGCTCATCCATAAGATCATGGAGGATCACAAACTAAAACATCCTCTTGTAGTGCTTCTTCCATCCTACACTGCCTCCCCAGTCGGAATATATCCAATCAAGTGGATATCATTCCTCCTATCATATTTCAAGCAGTAGTGGATTGTTCCTTGCAAATATCTCTGTATATGCTTGGCTGCTATCCAATAATCATGCTTCGGCTCAACTTGGAACTGACTGAGAATATTCACTGCAAAACATATGTCCGGTCGAGTATTCACCAAGTACATCAGTGAGCCAATTAATTATCTATACCTAGTCGAATCCACTGGGCTAGATTTGCAACTCCTTAGCCTCTTCAAGTTTGTGATCATGGGGGTTGTCATAGGTTTGCAATCCATCATGTCAAACCTCCTCAGCATCTCGATCACATGCTTTTCTTGACCTAGATAAATGTCATGCAGTCCCTACAAAACTTCCAGTCCCAAATAGTAGTGCATCAGCCCAAGGTTCTTCATATCAAATTTTGTTGCTAGCTGCTTCTTGCATTCTTGGATTCGGCCTTCTACACCTGCAAAGAGAAGATCATCCACATATAGAAGAATGATTACATGTTCATCCTTCACAACCTTGATATAGAGATTCGAATCAGAAAAACTCTTTGTGAAGCCTAATCTTTGTAGGTATGCATCCATCCTTGCATACCATGCCCTTGGTGCTTGCTTAAGGCCATATAATGCCTTCTTCAACCTGTAAACATAAGCCTCTCTATCTTTGACTTCAAATCCCAAGGGTTGCTCTATATAGACTTCTTCATCGATTGTGCCATTCAGAAATGCAGTCTTGACATCCATTTGATGAATATTCCATCCCATCGATGTTGCCAAAGAGACTAGTGAGCATATAGTTGTATACCTTGTTGTTATATGTCTCTTCCTAATCGATGCCTTCTTGTTGAGAGAAGACCCTAGCCACAAATTTTGTGTTATACTTGTCAATACTTCCATCTACTGCATGTTTAATCTTGTAAAGCCATTTGGAAGTCACCACAGACTTGTCTTCAGGCTTAGGTACGATCCCCAAAACAACATTCTTCATTATCGATTGATATTCTTCATTCATGGCATCTTTCCATTATTGATGATTGACAGCTTCTTCAAAGGCAAATGGCTCTACTTCTATTATTTTTGTCATATATGTTGCATACCCAGAATAACTTTTGGGCTTTTTGCTTTCTCTAAATGTGCCTTTAGCTGCTCCATGTCCCTCTACATCTAATAGAGTAGATTTCAACCAGTTAGGTCTCTTTCTAGTCTCGGGGATTACCACAGGTTGTATGGATTCACTGGGACCTTCATCTTCATAATTTGATTCTTCTTCCTCCCTAGTACCTTCCTCTTCGAGTACAGGAAGTTCTTCATCGTCAAATTCCATTAGGAGATCCTTTGATTTCTTGAAAGCAATACTTTCGTCAAATATCACATCTCGACTAACTTCTATTCGGTGTCCTTCCTTTATGTAGATCCTATAGGCCTTAGAAGAATTATTGTGGCCAACAAATGTTCCCTTCATGCCTGAAGGATCCAACTTCTTTCTTTTGTCCTTACGTATATGAATATAAGCAGGACAACCAAAACTTCAAAGATGATCCACGCTTGGTGTCTTCCCAGTGAATGGTTCTTCGGGAGTCATGTTATCTAGTGACTTGTGGGGACTTCGATTTTGTATGTATACAGTTGTCTTAGTAGCTTCACCCCACAGAAATTTAGGCAAATCTTGATCATGTAACATGGCTTTTACACTTTCTTCAATGAATCGATTCTTTCGTTCTGCAACTCCATTTTGCTCGGGATTATATGAGACTATCAACTCCCTCTTAATCCTAGACTCCTTACAAAAGGCTATAATTTCCTTGGATGTGTATTCTCCTCCATTATCAGACCTTAAAATCTTGATCCTCCTTTCTATAAGGTTCTCTACTTCAACTTTGAATTCTTGAAATTTGATAAATACTTCATCCTTGGATTTCATTAAATAAACCCAAGTTTTCCTTGAATGGTCATCTATGAAGGTGACATAATATAGATGACCTCCAAGAGACTTTGGAGTCATAGGACCACAAAAATCGGAATGAATGAGATCCAAAATTTCTTTTGACCTTGAAGCACTGCTTCCAAATGGTCTCTTGGTGTTTTTACCCAATGCACATTCCATGCATGCTCCTTCGTGATCTTCTTTTAGTTCGAGGATGCCATTCACCATTGAATTTAGGGTAGGTATAATTTTGTAGTGAAGATGACCAAATCTTCTATGCCAAAGTTCACATGGGCTAGCTTCAATGTGAACTGAAGCTTGAGCGAGGGGAGTTAACAATCTGCAAAGTATTCCTTCATGGATACCAATCGTCCTTGCATCTTTCTATGCTTGAGTTTTTATCCCATACACAACCTTTCCATCTATGAAAGCAATTCTATCACCCTTATGTTCTAAACATGAAATGGAAAGTAAATTTTTGTGCAAATCTGGAACGAATGGGATATTGTTGAGATGAATATTTCCTCCATTCTCCAGCTCTAGCAAGGTTGATCCAATTCCTCTCACAAGGTAGCTTTTATTGTCACCAAACTCTACGGAGTAAGAGGACTTTCCTTTTGATAATGTTTTGATGCTCCACTGTATATTACCCAAATATTCTCATCTTGAAATGTGCTAGTGAATGCCAAGCAAATGGGTGTAGTAGTTGTTTCGTTATCCTTCTTAAACAAACCCTTCTTCCAAGTCTTTGAGTAAGTAGCAGTGGGCTCCTTCTCTTAACTCATTTTTGGAAATTGAGCACATTGATTCAAAACCCTAGGATAAGTGAGTGGACTTACACTAGAAATCGAGCCTTGTCCCTACTCCAAATTTTTCAAGTTTGTTCGTTCCTAGACTCCATTATCCTTGGATTGAGAAAGGCCCTAGTCCTCTCTCTTTTATAACAATCAATTATGCTCATAAAATTATTTAATTTTATTGTTTTAGGATAAATTAGGGTTTAATTATAGCAAAATCATATTTTAAGCATTTAATGTCTTGGATGTTATTGTCCTAGGGTTTGGTTTGTTTGGAATTTATTGTAAAAGTGATAGTGTCATTTTAAGTGAATTTTTCAGCAATAAATTAGGACTGATGTCTAGGGTTTTAATTTTTGTTATTAATTCTCTGGTTTACTCTTATCATTAGCCCTCATTTTTCACTTTATTATCATAGTTTTTGGCGTTAGATTTACGGCTGTTATAAACCAGTCTATTGCCGCAATTTCTAAGTTTACATGCTAGTCTACTCCAGCAAAGTGTAATTTATTGATTATGTGTGTTTGAGGAACTCTATTGAGCCTTTATTCGTTGTCATAAGCCTTCAAAGAGCCATAGGACCCTCTGAACTCAAATCTGGAAATTACCTCACAAATCCACCTTAAACCTTAATTGTTAACATTATTCCTCAGTGTAAATCATTCTTGAATACTTAGGAGGCACTTAGCTTAATTTGATTGGGTTATTTCCTCCCTAAGATCTACTAGAGAAGCCTTCCTTGTGTTGGATTGTATCCATCACTAAAATTAGGGGAGTAGTTGCTAAGTTGATAGTGGTGGCACTCGCATTGTTGCACATTGTCTATATCACCTAGTGAGGCTTTGCACCAGGATCCCAGATTTTGTTGTAACAGAAAACACTATCTTAACAATGTTAAAATTGGCAACGAGGGCCAAATTCGATTCTGGACAGCTCATTTGATGGAGATGATTATTGCATTGAATTGCTCTTTTTGAGAGGACTAAAATCGACCTAAAGATCATCAAATTTGGATAAGGAAAAATGTGTTTTTGAATTTATGCCCACGCATATGCAAATTGTTAAGGTCAGCCTCACCTCCATGTAAGCTCATAAAGCACAAATGTCATGTCTCTTGACCCTCACGAATTTGGATATACATAGGTGTCCTCCAACCTCATTTGTCACATCCCAGGGCTCCAAAGTATGTCTGAGGTAGCCGAGTTCTAGGAGGACGAAAAGCTGTTTTGTTTTGGGCTTTTTCTTCTGTCAGAAAGCCGAGATTCTTCTGAGAGACAGCCACGAGACTTAAGAGAAATTCTGGGCAGTTTGTATGGGTCAATTTGTCATTGCAGGACTAAATTCAAGAGCAGAAAATGAGGTCGAGTTTGTGTAATTGTTTCTTGGCTAGTTTGTGGTCATCTTGAGCAAGAAACTTTCTCCTAATGATGACACTCTTCTGATCTGTTGTCTCGGGTAGGGCCGCAGGTCTGATCTAGTCTAGACCAGGGGGGCGAGAGGCCTAATCTGGGTTCAGATCAGCCCTAAGGGCCAGCGAATGACAACTCATTGTATGTCAAGCAAATCCGCAGCTATCAGAGGTATTCTGGAGCAATGTAAGAGGGCTAAAATGCTGATGCCTAACCCTAACCAGGTCACTGGATCCTACAACAGAGAAGCAGACCCAGATCAAAGGAGACTTCAGGTGTGTTAATGAAGACTAGGAAGGAGAGCCGCAGTTGTTGAGAGATCGTAGGAACTGTTTGGAATAATTTGACAGAGGATATTAGAAGCCCTAACCAGGCAGCAAGCTACATCAACAAGAATTGCAGACTTTACAAGGCAGTTGTGGACAATGATTCATCAAGTCAATTTTGAATTGTATTATTGTACTTTCTCTCTCTCTCTCTCTGCTGAACATTTTATCTTAATAATAAGAAGAATTGATCAAGGGTTTTCCCCATCTTGGGGTTTTTCCCTGGCTTGAGCCATATTCTTGTGTTGTCTTGTTTTGGTTTGTCTCCTACATATATCGTCTATGTTCTTTCATCAGTTACTGTCAATGTGATAATGTTTTATGTGATTGCTAATGGAAATGAATTGAATTGAAAATCAGGCTAATATGGATCTCTGAAGTAACTGTCCTAAGCAAAGAACATGTTACCCTGAAATTTAACAAACAACTAACAACCTATTTTCGTAATCTCAACAAAAAGGCATGATCTTGCCAAAATCAAATATGTATGACTAACATCTAAACACCCTTAAAACTATTAGCTATGATAGGACTTATACTGCTGACCGTGGTTGGTTATACTACAAAGGATAAATAAAAATAAAAAATAAAATAAATAAAAAATAAAAAACTAGTGATTAAACAAGCACTATTTAGCTTTGCATGACCATGCAAAGCGACTTGAGTTGAGCTCTCAACTACAAGTACAGTTCAGCATAGTACAGATGGCAGAATAAGTAAACTACGGGTAAATTATGCTACATTCTCAAAAAAAATAGCATTGTGCGATACGGAAATTTGTAAACAGTTCTTATTTCCTAATAGAAAATGTGCAAAGAACATATTTATAAACAAATTTATGGCATGTGCAATATGTACTTAATACAATTATATAAACTAGATTTGTTGAAGTACAAACACAAAGAATCAGAATAAAAGATCTACGGAGCATAGAGAGATAATATCAGGCATCTAAAAACCATTATCAAGAATCAAGAAACGGTGGCAGTATGTAAATATGTGCTAATAGTTTGCTTACTTTACAGTGACAATAAATACGGAGATGGAATTTGAAAATAGGTGATAAAAATATTTACATTAGTAAGTGCAGCCTCCAGCTCCACCTGCACAAGAAAACAATTTGCTTCTTAGAATTAAATTCTCAAACATAAACTTCAGTTCAACTCTCAGAATGGAGTGTATTATTTAAACATGGATCTGTTTCATTATACAGAGAATCTAGTAACATATAACACAATAATTGTTTGCCTCGTTTGAAAAGATTAAAAAATCTTGCTAAATAATAAAAACTTCCTCTCTCACATGAGTGCAAGACTGGCATAGTTGCCGATTCCTCTACTCACAAGGAAAAAAAAAAAATCAAAACTTCCTTCCTCCAAGAATTGACAAGTGACCATATAATATAACCATGATTTTTTTTAAATGTTGTGTGGCCTTCCAAACACCAATAAAGGTTTTGATAGTAGCTTGAGAATTTAAACAGTGGAAACAAAAAGAACAGAGCACAAATTATTGGTAATTGCAAACAACAATAGCAGAAAACGAATAGACCAGCAAAAGAGAGAGAGAGAACCATTAGAATAGCATAAGTTACATTTTAAAACACATCTTTTATGTGAGTACCTTGACTGAGATATTATTTGTATTCCCATATATAGAAACTAATTAACTGTTTATGCTAAGTTAAATATGACATGTGACTTTATTAACCTGAAGTACATCTTCATGTAATTGACATATGACCATTATAATTGTTAACTTTCCATAAAACTCTGCAACTACTTAGATGACTAACTGAAAACTGAAACTAGTTAACTTTCACCAAGATACAGAGCCTCTTAACAACTTATATGCAGTGGAATAAAAATACACTACACAAATTGACATACTTATTTTTCTCGAGAAACCCAACAGGGAAAACCTGCTTGTTTGATGTGTCTATTTTATTGATTGTTCTAGGAGCAATTGAATCTATTACAAAGCAATCTCTCTCTTGAGAAAGCATTCTACTTCTCACACAATTCTCAGCTGATACAACTGATCTTGGCCTGCCTTGATCACTACTTGATCTCGGTTCTGCACACAATTTTTCCTCTGCTGCCTCCTTGACTTGCTCTGCAAACCCTGCTGTCTTGCTTCAATTCTGCTCGTCCTTCCTTGCGCACTTGAGCCCCTTATTCCTTGCGCTGATCTCCTATTTCCTAGCACACTTGTGGCCCTATTTCTTAGCGCACTTGGGCTCCTAACTTTTAGGACCCCAGTTCCTCTTTCCTGTGCACAACCAGCTCCTAAATCCTAGCACACTTGTGGCTCCTATTTTTTAGGACACAATTCCTACACTCCACAATCAAGGCTCTCTCACAAACTCGTAAGCTTTATCTTGTCACAAACCTTTGTGCACAAAACAACTGTTATTTACTTGTGCCTTCATCACTTTGATCCATGCAAGGAGGCCTAGCTTAATTTAGAACTTGAGCTTTGATAGCGAGTTAACTAAGAGTGTTACTCGTGCTCCTTCCAGCATCATTGGAGTTGTTAACTCCTGCTCTCTCCAATCAACACTGGAGATCTAGCTTGCTCTTTCTTCAATCAAGACTGAAGACTAACTCGCTCTAACTTAACTGCTAACGGCCACCTCGTTCTGTAGCCAAACTGATGAATACTCCTCTTTAACTGAAGCTCCAACTCTACGCATGCTAACTTGATGATTATTCCAGTAAACTGGAAATAACTCATCCTAACTGAAGTCTAACTCATGAGAAAAATTTGAGCCCTTCACTTGCTAAGGCACAAGCCAAAAGATCTTGCTTGCTAAATTTTCAGCAATAGTGTTCTAACTGTAATACTCCCCCTCAATGGTCATATAAAAATCAACCATTTGCCCCAAAATGCAACCTTAGGTGGACAAAACATGTCGAAGATGTATGCAACCTGCTTCTCAGATTTACTCCAAAAATCAAATATGGAAGTTGCCACCAAATGAAAATAAGTTTCCTACATAACATGTAACTGGTGTGGCCGATGCTAAATAAGTCACCTCACCAACCACTGGCTCTTTAACCAAATGAAAGTCAATGTTGGTTGGAAACATTAGCCTACCTACCACAGATGTAGAAGTTGGTATCAATTCCAAAGAGATGTTCATTTCTACACCTAGTTTCAAACTCTATTATACAATGCCAACTAGGCTTCTGGGGCCTGCCATAATGTATAGAGAGTCTCATCCATACCTACAACTTCGGCTTCTTGTAGCTGATCCACACCTGCAAATTGCACCTCTCTACCATTCTCTTCATCTAAGCATGAAAATTTGCCTTGTATCTACCTTGGACAAATCCAATTTTATTTTAGAATCCGAGTGTGTTTTCCTCCACTCAACTTATCTGCTGCTTTATCAACCGGAGACTCAACAATATTAGAAACAGCAGAAACTAAATCAACAAAACCCTGTTGAACACACTGCTTGCCTTCTTTTTCCTGCCTTCCACTTGCTCTGGCTCATTGAATTGTGGAAGTTCCTCTTCCTTTTCATCTCCAAACTTGTTATTCTCTATCTTAACATCCAAATCAACAATCTTCTCCTGAAGCATTCTTGGCATCATTGTTGCAAAAATCTTTGACTTCTGATGATTTTCTTAAATTTTCCTGAGTTCTTTGGGTGACACATTTTCCAAGCTTTTCAGATCCATGTTTTACTGGTTTTTTTCTGAAATTTGTTAATTTCCCGACCAAATTTTTGCCAATGGAGAGTTTGTTACACTACTCAGCATCTCCTACTTGTGCTCTTTATACAATATCACATGATAACTGTCCACCATTCTACACTCGTCTTCCTTGCTAATCAACTGATTTTTCAGCCTCAAACCATCCCACGTCAACCTAAATCGGATCTGATTTTTCAACAATTCTTACATCCCTGATCACAACGGTACAACCTGATTTGCACAGGGATCCAAAAGCCTATTCCATCCATTGACTAAGCTAAGTGTTGGAATTTATATCCTTGCAGTGCTTGTGGTCTTAAAAATCATGATCATCACAAGTGTTGGAATACAGAAATGTCAAAGCCTCGCATACAGGTACATTATGGTTGGATAGATGTGAATGGATGGAAAAAAGTCAGTTTTATTTGAAAGGATTTTACATGATCGAGTCTTCCAATATACACAGTACAACAATATCTCCCATACAAAGTTCATGAGTTAGTTGGTTCTCCATGAGTTAGTTGGTTCTCCAAAAGTTAGTTGTCACTAAAGATAAGTTAAACATTTTTAGGAAAGATTTGTCAACTTATGGAGTCATTTCTTTGAGACAAATGAATCATGAGTATTTTTTGTAATGCTTCATGGTAAACCAAAAACCACTTTGTAATGACAGATGCAGGTTTGTGGCCAACCAAAACCACTTGATGAAATGAATAATCCACGATAAGCCGAAACCACTTCAAAACTCTAATAGTTAAGGGTGAGCTAAGGAAAACCCTAAGTATGATGTAATGATTGAGGGTAACCCATAGAAAACCCATAAGAAGGTCAAGGGTAAGCTAAAAAATTCCTTGATATGAAGACGATGTAGTCCAAATAATTGACCCAAGATCCAGGAATTATCAAAGAAAGATACAGTGCATATTGAGACCAAAAAAACAGCAACAATTGAGGATACAGATGAAGAAGACTGAAGATGATGCAGAGTGCAGAACACTAAAAATGAAGACAACTCAAGACATCCAGATTGAATCGTGAGTATGAAGGAATAATTCATACTTATGATATAATGAAATCATTACAATACATTAATGAAAGCAGACTATGTAAAAAAAGTCTACATGTGGTCATGAAGAATATGAGAGAAGTTAGGGATGGAGATCACATAGAATAAATTGGGAGATTCATAGAGATATTGTGGAAATAATTATGGAGATGGTTGAACCAATTAGCTATATTCCAAATCTTGTTATGAGCACCTCAATTGCATATAATGATGCCTGATGTGCTGTATTGCTGTAAGTAAGAGACTGATGTCTGATTGTTGTGAATTAATACAATGTGATCATTAAGAGGAAACTGCGGTTCTTAAGTGCAAGTTTCTGTGTGTAAATGTTTGTGTATGGCTGCTCATATACCGCAGGAATTTTGGATATTTGGAGACAAACTAGTGTCCATCACCTATTTCGAGCAGACAGCTATAAAACGAGGTAAAATCAAAATTGAAACAGATATAGACACACTGTACCTCATGATATTTAATTTTGTGCAGAGCACTCAAGATCCCATCACTGAACCTCTCCCTGGAAAATACCTAAACCTAGCCTATGTTGGCAATGAATCAATGCCCAATAGGATACAATCTCGACCGATTGATTATGTGTGGTGTTCTGTTAATGAATGTACATTGTCATGCTGGGAGATTCTGTCTATTTCTGATCAGACATGTCCAAAACAGAAAAAATGGAAATTCGTTGAGAAGCATATATGTGAGAGGAACTCACAGAAACTGCTTTACAAGCTGCACATTTATCATCTATGGCGGCAATGCGGCGTGCAATGCAAATGACAAGCATGAACAGCATCACCATTGACCTGGATCTACCCATATCTTTGCCCTGCAATCCGCTTTTGCGCCGCTTGAAGCCCTTGAACAAACTTCGCTTCTATGCTTTCAATGCTCCCGAGTGTCTGCTGTGTTTTCAAAGTTCTTAATGGGAAGTCATTTGACAAATTCCCACATGAAGTCATTCCAGAGTCGATGTGATCATTGTCATTAAATATTAATCTATTCGTTTTTCAATAAAAAGTCACCGTAGTTTCGTTAGAGTTGGGTTAATTCTTTGGAGTGTATGTTTTGGGATAAAGAAATTATAGTTTTCTTAAAGGGTCGGAAGGCATGATTGTGATTTTTTTTAGTAGTAAAGTTTTTATTGCTTTATTGTATTAACTCACATCTATTTCGGTGTGAAACGGACGGTGGAAGAGACTTAAAGAAGCTTGGGAAGAAAGGATATGTACTTTTTGCACTTCTGGGGTAGTGGAATTAGAAAAAACATTTTATTTTGGAATGTGACGCTGTAATGAATAAATAATGTAGATAAATGATAATTAGTTAATTAGTAATTAGGCTGAAAGGTCATGTCTTATCAGACATGGTCTTTCAACCTAATTACTAATTAACTAATTAATCACTATTTACATTATTTTATTCATTACAGACGCTTTCAGAGACATTAGGGAAAATTACCGCAATATGTTAGCATCAATTCCATGGCATTGTCTTTTCAGTGAGGTAACTATTAGAAGGATGGGTCAACTCATCATCAATTTGAGTAAGAAAATGATTGAATTACAAAAGGCAAAAAACAAGGAAGCTCGTGGTCCCATAGAATATTTTTAGTCTCGTGGACGTTAAAATATTCTTCATTCATTCATTCCAATGGAGTTTAAACTTTTAATCAAATTTTGGCTCTTGGCAAAAAAGGTTGTAAGTGAAAGTTTTTATGAGTGGGAAATGTTTGTGAATGTGTAAGTGATAGTTTGTAAACTATTTACATTAGTCTAAGATTTATAGTGGTGGTCAAACTAGATTTGAATATGAATCTTACTTCAACAATCCTAGCGAATTATCAATTTATTTAGATTTTTTTGTTTAAAGGAAAATAATAATAATAATAATAATAAATAAATTACAAGTTTATGATCTTTTAGTATGTTAATTTTAACTTTTATTCTTTAGGGGTTTGTTTTTCACACCATGAAACCTTATTTCATTGGGTGTTTCAATCACTACTTCAAAGTTTTTCAATTCTTAATCCTTAGGATGTTTCAATCATTGCTTCAAAGTACAAAGTATTGGAACAACTTGTGAAATGAAACTTGATTAAGGTATTGGATGGAATTTATAAGATTTGAAACTTGATTATAGATGTTAAATTCCTAATTCTTTGTCACTAATCTCTATTCCATTAGGTCGTATAGCTTAATAATTTTAAAAAATGAAATGACAATTTACTCAATTGAACAATGTAGTGGAGATACAATTGCCAAGTAAGATATTAGTGTAATGGCTCATAATTCATAAGACAATCTCGCAACTCTCAGTCTCATACAACTATTTCACACATCAAATCCTGTGGTTCATAATACAAATTCTTACCAATAGAACTAATTTAAGGTAGACTTGTGCAACATTGTTGTGTCTTTCATCTACTTGATTGATTTCTTTCTCATTAACCTTGACCAATAAAGATGTCACTCTTAGAAAGGTATATGATCAATCTTTGCATTAAAAATAACTAGGTGTTTTACAATCCAATATGGGGGAGACATTGTCATGTCACATTAAATAACATTACCCCCCGAGGTGGGTGCCATAAGGTGGACCCCCCTTCTCCACAATGATTTAATGAATAGATACCACAAGAAGCATCTTGGCATGTCCGCCAACCACCTCAAAGCAACTCAACACATCACCACTGCATGGCGTACTTTAGAAACTCCGCAACACAATCAAGCTCACACGAGCTATACAACCTTGGCTTTAGACCATGTCGTTGCACCGTGAGAAATGGCCACTCTACATAATCATTTGGACATGACCAACTCTCATCATTTTCAAACGATATATTTTCCTGCCTTCAAAGATAAGCCTCCCAGCAACATCTCCAATAATCATCCTCCTCGGACCAGGCATCATCAAGACGATAGTTGGGCTTTGGCAAGCACCTTCCCAAAGCTCGAATAGTGCAATCTATTGACAAACAAAATGTCCTCTCTCGATCTTGGAAAAATTATGCTTCTTGAGTTGTCTTGGCCCATTTATTAGGACAATGTAACCCCATTCTCGCATTTCATCCACTCCAATCTCATGCATCATCATTCAAAGGCTATCAAAGCTGCAAGGGGTTGTAGCTTGGCTTGTTCGTCTCTTCATAATGCACTCGCCCCACCTAAGGGTAAGATATCTATCCATGCAATCCATTTCTTTTGTCTCAATTTCTTGTTAATTGGCCCATCCCTTGGTGTTTTTGGCCTGTGGATTGGCGTTTCATTACTAGGTGCCCACTTTTGAATCAAAGTTATCATCCTCCTACAACCCTCCCAATCTTCCTAACTCAACTCCCCTATTTTCAAAGTGTTCCTCTTAAGCCCCTACCACTCAGACCCAACAAATTCTCCTCCTCGTCGGATTATCCTCCCTTCAACCTCATCTCCCTATCCCTCACCTAAGCCAATTTCCTCCTGACATCATGACTTGTGGCACTCCCTCATCATCTCGCCAAGGCAAGGAGAAAGGCCACCCCTACCCCTCCTCTCCTCTACCCAGAATCACTCCTCTTATTACCCAACAATGTGCCCAAACTCAAGCTAGGAATTCTCAAGCTCGTTATGAGCAAATCATTCTTGAAATTGTGTGCCAAGAGATAGCTCATTATGAAACTCTAGTGAGACGGGATCATGGATTTATTATTGATGAGCATGTATAGGAAAAACCCCAATAGTGGATTCCCAACATAGGTTCTCTATATTATTTGTATTTTAAGATCATTATAACAGTAAAGTAGAGAGGACATGCTCCTACCTTTAAATCCAAACATTTGATGTAGTCCTTTGTCTGTCGCTCCAAAGTAGTTCCCCAATGATGAGTAGAACCTACAAACATAGACAAGACAAATGATCAAAGCATCTGCAATATATAATAATCAAAAAATACTAATCCAACTTAGTGATCAAGGAATCTAAGTATTGACATCATTCCCATGAATTCAGAAACAAAACAATGAGAAAAAGAGATCCATATGTATTATCATAAATTAGAAAGAACGATATTACAATCGGATGCCTTGATGTTGTACAGATTCTTCCCGGGGTCTGAGCAATCGTTCTCCTTCATTCTGATAAGCCTTCCTCTCTAGAATAAACAGCATGAAGTCATGGGCACAAAGGTGTGATCTTCAATGTGTCAACAACAACTCACTAGTATATAAAGTATGCACTCTATGAACTCTTTCCAACTTAAAAACTATACAAATCAGTCTATATTCAAATTAGTATCTCAGGTATCTACCCTTGAAACTGAAACTCGAGCTCAATATATAGGGAGATTGAAGTAGTTTTAGATCCATTAAGAGAGGGATGGATTCCTCCGATGAAGGGATTTGAGTTCCTTGGACCAAGGGATAAGCTCCATGAGTGTAAGGATAAATCTCGAACTGGCGTGACTCTAGAGGCTTCCAGTTGGGAGAATATTCAACCAACTAGGCTTCTAGAAATTACTTTTCTTTTTACTTGATTTTCACAAGGGTGCGCAGGTTTTAGTGGCGAACAGAGCGGCGATCGTCGCGGCTAATGGAAGGAGCATCAGCGCATGTGCTGGAAAAGGCTAGAAAAACCACACAGGCAGTCTTTTAAGGGTTTTACAGAGCTTTTCTCCAATTTCCAATATTTGATTCAAGAGCATGAGTGTTTTTTTACCTCTAAGGGAACATGATATGGATGGTGATAGACCCATATGAATAGTCAAATTTCATGGTGACAAAATGACGTGTAACAGATTGCCCCTTAAAGTGCGAAGTTTGAGAAATTTTTTCTGAAGAGTGAAGTGCTTTATCATTCCGAGGATTGGATTGGAGATGCCGGCCGAAAACCTATAAAAACGTTCATGCAAATATATATCATCGTTGAGGTAGGCATTCCCATACTCAGATCAAAACTAACTAAACGTTCTGGTACAGATGTGATTTCAGTATTACGTCAAAGTAGACACAGTATGGGCATTGCCATCTATCCTAAATTGTCTACTATATCATGAATAATAAAACTCCTCGCAGCCTGGATGGTAGAAACTAGATCCAGGGTCTTGAGTTCCGCTTCTCGAACTAGTACGAATCTATCCATGCGATTGATTATGTTGGAGTCAAACATGGTAGAAACCACTTGATTATCGGTCAATGATGAGAACCGTTAACAAGTGTGAGAGAAACCATGAATAATGACAATGGACCTCAAATTACTTCAGTACAATCTATGAAGTGTGAATGAATGATTTGAAATCGAATACCCATAGAATCATTCGATCGAAGGTCAATGATGAAAACCTATCATCGAAGGCGAGAAACCTACCATTAGGGCATGCACATCCCAAGGTATTGATAGGTTTATAGATCAACTTTCTAGATAATGAGTTGATGTCAATAGAAAGTGATCCGTCACAGGAAATCCTATGACACGAAACCATTAGATCAAGTTTTCAAGAAATGTTTTGCAAGGACTGACTTAGGGATGGTCAACGCGAATGGAGACAAATGTTTTCAATGAATGGTTTATTGAACTTTCTCTTAAACACATAACGAAACTGTAAATGGCTTGGCAACATTTGACCTAAAGATAATACCCAAAAACTGGCTGAATACTTTCAATGTGGTTCGATTAATTGTTAGACAAAAGAATTCCCAACCCAGGTACAAGTGTGACAAAGTGTCGTGTTCAAGAGCAACATGCTGCTTTCTAAAATAAGGACGACAAATGGATTCCTTTTCTCTCTTTTCCCCCCACCATTACTGGCAAGTACCTCTTTATTTTTGTTAAGCTTGAGGAGGATAACATTGGCTTGTTGTGTAGGCTCGTCCTTCGGATGAGTCCATCTTAGTATTAAAATCGAATCCTAAGAAGAAGTGGTTTGGTCCTGTTGTGATCGACAGGACCTACACTGTTTAGTTTTAACGATTCTAGTATAGGAATAACTCTGTGTTTTTCAGTTTTAGGGAGTCAGAAGAAAAACATAAGTAAACTCCATGGTTGTTCTTTTTCATAAATTTAGTCCCTTAAGCCCGAAAAAAGGATAAAATAATGCAGGAGAGAACTCTATTGACCATGATTAGTCAACATATACCTTTTTCGTAACTAGTCCAATTCAGTCCGAAAAAGGAGTAACCTTATACTGAATGGACGACTGTTCATTTACTTTAACGAGTTTGAATAGTCAAGTAGTCGGCGATATTTTCATGTTTAGAGAGTCTGAAAAAGGGCTTAAAAGAGGACTCTAAGGTTTCGCTTTTTCGTATTTTATGGAGCCCGAAAAAAGTGATAAAAGTGTATTCGATGTCAAAAATAATTATTTTCACCAAAATCCTATATCCTGCACAAAAACTCAAACAATTACGAACATCTGCTCTTCAAAAAGGAAAAATATTTTGATTTGACTTTTTAAACGTAAAAATAAATAAAATAATATTATTTTATTCATTTAAAACTACAAAAAGAAGTTTAAAAAAATCATTTTCACCTTTCGATTTTCATAACAGAGCAAAGAGAGCTTTTGAACAATAACTTTCAGAGTTGATATAAGAAGATCCGATCGACCATTTCGAGCATCATCCGCACCAGGTAATTCACATCATCATTTTCTTTGTTTTCATCCATTTAATTTGTAATTTTAAGCTTTCATGCAATTTTTTAGAGGTAAAATATGTTTTAAAATCCGCCCTCGAAGGTGTGCAGATTCTAGTGGAGAAAACCGTGCACCCCGATGATTTTTAAAAGAAAAATTGTCGAGCCGTCGCGGGTTCTCTGCATAACACATGTGCAAAAACGCACTGTGTAAACACAGCACCTGCGCAAACGTCGTGGAGTTTTGAAAAACATAATTCTTTCCATAAAAAACGGCTCAAATTCATCCAACTAATTTTTAATGGTTAATTTGTTGATGTGTAGGTCTATAATCATGTTGGAATGGCGGGAAAGAGAGCATGAACTCGTGGACAATGAAGCCACGGATGATCCGGAAACTATGCACACATTAAAAAATTGTGGCTTGCACAAGTTTTGGGCGATTCAGGGCATGAAATCACAGGTTGAGATGATGACTTGGCTCGTGAATGCATGGGATGTACCAGATCAATGTTTCATTATCGGAGACCACGGCTTGTGATCGAGCCGGAGGACATATATTTCCTCACTGGATTGCCTCGTAGAGGGAGGAACATTTCCTTATTTGGGACTAGACCAGGAGGTCTTCCCACTACTACTTACAAGGCTCAATATTGTAGCTGAGATTCAGAGCTAAAGGACGGTCGCATAGATATCAAAACTATTGTGCGACTGGAGCTCAAGATCATAGCATTCACTATTATGAGGTTATGTGGGAGTGCAACTCCTCATATGGCTACCAAAGCACAGATGCAGACCGTAGTTGAATATTTTGGAGGAATAGTATTCAATTGGAGTGAAGGAGTGTTGGCTAATATGAAGGGCCAACTCACGAGAGGTAAAAATGGGAAGTTGAAAAACTTCATATATGAGGCCATTTTAGTATCTTTTTCTTTAGAGAGGATCCCACTCCTTGCGCCTCAACAGTCTCCGGTGGATCCTGGAGGTCCTCGAGAACCTCGTATGGTGCGCTGGGTAGCATTGATTGTTTGCCATGGTGGCGAAGGTGGTGCAGTGGTTCGTTTTGCTCCTCAATATTTCACATGGCTTAGGAATCAAATCTTCACAATTGAAGATTTTCCTTATGCAGGGATGGATTATAGAGGTGATCCTGAAACATCTCCTCCACCAGGGGCACAGTGGGATAAGACAGGTTAGTGAATCATTTTGAAGTTTTTATCTAATTTTTATTTGATTTTTTTATCGTCCAATACTAACAAAATTTTAAATGCAGATGTCAGTCCAACACGACCAACAACACTTCATCGCTTTGACAAGTGAGAGGCACAACCCATAGCAGGCCCACAGAATGATGCTACAGAGATCCTAGCAGAACTTGAGCACAACCTTGAGAGGTTGACTATTGCTGAGACGGGAACAAATGATATACCTCTCAGGCTCCAGAGACATGTGACTGGTGTCCCAGGTCCACTCAGGAGACTTCTACTCAGGGTGGCACATGCCATAGTTTGCTATCATGATCATCATCATGGATAGTTGATGGTCAATGTAGATTGACATTTGTTTTTTGTATCAGTATCTTTTAGATCATAAGGTGTTTGAACCTATGATCACAAACGATGTAATATTTTTTGACACAAACTTATTTAACCTAATGATATTAATACCTTCATTCTCTGAGTATACTGTTCAACATGGATGGAATGTTGTTTTGTTTTACTTTTTTAATGTTGCAAATGTCTATTTAAAACCCAATTAACTAATGCATCAGCCAATGTGTTTAAATTTCTTGAAATTTCTTGATATTCGATATAATCAAATTGTCTTTCCAAGAGGCAAACCTTCAAAAACAATCTTAACAGAGTTGGATTTCGGATAGCATAAACTCCATTTGAATGTAATATAATGAGTTGTGAATCTAACCTAACGATCAAACATTGAATCCAAATGTGATGGCATCAGATAATAACTCAATAACTGTGTTATATTTTGCAATATTATTCATTGTTTGACCCAGGCATATCCCATGAATAGAGAATAACTCATCGGTGGGTGAATAGAAAACCCAAGTCGCGGAAGAGATGTTACATGTACTACGACAGGTGCCAGCAGCAAAACCAATGTAAGTTTGAAGGGATGTTGACATCTGCAATATCAAGAGTAATCAAGATAAGCAACGAAAGTAGTAACAGTTGTAAAACAAAAATAACTAATCCTAAGGCAAACTTGTCTAATCTAAGGCACACTTTTCTAAAATGTAACTAATGTAGAAGGGAGATCTTCACACGAAAAGTCATGCATAATATCTCTTGAGATAAAGACCATTTATTGGTTTATCTAAAGAGACGTTGTCATAATCAATTAATTCATAGGCTCCTTTTGCAAGCACACGCTTAACAATATAGGGACCATGCCACATCGGTTCGAATTTACCAACGCCTAGTTTGTCGTTAGCTTGATCGTATACTAAAACTAGGTCGCCTTCTGAATAAATTCGAGGATTAACACTATGATCATACTGAGCTTTAACACGTTTTTTCTGAGCTTCGGTAGCTAATGCAGCGGTGCAACGAGTCTCATCTAACCATGCTAGGTATAGAAAGTGTTTCTCCTCTTCAAAGGTAGTTGGTAACAACTCAATGGCTAATTTGAGTGACGGTATTTCACATTCAATGGGTAACACAACTTATAAACCATGAACAAGTTGAAAAGGAGTGAACCCTATAGCAGTTTTTGTAGAGGTACGGTATGTCCATAATGTCGAAAAAAGCATGGTATGCCAATTAGATTTATGGGTTCCAACAATCCATTTAATCATGGTGGTTAAAACCTTGTTGACGGCCTCAACTTTACCATTAACCTATGTGTAATATGGTGTAGAATTATCATGGCGTAGGCCAAGTTGATCAGAAAGTTCAGTCATCATAATATTTCGAAAATGGCTCCCATGGTCCGTAACGATAGCTTGAGGGACACCGATCCGAGGAATCACATGATTGAATATGAAAATAGTTGCATCTTTGCCATCAGCCGCAAATGTAGGCATTGCCTTGACCCATTTGGTAAAGTAATCTACGACGAGAATAATATACCCATGCCCCCCAGCCGAGTGAGGGTTACATGTAATGAAATCGATGTCCCATTTGGCGAAAGGACCAACAACAATGATTGGGTGAAGAGGAGCTCGAGGTGCACGGATATTTCGATCAAAAATCTGGCAATTATGGCATTTTTGAACCGTGATAATACAGTCTTTGAATAAAGACGACAAAAAATAACCAACACGCAATATCTTTTGCGTTATGGCAAACCCAGACATATGAACATCACACGCTCCAGAATGGAAATCATTCAAAACCGTTTCGGCCTTTTCATGAGTTATACAACATCGAAACATAGAATTAGAACCACGACGATAAAGTGTGTCACCAACTATATTGTCTTGCTGAGATTGGTATCGGATTCTCCGTCGATCTGATCGTGAAAATTCTGGGCGAAAGGTTTGGGTCTGAAGATATATAATGATATATACATACCATGGATCTAAACTACTGATTAGAAATAGAGATTCATCAGTGATAGGATTCTCTGCCACTGTTTCAGACTTAGTATTGGGAAAATCACGCATAATTTCAGCAAACACTAGTGATTTCTTAGACTTGGATTTCTCGAACTCCAAATTAAACTCTTGTAGGATAACGATCCATTTGGAGTATTTTCCCTCGATTAATTTTTTTTCAATATGTACATAATCAGGTTGCAATTAGATATCACTGTGGTTTTGCATAACAATATGTAATGACAAAAACGTTGGACAACTTGAACTGTTTCCAAGGCCAATTTCTCCACATGTGAATACTTGATTTCCGTCAGGTTGAGATTTAGACTTAGGTAATAGATCACATGTTTCTTGTTAGATTCATCCTCTTGAACCAAAACCATTCCAGTTGTGGAATCGGATGCAGCTAAGTATAAAAAGTAATCCCGGTGGTAATTGGGCAGATGCAATAATGGTGCATGGGTCAACACGTTTTTAAGTGCATCAAAATATTTATCGATAATCTCGTCCCAAATGATTGGAACATCTTGTTTCAATAATAGGATAAAACCTTTTGTTAACTCTGCATAGTTCGGGATAAACCTACATAAAAAGTTTGCTTTCCCCTGCAAACTTTGGAGTTGGCGAAGATTTGAAGGAGGAGGTAAGTTAATGATAGCCTCAACCTTCGATGGATCGACACGAATGCCCTCTTTCGAAATGACAAACCCAAGTGAACGTCCTGATTGTACACAAAAAAATGGATTCAAACGAATGTTGTAATTCCTACATCTAATAAAGATAACATGTAAGTGCGTAGGATGATCTTTTATGCGTAAAGAATGAGCAGGTAAGTCGTCCAAGTAAGGTTGTACAATATGTTTTATATTGTGGAACACATAAGACATAGCTCTTTGAAAAGTTGCACCAGTATTTTTCAGTCCAAAAGGTAATTTACAATATGAAAATGTGCCCCAAGAACATATAAACGTTGTTTTAGGTTGATCGATACGAAGTATGTTGATTTTATTATAACCAAAAAAACCATCCATAAACAAGAAAATTTCGTTTCCCGCACAATCATCAACAATTTGATGGATATAGGGTGTAGGATAGTTGTCTTTTGGACAAGACTTGTTTATATCCCGATAATCAACACATACTCTAATAGACCTTTGTTTTTTCGTTACGGGAACTATGTTAGATACGCAATCCGTCAAAGAAATAGGATAAATAAATCATGCACGTAATAATTTTTCAACTTCAGCTTTGAGTGTTGCAGCTTTTCGCTGATGTATTGGACGTAATATTTTTCTAATAGGTTTAGCATCCGGGTATGTCTTGATTTCATGAATAACAATCTTAGGATCGATACCTGGCATCTCTTCATAAGACCAGGCAAAAATGTCTTAGAATTCTTGAAATAGGGCTTTGTAAGTTTTAATATCCTCAATCAAACAAGAAGCACCTATATGAATGTTTTCAATTATTCCAGGTTTAATTGATATATCAATAGGAAATTTTGTAGAAATATTTCCCAAATTTGTCGCAAAATCTAAATGTGTGATCGATGTGGGATTTTGAGGTTCCTTGACATAATCAGTTGTAAATATATATGAAAATTAATGTTCAAGTTTATTAATATTAGGCAAAACAAAAGATCGATGATGTAGATCGTCCCATGGCAATTCATCCGATGACAAGACTTCTCGAATGTTTTCATCAATTGCGAATACATGTTGAAAAGGATCTAGAAATGATGTCAAAGTTGAGCTTGATATTTAAGATGATTCTTCACTGATCACATTCATTTGATCAGTAGAAGTTGATGGGGTGTCAGAACATGTTTGTACTGCTACATATGCCGATTCAAAAGGACTTAAATGCATCTCGCCTTTATAAGAGTCCAATTCTGATTCTAAAGGCACAGTCCATGTGTTATAAAATGGTATTATGCTTTATGTGATCATATTGATATTGGAAATAGTTTGTGGTACGTTGGGAGAGGGCATAGCGAAATTTCCCATGAGATCAGAATCCTTCATTAGTCCTATGCCAACATATTCGTATGGGATAACTGATTTTCTGACATGTTGGATACTATCTGTAGAAGTAGGTTCTGAAGAGAAGTAAGACAACTATTCGATTTTAACAATCTTTCCTTTGAGAGGAAACATTATCATCCGAAAGACTAGTGAAACAACAAAAGTCACTGCATGAGACCAATTGCAACCCAGAAGAAGGTTGCAATCAAGAGGGGCATCAACAACTTCCACCTCTAGGTTTACGGTTTTTCCTTCTACTTCTATAGGCAGATCCTGGAGTATTCCATATGGATGAAAACCTCTTCCATCAAAAGCTTTAAGGATAGTCGGTGGTTGGTTGAGTGTTGGATAACCAACGGTTTTCCGACAGTTTAAAGACATTATACATGTATATTCCCCCTCATCAATTACAGTACGAAAAACTCATCTTGATTCGACAAATACTGGAATTTGAAAAGCCATTTGATGTGGGAGTCTAGGTACAAAATTTTCGGGATCAAAGACCATTAGGTTCAAGTCTTGAGGATCAATAGCTCTGATGGTTGATAATAGTAATTTCCTTTGTGCTAGACAGGATTACAACACTTCAAGGGACGACACTGTTGAAGGGGATATGGCCAAATCTTCAACAATGTTGTAATTCTGACTGGCTCTCGCATGTGGATTGAAAGCCGATTTTCAAAGTAAACCTTTAGCAAGTGGTTTAATCACTAAATCAGGGTTAGGTTTCTTGATTTGTAATGGTTCAGAAATTGAAGGAGTTGTTGCTGGTGGTTGACTATATGATTCAGTCTCTTTACCAGTTATAGGACTCTTAGATCCATAGTCTTGATATCATGTTGCAACCATGACCTGAGACATCATTAAAATATTTGTCAGTGAATTGGAAGAAGATCTGATCATTTTACTATCTTGAGATGGAAAAGGATCCTTCAAGACAGCAGGTGTGGGTGAACCTTTGACAAATTTGGATACCTCGGCCAGATGTGGACGCTCTTTGGTAAAGTGATCCTCGTCACAGATAAGACAAGGATAACGAGGTTTCCTCTTTTCATCTGATGGTTCGGTTTTTTCTATTTTTTCTTTACGAGATGTGCTTTGCTTATTTTTATTCTTCCCTTTCTTCTTATTATCATATTTAGGTTTAGTCGTGGATGAGTCTACAACATGAATTTTGGCAGAAGTTTCGAGGGAAGAATCTCCTTTAGGTGAATCTGGTAGATTTATTATTGGAGAAGTAGATTTTGATGACTTCTTCTTACTCTTTGTAGTATTAATTGTACCAATTACATCGTACGCAGAAGGAGAACTAGAAGGAGTTGCAGTAATTTGACCTGAGCATGGTAAATCAGGAATTTTTTCATATAGAGTACCAGACTGTGTATATACAAGGTCTAAGTACTGTGCTTGAGCTATGACATGTTCTTCTGTAACAACACCTCCCTTAGCTACATATTCAGTGATATTTGGAAGTAATGATTTAATTAACCATTCTGCCAAAATTTGATCCGGAATAAGAACCTTCACTAAACGTCGTCTACGTTGCCATTCGTGTTTCTGATCTGAAATGTATGTAGACATACTCTATTTTAATGAATTTAATAGTTTCGTGCCATTTTCATAACGGACTAGCAACTGGAAGTGAGTTAGGAAAGTTGTTGCTAAAGCATTGAAATTATTGAAAGAGCCATGTGGTAACTCAATGTACCAATTTGCAACTAAACCTATCAATGTTCTCTGAAAGAGTCTCAATTGAATGGAATCGTCGATTAAGGAGTTGGATGCGCACCAAAGATGATAAGTCATCACATGATTTGAGGGGTCTTCTCTTGATTTTCCTTCAAACTTAAGTATATCACCGGGCAACTTAGTTGGCATTGGCGGCCAGAACATAAGATAATAAATTGGATCATTCGTGAGGCAAGACGAATATGGTAAGCCTAAAGTTGCAATGAATGGTAACCGACGGCTAGGGTCCTATTGAGTAAACTGATAACCTCGAGGAACAATACCAGTACCCGGAGGAGGATATCCAGGATAACCTGAAATAGCCTGAGCAGATGGGATTGGAATAATTCCGGGGTATCTCATGTTAGCCGTACCAAACTGAGGTTGAGCTGGTATTTGATATGTATAACCAGGATATGGCTGACCTTGGTAGACTGGATTTTGTCTTATTGGTCCATATTGATACTTCCCTTGAAATGGTTGACTCTGCACAAACTGACTTACAAAAGGTTGGCTTGTTTGAACTGTAGTTGCACCAGGTTGTCCTACAGAGGTTTGAATAGTAGAATGAAATGCAGGTCCATTTTGATGAGCAGTGACTTGAGGGATTGCCTATGTAACAATTGATGGTGTCATTTGAAGGGTTGTAGCAACAAGGACCTGAGAAACTCTAGGGATAGGTGTACTTGGTTGTTGAACAAAATTTTGCACAACAGATTGAATAGGAGTACTTGGAGTACTTAGACCAGCTTGCTGACTAATAGGTACAGATACCTAAGGGGTAATTTGAAGTGCAGTCTGAATAGGCTATTGGACTTGGGTATAACCAAATTGTCCAGTTGGTTGACCTGGTTGATTATAAGGTACTCATAAAGTAGGTTGTAGAGATTTTTGATTCGACAACGTATTCCACACAGTATTAACCACTGGGTATGGAGCTCCCATTAAAGGTTGCGATGCATAAGGTTGACCATAACCAGTTTGAGGTATTGGAACGCAAGTTTGATAATTTGCCCGATAAGTTCCAGTAAAAGGTTGACCTCCTTGAAAGGATAGTTGCTCTTGATAAAATTGTTGCCCTTGAAAAGGGTATTGTCCTTGAATAGGTTGTTGCCATGGAATAGGGTACTGCACTTGAATAGGTTGTGGCCCTAGAATAGGGTACTGTCCTTGAAGAGGTTGTCCTTAAGGAGTATACTGCTCCCCAAGCAGTAAATTGCCACCTTGAGAACTATTTTGAGGAATATTTCTGGACATCATATAGACTTGTTCCATTTTCAAAGATTCAGTGGTAGATTCATGAATACTAGTTGATTATGTAAGATTTTAAGAAGAGGGAGATGCTCCTGAGAAAGTATTAGAGAGCGACCGGTATCCAACAGGAACTGATGGACCACCATACAAAATAGTTTCTGATGATGAAGAAAACATGGATGACTCGCTAGATATGCTTGATGAAGCCATGTAACCACCTCTAGGTATAGAGTAAAAAGGAATGCGGCGTGGTGAATAATTGAGACAAGTGTTATGTAGAAAGTCGGTAATTTGTTGATACCAAGAATCCGGTTTAAAAGGACTGTAAGGGTAAATCGGTTCACTATATCTTAGATCTAAAGATGCTTGACGTGGAAGAATTGTAATATCTTCTTCCATGTCAGTAATCTCTTCGATACTAATTAGGCCAGGAGAAAGATTCTCAGTAATGTGAAGCTTCACTCGAGGTGAACGAGGACGACCAGGAGTTTGAGCTATGAATTTTGAAGTTGACTCGGACGAAGTAGATTCAAATTCAGGTTCAGATATTTCGGGTTCAATGAGTTGAGTAGCTGACAATTCAGTGGTAACAGACTCAACTGTGACTACTTCATAAATTTTTGGTTGTTCTTGATTTCTTTCTATTGTCTGAGGTTGATTAGCTTCGAAATTAGGATGTATTATTACATATGTTTCTCCTTGTTCAGTAGACCCGGTCCCTGATTATTGACCTCTTTCAGATATAAGATTTTCCAATTGACTCAGTGTATATTCACGGGGTTTCCCCTACATTCTACGGGAGTGTCTCGGTAATTCAGCCACGGTTAATTTTTAACACACGAAATCAAAAACTATTTGGACAAAATACACCTAAGGTCGCTAATAAAACAAGCAATTTGAACATGTGCCTACAAAATCTAAGAGACAAACCACACAGAGACAATATGTTTCCACAATAAAAACACTAGTTGGTGATGAAATCCATAAAGTCCAAGTGAGTCTAGCCAAATATCCTGCTCTGGTGTGACAAAGGGGACCTTCTCTCCATCGTCATCTTGGTAAAAATCCTAAATATTATGGCCACTAAGGTCACAAATTTAGACAAATGCACCTGTGGGGACAGTCTACGATCCTATATACACGCAATGGCAGAGTATCAAGCTCAATCCCCTTGAAAGCTCCTCGACATGGTAAATCTGAGGTTTGCTAACAAGTGACCCCAGGCTCCTACATAATGGTTAATCCGAGGTTTACTGTTTGTATTACGTGCACGTCTTCAATCTTCACCAATGAGATAGGTACGATTACCTCACTGGGTACGACATGACCTCGTGCTTGACTCTTTTAAGAAGAGATTCCCAAAGTACAAATGCAACAATTGGATTTCCCTAACGCAATATTCTACTTGTTTGTTTTGACTGCTTTGGAACGTTTAATACAATCTATTCCAAAAAACTATTCTAAGCTATATTGGTGGAATGAGCCCTAGAAAATGTAAAAATGTCTATATTGATTTTATTAGGCGCTTTATTTATTTGGTTGTTATTTAACCCAAAGGGTATGGAGTTGAAACTTTGATGATGTTGTGACCCGATGAAAAATACTCTAAATGCATCAATATGACAAATGTAACTCTTTCTTTTCAATGAATTCTATTTAAGAGAAATTTGAGAGATTTTTTGAATTTAAAACACAAACTTCCTCATTCTTAAACAAAATCCCTTTTAAAAATAAAATAATTTCATTAATAACTGAATTTCCAAATATGATCAATTTCTCTTTTCGAATAAAATTCCATTGACAGCCATGTCAAAAACTACAATTTTGACAAACAAACAATTCCCAAAAGAAAGAAATTCCTAAAAAGTATAAACTTCAAAATCAAATCAAAATTTTAATTTTGAATCCTAACTGGGATGCTTATGAATGTTTGTAGTTGATTTCTCTTAGTTGTAATTAGACTAAGAATGTTTCTACTTAGCCCAATAGAAATGAAATCACAAAAGAGTGCTTGGTGTTGAATCAAGCTTCAGTGACCTAGAAGCTTTTGCTATTTTGCAAATGAATAAGAAACAAATATTCATAAAATTAAGGTTGGTTGTAATCATGATGGATCAAGAAGACAAAATCATAAAACCGGTGATCTGAGGCAAACGAAGGTATCTTCCATACAAAGCAACAGTAAACCATGGAAAACCCTAACTTGTAACATGCAAAGAGGATGATTAATCACACAAGACTCAAAAATGTTGAAAAGGAGTTCTCACACAGGGTCTGACAACGAGAGTAGATTAGGGAAAACTTCAATAATTTGGTTATCTGGCTCTGAAAGAGAGAAGTTCAAAATCTTCAAAATTTTCCACGGGGTGCGCAGCCTATTAGTTGACAACAGTGCACATGCGCACTAGATTGAACTAACAAGTTGCGCAGGTTGCCGCTCTGTTTTCCACAAAAAACCGCGCAGGACGAGAAAAAGTTGAAAAAAATAAAATATAAGTTTTATTTCTCAGAGATTCTAAAAATTCATCTACAAAACCACACTCAGAGAAGTCAAAATTAGAAAACTAAAATTTCAAACTTAAAACAAAAAAAGAAAACTAAGCTCTAGTCCCCAGTATGGTCACCAATTTATTACCATGATTAATCCCTCTTGCGGACAAGAGAAATATCTTTAGTACTCCAACGAGTAACTATAAAAAATGTCCATTTGAATATATCTTTCTCTAGATTATTTGTATTTTAAGATCATTATAATAGTAAAGTAGAGAGGACATGCTCCTACCTTTAAATCCAAATTTCTGATGTAGTCCTTTGTCTGTCGCTCTAAATTAGTTCTCCAATGATGAGTAGAACCTACAATCACAGACAAAAAAAATAATCAAAGCATCTACAATATATAATAATAAAAAAATACTAATCCAACTTAGTGATCAAGGAATCTAAGTATTGACATCATTCCCATGAATTCAGAAACAAGACAATGAGAAAAAGAGATCCATATCTATTATCATAAATTACAAAGAGCAATCTTACAATCAGATGCCTTGATGTTATACAGATTCCTCTCGGGGTCTGAGAAGTCGTTCTCCTTTAGTCTGATAAGCCTTAATCTCTAGAATGACCAGTATGAATTCATGGGCACAAGGGTGTGATATTCAATGTGTCAACAACAATTCACTAGCACAGAAAGTATGCACTCTATGAACTCTCTCCAGCTTAGAAAATATACAAATCAGTTTCTATTCACATTAGTATCACAAGTATCTACCCTTGAACCTGAAACTTGATCTCAATATATAGGGAGATTGAAGTAGTTTCAGATCCATTAAGATAGGGATGGATTCCTCCCATGAAGGGATTTGAATTCCTTGGACCAAGGGATAAGCTCCATGAGTGGAGGGATAAAGCTCAAATTGGTGCGACTCTAGAGGCTTCCAATAGGGAGAATATTCGACCAACTAGGCTTCTAGAAGTTACTTTTTCTTTTTACTTTCTTTTCACGGGGGTGCGCAGGTTTTAGTGGCAAACAGAGTGGCGATCACCGCATCTAATGGAAGAATCATCAGCACATGCATAGGGAAAGGCTAGTAAAACCGCACAGGAAGACTTTTAAAGGTTTTACAAAGATTTTCTCCAATTTCCAAGACTTGATTAATGAACATGAGTGTTTTTTACCTCTAAGGGAACATGATATGGATGGTGATAGACCCATCTGAACAGTCAAATGTCATGGTGACAAAATGACGTGTAACAGATAGAAAGGTCAATGAGAAGGCTAGGTCTAGGGTTTTTAGGTCTGAATTTCAAAGTCAATTTGTAGAGAATGTGTGAGGTTAGATAGGTATTTTAAAAGCATGCTTAATTGGTCATTGAGTATAGGATGAAGTGATAGAGAGTATGAATGAGAATTGAGGTGAATTCATTCATTTAGAAGTAAATAGACATAACATGTAAACCTTGTCTAAAACATAGCATGAATAGATGTGATTTCTACTTATAAACTTACAAGATAGACAAATGGAAAGATGTATCTGAAATAGGAAAATATATAATTTAAGATCAACATATAAGCATACATAGGAAGAACAAATGCTCCAATTCATACCACAAGATTCTCAACACAGGTTCTGTAAGATTGTCTTTGATTTCATTCCAAAATGTTGTTACAATAGCTCCACTGCAAAATACGATTATCCAACCCAAAAAAAATACTAAAGAGAGTCTAATTATAGAAAATATGAGCCATGACACCTCATCAGGTCGAAACACCATCCAAAATGCATCATAAATACATAAGATGAGTCATTTCCTAGATTCTAGGGAGTTTAGAAACCATTCCTTGAATTTTAGCTATGAACTGGGAGTGTGTGTCCCTTACATTAAATTACATTTTCCCTCATGATAAGAGGAAAAAACCAACTCAATTACTATAATTCCAACTCATAGGACATCAAAACCTCAAATTTCTAACATTTTCTGAGCTTGACAAGTGTCTTGAGGAATCCAATGCAGATGTGTAACATTTCTGACAGAAGCGTAGTAGAAGGTTGCAACCATTTTTGAGCCACTTTTAGGAGTCCAAATCTAATTCTGAAAGAATGGTCAACTATCCTTGTGTGTATAGTTTCTAGAACATCTTTAATTTTGCAAAACATCCCATGAGAAGGCCTCCAAAAATTCATTCTCCCAATGTTACTCTAGAAGCATAGCAAGGCCTCCAAAAAAGTGACAGAAGGATAGAAAATGAATGGTTTTTTGGAATTTTATCCAAATTTAAAGCCTGTCATGAAAAGAGGGTTCTTGATCTGTGATGTACTCAACAAAATGCATCCAACCATATAAATAAATCATCATTTGTATTCCCCTAAAATAAGTGTTTCAAATGTTTTCTACGCTTCTGTGAGGAGGAAATTTCCATATTTGTGTTAAAATCACAAAAAATACCAAAATTCTTAAAAACTTCTTAAAATTAGTTTTGTAGCACCTACGAGTGATGGGATAAACAACCAAGGAAGCTTTACCCAGCAAATCTAAGCTATCCTTCTCTTTAAGCTTCATTTGAGTTTATTTTAGCCTTTTCTTCAGTTGTTTTAGCCTTATTTTTGAAATTGTGTTCCTGGTGTGTTAGTGATTTGCCATGTGTCTCTGGAGTTTGTTGTATATCTTAGCTCTATTAAAGAGCTTCTCGAAATTTTCATTTACCATTTCCAACCAAATTTCTCTGTCTTTATTAGTTATTAGCTCATCAAAGTTCAACTCTTCAGGTGATGAGCTGACTCTTTTTCTAATTCAAGCACCCTTTTGAGGCCTCTTGTCTTTGGCCTTCTTGGATGTATTTCAGTATCCATGTCCTAGCTTTGATCAAAATCTATGATCTACTTACCTTTACCTTTATCTGCCTCTAGGTCTGACTTAGGTTTTCTTTGTAACAACTGCTTCACCTTCAATTGAAAATTCTCTTGCTGTAGGAAAGTGATTTGAGAATTAGCAATGGAGAAGATCCTCCTCAAATCTGCTATTTCCTCATCCTTCTCCCTCATGATCTCCACAACTGATTTGATCTCAACCTACTATGCTACCTCAACCTCCAATGGTGCTGGTTCAATATGTTGGTGCAAAGGTGTTTCATCTTGATGCATGAGAGGTTGCTCCTCTATTTCACTTTGTTCAACAATAGTGTCAAGTGTAAGTACACTTTTGATAGATTTGGGCACAAATACCTATCTCTTTCCCTTCTCATAGGTATGAGTAAACTCAACAACCTTAGGAGCCTCTGAAATTTGAGTTTTCATGCTGGAATAGCCAACCTCAATTGGATGTGTTGATAGTGATGGTGATGATGTGTTATGCATGATAGGAGGGCTAGTGGTGGGCACTGCTTCTACTCTTTCCATGAAGGTTTCCCAAGTCATGTCGATGCATGAAAGGTGATGAAACACAATGAGTTTTACCAAACCATGGTGAAAAATACTTGGGTAATGATCTTGTTTTCTTCTCTAAACCTTCTCAGCGATTTTGATCCAACTCTTGTACAAGTAATGTGGAAAATCAAGTGATTTGATAGAGGTGAAATTCATCAAAAACCTGATATGGTACCTATACAGCCTATAAATTATGCCTTCACATGTGAAATAATTCATTATTAACATCATCGAAGGAGCATATTTGTTACGTAGGTTTATGAAAGTGAAGAGGTACTCTGGTTCCTCTCTATCATGATGTTTGAGAAATTGCTTGTAATCTTCAAGGTCTAAGTCCACATCCTTGGACCACTTCTCTCTATGACTAGGAATACTTGTTGCTAAAGAAATCAGATATTCTGATAGGTTAAAATCTACACCTCCAATTATGACCTTTCCCATGTTGATATTAGAGGCAAATAAGCTTGTAATTTGAAGATGTTATCCTTCCTCCATGAGCTTCTCACAGAACCTCAAACATTTAGTCCTCTCAAAACATATTTTAGCCAAGGTTGAAGCATTGATTTCATGCATGGTGAAGGGTTCTAATTTGAGATGGCGTCCTCCCTTGAATTTTTTCTTCTCACTCTCCATATTGTCTATCAGTGAAAGGATGAAAGCTCAGTGTTTTGATAGGATGGGTATGTGTAGTGTAATTTGGGAAAACCAGGGTATAGGGATGGGGTAGGCTTAGAGGGTGAGATGAAGGTTTTTGGAGCCAAGGATAATTCTACAAAAAATTTAGGAGATAGGCTTGCATGTTGCCTCCATGATATGAGTGAAATCAAGTGAACTGGATGTGAGAAAGGTGGTCAGATGAGGGAAACGCAGGGATTTCCCAGTTTAACATTGTGAAAACTATCTAGAAATCAGGGTTTGGTGAAAATGGCTCTTAGGAAGGATATTGATGGTAGGGGATGGCAGTATGATTTATGTGGGAAGTGTAGAATAGTTTTTTTTGGGAGGGTTAGGGTTTATTTCACTAGAATATTTCAATGATATGAGGAAGTGAAAATATAATCGAGTATTGGAGTGAGTATGAAAATCAATAGTAAACTTGATAATTTAATCACTGGAGGGTATAGGAAGTTAACTTATTATTGTAAGAACTCCAAGAACTGATGCCCACAACCTTTGATTTTGTTTGAATGGCTTGGGAGCCCAAAAAACCCTAATTTCGAACTCTTTCCAGAAGCATAACAATGACCAGCAAAAGCGTAGCAACTCATTACAGAAGCGTAACTATTGTTCTAGAAACATAAAAAAGGCAACCAAAAATGTAACAAATACTTCCATAAATGTAGCAACCTGCTACAGAGACGTAACAACTACCAGAAGAAGTGTAGCAGAAGTTACAAAAGCGTAACAAAGTGTTCTTGGAAGCGTAACAAAGTGTTCCTAGACTAGTTTCTCACCTTGGTTTCGAACCCTTGACCACTAAGGAATGGAATGGAGGTAAGACAGGAGCTCTACCACAAAATAAAAGAGAATAATGAGTTTGAATGAGCTTCTTTTATCTTTTATAAACACTTAAATGAAATTTTTTGTCATGTAGTGAAACAATAAGATAGTTTTTCCTTTTGGAATCCTTTGACATTAAAACACATTTTTAAATAAGACAACTTGTCTTACTTTTTCCTCCTAAGTATTCTACCTCCCCTTTAAAATACTTATGAGTGAAATGAAGGATTTTTTTCCTTGTTTGATGACAAATTAGACTTTTTCAAAGGAAAAAAAATGACACCTAGACAAAAAACCTAGATGAGATGGAGTGAATGACCTAAAAATTATAAATGATAATGAATGAGATGACCTTTAAAGTGATGATAGCCATGGATGAGATGAGGGAGAAACATTTCTAACCTAGACTCCTTCAGTGACCAAAATTTATTTTGAAAATTTGATTGAAAAGACTAAATTTTTTTACCTATGACACTAGCAAATTAACTGTAAGAGTATGTTTTATCACTGACATATTGACACTGGGGATGGAATCTCCTTCAGGAGGTGCCAAGAAATCCGTAGATCAGCTAGCCTTACCATTGGGAAATGGAGTCAAACTTTGAAAAACTTGAAATGATGAAATAAATCTGGAAATGACTTTGACTAAAAAAAATGACTTGAATTTGACTCGAAAACTGATTGAAACTTGTTGATATTCAACAAGATTATGAGCTTAGTGAAAAGAGTCGCCTTCACTAAGTGGGCCCGCAAGCTATTTTTGGCGCAAAGTCTATTTTTAGACTATGTCTATTTTTAGACATGTCGATCATATTCTATGAGTTGCATGATGCTCTTTGTGGATGGTTGGTCAAGTTGGAAAAATAGATGGACTTCTATTTTTAGACATTTTAATTTATGTCTACTTTAGACTCACCAAATTTGCAACAGATATGTCTGAATATTAGCTCTAATAGTATTTGGACTCTAAACATTATCTTATTCTTCTTGATCACTTCTGGCCCCAAGGCAGACAGATGTGGCACAACAGCTAACAGAAGGAATTACGCTATTCCCGAGGGTTTAATTGAGCTAATGCATGGAGGCCTCAGTTAGAACTCAAGTGGCAGAGTTATGACACAGTTGGAAGAAGTAGTTATGGAGTTGTATTCAGTTTAACTCAGTTAGACTCAGTTGAGCTAGTTGTATCTAGTCTAACTGATTGATACACTAGTGAGAGTAGAGTGAATTAATTAGTTAATTAATTCATAAATAATAACTCATTAATCAACTGAAGAATACATCAAAATGAGTACAAGAGTGCCAAAAGAGAACTGGGAGAGGTGATAGGTGAAAGGGCAAGATAGACTATCAGTTGTGACTATAGTGATGCATTGATTGCATCCAACACTCAGTGGAGATGCCAATGAGGATTGCGTGAGCAAGGCTGGAGTAATTCGAACTCATTCAGAGCCATTATTCAGTAGGGATTGCGCAGTAGAGGCAGGCTAGCAGGTGGCAAAGATCGGTGCATGGATTTGCAAGATCGGGCCTGATTAGTGTGTAGCGATTGTATTATATTGAGAGCTTGATATGATCAGATTTGTATGAGGATTGTTACATGATCTATATGACATATATTATATACTGACAGTTGGGGTTTTCAGCTTCAGGCTTTCTCGTTAAACAACTGTGTTAATGTGTGTGAATTTTTATTGTTTCATGTGTGCATTCCAATCTTAATTTAATTTCCGCAAATGATCAATGGTGGAAGAGATTATGTATTCTGCATGAAGTTAAAATATTGTGAGATAAGGATAATCTTGGACATATAAAACATTATTTATATAATTTCTATATAAATTTTTGATAGGAAACCATGAACTGAATGTAGAAGCCTTATGGCATTCTCCTTGGGCTTCAAACTTCTACAAAACTTACTTATTACTTGGACATCAAATTGAAATGATATGTACAATGAAAGTGGACTTCATCTTCAATGATCAAGTTACAAGGTAATGTTTGAGGAACATACCATTGATTTTTCATCCCAAAACTTCTTGCCCTTCAATATCCTCTAATAATAATTCTTTATTACCTCTGAATGCATTGGTCTTGTAAGGACCTTTCCATAGATTATCAAACTTTCTGTGCTTACCTTTGTCTTCATTCTAGGTATCCCAATGAAGAACAACATCTCCAAGCTTTAAATCATCAACTTTGGTCTTCTTATCATAAATCTTTTTTATTTTCTCATGAAGCTTTGAATTGTTACTGAAGACTTCATCTCTTGACTATTATAGATGAATCATTTAGCTGATTATTATTTGGATGTCATTTGGTTCACTGTTGATCTCTTGCATAATTTTCATCACTGGTGCAACTAAAGAAGTATGGAACACCGTGTCAACACGGTTAGCCCCCTATAAATTTTTTGGCAAGCAAAGTAAGGGGCTAAATTGTTTCTGAAGCCTTCAAGGAATGCATCTCCCCTGAAGACACATCATCCTTGAAGTCTCCTGTGCCTTTTCCTTTGATAAAATTCCCTCTGCTGACTCCCTTTCGAAGGTTTCATTGATTACAAAAAAGTTGTTCCCCAAAGGCCTACATCTATCCCTTGTACCCCTGCAATTATCCCATTCTAAACCCTTTTTTCCCCTTTGTTAAAATTCCCCTTTTACCCTCTAAATCCTCCCAAACCTCCCCTTAAATCCTACAAGTTCCCCTTGTTTGGCCCATTTCCCTGTTTTTTTCCTACCGTTACCCTTTCCCGACCTAAAATTGCATTAAAAATGGCCCAAAAAACCATATTCTCCATATATGTGGGCTCAGCACCTTTCGGCACTAGCCCCCTCATCTTTTCCACCACGCGACCCCGGCACTAGAACCAGGCGCCAAGGCAGACAGCGCTTACCGCATTTGTATATCGGGTGAATTTTAAACCGTCGATCTCTACAGATTGGACGGTCATCGCAGGCTCCACAGCGGCTGTGGCCCAACCCATTCACCGCCCGATTGAATATCAGCCTTCCGTTTAGCCGTTGATCCGACGGTCCAAAAAGCATCTACAGCGATGGTCCCCGCCCGCGCACTACTCAGAAACCGCTGGTTTTCATCGCACCACATTTGAAGGGCGGGCGGTTTTCCCCATTTCATAGTGATTCCACTCATCAAACGACGCATGGCAGCGGCACTATTTCAAAACCGCCCGCTCATCGCGCGTTATCGTTCGGCACGAGACACGGAGCGATATACATATCAGTCGTCCGATCTGCGATCGCCCATCTGGCGGTTGTCACTCCATGAAGTCGCGCGGAGTTTAACCAGAGGCATCTGTACCCCTGGCCCACTATCCATCACCCTCCACCGCGTCCCCAGCCGTCGATCTCCTCCTGAGATCAAACGATCCAAGATTCATTCGCACACCCGCCGTTGACCCCATACCACCACGTCATCATCCCACATGTCTCATTGTTTTTCTCGCCCGTCCCTGTATTTATATTCCATTCATAGGTCAAAGTTTAATTTTTTTACGATTAAAATGACTGTCACGACGCCTCCCCGTGCATTTCCAGTTGTTTCATGGTTTTCCCCCACAGTATTCGCTACATTCATCGTCCACGTCCATTTTCGTCGTCTCCGCTGCATCCACCACCTGCATACGTGTTTTTCTCTACAGGTTTCGTGTTTTGCAGGGTTTCGAGCGGCCAAAAACCACCATAATTCACAGTCCCTGTCACAGTGACAGAGAACACAGGAAAAGACAATTTTCAGGAGCTGGAATGATGAAGAAAGGGCCTGGGAAAGAGCCATGACAGGACTTGCATTAAAAGAACAAGGTTTGAATTCTGTAAAACTCCCCCAGAGCCATTAAAAGCGCAGTTTTCACCGACAGAGAAAGTACGAGAGCAACAAAGAGTTCCAGGCACATAATAGAAGATTTTGAGCCTTAATCCAGTGTTTAAAGGACAAAGGTACCAGTTTGAAGATATCATGGAGCATACAGAGGGTACAGCACGCATAATTTTATGTATATCAGGGTTTCAAATCAGCAGAATGTTTCTTCCTGAGCAGGGACACAGTATCCATACTACTTTTATTCTATGTCGTGTTCTTGAGAATATTTCCACCCTGAAAACAGTCTTGATGCTATAATAGCATTTGATTCACAGTATGGCAGACCCTAGCACCATTTATTTGCTTTTTGTTTATTCACCAGAAGTACTACAGAGTACTACAGCCAAAGTACATCAGAGACATACCCGGAGTAAATGGAAACCTGACGAAGACCACTCTTTCACCCAAGAGTGCCACAGATTAATGCACAGAATTTATACAGAGTGGGCTTCGGCCTTCTTCCTCTTCTGAGTTTTTAATGTTGCATTTAGTTTTTCACCTACCTTCTCTGCTCCACTGGAGCTATAAATTCATGAAGAAACTCATTGTAAAGGTTTTGATCGATTATCGAGAGAATTGTAGTTGTTTCTCTTGAATAAGTCTACATGTAAAGTTATAAGATAAGTTTGAGGAAAGAATGTTTACAGTTAGGTATTCGCTTCTTAAATATTGTGCCAGTAGTATTGCTATTTAATATGACACTTCACATTTCTTTGGATCCCAGTCTAAAACGACATTGATATTTTCCTATCTCTGTGTTTTAATTCCTTCATTTCATTTCTACGCTTTGTCGAATATTGGCATGTGATTTACCTTGTTAGGTACCTATGTCTTCTGTCTCCTTTCCTTTGATGTTTTCTACTAAATGTGTTATCAAAATTGATTTCGGTTGATTTAACTTCGGTGTAGTGGATATTGTTACTGCTCTATGATGTATGAATTAAATGAATGTTCTTAGATGTTCTTGTTAGGATTTAGGCGGAAAATTTGGGAACAACGGGGATTAGAGGTTAAAAGCCTGTCCATTAGGATCCTTGTACGACCGGCTAGCACTTTCTAAGATCCCTCAGCGTACCGTATTGAAGTTCAAAGAGTCTCTGTAGTCTCGGGTCTTTAACTTTGTGTTCTAATCTTTGTTGTTTCCTCCTCTCCTGCATTCCACTGCCTTTATCATCTTTAAAGATCCAACGTTTTGAATGACTGACGATTGAAAACACTGCATATTGATTAGCAAGCAAATCACCCTACGACTCCCATTTCCCAATGGTTTTGAATGCTCACAGGGTCTTCACCTACTTGCCTAAACCCTCTTTACTCGTCCTTGTCTTTACATTGAGCCCTTCTTTACGATAACCGGCAATGAACAAACGATCAAGCAGGCAAACCTTGTGCCTATATCTAGCTAACATCTTAAACTTTGAAACTAAAAGACTTATAAAACCTTGTATATAGAAGGTCCCGCTACGGACCACCGGAGGTATAGATCCCCTGGTCCCCGAAAGTGGTTTAGTGTTGTATCTCATCTTTTGATCTTGCCCGATAAAGCCCAAACAGGAACCCCAACATAATAGCTACGTGAGAGGCTTGAGCCTATAGCAGACCTTGTTTTTGTCTCCCATCATTGTCACCAACATAATGGTGACACTAAAGCTAGAGAACTCCAGGTATTACTCACCTTACTCATCATAAGAACTCGAGGAAACCCATACAATGTCTGGTTAGGTTGGCAGTAAACACTCCTATTCACATCTGCTTACTCCTCTTTCATTTGTTATTGACCTCCCATACTCTTGGACGATGCAGAGAGCCGGAGTAACCTCCCGAGATATCCTCTTTCGAAGTGTACATACGTAAAAAGCCTCCCGGAGTCAATCTCGGTTGGAATTTTACGTATTTGTGAAAATATCCTTGAACATCTGCTTGTGGTGGACGATGTACCCTCAGAAGCATCCCTAAGCCACTCCACAGCGACTCCCTTAACTCTAAACGTTTAAGAACTCCCACTGATGATCGATGAGCCTTCGATTGTCTTGGTTTCACCCAAGACTCCTTTGAGAGACTAGCCTCATAACAACATCAGCCACGGTATAAGTAACAAATGAGGTTAAGCTTTTGGTTAGAAACTGACGTACGCTTCAAGAACCATTCATACAAGCTTATCACAACGGAACCCACAAAATAGTTGACAACCACGAAGCGTCACTCAGGGATCTCTACACCTAAAATCAACTATTTCAGGCGCATCCATAGAGCTAACTCTGCACGGAAAAACTTTATTCTGTCAGACCCACTTTTTGACCTAGGAACTCAAAATAGTTTACACCAAGAACTAGGTCATTGAGTGTTCTAAACTAGCCAGTTGCCCAGTTTTCTATTTCACCACCTCAGTGGTAGAACCTTGAATAATGAGCCCTCCATCTACTGCTGCTTTCGATATACTTCATTCAAAACTTGGGCTCGGTCCTTCATCCATGTGATCTACCAACCGGGTCATAACATCCTGACTCATCCCTTATACCAAAGTTGCCAAGTCAACACCCCCATCCTCAAAACTTATCATCACAGCATCTGGTATGCACCTACAAGTTTTACCTCGGCCCTCTAGTACATGCCAATGATTATCAATCAAAAAGATCCCACACTTCACTGTGAGAATTCTGCAATGACACCATGTAGATATGATGGAAAATTCATAGCTACATGAAATAGATATTCGTCTGATCAAACAAAATCTTTGCCCGAAAATTAAGTGATGTGAAGAAGTGGTTCAAAGGCCTACCTCCTAATAATGTCAAGATCTTCTGCTTTGTATCGAACCTTCATAAACAAATGGAAGTTAAGGCAATCCTCTCCAAATCTCTTGAGAATATAGAACACGAAAAAATGTAGGAGAAAGTGTCCAAACCTATCTGAGTTTAGTGTTTATAATGCCCTTCCTCCACATGAAACCTCACAGGTATGGTTTTAGTAAATGCCTAAGGCCTTGATGCGGCTTGCCTTCTGACTTAGAAGGTACAACACATTGGAAAGACATGAAAAAAGAGACGATGAGGTGGCGAATCCAGTTGATAAAGAAATATTAGTGAAAAGGGTATGTAGAAGTAAATGTAAGCTTCATCAAGTCCAAAATTATGACAGATTTAATACAACGTGGAGAAAAAGTTACAACAAATGGTGGAAAAATGGTTGAAATACGATTGAACAGCCCAAAAACAAAGTAAAACCATAACGAGCAGGAACTTTAGAAGAAACAATGCCACTCCCAACGAGACAAAGAAATCGGTCAATGAAGTTGTTTCCCCCATTCCAAGAGAAATTTTTAGATGAAGATGAGGGAATCATAGAAGAGTTTGAGGGGAACACAATAAATATGTTTGAAACAAAAAGTTCAATCCACAAATGTTACACGGAAGAAGATCAACCCTCACCCTCGTATTGGGATGAGGAATGGTTAGAATTTGAAGATTACAGGTTGGGATTTGAAAATGCCATGATGCAGGTCAGAGAACAATATGAGCTTAGAAGCAACAAGAGCCTAGACACTACCAAACCAAAAGATTC